>JARJCX010000086.1:0-661128 GCA_029282285.1 Mycena rebaudengoi
AAGCGATGAATCTATCACTACATCAGTTGTGAGTTAACAAGTTGGTGCCGAAACTCACTTATTTGTTGCCTCAACAACCAAGGGAGACTTCATCCGTGACAAGTAGTTGACCCTTTTACCCAACTGCACAACAATAATCTCCCCCCTCCAATCGAATGTTGGTGCAACATCTTTCAGAGCACCATTGACTGGACCCTCTGCAGAGTAATGGCCTGAAACAAGGAATCTCTGTGATCCAATTGCCACCACACAGTCATGGATCAGATCAGGTTCGACAGTGAACCCATTCTCCATTGCCAGATAAGGAAGCCTCCGGATCCGAGCCATGGCTGCTAGAGTGGTAGATTGCTCATTACGGAGAGCAACCTTGCTGGTGATTTTGATAGAGATGGCCTTGAGCTCCGTGTATATGTAGCCTTTTGCATTTGCATGGCCCAACTGACGAAACACAAGTGTTGAGAGGAATACCTACAGCTCTGAATGTTAGCACTCACCCTGGTGGACCGCGATGTTGGAGGTGTACGAAGGATGCCCATCAGAGTAGATGACAAGTGGAGTAGGCTTCTTCTGGAACATTCTATCATTGCATCAACATGAGGCTGATACCGAAGTTTAAACCTTGAGTATCTAAATGGAGATAGATCATATATATATATCTACTCCAATAATAACATGCAGTACATCCCACAAATGACACAAGCAACATTATGCCGGTTCAGCCCGCCATGGGTTTGAGCTCGTTGTGGGCTCCGAACTTTTGGCCATACTAAGGCTGGTTAATTAGGGTTTGGTCTGCAAGATGAGTGAGTATTTCAGCAAAAGAATTTGGAGGTAGACCATTCAAATTCAAATGTACAGTATCCTCAGTCTCTTAATCCGATTCAGCTTCATCTATTTACCACTCTTCCTTTTGCACTGCACTGCTGGGGAAAACCACGAGAATATTCCAGGTTTCATGAACTCTGATGCCAAATTCTATAGATTAGATTACGGATTAGATTGTGATGTGGATGTGTCTTGAATCTGATAAATAAAATTCAGTTTTCGGTGGGTCAATCAAGGACCATTGATTATCGACTCAGGGGTCAGTACAAATTTTGGCCAAAAATTCGTTTTGTCCGGAGTTTTCACCCACCTCGAGCAAAAAATTTGTCCGGACTCTGCGTCTAGGCAAGGGGCCCGCAAAATTTGTCCGGACTTTGCCACTGACCTAAAAAAGGGGGGAAAATGGTTTACTGTTCACGCACTGGCAAAAAAAAGCTCTGCAACGCGACGCGGCGACCGTAGCTTACCTACTCCATTGTCTTCAGCTAACAATCGATAATGCACTGTCGTTCGGGGAAAATATTGACCCAACCTGGCGATTCTGGCCACATGAACTGATGCCACCTACCTTTGTCCGGACTTTGATCTGAGCTGGGTGGCAGCCAGAAAAATTGTCCGGACTTAAAATCCGATTCAGACGGTCATTTTGTCTGGACTTTGAGCCCACATGGGGGGCCAAATTTCAAAAAATTGTCCGGACCCTGTATTCGACCAACTAACCGATAATCAATGGTCCTGTCAATCAGTTTCTCAAACTTGGAATCACGCGATCAACTTGGATCATGTTTTAATTGAGGGGCCGGTGCAGAGAAAAGAGGCAACTTGGGCACAGGATCCGGAAACAAAAACCATGGTCGAAAATATCATGTGGATGATGCATGGCGTAAAGGGTCCTCCCAACTAATAACCTGGAATCAGGGAGTAACAGCTTCAATACACAAGAAAAGCAAGAGAAATTAAACGGATTGGTGTGCATGGGAACTCGAGATGGGAGCACAAGTCAGAGCAGGGACTAGAAGCCCTAGTTGGACTTTCGTGCCTGAGAAAATGATACAAAGGGCTCTAGGTTGAGAGTGCGGGTTTATGATGCAATTCTTGGGAGCTGGCAATGTTCATTGGATATATAAGAAAGGATACAACATAGATCATTCATGACGCCCCACGCTTGGATAAACTACCCAAATACGACCCCCTCCCAGTCATAGCCACCAGGGCTGGCTTCAGTCCGAAGTCCAGATCTCTTGAGATGCTTAGCCAATGCCTGCTCCAGCAATTTGTCTCTAATAGGTTGCTCCTTGATAACTGCCCTGCAGATGGGGCAGGTCTTCCTGTACCTGAGGTTGGCCCGAATGCAGTTGTAGCAAAAGGCATGCATACATAGTGGCCTAGAATATTGAGCCACACCTCATCTATAACACCAAAGGAAGTATTCACATGACTGGCTTGACAAATATGCCGAAACAGATAGCACATTTGAAGAGGGCAGCATCAACTGGATTCCACTCAGCAACAAGAAATCATGCAAAACATACAGACACACCATCTGAGTTGCTCAAGGCAATCCATTGTTCGACACTGATGGGATTATCTTGGGCCCCAGCATCAACATCGATTGGAAGCTCAGGTGAGCCTTCCTCTGCAAAGAAGTGCTGCTTGTAAAATTCGAAGAAAGCATCGACGTCGATAATCTCAACAGTGTCAGAGGTGCTGCTGGTGTTCTGTGTCTATCAAGAATTATAGCTTTAAGAAAAACCAAGCTTAGGATGGCACTGACCAGCGACATGGTGTTGTGGAACAAGCACAAACAAGAATGGACTTTGATAGCATTGTTTTTGCTTGTCTATATTTGCTTGCATCTGAGGGTCCCTTGGGTCATTGAGGTAGGATATTACCACGGTCGCAACAGATCAATCGCGCGCGCGATTGATCTGAAGGCGTGGGAAAGAGCCTGTCCTGGTTCAGTGCCTCCTAAGCACCGAAAAATACCTCGAAGCACCAAAAGATTTGGCCAAAATTGAGTACCAAGCCAAGCCATTTTATTCTTTTCCCGCAGAGCATAGTACATACACAGCAATTGTGGGACTAGTTCACAGCTAGTAGGTAAATGAAGAATAAGTAATTGCAAGCTTATCTGGCAGGATTTGCAAGTAACTCTTGTATCCAATGTCCATCTCACCAGTTCCACTGTCAAAGACATCAAAAACTCGGATAGCGTTGGGGAGAGTGCTGTCACACGTCAAAGGACATCACACAAACCGACAACAGTCAGAGCGGTAGAAGTTGAGGCTTGTTGCCCTAAGCTCAACTCAGTGCTCTATATGCAAGAATATATTCTTCATATTGATGTTCCGGCACAAAATTCTGCATCTGACATCTATTCTGTGGGCCATACTAAAGGCATTGAAAAGTTCGCACTGTGGCAGTGTTGTCACACGTCAAAAGATGTCACACACATGGGAAGGGCAACACAGTGATGTTAGAGCAGTAGAAGTTGAGGCTTGTTGCTCTAAGCTCAGCTTAGTGCTTTATATGCAAGGGTATATCCACTATATTGATTATCCAGCATGGGATTCTGCATCTGACTCCATCCGGCCAGTGGAAGCATCTCACTGGTTATTGATATATATTTGCTCAATGTCCAAATTGGGTTAGAAGCTGGACCTCGTACTAAAAATGAGGGAGGAGCAAGGGGTACAGAAATTAGGAGCAGAGTACAGAAAGGTCATAGTTGGGGTGCTTGGCATGTCCGCGGTCCCCCGAAGTTCCAAGCATCAATAGGGCTGTTTGCTGTGCCTGTTGCGACGGTTCACAGGTCCCATGCACGTGAAAGGCCAAAAGGACAGAACCATCAACAGCTCACTACCAGTGAAACACAGCCAAAATACAATGATTTTTGAGGCTAAGGAGAAGGGAATACATGACTAGATGAACTCCTGAAGGTTTGGGATTTTATGGGGGAGGGAGGGAAGAGGAAGACCAAAGAATGTGAAAGCGTGACATGATCGCAAGTTTTATGGTCAAAGTACACCAGACATTATAGGCAGTGCCGCGACATCAAATTTTCATCAAAACCTGCCTCGGATCACTCCGACCGGTCCGGAGGACCGCTACGTGCCCGCCGGCGCAACGGGCGACTGCCCTATACATCTGGAAACGAGACTATACGGGACCGGGACGGATGTACCTGTTCAGTACTGTCAAAACGACGGTTGTGCCCGTCACGGGCACAGCGCACAGCCCTAAGCCATAAGCATCAAGGCAGCTGTGGATGTATCAGAAAGTCGGCTGATGTGTGGAAAGCCGGAAACACGGCAATCAAAATGTCAGTGGTACGCTGCCCAATCCTGCCTGGATTATTATAATTATGTCACTGTGCCTGCGCACATGTGCATCATCAATTCACACAGAATCTGGAAACCTCGGACCGGGGTGAAGCTTGATTATATATATATAGCATGATCAACAGATCTTGTGTTGTGGCTCTTATCTAGCTCTGTCATGAGCGTCGTATTCGTCTGTGAATTCTGTGGCCTCCAGGAGACTCAACTGTTGAGGCACAAACTATGTGGGGGCTGCAAAGTTATCCGGTACGTGGCTATATCTATTGCAGTGGAGGGGCTATTCATGATTCTTCCTAGATACTGCTCCCGAAATTGCCAGACATCAGACTGGCAGAGACACAAAAATGCATGCAACTTTGCCAGATCCGAGTCCCTTGCTTCATCTGCCACTCGGAAAGATGCCAGGGTGCGCCAACGCATGATAAAGTGGACCGAAGAACCAGCACGCATCCAAAGCCTCGTACATACACTCCTCTCTGCAATTGGTGCCAACCTGGTAAGCAATTCAGAGCAGCTGGTACGACAGAATGTTTTGGCAGTGGAGATCGTGCGAAGCGGGGGGACATTTCACATCCAATCTACGCAGGCTCTGAATCTTGCAGCTGCCTGCGAGAGGGGAGGGGAGTGGGTGGATAGAATCAACGAGATTGAATTTCTCAATGCGACTGGGGCTCCTCCGGCAGTTTATGTGGTCTTCGAAACTGTGTTTGGTGTGTTCACAAAACCTGTTAGATACTAATAAACTATCCATGGCGCATGCACAGGTTTATTAGGGAGGGCGAAGTACGATTTACACGGCTGGTCCTTGTAGCACCACCAATGTTGTTCTTCGATTTTACAACCTCCCATCCCTCAACTCTATCATTCCCACCTTGCATCTCGGCCCCACCTCAGCGCTCCTCACGTTTGCGGTGCAAAGCGCTGCCCCTGAAGTTTTATTCGATTTCTAAACGATCCCTGACCTACCTCTCCACATCCTACTCCCTCCTTCGACACTCGCGGTTGCAGGGCGCAGCACCGGCCTCCAACTGTTTTATTTGAGTTTTCGACCTTAGCGCTACCAACATCCTCCTACTTCCCGATCCTTGTGTTTGGAAACGCGCCCCTCCGACTTTTTTTTTACCTATCTCTGGACGTCCTGCAGCAATCTCTCCTGCCTCATCCTCCTCCTTCGTAATGATCACGCGTGCACGGTTGCAGCACGAAACTGCCTCTGATTTTTTAATTCGATTTCTGGACATCTCCTGATGACCAACATCTCCAACATCCGCCCCATTTTTGTATTCGATTTCGGGAACGAGGACTCAGAGGTCTAAATTGTTTCAGGTACTAGCTCTAACTTGAAGGTGGTTAGTCACAGTATTCAAGGCAACATGTGGCAGCGATTCTTAAGTGACTTTGTACTTGTAATTTGTGAATACACTTCATTCGAGAAACTACCTGCCAACAGAAGCAGTAGCTGAAGGATACATTCCAATCAAGGCGGCCGGAAGAAGACACTGATCAAAAACAAGTTCGGCATAAGCCATACAAAGTTCGCCATCAATCTGGTTGTTCCCGATCCTAGTAGAGGGCCCTCATTCTCTGCATAAGCCTTGTATTTAATTCCATGGAAGCAACAGATGTGATGTAATTATTATATCGACCAATACTTCCAGTACCGGGGTGCGCAAGAAACGAATAAAAGAAATTCATAGGCCATAACAAGTTCGTGATAAGTTGTACCCCCCAGCTTTATGCTTATCCCAAGCTCCTCCCTTCAAGCCTTGATTAGCTTCAACACCCATTAACGAACAGAACAGACACTAATAACATGCATCTAGGAATCCTTAGCATTCACCATGACAGTCGCTGCCTTTGTTAGCTGGACGTCCAAGAAAATGAGCGACAGAGTGCCTGGCGTGGAAGATTAGAGTTTCGCAGTTCAGAATATTTGAATACAAACGCACCTTGCTGTCTAGAAACTAAAAACTTGGATAATACGACTTGTTCATGGCGAATATTCCTGTACGAAACCTCACCATGCCATCGCTGGAACTCCAGCCATCGAATTTGACTTGGTGTTCTTAGATTTCGAATGCAGCAACTAACCACAGTAGACCAACACTTGCGGTGGAATCGCGGATCTGGCGTGCGGAGTCGAGTACAGCGAAAAATGGGATAAAAACATTGGAGGCGCTGCAATCGCGTGCAGGAGATCTAGAGGCGCGCATGGGAAGTTCAAAGCTAATACAAAATTTGGGGCTGCCGCAACTGCCAGCATCAGAAAGGAGAACCAGGAGGCGGGTGAATAAAGCATTAGTATCCTTGCTTGTATTCAGTGTCTTGAAGAACTAGTAGGAGGCGCAAGGAATGTGCGATAAGAAATGTGTATATTCAGGTCTACGTAGCATACATGATGTGCCCCCCCTTCCCTAGCTCTGTGCGCGACGCCAAGGGCTTTGTGAGCATCGAGTCTAGTCGCCACAAGTAAATAGAGCTTGAAGGCGCAGTCTTCAAAAAGGGTTCCGAAACGGCTGAACTAAGTTCTAAGTTGAAATGCTCACGCGACTGTGAGTTTGCAAGTCCCGACTGGAATCCAAAAGTCGTGAGGGTAGAAATCAAGGGACCACGAAGGGATGGTCTGGCGAATGGCGAGGGATGAGGCGGAAGGAGATTGACTGAATAGCGGTGCTTGAAGAGAAACTTCGTCCCGGAGATTTGGTTGGTGCGAGAAGTGAGCGCAAGATGAGTACAGCGAGTTCGCGGAGAGTGGTCAAGGAAGAAGGAACGTCAGCGTGAACTTGAGGTATGATCAAAACGCGCCAGTGGCGCGAAGACGATAGCTTGATTTGAAGTTTGAGAGTCGGGGCTTTGTCTGTATGGTCGCGCATCGTCCAGAAATCAAATTAGCGTGAAGCGCAGCGCGGATGGGGCGCGGAGGAATGCGGGCGAGGGGGGTGGATGAGGGGAGGAGGCAAGAGGCGATGGATGGCTAACTGATTGTGTTTGGTTTCGCCAGCCACCGAGCCAGATCCGCAGGGTCGAGGAAAGGAAGGAGGGCTAGAGGTCCACAAGGAAAGGGTGTCGTCGGGGTATCCGCAAGGGCTCAGAGGAGGTGCAGTTGGTTGCGGGAGCTCGATAGCTTGATTTGAATTTCGAAAAAGTTCGAGGTGAAAGTTTGAGATATTGAAGGATTGTCCGCAAAGCGGGGTGGGAGATTCCAACCTGGGAGTTCCACTAAGCGACTGAAAGTTTTGAGCGCGGCGCTCCGCGCCACAACCGCGCCACAATCACAATGACTAGGAGTTGGAGGAAGGAGTTGCAGAGCGTAGTAGGTGTGACTGGTGGGTGATTCAAAACTAGCGGGTCAGGAGACTCCCCAAACACGAATAAAAATTTGAAGGCATCGCTCCGCGCCGCAGCCACGAGGAGCCAGTCAAAGTGAGAGAGCTGCAATGAGAGGATTAGTAAAACAAGACAGAGGTTCGACTCACAGCAGAGCCTAACCGGGAGTTTGAAGGGTCGCGAGCTTCAAAAAGGCCCTTGAAGTCAGCAGCGAATGATGGAAGTGGAGATATGGACTTACCAAAGCTTGGATGGTGCAGGGATGAGTGGTTCTAGGAGGTTAAAGGAGATTTTGAGGCGATTTGCTTGTTTTCTAGCGGTTCTAGGGCATAGCAGTGGAGTGGGATGGTGGTTGGAAGGCAAGCGGTTGATGTGGCTGACTGTTTGGCTGGCTTTGTACATGCCGGACCGGCAAGCCGAATGAGTGGCCAGAGATTGCGGAAGGATTCGAAAACCCTATGGTGCGCATCACCTAGCTGCCGCTACCAAATATTAGTGGCCAAATTGGCCAGAGAATTTTTTTTGCCCTATATATAGGCTCTGATGGCCCGGATTTTCATAATTTAACCCTGCATGTGGCCAAATCAGGGTGACCAAAAAAAGTCGAGCTCGCTCAGTTTTGATCCAATTAAAAATCCCTCTAGCAGAAGTGACCAGCTATTCAAAAGGAACACTTTCGCTAGAGGGATAAGAAAAATCTAAGTTTTTGGACCAAGGAAATGGAGAGGAACAGTGTGGGTGATGCGGAACCTCTGGCTCTTTGATTCCAATCAGACCACCGTTCAACAAGGGGCGCTGTAAGACAGCCTATGAGAGTGAATAACACGGCACGAAATAACTCTTCGCACTCTCCGGGTCCCGGGAAGAGCCGAATAGGACACATGATGCTGTCGCGTGGACGCGTTCTTTGCTAATTGGACGCGTTTTGGACATTGGATGGATTCTTACACGCGTGAATGGATTAAAATGGCATGTATCGTGTTTCAACGAGTCTTGTGGGTTTGAGCTAGGGGATTTTCAACGAAAAAATTAAATGCAATAGAAAGGGAGAGGGAATGATGGAAGAGAACATCATGTACGGGCGCCAAAAGCTGTGTGCACCGTAATTAGACTGATAAATGAATCATTGCGGGTGTACATGTGGAATTGCTCGTGAGCTGCCTCGTAAGCAGCCATGTTGACCACTGCACAAGTGCCAACTGGATCCGGGGAGGCGATCGAAAATTAGAAGACACATGAGTGGCCTGAGGTATTGGGAGGGGAATGAGTGGCATAGTTGAACGAGAATTAGAACAGTTTCAAGGGAATAATCCCCCAAAGTCGAAAATAAGCTTGCTAACGCAAGGAAGGAGCGAGAAGCGTAGTTTAACAGCTAGCAAATAATCGATAGAAAGGGGAGGCAGGAGAATTGCAAAGGATGAGGCGCATCTTACCGGGATGTTTGTAAAATCGCGCTTGCAGGAAGTCCAAATTGAAAACTTTCGCAGCGGCACATAGCGCAGCTAGATATATCCAACAGTTAGGTACATCAATTAAAGGGCAGTGCCACGGGCAGCTTAGACTCGTAACCAGTCTGTAAACAATTTTCCGAAAAAAATGCGGCAAGCGCTTTCGGTGTTTACAGACTGGTACTTCTCGCGGTTGTGCCAAGGGCTGACAGCGGAGTTAGAAAATTTCCGAGGCCTCCTGTTCTCTCATGCTCTTTAGCCAGAAACTGACTTCACATCAGTAGGACTGTTTATATGTTAAAAAGGAACGTAACTGCCTCCTCAGAATATTTTTCAATGCATGTGGAAGGACTGTAAGGTGCATCGAGTTTGGGGCAGAATTGATGGCTTTCGACTGATCGCTTCTCGGCCGATCACGGCACCTGCTAAATTTTCAAACTCCGTTGGCAGCTCATCTCCTGTCAACGAGAAGTACCAGTCTGTAAAACACCGAAGTGCTTGCCACATATTTTCGGTATTATTTCTACAGACTGGTTACGAGTCTACGGGCAGCTTAGTTGAGATGGATTCGGCGTGCGTGTTTGGGAGTCGGACTCGTGGGGAGCTCAAAAACTGAGAGTGCATACATTCAAGTCTAGGAAGTGTGCTGGACATTCAGCTGCAAGTCTAGGTGGTGCATTGGACGGTCACTCTTACCGTTTCTCTGCGCAAAACCAAGCGCCTCCTAGGAGTTGTGAGCTTGAGTAAAAGGGAGGACAAGAGAAAGAGCATACCTTATCGTGCGTATCGTCCGCGCTGCGCTCCTTGCACCTGCTTAGAAAAGAGGAAAGAAGGAAAGACGCATCTTTTGTGAGAACGGCACCTCTTGTACAATCCACGACACAGCGTGTCTGCGACAGTCATGGCGAGAGCTCAACTTACAGGTGCTCCAGATACTCTCTAGGGGAGTAAATTGATGTACTGGAGTGCCCAAATCCCAGGCTGCGCCGTCGAAACAAGAGAGAAACCGGTAGCGAAAGGAAGAGCCGGAGGAGGGCGCGATGACAGACAGCGCTGAGCGCACGGCGTGCAGAATGTTGAATGCGCGAGTGAGGCGTGTGGGAGGTCGGAGGTGGGTGGAGGACAGGAAGCAGGCTGCATGCAGGCAAGCGAGAGACGGAGAGGAAGGCAGAGAATTCGAAAATCGAATGACACCAAGTGGATCGGTCATGCATGTGACGACAGTGTGACCCAGCCAGTAAAACGAAAAGGAACAAGAACGGCGAGGCTCAACGCTCTAAGCTCCACTGCACACACTTAATGTGGAGGAATGTATGCTAGATTCCATTTCCGCATGCAGTTCTTGCATCCAAAGTCTATCTAGCAAACTATGAGCCATATACTTGTAGGTCACGCATGTCACACGGCATGCCATGCGAATAATTAGATCGCCTCTCAGCCTCACTCCCTAATAAATTGTTACCTGAACTACAGTATACATAGGTACCCCAAACTCATTTGTAGAGTTCTACAGAAAATCTTCAGTGAGATTTCACTCAGCATTTTGTTAGAAATTTATCCTGGCTCCGACTTTGTCGTGATGCCAGACTCCACTCCTAATATAATAGCAAAGGACATGATGATTGCACCGGTACAGTACACACACAAATTAAGTAGGAAGTTTGGAGAGTGTTTGAACTGGAATAAAGTTGCTTCAAGTTGAATGGAAGAAGACCCAGACACATTTAAATTTCTACAAATTTGCCTTGGCCGCTAATGCGAGCCTCTGATCCGCGCTGATTCTCCTCTTTTTCGGGGCTGGTACCATGTCCTCCTCCTCCACCACCACCTCGATTTTGTCTAGAAAGGCCAAAGAGTTTGTCAGCTTCTGGTTCTCCTTGTCAGTGCGTGCCCGCTTCCGCTTGTTCGGCTTGGCAAGATTGGAGGCCACGCGATCGCGGCCACGAAGGCTGCGTTTCGCATAGTATGGGGGGATTGTTGGGTCTCCGTGGCATACAGAGACGCTGTGAATTTATAATCAAAAAGTATAATGGGTTAAAATAATGCAGAACGCACACAGGGACATTGCCGATGTGGAGGAGGTGCGCGTTTCCGCAGTATTCGAGTGGCCCAATGGCCACTCCGCAGGTGGACTCGACAATCGTCTTGAAGAGACGCTTTGTCCGTGCTGCTCCAATTATTTCGGTGACTTCGTTATTGAGATGGCCGAATTCCAGGCTATGAGTCTGGATCAACTGTCTGGAAGGAAAGAGAGGAAAAAGTCTTACGAAGACGTCATGTTATCAGGAAATTGTTGTGTGATCGACCACATTTGCTTCTTCCCCTGATAAGCGAACGTGTCTCGGTGCATGCGACTCTTGGACCTTATTTGGTCATTCGGCAGCAAGAGCGGTTCATAGAATTCTGGGATGAGATGGGTAACCTCTAGGGAATAGTCTGGAAAGAGTTTGTACATGAATGCGCACACCTCATCGGTAAAGGAAAACATACCCAGCGACTGAAAAAGAGAGGTGAGGGGATCATCAGAAGAAGACCTCCTGCCGCCATACAAAGCCCAGGCCTCTTCGCCAAAAATGAGATGTCCCAAGTTGCAGTCGAGAGTCAGCGCGGATGACACAAGGGTAGGCTCAAAGACGTCAAAGAGGTCGTGCAATTCGTCTCTTGGAATCAGCATGTCGTTCACAGCAGGTGGCTCATCCGAGCTAGACTCGGGGAAGGGATCATTGACTCTAGGATCGTCCACGGTCGGTAGTGCCTCAAGGACCAGATCATTGCTATCGAAGTCGCTGGCTGGAATCAAGATATCGTCAGGAGGCAGAGCTAGCTCCTCCAACTTCGACTTAAGAGCAGGTTGTCAATAAGAAAAAGTCCAGCTGAATGGTGAGTACGTACATTAAATGCACCACCAGGTGCGCCATTCGATCAGACAAGGCGGTATGTGATTTTGCCCAGATGTAAAGCCAGTTGATATATTTGAGGCGCTGAGGTTTTGTTGGCGCTAGTAGACCATCATGCACGCAGGGGCGAAGCAAAGACCTTGAAATATTTGAGCATCAAGATGTTGATATCAGGGAGCTGGATTCGCAAGCGTACCAGAGATCACGGTGGCTTCGCTCCATGTAAGCGTAGAACGCGGCGCAGAGTCTTGCGGTCCGTGATGCGTTGCTGAATACCTCCCACGAAGTCAAGAATGGCGATAAACCTATGAAAACCTTTCTCAGACTTTTATATATACTGCTCCAGGAAGATTTACCGGCTAAGAAAAACAGTTCCATGACGGTGTACACACCGATCCCATAGAAGACTGTGTTAGCATCACGAACGGCGTCACACGCTAAGCCTTGCATTCTGCTGGGCGTTGCAAGCCGTTGTTGAATCCACACGACCAAATGGGCCAAAAAGTCGTTGTGGTAGTGATATATATCAGGAGGGATTTCGAACTCGGAGACAGAGAAAGCCCAAGTCGGCTTGATGAGGTGAGCCAATGTTGAAAGGGCAGTGAGGAACGACATACCTGGAACACAAGATCGATAGAGAGGAAGGCGAACACGTACTCGGGGAAGACAAGGGCCATGCCGACATGAAACCTGCGGACCTGATAGAAAAGTCAGCAGAGAGAGAGAGGAAGAACTGCATCTCCACTAGCCTCTTTAGAAACCTTCATAATTGTGTTATTCCAGACATCCCTCCGATATATTTGCAACGACGTGTGTGTGAGATATTGGACCTGTATGAGCCAATATCGGCTAATGCGGGCAAGATGTAGAGGGTGTGCGAAATACCATGAAGTGAAGGTCCCCTAAGTCGAGAATCAGTGCACGGTTGGTGTGGGTTATCCCCTTAAGCGTGAGGCTCTCCAGGGTTGGTGTTTCGGGGTTGGTACAAGATGGCTTCCACATAGGGGGGTATATCGCGGTTTGGCTGCCCGTGCAGCCACGTCTCACAGTCGATGTCGCCTCAAGGACAACTGGTAGCCCTGCCTTGGCCTGGGCACCTGCACCTGCACGAGCCGCTTCTTTCTTCGACGCGTCATATTGGATGGACTCGAGAGTGAAGTCCGCGCCGTCCTTGACCGCTTCATTGTAGATGGCCAGTGCCACCAAGATTGACGCCAGAAGTTCTCGCAGTTCCGGCATGTCAATGCGCGTCGACGTCGTAGTAGAAGAAGAGGTACCAACCATCACGTGAGCGTTTGTTCCGATCATGATGCCGTACGTGTCAACAAGTCGTGTGGAATCTTGGTGGAATTCGACTCATGATCACCGTGACCTTGCGTTCATCACCCCCACACCGTTGTAATCGTCCATTCCGTTCAAGCGCTTCTGTGAGTTTGAATGCTTTTGATAATGCTATCACTGACTCATGTTTGTGTCTCTAACGGTCCCAATTCTGCATCTGCTTCATGATCACGATCAGGGCGGAACAACGCGGACACTGATTGGTAGTGATTGCGCGTTCCAAATTCAAGCGCAAGCTAGATCTTCGGTGAGAGTTTCTTATTCCACTGAAATTTATATCTAAGGAGTATGTACGTACTTCTCTGGACGTTAACCGTCAACTAGTTCTATCTGGACTGATCACTGACTGCGTGCCGACGTCGCCAAGGCTCCTCCGTTGCCGATATATAGCTGTACTTGAGCGAAGGCGCACAGACCACCCTCTTGTAGGGTCTTATTTGGGCAATTGAGTTCTGCAGAAATTTTGAGATTTGGGGGTGACAGAATGCTGTTTTGCTGCGTCATTTAGTCACGGTGGTTATTGTAACATATAGTCACGTATCTTGTAGTACAGGCAAGGAAATAAGGCTCAAGTACGTTGAGACTGCTCATTTGCGACTCAGATATCACGCTTTGACCGATTTTGATGGAATGACATATATTCTCAAACTGGGTACAAGGTTGCAGCTAAGCCTCAAGAACACGACCAGCTTCCGGAGGTCCAAGATGCGCCGAATGGCCAAGTCGTGTCGTTGAGCCCGCAAGTCCTGCGGATTCGGCGAAAGTTGAATGCAAAAGACATGAAATTTTGAAGGGGCGGCGCTCGAAGGTAGGTAGGTAGTATTACAGGGCACGGTAAGGAATTGGAAAAACAACCAAGTCAGAACTGTGCTCAGGGTTGAAAGTGGAAGGCGCTCAACGTAATTTAACGCGGACTTGAATTGGCAGGGCTTTACTTGCGGGAAGTCCAAAATCCAATAAAGGTGGGCGCTTTGCAGGCGAGGATCGAAGGGAGCACGTGGAAAAAGACACATGTGACGGGAGTTTGACGGAGATGGAAGACGAGGTTGCGGGGCATGGTTGATCCCGGAAGAATGGCGCAGGAGCTTGAAGCTTGAGTTGAAGGGTCAATCGCGGGAAGGCGATGTCTCGATTTGATGTTTGAAGATGAGCGTGTCGAAGGTTTTAGTCCATTAAGTCGGCGGCATCGAGGAGAGGGGATGCGCGAGAGGTGTGAGGCAGGAGATCGAAGGAATTCCTTGGGCGGGTAAGAAGGCCAGGGGTATCTTGTAGTATAACCGAGATAAGGTGGGGCGTTGGTTGCGGGAAGGCGATAACTTGGGTTCAAGTCCCCGAGTTGAGGCTTTTGAGTCCGGTGAGTCTGCGGTATCGAGGAATTGGGATGGGCAACAGGTATATACCGGGGAAGAGTCGTTGAACCACCAGCGAGGGATGGAACAGAGTGAGGATGGGGGCGGGAGGCATGAGGGTGGCTGACTGGTTTGCGTTTGTTTGGTGAGCCACGGGCGAGTATCGAGAAAATGGAGCAGGGCCAGGTCGAGGAAGTAGGGATCTGGCAGGGATATGGTGGGGAAGATGCACAGCGTCGATCGGGGGAACTCCATAGCTTGATGTTGAATTTGAAAGGGTCCGAGGTGAAGACTTGAGTCGGTGGTGGCACAGAATCGGGGTGGTGTTGGCGAGGAGAGCTTCATATCTGAACATATACGTCGCAAGGCAGGCATGTGGACGAAGAGCGGGTTGTGGGCGATTCGCAACTGGCGGGTCGATAAATATTTTGGAGGGTGGCGCGGAGCGTCGCGAGCAACGAGCAGCGAGTTGGGGGACTGGAGGTGAGGTCGAGAGGCGTATCCTGAGTGTGTTGTGGGTGATTCAGAACCGGCGAGTTGTGGGACGTCGAAAATCGAAAAAATCGAAAGTGGCGCTCCGCGCGAGGAACCAGAATCGGAGAGAGAACTACTGAGAATATCAGTCAAAGGATGAAGAGGGAATGAAGTGCGACGCACAGATGAGCCCAATTGAGACCTTGAAGGCACCGCGGCCCGTGGGCAAGTCAGGCGCGAAGTCGGGATTTGGGCTTGCCAAAGCTTGGAGAGGGTAGAAGCTAGGTATTTGAGGCAATTTCGGGAGATTGGAAGCGAATTGGGTGTTTCGCGGATGGTGGGGACAGGTAATTAAGGCAAAATGATGCGGCTGACTGTTTGGCATTGCTGTGCACATGCCGGACCGCCAAGCCCACTTGGGGCGAGAAGGCGAAATCGAGTTTGATTTTTGGAGGGCGGCGCTACGCGCCACTGGCTTTCAAGGGGACGAAGCGAGCCAATGCGATAATCGGGTGGGATATTCCGCTAGCCTCGCTCACGGGGACCCAGAAAATCTAATAATAAAATTATCCGACTTGTCGGGGCTGAAATGGAAAAATCAGCGCCTGCGGCGCATCACGCACTTGCTCGCAGGACGCCCAAAAATTGGGGAATTGTTCCTCGAGGGACATCCAAAAATCGACAAATAAAATTATCCAACTCGCCGGCACAAATTGACCGCAAACGGAAGAATTGGCGCTTTGCGCGCCGCTCAACTCTACGCCAAGCCCCAGATATTCGGGAGTAAAACTCACCCTGGTAGCTCACGGTATCTAAAAATCGAATGATAGAGCCGGATGTTCAAAAAGTGAAGAAAAATTTGGAAAGCGGCGCTACGTGCCGCTTACATAGGCTCTGATAAGAAGGTTTACGTGGAAGGACTCGTGGAGAGTTCCCAAAATTGTAATTGAAATGTGCAAGAGTCGAGTTATTGAATGTCTTTGCGGGCTTGCTCACGGGACGTCCAGAAATTGAATCAGAATCAGAGTTCAGGAAGCAGCGCTGCGCGCCGTTTTCGCGAGGTTGAGTGCAGACTTTGGGATTGTGGATCCCGGGGTATGAAAGGATAATAAAAAAACCGAATAATTGCACAGTCCTGCGGCCTTGCTTGCGGGACTTTCAAAAATCGAAACATTTTAGGGAGATTCGGCAGGCTTCCCTGTCCGATTGGGAAGTAAGGATCGCTGGGGGCTCAAATAAGATGGTGAGCGTACTTCTATCAACGGCCTTGTCGGAAAAATCCTGCGAGCAATATATTGGATGATATGTTCTTACAAGCCATCGTAATGTGGTAATACTAGGGCTGGCTTACAGCGCGTGATCTAGTTAATATATGCCATCATAAGCCACCATAATCCATGGCCGCACTGGTAAGCACTTGAGAGATGCATGCCCCCTTATCGTCTTAAGATGGAATAGAAGTACTTGTAAGGTCTGCTTTCCGCGCCATTAAAAAAAAAAGAATCCGATTTTTTACAGCCCCACTGCAGCCACGGGATAAAATGAGGGAAACAGAAATATTAATCACGACATTGAATACATGGTACATATGGCACTATTGGGTCATCGACGGTACACCTTGCTCCCTGGTCTCCGGGGCCGTGGGCAAACGGGAGGAGGAGCGCGCGCGTTGTTTGCGGGAGTGAGTGTCGGGCGCCGCGTGATGGCTGGTTGATGGGGAGGACGCGCGCCGGTCACGACGATCTCCTTGGCGGTGCGCTGTGAATGTGGACGACGAGGGAAAGGCCGTTGGGCTAGGACGTGGAGCAACAGGCCACGTGGGTGGGTGATAGTCTTAAAAAAAATTAGTTCAAGCGGAAGAACCAATGCGGACCTCATACCGGAGTTTCAACGAGCTGTATATCGACAGAATGCATCCAGATCGCCTAATTGGCGTTCAGAGGGGACAACCAGGTCAAAGGAAATAGAACGGACGAGAGTGGCAGCATTTGAGATCGCACTCGGAGTTATCCAGCGTATCTTGTGCGTGCGCTCAACGGTCTTCGCCGCCGGTCGTCTGGATTTGCCGCTAGGGCAGTGAATGATAGCAGCATGTATCTGCACGGAGAATTATTGTAGAACAAGTGGCAGGGCTGACGAACCTTGAGAAGGATGGGACTACGGAAGAGGAAGTTGACGTCCTGGTCGAGCAGTTGATCTGTATTGCGCGAGGGAGACGGCGAAGCACTGGATGGGGGGATACTAGAGGATGGCATGTTGCAGGAAGGAGAGAGAGGGAGTAGGTGGCACACGAACTCACCCAGCCTTTATATGCCCAAGCCATCCTGGTCTCCATTGTTCGATGTGGCCGTTTTTGGGAAGTGGTAATGTCACGTCACAAAAATGATCACGCCCACTTCAGACTCTGAATTCCTCGACACATTGTCAGACTTAGACTACCAATGGACTTCGAGCCGAATTTTTATTGCCCTGCAGCATGTTAGGCGCGGAGCACTTCTGTGCCCCATCTTCGGCACCCCACGGGAAGTTTTCTACATGATGGATGGCATTGACGAAGACATGTTCTTGCGGTAAATAATACTGAATAGTAAATGCCTCCCTTAAACGCTCACAATTTGGTACTGGAGCACTGAACCCTCTGAGCTTGATTGTCACTTAGTATTATTGGGAGTCCCGGACTCCCCGTAATCACTTGCAAGGTCATCTGTAGCTTACGCACCATATCATGGATTAGGACGGCTTACAAGCCACTCGAAGAACAACTTATGAGCCATCATAATCCACAGTGAGCCGGTATGCATGCTCATGCCGTTACAACCCAAAAGGGTTTTTTCCGACACTCCAGTTTCAACACATTCTGATCAAAGTTCTAAAGGCGCACCATTGAACTTACCCAGTATTCAAATTGATTACGTTTCATATTTCGCATCCTGCAAAGTTTCAACGAGTTTCATACGCTTAGGATAATCTATAAGTGCGTTTACTTTACTAATACTGCGAAAATCCAGCCTTCATTTAGGCCCTGAACACTCTCAAATTTCCAAAACTACTGCGCTGGCCTCAAATACCGAAGGATATGAGATCAAAATACCTTCGCGGACCCGAAATGCAGATTTCTCGTTCAAATACAAGACGTACCCACTGAGCACGGTCCTGCACATCCATATTCTTAACAAAAGACAGTTTGGTTTTGTGGCGAGCGAGGCTGAGTGGCCAGTAAATTCTCCGTTTAAGTGCTGGAGTGGAAAGGAGATATATTTGAGCAATTCGAGATGGGAGATGGAGTTTCTGAGAGGTTTGAGGACGTTCGGAGCGTGGGGGATGGTGGCGAAAGGCAAGCGCTGGAACGGCTCACTATTTGGTCGTTGTTTGGCTCCCGGCCCCGGCTCCGGGCCGGCAAACTCCAGACCTCTTTTTGACAGCACCACGACAGTCTGCTAAGCGCCGCCCTTGTATGCGCGCCTTCTCTTGGTCCAAGAATGCTCTCGCTCTGCCCCATTTGCCTCTGGATTTCTCCACCAGCTTGAACCGAACCGATACAGCGATTTTCGACTTGGTGCTGCCGGATATTTTTTCATTCCCACCAGCTGGCACCAAATTGAAGATATGTCTAGCTCTCAAGCTGAACCACATTCCCTAAAAATGCTCAGATCAAGATTGGAACCTGCTGATTAAAACATACAACTCGCGTACAGTAATACATTAGTTTGTCTAATTAAATGTAAGATATGAGCGAAGTCGCGCGTCTTTGGGAAGTGAAAACCATTCGTGTGCCGGGCATCTCTGCGAGTATTTTGAGGCCTGAGATAAAGGGAGATTCAGGGGCTGGAGGTTATTGACTTTCTGAGCGTACATCCAGGGTCTTGGAATGCCGATATTGGACAAAGTTCTGGCCACGGCGAATTTCCTCGCTAGCGGTCCAATGGCCAGAAACTTCCACGTGTAAGCGCTGGGGTGGGAGCACGGCGGATTTGAGTGATTGAGAGGAGATATAGACCTCCTGGGGAGTTTGAGGACGTTCGGAGTGGGATGGGATGGTGGCGAAACGCAGGCTGCTGGCTGTTGATCGTTGTCTGCACGGGCCGGCAAACACCGAACCAGGTTTTAGCACCATGACAGTCGACTGCACCTTGCTCACATATGCGCCCCTCTCTAAAACGGAATACACTCTCGCTCTGCTCTATCTCAATCTGGCTTCACTGCCCGACTTGAACCGAATAAACACGCCGATTTTCGACACCGGAATTGTCTAAAATATTTCTGTAAACCCAATGTAAACCCGAGCTAGTACGCGCACATGAATATAATCCACGTTACGCACCTTTCCTTTGTTGAGGTTTTCCATGTCCGATTTGGAGCTGCTGAGAACGGCGGTAAGTGAGTACAACGATTTCAAAGCGAATGAAGGAAAGGGACGCGCTCACCTGTGAGCCTTTGTGCGCTGAGGCCGCGCGCGTCGATGACCGGGACTTCAAAGCGCGGCGCGTCAGTGAAGAACAAGAAAAGGAGAAAAACGCGCTTACCTATTCGATTCAGTCCAATCCCTCGTCTCGTCGCAGCTTTGGTACTACCGCCTCAGGGTCTCAAGAGCAAACATCTGGGAGAAAGTTCGGACTCGGTAAGTAAACCTTGAAGTCGAAATTTGCGTTGGACTTACCAGAGTCCAGAATAGTCCAACGGTTTATCGGGGTCGTACGGAACGTTTACAAGAAAGAGGGCTTGAGGATATGAGAAGCTTGGGTGGTGGGCTACGAGGTTGAGGTAGCTGTAATTGAAATTGGAAAGTCATCGAAGTTGAAATGAAGGAGAAAGAGAACTCACCGATGAGAATCGAATAAGACATCAACGGCATATCGGAGTCATACGAAGTGATGATATTAGAGGCTTGAATCATGGGGATCAAGGGTGGGAGAGCTACAGCTCGGTTGGTAAGAAGGTCGAGGCCGAATGAGGTCAGAATTAGACTCACCGAATAAAAGCGAATAGAAGGCCAAGGACGTATCCGAGTCGTACAGAAGGCTATGGTCGAATCCTTGAGCATATAACAGCCTTGGCTTGTGGGGTTCGGGTTGAGGCAACTATAATGCAACTAGTGAGACATCGAAGTTGAAATCAAGTCAAAGTAAAGCTCACCGAAGAAATTGAATAGAGATCCCAAGGCGTATCCGAGTCGTACGAAACGTTGATAAGGATGAAGATTTGAAGACACAGAAGCATCGAGCTGTGCGCGTTGAGGTTGATATGGCTACAGTAGAATCTAATATTCAATAAGACATCGAAGTTGAAGACAAGTTACCAAAGGACTCACGAGGAAATATTGAGTCAGGCCTCAACGGCTTATCCGAGTGGTACAGTAGGCGTATAAGAACAGATAATCGAAGATGTTAGATCCCTGAGCCGTTCGCCTTGAGGCTAAGATAGCTGTAATTGAATTTGGTAAGGAATCGAAGTTGATATCTATTCAAAGTAAAGCTCACCGAAGAAATTGAATAGAAATCCTAAGTTGTATCCGAGACGAAGTAAACGTTCATAATGACGGGGTTTTGAAGACATCAGACCTTCAGAGCGACTCGCTCAAGGTGAGAGGTACTGCAGAGGAATCAAGTAAGAAGCTGAAGTTGAATTGAAGTCGAAGTTGAACTGACCAAAGATCATCGAGCACAAAGTCCAGCGCTTCTCCTAGTCGTACTAAAGGTTCACACTGACGAGGGCTTGAAGTTATAGGAGGCTCAAGTCAACCTGGACGAAGTACAAGCTACTGTGAAGATGTTTAGTTAGACGAGTGCAACCTGAAAAAAGATCGGACTTGACTTACATTAATATTGCTTTTACTCAAAGGGCATACCCTGTCGTCTCGGAGGTTTATACAGCACGGTATAGGAGCATCACATCGAGATCTTGAGACCTGCTCACTTGTTGAGTTTAGTTGAAGAAATAAATTCGGATTTGACTTACATTATTAGAAAGAACTTAAAACGATGCCAGTCGTATTGAAGTCAGCGAGTGAACAATTAGATTGAATGTATGGTAAGCTTACCACCCAATTTCAACAATCATCTCGATCCCTAGACGAGTTCAACAACACCTGAATAAAAAAGTCAGTAAGGAAGAAGAATGAATAGAACAATGAACGCGCATACTTCCAGCGTTTCTGGTGCCCTAGAGACGGCCGAATATTTATCTGAGGTTGCTGTAGAGCAATATAGTAGTCGATCGGTAGAGGTGTATATGAAAACTTACCTCCAATAGAATTTGCTCTGCATAGTTTGGGCGTCTTGAGTGAATTCAAGCTGGACTGCTTGCATAATAACGAGGTCAGATCTGATTTGAAGGGTCAGTAAGGAGCGAAATAGGGACTAAGAAAACGCACCCCAGAGGAGCAGAGCTTCGGCATCGAGGGACTTGCAGGTTGCGAACGAGGTAAGATCTGAGTTAAATGGGTCAGTAAAATTGCGAAATAAGGACTCTGAGGAAGAACACGAACCTAAAAGGCCATACTTGCGCCTTGTTATGGCTTGCGAGCGTTTGAAGTCGAAGCTGAATAATGATGAGGTAAGAAAGATCTGAAGAAAATTGGTAAGGAACAGCGCCTTGTAGAGGAGCATTCAAACGAGAGCTAGCGCACTTTGAAAGCCATGGCGTTTCGGTCTAATGCTAACAGTCAAAAGTCAGTAATTGAGATAAAGTATCAGGAGAGCTATAGATGTGGAACATATCAGTAAAACTCAAAAGAAGACGCGCTCACCGGGATTTCATTTCGCGCTGAATATTAGACTGTAGATAATGTATGAAGGGAAGATAATACTTTGAGGGGCGCAAGCAAAAGAGTCTGAAGAAAAATAAGGCAAGATTTGAACGAGGGGGGGACCTGAAGCGTACCTTGATAACACCCAGCAAGCTCTATACACGCACGCAAACTGAAACAGCTCATCGTGAAGTAAACCCGAAAAGAGATCACCTGAGAATTTAGATTTTGCGTTATATGGTCACATCATGTAGTGTGTGCGGCGATTCGAAACCGGCGAGTCGCAGGCGCTTCAAGGAATGAATGAAATATTTGAGGGCGGTGCAGAGCGCCGCAGGGACAAGTACCAAGTCAGGGGAGTGGAGATGCGTAATAGGCGCGACTGGTGGGCGATTCACAAAAAAAAAACGAGTACAATTTTCGAGGGGGGCGCTCCGAGCAGCTGACGAGAAGGGCGGAACTGAGGGAGTGGGAGCGAGTGGGAGCGAGTGTGGAAAGGCAGGATAGTTGCCGGTGGAGTTTGAATCGAAAAAGGCGGGTCGCAGGACTTCCAAAAAACGACGAAATTTGCAAGGCGGCGCTCCGCGCGGCGAGCTGGAGGAATCAGTCGGAGGGTGGGCTGCAATGAGAGGATCAGTGAAATAAAGGGGGATGTGCGACATACAGCGAGTCCCAGATGAGAGGTTTAACGGGTCGTAAGGTTCGAAAATCGCGGGTCAGGCGCGAAGTGGAAGATTAGGATTCACCAAAGCTCGTATTGGGTCGGTATGAGTAATTTGAGGCGGTTTGAGGTCGGATTGGGTGTTTTTAGGTATGGTGGGGAAGTTGAGATCGTGGTGGGAGTCAAGCGAAGCGAAGTGGCTGACTGTTTGTCCGAGCTTTGCACATGCCGGACTGGCAAGCCAACTTCAAAATCTTGTTGGCGGGAAGTCCACATTCAATTTCGCGGCGTACGCGCCGCCAGATCTCCAAGACTCTCGCTTCTACAGCTCTAGCAAAGATGATAGATCCATGAGAATTCAATAGCCTTGCTCGCGGGCCGCCGAAAAATCAAACAATCCAATTTGACCAGCGGAATTTCTCGGCGGTGCTACGTGCCGCTCTATTCCAACAATAAAAGCAGAAGAACAGGAAGATTATGAGGGCTAGAATCAACTGACATTGCTCGCGGGACGCCCAAGACTCGAAAAATAAGAAATTCCGCCAATACGCCTGGCCCAAAATTATATTTGCGCTTACATCTTCGGGCGACGCTACGCACTGTTCAAGTTATCAAGATTCCACCTCAAGGGAACATAGTAAAAGTTTAAAACTTACTTCCATTAGATTGCTCGCGGGGCATCCAAAAATCGAAAAAATCGACTTCGACGAGATAACCTATTGGAGTCAGAGCAGCTTAAGTATGACCGCACCTTCCTTGGGGGAGCCTAAAAAACGAATTATTGAACCCTCTCGCGGCCTTCCTCGCGAGGCGCTCAAAAATCTAATAATAACGCCGGCGACGGCGCTACGCACCGCTCGACGATAATGAGGAGGTAGGCGTGAGAATTTGGGTCTTAGGCGTTCAAAAATCGAATCATTTAACGTTCATGCGGGCTTGCTCGCGGGATGTTGAAAAAGCAAATGAAAACGGGGAGGCGGCGCTACGAGCCTTTTTGGCGAGATTACGTAGAGTTGTGTTCCTATGTGTGCGTGGGGTGTCTAAATACTCAGAAATGGGTCCAAAACTTGCGCGCCGTTTCAACTGATGCAACACATTTATCTCCCGAGGTGACTAGAAGAAATGATGGGACCGACGGCTTGAGGGTACATGCCGAAAGATGCCGATCGGTGAATACCGGGCGGACCACGCGGAGCGAGTAACTGGACTGCAAAAAGTTTGTATTCACACGGTCTACTCGGGAACTGATCCCAAAATAACAATCGTAAACGACTCAGCCACAAAAAAATATTTCAAACGAAATCGAGGAACAGGGGTCACAGCCACTACGTATCCTAGCATTTGCCATCAAACATCACTCAACGTTTCGAGCGTTTGAAGCGAAAAATCATCTATTTTGGGTGGTGCAGGATTTGAAAGAGACGTTACTTATTACATAAGTACTCGTAAACTGGAATCCGAGCGTCTCAATCTAGAAGGACCAAAATGACTGAGCACGTCACTGTAATAAGCCTCGGAAGGATTATCAATGTGGCTCGCAGCGCTCCGAAGTGTACGGATTCTAATCAACCTACACCGCGCAGAAAATTCAAGAAATTGTATAAGAATACAATTTTTACAACTGACTACGCTAGTTACAGCTCGGGTAATGAATACCTCTAAGAGAGGTATATACGGGCCACGATTATGCCTCAGCCCGCTGCGCCTATTCCCACTTTTTTGCCCCGCATGATTGGCAACCCAAAATTGCAACTCATCGCGCAGCGCGCTCAGCTCGCACTTCGCGCAGGCTCTCGCTGCGCTGCCAAGAGGACTGAGCAAACTTTACCTGGACAATGGTGCGGCCACGCGCAAGCAGCAAGGCACAACACACGCAGCGGCTCGGAGCCGCGCTTTGTGCGGCGCTGCCATTTACGCACAAGCCGTCGCTTGAGGCAAGAGTTGCCTTCCGATCAAACCACAGCCGCTTCCACACTCCGGAGTCCGAAACTTACTCATCATCATCCCCGAGCCGAAATCCTCACGATCTGGAACAGTCCCGAACTACTACCTTCTGCAATATAAGCCCGCAGCGGGATACGCCCCCCGGAAATCGCAGTGGTTTTTCTTGCGCTGACCAATGACCCCCCAAAGTGAACTAACGGAAATATTCATAAGCCACATAAATCCTCCCTAGACCAAAAGCCGAACCGAAGGCGGCGACCAGCGGTAACCCAAGCTAACGGTAATTCCCACGCAAAGTCAAAATTAAGGCGACTTACACAAATTTCGAAAGGTCGCTCTGACGGCTTCGTAATAAACGATACCTAAACTATATTTATTAATAGAACTCGTAACTCTATGAGCTGGCCCTGGAGCTTGGGCCTTATTACATGTTTTCGACATTTTCCAGATCAGGAGATGCAGCTGGACAATGCAGACCCAAGTTTTTTGTTCTAAGTAATTCTATCGATCAAATTGCATAGATTGCGTGGGAATGAATGTGACCGCGTACATCACGTCCGTGCTGGCACATCCACTCGACCTCCACGTACTATTATGTAGTACTTCGATACTCTGGAATCTCCATCATCTCCACCATGCAGCAACTTCGATCCGCCTGCAGGTTATCGAACTTTGATGGGCTGACTCTCTCCCATGCGAGCTCTAGTGGGTAGCCTCTTTTCCGCCTTCCCTCGAGATGCTGAAAAGATTCACCACTACTAGGCAGGTTTACTGCTCCATCCTACACTCCCTGACCGCTGCCACCTCTCCCGTTGGATCCCCCACCTAGGCTGATCATGCACGTCGTTCGTTCAGCACCTCCACTCCATTCTATTCCTAACCTATATCTTTCCACGATCTTTCACAGACTCGGACGATTTAACAAGAGAAACACACACTAATCACAATTTCCTCCCAACAGCCAGATCTGGCCGTCGCTAGCCACCAGTAGATAGGGCCGTCGCTTGCCATCTTTTTTTATTTATTTCAGGTCTTGGCCGTCGCTTGCCAATGGATTCATCTGGCAGGCTGTGGTGTACGCCTACCCTAGCGGTAGTTGTGCGACCGCCTTGCCTTAGAGCCTCGCCGATTGCGATGTCTGCCCACCCCGCCCTTGCGCAGGTGCAGACTTCCAACACAGCATCCTCTGCTATGCGCAGGGATTCTGTGTGGAGCATCGAGCGCAGCGCTTGCCCCTAAATAATACACAAGGCCATGAACCAATATAATGAGCAGGCAGGCATTATTGCCTTAGAGCCTCGCCGATTTCGCCGATTGCAATGGCAGGATATGTGCACAGAAAGTATTCAGCAGTTCACCGGAGCTCAAAATCGCGTCCAATCGCGTCGCAAAGTCCTTGTGGCGACGCGACTTCCAGTTTTGCGCAGATAGGGGTTAGAGTCTGATTTCAGATGTGATCAAAATGTTCCGGTTCCGATGCTCATGCACGTATGCTTGATTATTTTAACCACCGCCCCAGCTCTCGCTATCATTTTGGCGGACTGTATGCGCACACCCGTTGAGCCGTGACGGCCGTGTTTTCGACGGCTTTTACGGCTCAAAACCCGTGCCGTGACCGTGCCGTCGGAGATTGTCCAAAATCCCTCACGGAACGGGACGGGTACCCGTGCCATGGGTGCCGTGGAACCGTGAGCACGGCAACGGGCGACAGCCCTAGACATTTTCACAGCGCACGTTCATTCAATTTTCTGGTGCGATGCAACGTGGAGTCGTCTTGGACTGACTGCCAGTAACTTCCAGCAAGCCATTCAGTTTACTGCGTATCAGGAGTTTTCGGTACGCCATTCGAAGTCTTTCCTGCTGTAATTCTGACTAGCTATTTTTCTAGACGCAGCTTCAACAGCCGCAAAACCCTTGGAGTCAACCCCTGCTTTGGATTCCCTGCAAGCGAGGACTTGTGAAGTCAACATCGCGTCGAATTTGCGTGAGCTTCTTTAATCTCTAGCCCTGACCCATTCGGACTTGGAAAAATTAGGAGCACCGCACCTTCTAATCCGATTTTCTACAGAATTGGCTTGGCCTGCCTCCCTTGCACCACGACAATCCCACAGGTGCGTCTTTCGATTCCTTTCTCTTCTATCCCGGCTGACTTTTCATCACCGTCTAGCTCGTAGGTAGCGCGGAATCCCCAGCTCCTTCTAACGCTCATTCAGAGCCGCTGGCCGCACTATCGTGTCATTCATTCCAAGCAATAAGGCGTGCAGCGATGACTCCCCTTCACACCGCCTCGGCTTAGCGCCGTGCTGAAAAACTATTCGATGTTTTGAGTGTTCCGCGACCAGGTACTCTGGCATCGGCCTCCCTTTCTTCGGTCCCTGTGTTCGCGCCGCCTTCGACTTTTCTTTTCGATTTGTTGATGTCCCGCAGCTCTAGAGGCTGTTCCAGTATATACTGGGTCAGTCCACGGCGCAGGACATGTACATAGAGTTCAATTACAGCTACTCCCGATGCCAGTGGAGTTTCTTTAATTAGGTTCTTCAAGTTCAAGTGCACTTCATTGATGCCCAAATACAGTGTTCTTTCTATGTCTCAGACATCCAGAGGATCAGTTTCTCCATGATACCTGCACCAAAAAAAGAAGAAAAGAAAAGAAGGGGGGCCCCTTGTTCCGAACCACCATGGTGGCCGGATTTCCCACGCCACTGGGAAGGGTGCGCGCTGCTGCTGAACGATGAAGGCGACGCCTGCTGGTCGCCCAAGCTTGGCAGAAGCGCGTAGACGCCGTTCAC
Source organism: Mycena rebaudengoi (assembly GCA_029282285.1). Lineage (NCBI taxonomy): Eukaryota > Fungi > Basidiomycota > Agaricomycetes > Agaricales > Mycenaceae > Mycena > Mycena rebaudengoi. The sequence continues at coordinate 27,142 of JARJCX010000086.1, forward strand.
TCCCCTTGGTGTCCGCTATGAGCGAACACCGGCGCAACGACGCCTTGACTGCACATTGTGTACGTCCGAGTTGCTCTAATATAAAATGTTGCTTCACCGCGGTTTGCTTGAGTCCCGAGAAGACCCTCCCTCGCACTGAATGAACCACCGAGCATAATGCCCCCGGAGCCCCGAGCCACTCCCCCTGCTCGCGACCCGCCATCTTTGTGCCTCGCACCGGCTACTTTCCGGCAACTTACTGCCTCACTAAAGCAACGTGGGCGCTGCGGAACGCCAAGGCTCCCACAGTATGTACGCCAAACTGTCAAGGAACATGACGCCATTTGCAGTGCACTCTTTTTCCGTCTCACCAACCCGACCTCATCGTCGACGTGCGCGCTCGCCTCTCTGACCGACCGGTCCGACCCTACGGCTTTCGAACAAAGGCCCGCACCCCAGGCGCTGGACACCTGGTGTATTGGTCTTTGTCCAAATCCCGCACCTTAACGATAATGGACTGGTACAAGCTCTCTTTTTACACTGAAAGAGAGCGAAACTAACACGTTTTTGTCCACACTACTAGTCTGGCGCCCCACTATCTCTTTGTACCGACAACCTGCTGGCCGCGATATCCACACACGGTAGCTTGAATATGGCCGGTCCAATGGCGCTCTTTCCTTTGCTCGCGACGCGTTAAGAGGGGGCGGAATGTTCCTCTTCCTCGCCCCACCAGAATTTTAGACCCTATCCCAGCTCAGCCCTCCAGCTACCCATATCCCCTTACTTTGAAAGTCTTCACAATGGTCCACACCCGTACTACTCGCTCGCCATCCCCCGCTCCGTCCGTCGAGAGCGATTTTTACTGGGACAACGTCGACAGTCCGTCACCCGCACCCAGCCAGACCGCCGACCCGATCGGCTGGGAGAGCGACTCAACCCCCGCGCCCGTGGAATCTGCCAATGCCACACCGACTCCGCAGGCGGCCCGCCACTCCTCCCCTGCCTCGGTTATCGAGATCTCGGGGGAGGATTTCCCTCCCCTCAATGCTGCCGCGCCCGCACCCGCGACCGTGACCAAGCCCCGCGCCAAGGCCGCCAAGAGCAAGGGCAAGAAGAAAGCTGTCGCGAGGCCAGGTAAGCCGCACTCTTTGTGCTATCCGGTCTTTCTAACTCGGCACACAGTAACCAACGATGAGGACGACCCTTTCCTCGTCGAGGAACTCGAGAAGGCGAGAACTGCGTCGCTCGCGCTCTCCTACTCGCCCGTTCATTCGAATGGGGGAGCGTCGTCGTCGCGCCGCCCCGAAGGGGAACCAGATTCGCCATCCAAACGCCTGCGCGCCAACTCCACGGGGGCCTCGGCACCTGCCCCCTTCGCCGACACCACAAAGGTTGCAGCTCCGGCGCCCGCCGCCGAGAGCGCGCCCGTTGCTGTCCCCACGTCCGGCACACCGTTCCTGGCGCCCATGAACGCTCCCGCCGCCGCTAACGCACTCGCTGCCGCTAACGACGCACCCGCCGCCGCCAACGACGCACCCGCCGCCGCCAACGACACCGCCGCCGCTACATACGCTGCGGTCGCGGCTGCAGCCCCTGTTGCTGGCGTCGCTGCAGCTGCTGTTCTACCTCCGCTGTGGCTGACTGCAGATGGGCTCCCTCCGCGCGGTGCTTATACTCCCGCTCCGGCTGGCGGTTTTCCCATCATCTGGTACCAACCTGAGCTCCTCCTCCAAGGGACCCCCCCGCAGCTCACTCACCTTCGCGACGAGGTAGACCACCCCAAGTTCTATGTGATGGTCAGTGGCGGCAACGGTGCCACCGCGAGGACCCACAGCCTCATCCGCGACTCTCTCGGAAACCGAATCAACGTCGGCTCGGCTACCTTCATCCTCGGTACTCCGCCCACCGCTGCCAATGGCTCCAGCCCGGCACTCTGGCTTGTTGCTGGCATCCCGGCCAACCTCGCCCAAGACATTCTCGATAGCCGCGTCGTCTCATCCACTGCCATCACCCTCTTTCCCATCCCGTATGACATCCCCGTCAACGGCTTCGTCGGCGTCTTCACCGGGTTTTATTTGGCCAACACTACCGAGCACGCCGACATCGCGCGTGGCCTCCTCCGCGCCGCCATCGCAGCCAACAACGACATCGCCCAGTTCGTGCAGACACATCGCGACGCCTTCGGACCGCAGGTCTCTGCTGGGGAAGCCTGGGAGATCTTCCTCAACTCCGTGGCAGTTCGCAGCATCGCTCTCGTTGACAACGATATCACCACCATTGACTGGCGTCTCCACGTCACCCCACCTACCAACAACCATGAAAACTGGGCCCAGCTTCGCCGTCTCTTCGGGAGGCTTCAGATCATGAACGCGAGCTGGGGTGTAGCACGTCTCCGTCGCGCGTTCCGCTGCCGCATCTGTCCCTCCGTCGACCACCCGACCCCCCTTTGCCCGCTCCCCGACGTCCCCGGATGGCTCGGCCCGACCCCTGCGACCATCACCGTGATCGAGGAAGCCGGGCGCGCAGCTGCCGCCAAGGCTATGGAGCGCATGCGTCCCAACAATGCTGGGGGCTCAGGTTCGAACTCGGGTAACGGGCGCAACCAAGGCAACAATAAGAAACCCTTCGGCGATGGCAAGGGGAAGAAGGGGAACGACTACAAAGGGAAGGGCAAGCGCCGCGAGCGCGATGACTACTTCTAAGACTTTTCCACATTGTACACCTCATTCCCCCGATACACATTAGACGTCTCGATACTTTTAGTCCTCAATTGTCTCTTGTATATGTTGCCCCTACGAATAATACACGATTCGTTTCAACTTCACTGATGAAATTGTCTAAGCTGTAAACAATACTTTAACGATGGAGATCTGGCTTTCGGATCAGGGCCTGAGTCTCCTGGCGCAATGTGCGCTAGCAGTCGCGCTAGTAAGCGCGGCCGCGAAAACACCTGTTCCACCTCCACTCTCAAACATGAATGACACAACCAATAGGTATACGATTTCGCGCCACGGACCCTCCTGGAGCACGGGAGGGTTTAGGGGACCCGGCGCATCCTCCTCGTCAGTGCCCGCAGGCTACGAGACAAAACCATGAAACCAGCGGGAGCCGGGGCGACCGGGGGCCTAGCCCCGGCTATTCTCAACGAGACCCCCCCCGCGGCAGTTCCACTGTTGCTTTGGCTGCCGCGGAGACTGGCGAAGAGCGACGAAACCCAAGCGCGCACGCTAATGCGGGGCGCGTCGGTAACGGCGATGCAGTGGAAAATCCGGGCACGTCGACCAGGGGCTCAGACCTGCCATCCCGCCCGAGAGGGAACGGCCGAGCTAGGGGGAACTCAGGAGCGGCTGACGACCAAACGGGAGGGACCGCAACTGGCCCCAATGCCCCGCAAGTCGGGACAGATGCACAGAGCTGCACACCAAGGACCGGGCAGCGACGCCCGCCAAGGGGGTGTCCACGAGACGAGGACCACGCGCCCGCTTTCTTCAACCACAAGAGGGAGAAGCAACAAATAGGAAACCCAAAGATATCCCGCAACACCAGAGCAAATGTTAAGCTCGCTGCGATTAATATAAACGGTATCAAGGCGACCTCGATAACTCAGGAAAGCCATAAGTGGCACGGGATTCACCGCATGATGCACGAAGAGAAAATTGGCATTATGATAGTTACGGAGACCCACATGTCCGCAGCACAGGCCCTTGAAATAGAAGAGAGTTTCATGAGCAAACGTCTGAAGTTATTCAATTATGAATATCCTGAAAATCCAGCCGCAAAGGGTGTCGCGATAGTCCTGAACCGCAAAATCACCAACATTGAAGGGGTAAAAATCCACTACCTCATACCGGGCAAAGCTATGCTTGCTGTCCTGCCATGGCACGGCTCACGAACCATGACTGTTCTTGCGATATATGCCCCAACTGAATCAGATGAGGAAAAAATCAAATTCTGGAACGAGCTGTGTGAAATGTGGCTGACAATTGACTTACCAGTGCCCGATGCCATGGGTGGGGACCTCAACTTAGTTCCAGACGCAATAGACCGCCTACCACACCGCACCGATCCCGATGCGGTGGTTTCTGCATATTTGCGTTTTGTTCGACTCATGGAACTGAAGGATGGTTGGCGACAAAATAATCCAGACACAAAAGCTTACACGCATGTGAGTACGCGAGGGACCCTGTCCCGCATAGACCGAATACTGGTCTCACCCACGCAAATGAAGAATTGCCGCTATTGGGATATCGAAGATGTAGCCGGGGGGCTAACAGACCATAGGATGGTCTCCGTGACAATAACAGCCCCAGGAGCACCATACATAGGCAAAGGAAGGCCAGCGCTGCAACTGTTTCTCCTGCACGACAAAGAATTTATGACCTATGTCATGGAGAAAGCCTGCGAGCTGGAGGACTCAATGCAGGATCCACGCACCGAAGGTATCAATGCCCAGACCAAATTTGAGACTTTCAAAGACTCGGTGGTGGAGTTTGGACAGAAGAGGGCAAAGACCGCTGTGGGAGCGTCAGAGAAGAAGCGAATAGAGCTAGTAAACGAACGAGAGGCCCTGCTAAATGGTCAACCAAGGGTGACTGTCCAGCTAGAAGAACAAGGCACCCACGAACATGAAGAAACGCGCAGCAGCCAGCAGGAGCCTGTAACCCTTAGTCAGCCACAGGCAGCCGCAACTATGGAAGCAATGGACATACCTGACCATGGAAGCAATGGGCAAGCGACTGAGAACCTCGGCCAGAGTACGAGGGAGAAGTCACAAGAGGAAATTGCTGAGTTAGTCGGGGCAATAGAGAAGAAGATTGACGAGCTGGTTGATCGCCAGCGCGAGAGAAAACGGCTCCAAACTAAAGTGCGCGGATACACTGAACTTAATCACATCACTAAATATGCAGTGAACCTCAGCAAAGACGCAAAACCAAGGGACACACTAGATTACCTCCGGAGGACCGATATCACGCCGGAGAGGGGAAGCAGACGTTCTTCGGAGATGGCTGAAATAGCGCGTGACTACCATAACGATCTCCAGAATGACGGGGTGAATACCCCACAAGCCGAACGAGAGGCAGCTCAAAAAGAAGCCCTGGAGTGTCTACCTCAGCCCCGGGAAGGAATAAATATGTCGCCACTAGCGGAGAAGCTTACTGAGGAAGGTGTTCTCGAAGCTCTACTGCAGGCGCCACAAGGAAAAGTAGCAGGGATGCACGGCATCCCTTCGGAATTCTGGCAACGGCTCGAAGCAATTAACAGAGAGAATAAAAAGGCTAGGGACACGAACACACCAAAGAAGAAGACTTGCGATATAGTGAAAGTTCTCACATGGGTATATAACGATATCGAGGAGTTTGGCATGGTCGAAGGCTCCAAATTTTCCCTGGGATGGATGTGTCCGCTCTTTAAGAAAAAGGACCGCACGGACATAGCGAACTACCGGCCCATAACCATCCTGAACTCGGACTACAAGATCTTCACCAAAGCGTTAGCAAATAAGCTAAGCAAAGTCGCCCCTTACCTTATCCACAAGGACCAATCCGGCTTCATGGTAGGGAGGAAAATAACGGACGCCATATACCTGGCAATGGAAGTGGTGGATTATTCAGAAGAAGACCTGCAAAATGGTGCTATCGTGGCACTTGACCAGGAGAAGGCATACGACAAGACATTGCACCCTTACCTATGGAGCACGCTCAGAGCACAAGGAATACCCGAACTGTACGTCAACACGGTGAAATCACTATATAAGTATGCCGATACACACATTATTATTAACGGGGAAATAAGCTCCTCCTTCCGCGTGGTGAGAGGAGTACGGCAGGGAGATCCACTGTCATGCTTGTTATTCAACCTCGCCATTGAACCCTTGGCATCGATGCTTCGGGGATCAGACCTGCGTGGATACTCAATACCTGGCGTGGCCGAGAAAGCGGTCGTACAATTGTTTGCAGATGATACCACTGTATATATGAGTGAACATGATAGCTATGAGGACCTACAGAAAGTCCTGGACAGGTGGTGCCTTGCGTCAGGGGCGCGTTTTAATGTAACAAAAACAGAAATTATACCCTTTGGTGCGGAGGAGTTTCGAAAATATCTCCTGGAGACGAGACAGCTCAATGTTAACGACGACCCAATCCCGTCCGACATCCACATTGCTAAGGAGGGGGAATCTGTGCGCATACTTGGGAGTTTCATCGGAAATGGAGTAGAACCTTTTGGGGTGTGGACACCGGTGCTGGAGAAAATAGACTCAGACTACGAACGATGGGCAAGTCTCCACCCAACCTTGTCCCTAAGAAAAAATGCCGACCAAATCATAGCCGGTTCTCGCTCACAATACCTGGCTCAGGTTAATGGGATGCCAGCAGCAGTCACGAAACACATACTAAAAGCCCAGAGGGAGTTCATCAATGACTCGAAGTCACCGATGATATCGAGCGAAACACTGATGCTGCCCCGTGAGCTTGGCGGCATCGGCCTACTCGACGTGGAAGCCAGAAACGAAGCCCTCCTCCTGACAAAGGCCGCAGGCCTTGCAGAATCGGACCCGGAGAAACGCTCCCATTGGGCTGCGTTAGCTCTCCACCGCCTATCCCGACATATTGTCAAATCACCGAAAGTGTCCGAGGAAGCGAAGACACACCTGATGGTCCAAGAGATTAAGATAAACCAGAAGAAGCTGCCAGCACTACACAAAGACTTGATTAAGTGCTTGAATAAATACGGCCTTAAGTTTGAAACATTGAACCCATCCCCAACCATACAGCGACAGATGCCGCTGTGGCACCACCCAGGGGCAAACCGTCAGAAGTCGCAAATAAACAACGGCGAGAAAGCAGATTGCCTGCGAAGAAACCATGGTGCGCTGATCGTTGGTGATGCCTTGGCCCTGGTCCAGCGATTAGAGGACCCATTGCACTCTGAACGAGTTACATGTGAGTGCGATAAATGCGATGACGATAGAACGATAAGTGGGTGTGAAAATCCCCACGCATGCGTCATGGCGGCAGCTGCCCGCCTAGGACAGATTCATCCCAAGTGGACAGGAGAAGCTACCGCGGCGGAAAAGACACCTGAAACTGAGGGAGAGAGCTCAAAAATCTTCGAACCGCCGGAACGTATTACAACTCTGGCTATGGGCCTCCGGGTAATGACCCGGAGGCCAGAAGAACCACAGGAGCGTGAACCAGCTCCAGCGCGAAGGAGGGTAATTGTAGAACCCGCGCCGGACGCTGCGGAGATATACATCGCAGGTAAAGTACACGCACAAGCAGGAGGAAAGGCCCGCGCTGCTGTTGGTATCTTCGTGAAGGTCGGAGACAACAGGAACAGCGGCAAATGTATCCCCGTTAATGAGAACCAGTCCCAGTACGCTGCCGAGCTCTATGCGGCGCTGGAAGCAGTCCGAATGACAAGGAAGGAGACAGTGCTAACTATAACAAGCACACAGGAATATGTGAGGACCGCAATGAACGATAAACTCACAGGATGGGAGCACGAAGGATGGGTAGGTGTACGACACCATGGAGTATTGCGGTGCCTAGCCGCAGAGCTTAAAGCAAGAAAATCACCGACCATATTTAAAGTATTAGTCACAGACTCAACCGAAAGAGTGTCATACCGAAAGGCTGCTGAACTAGCAGGTGAGGCAGCGAGGGCGGCGACGGATGTCCAGTGGGAGCTCACACTGCCCCCGCAGACGGCACTTCCTGGAATGAGCCTGCAAGGAAACCGTCAGAAAATTTTCTATAAAAGTATAAGAGAAATAAAAATAAGAGCGAAAGCGCACGCCCCGAGACCGTCGACTGCGAAAATGCTTGAGATCGTCAAGAGAGAAGTGAAGACCACTTTCCGGAGGTATGTGACGGATGAACTCGTGTGGAGATCCATGGATTCAAAAGAATTCCTACCCAGAACAGCGGAATTCCTGTGGAGAGGACTGCATAACTCACATAGGATAGGGAAGTATTGGACACACATACCTGAATGTGAAGAACGCGCTACTTGTCAAGAGTGCGGTGTCTTGGAAGATCTGGACCACATTCTGACAAAATGTGGGAGCCCCGGACGAGAGATGATCTGGAGGGCGGCTGAGACCCTGTGGCTCGAAAAAGAGGAAGAATGGCCTGATGTTTCCCTAGGAACGATACTGGGGTGCGGACTTGCTGAGTTTCGCGATGAGAGGAATAAGCCAAAGAATGGCACGCAGAGGCTGTACCGGATATTGATGTCCGAGTCCGCCTATCTTATCTGGAAGATCCGGAACGATCGGGTTATATCCCGGGACGGAACTCCGCTTGATGAGGAAGAAATAAAAAATAGGTGGAGATATACTATAAATCAAAGGTTGCAGGTCGACATAGCCCTGGCTAATAGGCCACAGAATGGCAAACAGCCCGCTCTCGCGCCTCAACTCGTTGTTACAACCTGGTCAGGCACATTGGATAATGAGCGGACCTTACCGGCAAAATGGCTCCGGGAACCCAGAGTTTTAGTGGGTAATCGCGCCTTCTCACCACAGAACCGTTCTCGGCAAGGAAGTCGCCGAGGAGTCGGATAGCGCGACAGTCCCACACTACCTATGTATAGGTGTGCGCAAGGCATTTCTCTGGACGGTGAACCACTCATCTCGGAATTGATATTCTAAACTTTACTAAACCGGTAGGGTTAACCAATTGTTAATTGCTATCGGCTATATGTACCACCAAAAAAAAAAAAAAAAAAAAAAAAAGAAAAGAAAAGAAGACACAAAAATGGTGATCCCCGGACGTCCGGTGTGTCAAAAACCAGTACATGCTCCTCGAATATGAATACAATGCCAGTGGTAGGATATCCCTGGTCTGTCAACTCGATCCGCCTGTAGAGACCAACGGTAGTATGGGAGGAGAGTTGAATCTATTCTTAATGTCAGCCACCGCACTGCTGATACACTAATTATTCACCTCGCACTGCCAAACATGTTCCAAGCGGTCAAGAAACTCGAGTAAAATATTGTTGGCGGATGCTGCTGCGGCTACAAGTAACAGGCGGTCACTTGGCTCTATGGCCAGACTATTCAAGGCTCCAGCGTGAATGTTGCGGACGAGGCGGTCGTCAGCGGCATGGCGTGCGAAAGTCGATGTCGAATAGTTGGCCTCCTCGAGAGTTGGCATAGTAGCAGTGTTGTGGTAAAGGAATGCTCGTGACGTGGCAGCAGGTGTTGCCAAGAAAAGGCTCGGAGTTTGCCGGCCGGTGCTCAAGCAACACCAAATAGTCAGCTGAGCGCTTGCCTCTCGATCCCCGCTTCCTCAAACTCCCTCATTTCGCTCGTAGACCTGCTCATTAACACAATCATCTCAATCTGTGTTCATTTAACTCTCAGGTATGTCCTCCTTCAGGTTCCAGTTTTTGGGATCAGATTGGTGCTGATCTCAGGCTGCCAAGTGATCTAGATCCAATCTACATCTGCGGCGTTGCGCGAAGTTGGAGTTCGAAGTTCCTGCCAGCTTCAAATCTTGCCAATCACAATGTTGTCAGCCACGGACTCTATAGCCCGCTCCAACCCGAACGTGCAAAGTGCAGCGCCCAAGCTGCTGTACTTCGGCTCCCCGCAAATTTCGCCATCACAATCGTGCTTGAAATCCCGCCCTATCTCCTTCTTCCATCTAACAAAAACCCATTGAAGCCTTTGACCCACTTGCCTAGCTCGTCTTTTCATTTTGGGGGTTCTCGTAAGTAGACTCAAATGGGATGTTTCAATGTACATTTTTGTTATTCCTTTATCCGCTGACGTTCCTACAATCCCACGTACTGCCCCGAAGCTTGAGGCATTTCCGGCACGCAGCGACGATGGACGACAAGTAGGGTACATAGATTATTTGGTGAAAACGCCGACCCCGGTAAATGAAGAGCCAGAGGTCAATGGGGAAAGCAGCAAGTAAATTAAGTTCAGAATACGAGAAACTCACCAGACTCGCTTGAAGCAAGTCCAAAATTGAGGTTGGGAGTTTACAATTGCGAAACAGGCGATGTATTCCTGGATCAGCGTGATCCAGCCGCAACCGCGAGTATTGATGAGTTGGAAGACGAAGCGAGAGGGGACGTCCGATATTCGAAGGAAAACTCGGAGCACAACGCTCTGCGCCGCGATCGGAGGAATGATGTTGGCCGCGGGACCTTGAAAAAAAACCGAATAGAAATTCCATGCAAGCGCGAGGAGGCTGGATACCGGAGGGACTGCTCGCGGGGCGCCGCAGGCACGAGGGCTGGCGAGTTTGAGCCCGTTACCGAGGGAGGCAGACCACCGAAATGAAAAAAAAAAAAATCGAGGGGCAGCGCTGGGCGCCGCAGACAGGTGGACTCGCGAGTTTGAGGTCGATACGGGAAATGCCGCTTGCGCGAGTTCCTAAAATCGAATGAAACCGGGGGCAGCGCTTGGCGCCGCAAATCGGGAGCCAGGAGTCGGATACGAGAGGGACCGGTCGCAGGGGTTCCAAAAAACAAGAAAAAGATTGGGCAGCGCTACACCACAGACATGAGGGCTGGCGAGTGGGACTTGAATGCGGGAAAGATCGCTCCTGGTAAGCCCAGAAAATGACTGGAATTTTCGGGGGTTCCGCTGTCTGCCGCAGCTCGCGGGCGCGCTAGCGGGAGCTTGATACGAGAGAGGCCGGTCGCAGGACTCCAGAAAAGGGAATAAAAAGTCCGGGGCGGCGCTGCACGCCGCAGACTCTAGGGCTGGCGAGTTGGGGCTTGGTACCAGAGAGGTGGCTCGCAGGACGTTCAAAAACAAGAAAGTGCGAGGAGAAGCACTGCGCGCGGCAAACACGACGAGGTCCGATTGTAGTGGAGTGGAGAGGGCAGGCTGGTCGCAGGAGTACTAGTTCCGAAAGTCGAATAAGATTTGGAGAGAGGCGCTGCACGCCACAGAGTGGAGGGCTGGCCAGTGGCAGATAGCTGGTCTAGTGAAAGAAGCAGGATAGACCAAGAAATAACGCCTGGCCTGCTCCTCCTTCAAAATTCTCGCAAGATTGGTCGCGATGATCCAAGGATTCAGCCAGATGACTTTTGAGATTTCGCTGCTTAAAAACTTGAATTGAGGTTTGAATCGATTTGAGGCGATTTGAAGAGCCCTGAACGTCGGCATGGTGGGGAGAGGCAAGCGTTCAATGGCTGACTATTTGGTCTTGTTTCGACCCCGGCCCGGCACGTCAATTGGACCGCACTACAACAGCCTCGATGCGTCGCCGATGATATCCTAAGACTCGATTCAGAGCTTCCCCTGGTCTTGAAGACACCTCAGCCTTTTTCTTTCTCCACCTTTCACCCCCACCTTGATCAACCGGAGTTGATATGACAATTTTTGAGTTGTTCACGCGGATTTTTTTCAAACAAAGCAAATCCGCAGCTTGGACGAAGGCTTGCTCCAAAATGGAGTCGCAGATCTCCCAAATGCACCAAGGAACCCTCTAAGGTCTGTTTCCCTCAGTCTGTGAGGATTTGTTGACCTTATTCTTCTCCCACGATTTTCTTTTGTTTCGACCGCCGCCGCGCCGCAGATCTTCAGCTGCCGCCGTCCGTTCTTTTGTCTCAAATCTGCTGAGAAGGTATCAAACCCTTGATTCGATCCACGAAATATGCTACGGTCAGTATTATGGTCTCGACGCCTTTTCATCTCCGCCAGATTTATTTCAGCTGAGACCTCGATGGTGAGTTTCAGTCTAGTTATACTACCGTGTGTATTCATCTATTCACCATTTCCGGATTGCCCCGCTTTTCCCTCTGACGCAATATTAATACACTAGTTTGCCATTGTGGTCTTGAAACTTTCACGCAGGAGCCATTTTTCACGCCAGGACTTTTTCACGCCAGGACTTCTACGGCACATTATATGAGCTCTGGGTACGTCCTTTCTACTCACTTTTTTCTTTACCTGACTTGAACCCAAGTTCTGGACCATTTTGACTGTGTTCAAGCCCGTATGGCCATAGGGCCCAGGGAATATTGACCCTTCAACGCGCTTTTGAACGCAGTCTCTACGTGGAGGTAAGTGTTGAACCATATTTCGGCTTTTCTCTTAACCTAGGCCTGAGCTCCTTCAGCTCAACTGCGCTCAAATCGCTAGATATCAACGAAATCGCTAACGATTTGAACGTGTTCGCAACTGTCTATTAATTTTCTCATGCAAGTCCATTCCGAATGAACCCGTTCTAATAATATATTTACACAGTGTACTGGAAACGGCAATCCGTTGTTCTAACACTTCCATCAAGCTCATGTTTGACAATCTCTTCTAGTCATTGCTGGGACACGGCCTTCGAGCTAGTCAGTTCGGCATCTGTATTCAACTTGGATGTATTCGTACAAAAAGTAAGCCCCTTCCATCTCAATATAATGTACTGAGCCTGAATCTGAATCCGACGCTCCTGTGTATCGTCCGGATCCGCTTTTCGTTCGCTCCGACTGGCTCCGGCTCTCACGAGTGTTCTCCGTTTCATTTCTTGTGTATGTACTTACTACACCTACTAGCCTCCGAAAATCGCTGAGACGGTGTGCGATGCAGTACCGCATGTGGTGCAGTGGGACGCACTGAGCGATCTCTATCCTCCTTTCCGTTTTATTCGCATCTCTCGCTCCATCCCTACTACTGCATCCATCCGCCATCCTACCTGCATTGGCATCCATCACTCCACACACATCTTCTCTGTACACCGCTTGCACCATACACGCTCGTTGCGATATAAATAATCCTACCCGCTTGGACCGATTCCTACATGCCCGTCCGGCTATGAGCACGAATCCCTGTCAGCTCACGCAGACATTCTCACAACACCATGTAGCGCCTCAAATCTCATCGACTTTTGAATGTCCCGTGACCAATTCGATGTTGCAGTTTCCGAAGAGCAAGGTGAGTTGATATTCATGAAGCTTGCTGATCCCTAGGTTCACTTGCCGGTCTGGCACTTTAATCAATTTAATTATGAGCAGCAGATCGTCACTGACTGAATTATTCACGCGTATTCACGCGAAAGCCCAGAACCGAAGCATTATACCAGGTGTTGCGCAAGCGAGCGGAGGCATTACAGGACGCTGATTGATTTTGTAGTCCACGCGGTGCATACGGCAAGGCAAACCGCCAAGTAACCCAATTTGGACTTAGAATAAACATATGTCAATAACAGGTCGGATCCATGTACAGCTTGCAGGGAGGATGTCAGATGCAGAATTTTCTGCTGGATAATCAGTATAGGGTATATAACCTTGCATATAGAGCACTGACCTGAGCTTAGAGCAATGAGCCTCAACTTCTTTTGCTCCAGCATCACTGTGTTGCCGCTTCCGGTGTGTGTGACATGTTTTGACGTGTGACAACACTGCCACAGTGCTGGAACTTTTCGATGCCTCTACACAGAATACAGGTCAGATGCAGAATTTTGTGCTGGAAAATCAATATTGGGAATATATTCTTGCATATAGAGCACTCAAGTGAGCTTAGAGCAATGAGCCTTAACTTCTAGCGCTCTATGTTACCGGTGTGTGTCATGTCTTTTGATTTGTTACAACACTGACCGAGCATGAGCTACACAAATTCCTGCATTGCTGTACATGCTCTGCTAAAAATATATAGCTTGGCTTGGTTCTTAATCTGTTTTTTTTTCCCAGTGCTTTGCAGGCAGTAAAACATGACATGCGGTTTCCCATGCCTTCATAGGCTTCAGATCAGTCGCGCGCGCGACTGATTGACTGATCTCTGGGGCCGTGGTAAATTCTCACGCAGCCAGATCAGTCGCGCACGCGACTGATCTCTGAACTGCTAGAGCCATGGGAATGTTCATCCTAAATGAATGAGTGGTGCACATCTGCAACGAGGCAAAGAATCCTGACCAAAATGGAAATAGTTATCCTGGCAAGTGGAATCGGGCCTTCCAGAAGCGCGAGGAAGGCTGTTGTCCAGAGACCTTGTCTCCCTACCAAATGGATGACCCAAAGCTTTTCAAACGGTCCCCCCTCGTCGAGATCCTCCCATGGGCCGTGTCAGGAATTGCGAATGGGTCATGGACAGACCCAGGCTGGTGCGATGTCAAAATTCCAGACAATATCCGCCTTGAGGTAAGCACCAGATCCTTGTAGAATGCCGTCAAATCAAATTTGCGCTTGTAGAAACTCATCCAGACTATGGAGAAATCTATGGCCCAGGATTTGGGTTCCGAACCAACAAACACTTTCAAGAAGCTTGCGCTTGTGGTAGCCAAGTTTCAGAAGGGGGACGTCTCAGCCACACCCTATCCACGTAACATGAACATTATTGGGGATTGGATCATGTGGCTCCAGGCTTTAAACCTCATCGGACAGAGGTTGCAGATGAGCTTGGATGTCCCAGGAAGGGTTAGGTACAAGATCCCGAATCTCAGTAAAGGCAGAGTAAGCGAGGTAAGTGCTTGTAACAAACAATATGTGTGTTAATCTGCGAACTTTATTGGGGCTCTCAGATCTTCGAGCGCCTGAAAGATTGGCCAGCTGTTATCCGAGAAGCGAAACGGCTGCACGAGAACCCTGACGCAAGGGTTACTTCCCCTCCATCAAATGAGCTGCACAGCAGCCTCGTACAACAAATGTTCTTTCTACTGTCCTCCACGTTCAGGACGGATAAGTATTTAAGAATCATTGCCAATGTGAAGTTGGCGGCTTTTGCTTTGGCATGGTACTGTCAAGTAAGTTGCAGCACTTTTCAAAATCCACATTAAGCTTAGACATGTTGGGTTGGTAGGGCGAAGTTGTACTGCCGGACTCGGTGGAGCTTTTGTTTCAGTATTTTGAGGCGTAAGCATTGTTGATCCACCTGGTCATGATCTAACCGAATATCCAGGAACGGCCTTGCAACAGAGGTCAAACAAGATCGAGAATCAATGCAGAGGAATCTGACTACAGTCCGGCCCCGTCATCTTACCAGGCCTTTGCAACTGTTCCTGAGCATTTCTCCCCTCGTGCTGTTGATTCCAATGAAGCTACACACGTGTAGCCTCAACGATCTAGATATTTTAAAGGTAGGATTAAAGGAGCAGCTGGAGGCTACGCTAACATTTGGATACAGATCTTTTCGAGTCTGGGAACCAAGCCAGAAAGACTTGCGCGTGTGGAGACTGCACTCAAGGACGTAGTTTGGGATATAGCGACAGGGAGTACTGGAGCTGATGAGGGAATGGCTACTTTCTTCCGCAAAGTGGAACCAGATGTACATATTGTGGACGAAGTGGGGTCTGACTGGTTCAGTGAGTTCTTGGTATCCCCTCCAGCAATAAATCAAATGACCAGCTTCGATTTAGCCTCAACCAATTACCCCGGATACAATTTCGAGGCTTCAGTGACTGATGATGGTCAGCAAAATGCCATCGGTCAAAGTCATCCAGGAAATGAGCGTGTACCAGCCATCCAGGATGACAATGCTGTCAGCAATGATGCTGTTCTGGGCTCCAAGGCATCTAGCTCGGTTGCAGGAGCAGTCGGAGAAGTTAACGGCTGCATTCCTGTTCCCCCATCCACACCCAATTCCTTTAATGGATCCCAGTCATCTAGTAGTCTTGCACACGTGGTTGCAGCAGAGTACAATAATGCCGCGGCGTTGCAGAGCGCTCACAATCACACAGCCAATTCTTTTAATGGATCCCAGTCATCAAGTAACCTTGCAGATTCGGTTGCAGCAGCATACAATAATGCGGCTGCATCACACAGCACTCACACTCCATCCGTTGGTCAGCCATCGACTTCATCACTAGACAATCCTCCGTCGTATGACTCCCTGATTCCCCGAACAACTGTTTGGGATCCGGGATACAACTTTCCGGCCTACATCACCACTCCTGCACCAACTCCGACATTCATTTTCCCCCCGGAGCCTTCTTTTGATCTGGGGCAGGAGCAGAACATCTCCAGTACTTTTATGCTCGATGATTTCACCCTTCGTCAAGATGTTTCAGACTTTCTCGATGCTGTTGGAATCTCCCCTCTATCTGGCCGGGCGCGCCCGCTGCCCAGTGATATGGACCTTGACATACCTAGTTCAACGAACAATGCTGTGTCTCTGCTCTCCCAGGACTCCATGCCCCCTCCCGAGGTTGACATCTTCCTTACGAACACAGGAAATTCTTCCGCAACTACCCCTTGCGCTTCACCTTCCGCTATATCTCCGGACAACGACATGGATATAGACAATGAGCCACATAGCTCAAAATCTGTAGTTGGTGGTGATGGGAAGGGGCGGGGCAGGGCCATTGAAGAGGGGAACCAGAGCGAAGGCTCAGATTCTGACTCTGGCTCTGAGCCTAAACCAGAGAGGCTTGGAAAGGGCAATGAGGTGGTCGTTATTGGAAAGGTGAACAAGGGCTCAGACTCGGATTCCAGCACTGACTCGGACTCCAGTGAGGACTTGGAGTCTGACAGAGTTCTACCATCAGGGGGGCAGGGGAGAGGAAAGGGCAAGGCCTTCTGGGCATTTCTAAAGAGCACCCAGCGCTCCGATGATGATGGTTCCGACTCTGACAGTGATAGCCAGACCACTTCTTCGATGCAAGCCTTGCAGGTCCCCATTGCGCATCGGAAGGCAAAGCGTCAAGCCACTTTGCTTCCGAGCAACATTTATAAAACTGGCTCAAATTCCTTGACCCAGCCAAAGCCGAAACCGAAGACTCGCATTGTGCAAGACGATGATGAGATAAGAGAGATTCCATTCATCGACTTGACAGGAACCGATGTGATTGTCTTGAAGTTCACTCTTCCCTCATTTACTGATTTCATCTGGCTTGCTAGGATAAATGGGTCAAGGATCTCAAAGTAGAACCTGCAGCCAACAGAGACACCAAGGGCGTGTCTATTACACTCTACACGGCAGACAAGACATGTGCTGTGCGCCGACACATATTTCGGAGCTTCACAAAATTGGTAATTTTCTTGGGTATTTTTGAAGGTGGTTATGGATTAATGGACCTTCCAGAGTGTCCATCCTCTCATAGAGGGTAAGGCAGAGCCTGCATGTGACAATGAGTACCGCATCGCCCTGGAGATCCAGGCCTCATTTCTCCCAAACTTAGACTGTCCAAATTCCATTCCCCCAACGCCCAAGTATCATTTGGACAGTGCAAGCCAGGAGGACTATACACCAGGCTGCTCCGGAATATTCAGAACCACCGCAGAGCATTGGAAGTCTATGACACCTGCCCGCCGCCAGAAGATCTTCACCAAACGACACATTCTGGTCACCGGCGTCGGGGATCCTGAGGAGTTTGAGCATTTCAAGTTTGGCAAAAATGCTTTTGGGTCTATGGGGATTCCACTTGATCGCTGCATCGAAATGCATGGTAACCAATGTCTGCTAATATTAAATGCCACAAAGCTGAATTGCACACTCCAGATCTTTCCAAACGGACATCGGTAGAACCGCTTGGGGGGCTGGTAAAGGGAGATGCAAGGCAGTTTCTTGAAGCAGCAAAGAATCCTGATGGAACTGTGTTGAATATACTGGACATCCGCATGGATGGCTTAGGTTGGCCAGATCCTCCAGGTTTTCGGTCAGTATTCTTGTTGGATACTGAATACGTTTTTTGAGCCTTTGATTATTCAGGGACTTCAATACCAATGGGACGGCTCTTGCGCATACCAGGACAATATCCGGGACACAGTGGCTTGGGGATAAACCACCCGAATCACATACAAAATTCGGATTGATTAGCTTAGCAGATGCTACGTCTAATGGGCACTCCAACAGATTCTCTTCAGGGATCTTTGTCTTGGATGGGGCCAAAATGTGGTACACTGCAGATGATGGCAAGGACTTGCCTGGCGCCAAATTCCACGGCCGAATGGACACCATCCATGCCTATACAAACTGGCATCCAATGACCTCTTGCACTATTGATCGTAAGTGGGAAGGTGTACTTTTGCAGCCGGGCGATCTTTTGTAAGTCCATCTCAAAACTAGCCTTAATTATGAGTCACTGACTGCTAGACCACAGCTTTCAACGCGCCAACTCACTTCACTATGTCATGACAATCTTCAACGCTGTTGTGCGTGGTCTGCATTTTATTTCGAAAGATGACATCTTGGGATGCATCTGGGGTTATATTCATACATCATTGCTGGACCAAGGCCTAACAAATGTGGCTCACGAGGATTCATTTGTGATGTACATCCAAATTCAGGCATTTTGGGTTTCAAACATAAAGGCCATTGAGAAAGGTGCGCTGCAACGTATCTTTGAAGCGCATGTTCGTCTGAATTAGGCCTACTAGATGAGCTCCCCAGCAAGTATGTTCTTGATCATATCCCCAACGTGGAAACTTGGACAGGCCTGCTCCAAGTGGTGACCTTGGGCAACTTCATCACTTTCCTCGAAGCTCTTAATTATCAGTCGTACCTGGATCTTGGTCCAAACTCCAAGGATGGCCTCGACAAGGAGGCCATCAATGCAGAGAAAGTCCGGAGGCTGCAGTTCACTGCCCAACTCGAATACGCAGGGGACACATTTGCCGAGTTCAGAAAATGGTTTGTGCTGAAGTATCGAGTCATCCCTATCGAAGGCGGACCTCCTCTGGACATTGAGAAGGATATTTTCTTGGTGAGTGTTTTGGCCATACAATATATCCACTAACATCTGCCCAGAAATCTCTGCTTCATCTCGCTACGGTTTTAACGTTCTATAAATGCGTAGATCACAACGTGGAGCCTAGTGCTCAGTTGTGGACTCCCAAAGCTTTTGAAGAAAAGCTGATGTCTGCACTCCAGCTCTTCCAGCTCAGCACTCCGAAGGAGGAAATGATAAAGGCCTACAAAGAACTAGTCTCGTGCAAGGAGCCACCTGTTCACGGACGCTTTATTCCATGGCAAGCAGACAACCCATTTTTGGTTCAGAAAGTGACGGAACTGAGGAGGCAGAGAGATGAAGAAGGGGTGGAACCTGGGTCTCAAGATAAAAGGCAGCGGTTGGCGGATGATCTAGTATAAAAACAACATGTACCTCAACTCCATGCACTTCAAACTGGCTTATTTACTTCCATTTTGTTCCTCACATTGGCCTAAACGCTGGTAGCTTTCATCACTCAATTTTACGTACTCTATGCCCTTCAAATTGTCTGATTTACTTGGACTTTTGCGATAAAATCTAAAGAACACAGAATATCCGGTGTATTATGTTTCCCCAGCACTATCGGCTGTCACAGACACTTTTATGATGAGACCTGGACCCCTTTGAATTTTCATACAATTTTCAAGGCTTTAAATAGCTCAAACGGTCGATTTGAAGCCCTTACTTACATCTGTTTGGCCACATATCCTAATCGGGTTTCTTGCTTGGCAAGTCTTCGGCAAAGCCCGGTCAGTCCCGATTGAGCTGCCGCTGCATCGTTGAACTGTGGGTACTTCCACAAAGTCTCCCGCAGTTCTAATATGACTTCTTTGAAGTCATATCTAGTCTTTAGAGCACTGTAGAATATTCATTGGGTACAATTAGCTACAAACATGTAAAATGCTCACGCTCAAGCCTCTCGCTCCGAAAAAGGCTGGCACCTTTATCGACAAATGCAGAGTTTAAGGACCGACTTCACAGTACAACTACGAGTCTATTCCTACTAACCCGCGCATTCACAGATTTGTCTGGGAGTACATCCAGATCTTGGAGAGTTTCTCGGAGTCTTAATCAACGCAGGAATCACTGTCTCAGGTGCGAAAGTTGTTTTGGCGACCTAAGAGCAAATTACCTCAGTGCCTGTCAATTGAATAAGCTGCAGCTAAGTTAATTTCACCTGTCCTCCACGAGAATCCGATGAAACCCTTCTTGTTGTCGATTCGTCCTGGAAGGGTTCGGGATGGGCTCGGGATGGGCCATTTACCAAATTCAAAATGGACTCAAGCATCCTGCACTTCCAGGGAAACCGAGCAGATCTACGGACATCCTCCCAGCAGATCAGTAATTCCCACGGCTAGTCAAACACATTGCACTGACCTGGGCGTGAAACCTTGCTCAAACGGTTTTGCAAATAACGAGACCTGAACAAGTTAGAACTTGTAATCCCCGTGGAAGCACCAGCTCTCGAAAACACCTGCCATAAGAACAGTACAAGATATCTTGACTGTGTTGAATTATTCACAGAACTTCGAGATTTTCTGGCAAACAGAATTTATCCTTCAATATAAGCCTGACAGGGAGAAGATACACTTTTTGAAACGAACTCAGCAAATTTTGCTACATTAGGACCGACTCTGGTTCGCTCCCAAAAATACCGCCAAGTCTCTTCCATGTCTGGTCATTGAACAGGAAGAAAAGTGTGGTAACATAGCCCGTGCGTACAATGACTGCTGTATACTTACATCAAGCACCTTTACTTTGTCATTTAATCTTGACTGCATTCACATGCTCTGGAGACATGGAATATGTTGTGCAAGCGCTGGAACCGAGGAATGAAGCCCGCGCTCTTGAGCCTTCAACGCGAAATCAATAGCTAAGTTCATTTATAAGAGCATCATCAGCAGTTTCGACTGATGCTCGGAGCTTAAAGGTGAAGTACTTGAACTTCTGCGCACTCAATACAATTGTACTGTGCCCATTTCAACAGTGTATTGTATCATCCGTGGATGCGCTGTTATGCCAAAGGGTTGTGGCCAGGGTATCCTCATGCAGTTCTATCCGCGATGCAAGTTACTGTGACCGGAGTCACTGGATTTTTGCCCTACTATCATACTATCTCCTATACGGTGTGCACCCCGTCTTTTCATTTGGCGCTGACAAGATCACCTAGCAAACACTGAACCTGGATAATATTCATACTCACGAAGAATTGTTCATCATGCAGGCTCTGCAGCTTTCGCATTGTGACCCCAAGGGACGGGATGAAAACAGGTGCATCCGCGTTTCCCGCTGCCTCGGTATCGAAGACCTAGCTAAGGGCACACATTTCAAATTCGACTTTGGTGATTATGGTGAAGGAATGTATGTTTGGCTCAGGAATTCACAAGTGGACGAAACTAAAGGAGGGAAGGGTGAGTGGCTCTACTCTGGCTCTTACATTATTCACGAGAAGCGGGCCGACAATTCCTTTGTTCTCCGAGAGCTAAGGGGCACAATCCTTCATGGTCATGTCAATATTTATGTGAATATTCGGAGACTTCGCTTATCCTATTTTCGTCGCAGCAACCAGATGCTCAAGACCTGGCTGAAATCGAAGCCCAAGCTCACAAGAATTGCAAACCAGTCAGGCAACAAGCTAAGCCTATCTTCATTTATCATCCACATTTCCACTGTGCATTCTTCTTCCAGGATATTGCCCTTAATATACCAACAGGACCATGTTCCCCAGCTCCGAAAATTCTGTGATACCCTAGCTTGGGCACGGTGCTCGGACATTACCGTGCTCACACGTGGAACCCAAAAGCGGTAACACCGTGCACATCAATTCTATTCCTATCTAGCTCGTTCATTAACAACTAACCATGTTATTTCTCCGCTTATCAGACCACATTCGGTGTTCGAATAATGATTTAGCCATGATCTGGTCGGGTCTCTCCTTGGATTCCCATTACGTAGCTGCTATTCACGCACCCTCCTTCCAACCACTATGCCGATCAAATTCTTGGACACTTACCTATTTTGTAGCAGTCCTCCCAAGGCGATTCCAGGTTCTGATGGTCTGCGCACCTGGAATGAGCTGGGGATCAACATTCGACCGAGCCTAGGCACCTAACATTGATGCTGATCTGGGGCAGCATGTCTCCCTACCTGTCTTTGCTCATTTCCTGGTGCACGAGTGCGGAAGACTTGGTTTAGCCAAATTTCAGCCGTATTTGTGGGCTCTGGTGTCCCAAGAGTAAGTGAGCAGCTGTCCCATCATGTATATATTTGTCAGGCATATCACCAGGGAATTTTACCTTCTCCTTCCTATACTCTTGAGTCCGAGCAGCATCTGAGTTATTGAGCAAATCCGTGCACACAGAGCTAAGTTCCTTTTATATGTATCTCTGTTGATTCCAGGCCACCCTTGTGCCTAAAATATTCTCGAAGGGGTCATTATTGTATTCACGTATACTAGTATTACCCGGGCACAACTAGCGCTGCCTCTTGTCCTTGTGAGGACAAACCTATACCTCTTCATTGGGTGCATCCACACTCATATGTCGGAAAAATCCAAATCAGCTGTTCAGGCGTGAAATGGTCATATCAGGCTTGATCAGACCATCAGGTTCAGAGGGGGGCATATCAGGTTCAGTAATGATTTATAATAACCTGATCAGTATTATCGTCTGAAAAGGCCTGACAAGGTCTGATCAGCACATTCTGGGTGTTTTCGCAAAACATCTGACCCTCTTTCTGAGGGACTTGTAGTACCACCGCACTCAGTCATCTAGTAGTAGTAGAGTAGTACAAGTGTCAAGTAAGGAACTGTAGTTACATTTTCGATAAACCGTGAAGTACAGGAGTGTAATTAAATCTCAATTACCATGTTCATGCTGGAGGGTCACGGATTGAGTTTTGCACCGTGCTCGGGCCACGGGGCTCAGCCGGAAATCCCTCCGGATGGCCACTTCTGACCCTAGATTCCGATTTCCTCAACACATGAACAGTATGGCACACCCACCACTGCGATGGTGTATTTTCAGAAGCGTAGAAGTGCTAAAATTGGGGGGGGACCTGATATGACCTGATCAGTGGCTGACCAGACCTGATATGCCTCGCCAGCCCTCCTGATAATAGCCTGATAATGCCTTATAGGCCGGTCAGGTCCCGTCAGCACCTGATCGGGTTTTTTGGATTTTTCCGACATACTGCTGCCGGGAATACTTACCTTATTTCTCTACTGCATGTTAATATCTCCCCCCTTTCTCAAACCTTCACGAGTCTGTACTGCTGACCTTGCGTCCCATCGACTCAACCACCATGTGTATTATTTTCTCGGCATCTAGAACTGAATTGAAAACAGCTGTAAACAGTAGTCACTTGTATGTCACAGTTGTGACAGAAAAAATCTTTCTCTCCTTCATCCATTATGTCCTCAACTGTGCTACCTACATTTCATCTTCTTGCTGCAATCAAGGCACACACTGACAACATCAACACTATTGCCTTCTCCGATGACGGAACACATTTTGCAAGTGGAGGTGATGATGCTCTGCTGCGAATTGCTGAATCAGGGACTGGCCAAGCGACCCATCAGTACAAGCTCGTGTCTCCTATCCGGAGCATTGTCTGGAATCCGGGATATACCAATGTCTTAACCGCTGGGTTGAGAAACGGCATCATCATGACTATTCAAATCCAAGGCCACAATGTATGTGATCCAATTCCTCTGAACTGAGGCTCAAGTAGGTTTATAGAAATGTCTCAAATTTGAGCACAGTGTTGATGGCTCAGTGCATTGCATGGCATTTGATACAGCGGGCAAATGGCTTGCAATTGGTAACAACAATGAGGTAGTTGTCGTGAGGCAAGGCTCAATCTGTGAGTCCTTGTGGCTATGCTGCGGGTCAATTTTGAATGACAATATGTAGCCACTTGGAGTCATGAAAGGAAGCTCACAGCACCAGACTCCGGGGGGAGTAAGGATATTACCCTTTCCGTACAGTTCCACACCAAGGAAAAAATTCTTCTTGCCACATATTTATTTGGTGGGATTGTGTAAACATGTGTTCCTTAGTTGAGGCTAAATGCTGACATACATAATACAGGGCTTATAACACACAAGAATTGGACTTTGGAATGGTTCAGTGGTATATCAATGTTGATGGCCTTTGGTATGGGTTACATTATCCGTGTACACCAGCTCTTGATGTCTTCTAGTGGTGCTTCGGCTTTATCT
This sequence comes from Mycena rebaudengoi, assembly GCA_029282285.1. NCBI lineage: Eukaryota > Fungi > Basidiomycota > Agaricomycetes > Agaricales > Mycenaceae > Mycena > Mycena rebaudengoi. Next base: position 50,944 of record JARJCX010000086.1, read on the forward strand.
CCATCTTCGAGACTTCTGGCTGTTACAGATCTCTCAAACAACATACACTGGTATGATACAGCAAATGAAAAGCTTGTGTCAACTATAGATCATGGATCTGTAACCAACGACAATGTCATAATTCCAGTGACTTTCATAGGACCCAATATGATTGTTGTTGGATCTGCCGCAGGAGAGGCTGCAATTTTCAAGTCAGGGAATCAGCATCCTTTACAAATCCTCCTTCACAATGGTGGGTTCATCTGCTCTGCCAAATGGTTAGGTCAGAAACTGATCTATGGTTTTCAGGTGAAATGGTGCAAGCAATTGTCAGAACTTCTCTAATGCAAGCAGCACCCAGGAGGCTGATATTTCCTTCCTTCCAGGCATATTGTCACAATAAAAACGAGGATCTGCATATTTTGGTTACAGGAATATCTGAACAATTTGAAGAATGCACCTTGAGTATATGGATCGGCAAGGGGAAAGAACAGAGACCTAAATCATTGGTAAGTGCCTGAGGCTTATGTTCAATATATCTAATTTCACTATTATTAGTTTCCCTGGAAGACCAGCATTTCTATTTTGGCCCTAGGACTAGCTGCCTTGTACACTGCCACAGATGACAAGACTGTTGCGGCAAGTGTGAAGTCTGCTGTACAGGATATCAGAGCTCTGGGCCAAACTCCAGGGACTAAAGGGCCAGGTTCAACTGCAACATTGAATGCAGACCCCACTCCACCTCTTATGGGCAGCCCAGCCACGAAAGCACAGCTTGTGGTATGGTTTAATCTTCTTTCCTTGACCAATTCACCAGGTATTCAGTCCAGATATTCTATTCAGGTCACAGAGGGAAGCAGTACTGGCCTCACAGCTGCAGGGAATGCTGATCCCACTTTGCTCAGTAAAGCTGGGACAGAAAGTCATGTGGTATGACTTTTATCTTACCTTGCCCGATCCATTAGGTATTAAAATTTCTTTAGGTTGCAGAGGAGCACCGCACTGGAGACCATGATTAGGGCTCCAGATACCCTTATCAAATTTTGTTTGTTTTTTGTAATCTTTTGCAATTTGTCGTTGGGTGCATCCCTGGAATCTGCTCAAAGACAAAACAGAGCCGGATTGAGAGAAATTGCCAAGTAAATTCGGTCTATCCCCCAGTCTTCGAGTCCACCAGCTTTCTCAGGCTTGCATCCAGTTCCACAATCTGCATTGACCGACATTCCACAATATGCACTGTCTAAATAGTGTAACCATGGACTTCCAGCACAAGGCAGTGGTTGAAATCTCCAAAGATGTAAGGGAAACCTTGAAGCGTTGTAGAGGACTTCCCTTTACTGAAGAGCAACCATCCATCTCATGCATCTGCTTGCTATCCGGGCCTGCCCCGCTCTGAGTTCTGATCCCGCCACAACAAGCTTCGTATTGTTTGCCCCACAACTATTGAAGCACGTGGCTCCTGTATTCACGGCACTGTTGGCAGCCCTTCCAGCTTGGATATTTCAAAGTGGCATTGAGTCAGAGTAGTAAGTAGAGTACTGAGCAGTATATTTTATGAGCTCTAATGGCTTTTATGGGTAGGAACAAATTATGAGTCCTAAACTTGTTTAGTAACTCGTTTCTTAGTAATCTGGTAAGTGTGTTTTTTAGAATAGGTTCAGTAAGGGATATTGTACCCGTGGGAGTGTTTCAGGTTATTTTGAATCCCGCTTTGCACAGGACTTTCCGATTTAACATTCGTATCTGCTATCAGCTAGCTGCTACATATGTAACTACCTGCTAAAGATTGAAGACATTGGATTAATCTGGCAGTTGTGCGCGATGAGTCAAGCAGATTCATCGTTGAAATAGCACGCGAGGTTGGCGAGGATGTTTCGATGAACACATAAACCCAACCCCATGAGTTCTGATCCGCCTTCCCACGGTTCAAGTCTGGGATCAAAAGCTCCGGGTTACGAGAGCGCGTGCCTCTCGAGCGCGGTGGCTGCACGTTGCACGATACACCTCAACACGTGCTGCATGCGCACGTGGCTCTACACTCGCATGGCAATGTTGGCTCCTCCCTCACGTGCCAGCGGGCCTGGGATATTTTTTCTATGCAAGTGCTGTTCTTGACTTATCTTTCACAGGCTCTTTAACCGCCCCCTGGAGACACTACACGACACCTGACAATCTGGGTATTTTTTTCATTCTTTTCGATCTCCTTTTACAGTCGTTGGCAGTACCAAAGGCGCGAACAAAGATACCGTTTTGGGCTGTCCAGCTGTGGACGCATTTTTCAGAAGGTCAGGTGCGTATTTTCTTCTCTGAAGCAAATTATGTTTATGTGAGAGTGCTCCACTGGATTTCCTTGTCAAAACCCAGCGCGCTACCTTGACTTCTTTATTTCACACCAGAGATGTTGCAAATTGAGCTGTGAAAGGCAGCAAAAGATATATCCCCATTTTGGGCTCTATGGCGCATATCTAAATGCACTCAAATATGTTGGCTGAAACAACTAGCCCGGTTGAAGCAGAACTGGGTCTGCTATTTCAGTTCCTGCGCAGAGAGAGCCCATATTTCCCACTCACTCAAAATGAGGTTTATAAAAAAATCCGGCTCTATCACTAATTCTGCCTCAATTAGCCCGTCATTCCATGGTACACCACCATGCATTTACCTTCACGGTCTTGTATTGATTCCTATATTCTGCATAGAGATACGCACACTCTTCTACAACGACTGCAAGAACTCTCAAAAGCGGCGGCGGTGCACAGGGTTCTGAGTTTATATCTGAACGTGTTCACCTTGGTCCCCGAAATTTCCAAATTTGTCCGGACCCAGTATCAGACCTTGATTAGGATTATCACTCACAGGTGACTGTTGCTTCCCAGCAGTACTGTACACAATTATATAGAGAAAACCATGCTGGCAGTGTTACGGAAAAAATCTGCAATCCTGCTAGCAACCAGTGCCTTTTTAGGGTTCCAGCACTCCAAATATGGCCGTACAGTAATATGGTGGCTAGGGTTCGTGGGAAGATTATGCTGAATATCATCAAGTTGCCTGACATGTCACATGTGACACATCTGCTGTTCCTGACCTTCATGTCTATTTTCAATTCTCTTATGTCTTCTGGCCGTATCTCCCCCCCTGTGCAAGAACTGTCTGCTACCTCAAGTGGATATCAAGTAACCCTTGATAAACTCCACTCTGATGTAAGCATCCAGAATCCCTGACTTGATTTCAATTTACTTACGTGGCCCCAGCCTCGTCGCCACCGATATCCCAGAACGAAGGAAGCAGCAGAGGACAGTACACCTACTCAATCCCAACCAACTGCCAAATTGCAAGGGTCTAACATCAAACTGTGTGTTCAATGATTTTGGACTTTCCTATTCTGACATACATTACAACCAGGGAAGAGAGGCAAGAATCATTGTATGTACAATCAGTCTCAAAGCATGGGTTTCACTATATAATGCAAATGAATGTTCAGTCCAGCAGCCTCTGTTGGATCAGCATCCCGGATAGTAAGATATATTTTTTACTTTTGAATCTGGAGTTAGCTGATTGGTCCTGATCAGGGAAATAAATCACCAACTACTACCATTGCTACAGTCTTGCTGAGGGATCTTCAAGAAGATGTTGAGGGCCTTCTGGGGCAATACCTGCAGAATGAGGATGGATCTACTGTGCAGGTTCTACTCGGTTTAATCACCAATCCAGCCATCATCGGGGACTCCAATACCCTAAAGAGCTTGGTGGGGGCTGTCTTACAGGAGAAGCCTTTGGGGAAACAAAGTCGAACTGATCTAGCTGAAGCCATCACAGCTAGAGTGGCCAAATATCAAGCAGACATCAAGTAAGAACTTTCCATGCCTCAAATGTGGGTCTCAAGTAATATTCCCTAGACCCAGAGCATCCTCCCCACCGATGAGCATGAGGAATAATAGCACTCCGGGATCTCTAAACTCCAAAGGAGCCAGCAATACACGGTCCTCAACCACGACCACGACCACTACCGCTGCCGCATCCTCTGCTACCACAGCCGCCTCTGCTGCCAATCCTTTGCAGCCAAGTGCCATCACTCTGGGCATTAATACATCAGAGCAGAGATTCAACACAACCCCTACTTCTGGATCATTCAAATACTTCACTCTTACCTCACCTGGAACCCTTGAGAGCCCACCAGTGTTCAGTCCAGAACCTGTACCAGGAGATCTGTTCATACATGTGGACTCTCAAACTATGGAGAGGCAGGTCTGGTTGTATGTGAAAGAGAAGTGGGAAGACATCTCGGATAGGTGGAGCAAAAGGGAGATGATTGTGCATCCTGCCATTTCTAACCGTGTTCTGACTGTCAGGAACAATCAGACCCCTAACTGGATTCTCAAAAGCAGTGCTGAACAGAAGGCACAGCAGGAGAAGAGGCGTGCGGCATCTGTCTAGCTTTGTAGATATAATCGGCCACTCTATGCTTCATCCCTTTGTGTATTCTTCTACTTGATTCCTGTGATTTCAAATTCCAAGAGACTATCAACTTTGTGATGAGTGGAGTGGTGAAAGTTTCCTCAATTATGCCCTTGGGGGGAATCCCTCAATTACAAGATCTAGCAATATAGAGATTTCAAGTTGGTGGTCATTGAATTGAACAGTTTTTTTACTTTTTGCCACGGTCACGTGCATGGCTTGTTCGGCACTCTGACACGCGGTTGCGGAGTTTGATAGCTCCCCTAAGCAATATTCCTACCCTGGGGTTTACTGCTTGCCCTAATTCATGGTATCATGGTAGACATGACCTACCATGGTCTTCGCAATAAACCGGCAGACATAGTACCAGTGTACATCTTGCGGGCTGTCGAGCTCCAGAGTTCTTGTACGACCCCGATGTAGAGGAGCTCCCTTCCGCTCCTCCATTGTGGCCCCTCCCATACTCGTCCTTCCTAACTATGAAACAACTCGAGACTTACATCGGCACAGTGTACGGGTTATATTCTGATTCTGAGACCCGATCCTTGATATACACATGGATATACCCATGACGGGGTTCTCCATGACAATGACTTGTATAAGGATACACATGCAGGATTGTCTATGGCACGGATCATTGGTGCACATGACAGGAATAACCGCACCGCTCCTCGCCAACCTGCGGTCGGCTCATCGCGGCCAGCATAGCTTAAAATTGATGGTGCAAACAAAACTTGACTATCCTGACACAGTTTGAGACAATAGCAGGCAGGGACAGGACCCGAGAAAGTGGCACTGGTGCAGTACTAGCCAAATATATGTGTGGTTCAAGTCAGGGCTAATTATTTGCGGCGGCGATTGCAGATATTTCAGAAAGTCAGAGTATTGTAGGAACGAGGAGAGGGACATAAAGGGCGGCCGTGTGTTAGGCCCAATTGAGACACAATATATATTTGATGTGTTTAAGTGGTGACCCTATTTTTCCCAGAGTATGTAAATACGGACAATTACCCAGCCACTATATGGATCAAGTTTAAAGCTGGCATTTGAAAAAAAAACTGCTTCAAATTAAATTCTCACGGACCCTCCCACTTTTTTCGTCTCAAGTCTTTTTAAGGGTCCCTGAGATTTGAGAGGGACAATAAACATATGTAAACATAAGTGCTCGTAATCAAATTACCCAATTAGGCCCATGGACGTTATTCCAACCACAACGTCGGTAGATAAGGTTCCCTCCATCATACTCTCAACAACATCATAATGGCTTACAACCTAGTCAACTGTGACTGTATGGTCAATTGTGGCCACAAGTATCCTGAAATAACCCGGGCAACTCGGAGCAATCACAGGAAGGACGACCGAATATTGGCTGTTCAACAAAGATTAGGGAAATCCTCCCCCATACATCAGCAACATGCCCCTCCACACATGGGCAGAAGATTCACACATGTTCCACAGGATCTTCACCCCCCAACCACCACTCCCCCAGACCAGGAGAGTCTTTCTACCACCAGAAGTGTAATGGGTGCCCGGACACATCCTGCAGCTGTTCCAAGGACCCAAGCTGCAAGTACTGCATCTGCCATAGATCTAATCGAATGCGAGATCAGAGCAAGGTCGATGCTCTCATTTGCAGACCTGGCCACACCACTAGTGTTCGTTGGTGTGCCCGCAGAGCAGGGTCCCTATGAACACAGACCACAAGGACATACCCCCAATTCTGGAAAATTCATGCTGGATCCCAAAGCCAGAACAAATCAGGCTCTTCTTGAACATGAAGTCCGTCTATGGGATCTTCTGGGCCATGCACATTTTTTGCCCCCATGTCCAGAAAAGGACAAGCTGGAAGACAGGATTTTCAGGGAACTGGATCGGGTATCGATAGAAAAAGAACTCCACTGGAATCAGCAGAGGTTGGACATAGATATTGGTCTTGTGGTAGTGAACACAGGTAAATTCAGCATAACACTCAAAGTATGTTCAAATCTCTGATATGCTATATAGAGCCATACTTCGTGTCTGTTTCACACTGGGAGCATAGCATCCTGGTTTCAACTATAATCACTGCTGTCATGACAGAGCTATTTCATCTGCCACGTCAAGGGGGCACCATCCTGTTGGCTGGGCTTAGGGATCTACTTCACAGTACCCCAGATGCCCCATCAGATTCCGCTATTTTACCGAAAGACCCAAGGACTGCATACTCACGCTTACGTTTGGATCCCCAAACAGAGGCATATATATGCTGTCCAGCATGCTGGGCATTAACACCCTACTCTCCAGCTTCAACCCCCAATGCAGCAGAGGATGGGTTGGAATTGCCGGTTTGCCAGGACACATTAACTTCAGAGAGCAACATCTGTGGGGAAGATCTGTGGAGAAAAAAAGTGATTGATAAAAAAATCCAGCTCACACCTCGGAGAATATATCTCCATCAACTTCTCAAGAACTGGCTTGGACGCCTCCTTTCACGCCCCGGCATGGAGGATATTATAGACAATTATCCCAGAGAAGCATGGAAAAGAGGGGATGGAGAATCTATGGCAGACATCTGGAGTTCCCCAGCAATCCAAAGTTTATTGGGTCCTGATGGAGAAATCTTCTTTGTGGACTTTCCTGAGGGGGAGGGACGCTATCTATTTAGCATTTCCATTGATGGTTTCAATCCCTTCCACAACAAAACCGCTAAACAGGTCGTCACCTCCACCGGAATCTTTGCAGTTCTCTTAAATCTTCCACCCCATCTCCGATACCTATTCGAGAACATGTGCCTTCTTGGAACCGCTCCCAGTCCTGATGGCCCAACAGTCGGCAGACTTAATCCTTTCCTGAAGCTTGTAGTCCGCGACTTTCAGGAATTTTGGGAGCCTGGTGTCTTCTTCACCAGGACGCACAAGTACAGAATGGGCAGAAAGGCAAAGGCGATGCTTGTTCCACTTCCATCAGACATGCTGGCTGCACGCATTGCAGCAGGTTTTACCAGCTCCACATCTGTCCATTTCTGCATTGGATGCAATCTTACCATGAACCTCATCGAGAACTTGGACAAGGCCCAATGGCCGTGGAGGAGCCACACTACACATCTACAGCATGCCCATGCTTGGAGGGATGCAACAAGTGCAGCAGAACAGGAGAAGATTGCCTTGAACACTGGAGTGCGATTTTCAGCTCTTTTGGAACTCACATACTGGAAAGCAGTCCGTTATGTGTTGATTGAGACCATGCATGTTCTGGACCTTCGTTTGATTGATATCCACTGCAGGGAGCTGCTCAAAATTGATTTGGAGCATGATGGGGGGGATGGATCTGCACTCACCCATTTTATACCCCAACGGCCATCAACACAGCGCATGACAGCTGTACTTGAACTATTCCGGACCCATCGCGGTGATCCAGATTTGATGGAGACTCTTCTGAAAAACAAGTGGTGCAACTTTGCGGTACTCTGGCACATATGCAATGATCGTGGCCTGCGAATTGCAGGCAATGCCAAAAAGAGGGCATGGTTTATATATAGAATTGAGTTCTGGGTGCGTGGGGTTTCTTTTTGTAACCCTTTACCTGAGTTTACATGTTTTTTTAAGATGCAAGGAGTCTCAGATGAAGAATTGGTACAAATACCTGAAGAACCACCACTGACTGAGGCTGTCCTCAGCAAAGTGCCGCTAACCACTACAGAGAATATGAATGAGCTGGAGGTCGAATCTTGCCAGCTCCTGCTCAATGCATTGCGTAGAGGAACTAAGTTCTCCAGTCTCTCTGCATATAACAAGAATATCTACGAGTATTTGTGCGAAGTACGGGACCTATCTCAGGATGGAACCAAAGCAGAGCTTTATGAGAGATTGTTGGAATCGGTGCGTCAACTGTGGGCCTTGCTGCTGTGTTCTGACTTCACTCCAGGTAATTAAAGAGAAAGAAGACCTGGGCCTGGTCACCGATTCCAGGAATAGAGGCCCTGTTCTTGGCAAAGATGTCATGGCAGCCATCTGGGAAGACATGCAACAAACTATTCTTCCTAGTTGGGTGGGTGCTGCACCCAAAAACTGGGGTACAGCCAAGCGAGGCAAGCTCAGTGCAGACCATTGGTGCACCATATTCACGATCCATATCCCAATCACGCTCATCTGGCTCTGGAGGGAGGAAACTGGAAGAAAGCAAGCACTGATGGACAATGTTGTTCATTTGGTCCTTGCGGTACTGACAGCCAACTTCAAAACTGCCAGTGCTAAGCAAGCAGATACATATGATCTCCACATAACCCACTATATGCGCGGAATTTCTAGACTGTTCAGGGAGGAGCCCATTCATCCTGCTCAGCATTCAGCATTCCACATTGGCGATAACATTCGACACTTTGGACCCCTTCATGCCAGAAGTGCTCCCCACTACGAGCGCTTTATTCATTTGCTTCAGCGTCAGAATACGAACCAGCATTTTGGTAAGAGGCTTCTATTGTGTTTTCTCAATTTACATATTTGTTAGGTCAAATGGAAATAACATTCATGCACTCAACATCCAGGGCTGCAAACCTCATAGCAATGTTGGCCGATAACCAAGACATCAGAGCTCAAGTCTCAGAAGCAATCAAAGTTCATGAGCATGGGTTGACAAGAGATTCAAGGGGAATCCGACTAGCCAATATGCTTGATCCAAAAGGAACACATTTCGATCTCAAATCTCATGCTCGATGGGGATCTCTGTCTGTGAAAGAGCGGCATCTATTACGAAGCCATCTCTCACAGCGTCATCCCAACTTTGAGCTCAGTGATTGGCAGGCCAGCGCGTCAATAATGGATCACGTTGCCATCAACGGAGTCAAATATACGAGAAAGGATGTTCTTCGACAGGACCGGGATAGCCACATCATCTTTCAGATCCAAAAGCCCTGGGGGATCGATCAGGTTCCAGGTAAAATTCAAAATATCTTTCAACATTGGCACACAGTGCCTGGTGGAGTTGAAACATCAACAATATATCTCATTGTAGATGAATATGGGCCATGCCCTGATCTAGGCATACCGGATCCATACAGGAGATATCCCCGAGCACAAGGGATTCTTTACGGAATAAACAAGATAGATACCCATCTTCTTGAGGCTGAGCATGTCCTCAGTCATTTTGGACTGACTCCTCGAGAGTACAATGGGATAAGATTCATTCATGTATTGCCTTTAAATCGGGTGAGTTTGGTATGATGCTAGTTCCCAAGAGGAAAAGCTAAACTTTACCATCTCAGGCAGATCTCCAAGAGTGGTGGCTGGAGACTTCCAGTGACCAAAGTAGTGGGGAAGAGGAAGAAGAAGAAGAGATGGATGAAGATTAACATATAAACCACTTTTCGACTACCCATAGTGTAATGCACTGCAAGCTTTTGTTCTAAGTGCTGCATGAAGTCCCAACCTCTCCTGCGGCGTTGAGCTGTCATTGATCACTTTCAAACTCTGCTTTACATGATCCCGAGAAGTACCAGTCACCGGGTGAAGAACTCATATTTTTCACCACTATTTTCGGCGAAAAATGTCTAACATTTTGCATTCATTTTTCAGCTGAGATAATCGTGAAAAATTCATGATGTTTTCATCAATTTTTGGGTTTTTGGTGAAATATGTGAAGCAATTTCGCATTTTTCACTCCTTTTGCATCAATTTTTACGGTGAAAACTGCATGAAAAATGCTCTTCATTTTACGCCGGAAATATTGGTGAAAACATTGAAATCTTCACGCAGTGAGTCTGTAAACACCGAAAGCGCTTGCCGCATTCTGTTTTGAAAAATTGTTTACAGACTGAGTACGAGTCTACTTGTCGCCCGCCGTTCAGCTCTACCTTTTGTATCTTGCCCTTTGTCGCTCTTGCGCATCCAGCTCCAGAACAAGTGCCTTTACTTGTGTCTGACCACCACCGATCTCTAGATCTTCCCCCCCATCTTGAAGTGTTGGTTTTGTGTGGCTCACACTCAGACGGATAGAGGTTCTATCAATGCAACAATGAATACACTAATAATCCACCATATATAATATGACAGATCAGGTAGTCCTATCATATTATCGACCATGTTGGTCAAATCTTGACCAAAATTTGAAATCCCTATGATACTTGTGTATCACTTCTTCTGTCTGTCCCTTTGTTCACGCATGCCAAGTGCATGTGCTGCACTCATAGTAACTAGATCCCTTTCCGCTTTTTGAGATGCCAGATTCTGGATATACCTCAGTATCTTGCTAACCAGGGAATTGTGGACAAACCTGGGCCTCTTCTAACTCACCTTTGACCAGTTTCATCTCCTCTGTTAATGCTTCCAATTTTGACTTAGACTGTATTAATATCTCGTGATAATTTCACCACACATCCGACTCACCAGGTTTGATCTGTTCCTCTCGTTGGACTGTATTTCTGTCCTCTTGAGTTTTTGTTGAGTGTCTGAGAGCCTATCCCGTAATGCCTCTAGCTTCTTTGACAATACACTGGACTCTGACTTTAACTCCAGGCATGTCTGGTCCATTCTGATTTTCTTGGCTTCCCGTCTGATTCTGTCTTCCTCCAATGATCTGGTATTTTTCAGCAAAGAGAATGTAAAAAAGTTTTTACTTTACTGCAGTGTTTCTTTGGTTTGTTGGCACTCAAGATCAAGAGTTTCATTTTCTGTGTGCAGATCCCAGAGCTGTTTATTCATCGAGCGCAGTTCTGCAATTTGATTTCTTCCCTTCTCCTCCTGTGATCTAGGCCTTTTAAGCACAGAGAACATGAATAAATGCATATCTCACTGGAGAGTTTCCTTTGTCATCTGGCCCTCTGTGTAAAGCACATTATATTCCAAGCGTAGATTCTGAAGCTGGGACTTCAGCTCCATAGCTTGAGTTTGGAATGTTTGGATATCAGTTTTCAAAGACCTGTAGATTAACAAAAAATGTCCAAGATGATTTTGAAACTCCAGCATATCACTTACTGTGCCGATGATTCCAACTGAGTATATCGCCTCTTCCACCAGTTTTCAGTACTGCAGCAACAGTAAGGGTAAGATCTGAGTTGTAGAGACACTGCTTTTACCCCATAATCATTGAATGAGTTTTGTTCAGCCGCTTTCGTTGATTGGCTGCCTGAAGTTGAACTAGAAACCCAGTTGGTCTGTAGTTTATACAGAATTTAAGGATTTGTCAATACTGCAACAATAAGCCTGTTGACAACAAATCCTTCATCCCCCTATTTTTTACATGAGTAATCAAGGCTTGATATTATGTTCAATGTGCTTACGGAATGATCTTGTGAGTTTGTGTAGTTGAGCTCTTCAGCAAGAGTGTGAGACTGGTGGGGAACAAAATGTTCCTGCATTTGTAACTGCTGCTGAAGGCTCTGTATTTCTGTTTGCTTTGCTTCGAGATCTTCCATGTAGTTGTTGATAGTTTGGAGGTCAAGCTCGAGTTGGGTTTCCTTGACCTCTATTGATCCTTTCAATAAATCACATTCCCCATCCTTTTCTGTCATTTTATCCCTGAGTTCCTTGATCTTGTCCTGACAGATTTTATGGATATTATTGGGTACATTGTTGGCATTAGAGTCCAATCTTATCAGAGCATTTTGCAGCTCCAAGGTTGCATCCTAGCTCCAGGTAAGCACAAGCTTCACAACCACCAGATGTTGCTACCTGATTCTCCTTTTCCAATTGTGAGTAGTCTTGTTTCATTTGAGAGATTATCTTCTCATAATCCACTACTTTAACCATCTCATTTTCAAGACCCTTGGACCTTAGAAGATAGTCAGAATACCATTATTATTGTTATTATGATTTTTGTGCCCTTACTTTTCAGCCAAGTTGCTTTCGAGCCGCTCCACTTGCAAAATCAGGTCACGGCCGTGAAGTCTACTGGTATCAAGCATTCGGTTTGTTGCTATGAACTTTTCATCCAGCAATGCATGACTATCTTGAAGTGTTTCATATTCATTCTCCAATCGCATTCTGGATCCCGTATTAACATCAATACAATGTTGTCCAGATTGCAATACTGCTTACATTTCTTCTTCTCTAGCCAATAATGCTTTTCTTCCCTCTTCATTTGAGCGATGCTCTGCATCTATCTCTAGGCCAGACTGCTCCTGGTCCGCAGTGACTGCTGCCAGCTCTGCCTGAACATCCTCGAGTTTGTTTTGAGCTTTAATAAGCTTCTGTTGCAATGTTTCACTGTGCTGGAAAAAATGCAGACGTCGATAATAGTGATGTTCATCACTGAAGCTGACATGAGGCAGATTTAGAAGCAGCAAAGGAAACTTACAGAGTGTGTGTAGTAATATTTAATGAGGCTCGTTGATGGGAACCAACAGCCATCATGTCGTCACTTAATCGATTTTCATCCTCCTCAGATAATTTTCGAAAGGTTGTTACTCCCTGTAGATGCACAAATGCACCAAGAACCAGAGCATTCATGTACACAATAGCTTGCTGTCCCGTGGCTTCCATATTTCTCTCTGCAATTAACCCCAGCAGTGGAACTTTAAAGTTCACTGTAGAATCTGCAATATGGGTTTCAAAGTGATACATCAGCTGCCTGTAGAGACTCGTCAGGTTTTCCCATCTGCGGTCTCTGGCGTGTCTAGTAGTTGCGAGGGAAAGCTGATCATTGGAAACTGGAGATACAAATCTAGTGGAATATGTCACTTTGTTTTTTCAGTGTAAATTAAGCGATAACACACTGTATGCCCAAAATCTTGAACCAAATTGAACTGTCATATAGATTCTCCCAGTTGGATGGCAGCTCAGGATCTGTGAGCTGAGCAAATCTCATGAATGCATTTATGGAATGCGTAAATGTGTCCCGGTTACTCATGTGCATTGGAGGAAGGATCAAGAGATAATAATGATGCCAAGTCAGGTGGTAGATCATTTTTCATTTACTTGACTAACCGTGGGAAATACTGTTGTGTTGGGCACAGTTTCTGAGCAGGGGGGGAGCTTCCCGCAGTACTGATTCTGGGGTAGCTATCTGGTCTTTTGTTCCACTTTCAGCCTGCCTTTTCCACGCGTGAATTGTGCTTCTTTTCGTCAGTCAGCACAGAAAAAGGAAGACTTTAAGAAGCACAATCCAGGTGTGTGAAAGTGGAACAATCAGTCACCACACACAAAGAAGCGCGCTTTGGGCGTGTGACAGGCAGTCTGAGAGTGGAACAATAAGTCAGCCTTCTCACCACGCTGAAAGTGATGCTTTCTTTCAGGTTGAAAGGAGTTTGGAAAGGCATGCTTTTAGTGTGCCATTCTGTTAATCTCTTTCAATTTGCTAGAGCTGAAAGGCTATGTAAATGCATGCCATTCTTTGTCCCAATCTCCGGCTTTGATTGGGCAACATTTACAAAGCCTTTCTGTTGCTGCTTATTTTCTTTGTTTTCCCAGAAGAGAAAAGGTGATGTTAAAGGAGCACTTTCCATTCGATTACAAGTAATTCTTAATGTGGAAGTTTTTATGTAGTTGAAAGTCGGTCCTATTGAACGTCATGAAGTTCACCTTTTTATTGATGTGGAAGTTCCCGGCTTTACGTGTGTGAGTTAAGCTGTCCCATTGACCATTGTGTACTCCACAACAATTTTTTTCAAGTGTTTTTCTAATCCAAAGACGGGAACAGACACCACTAAATTTCTTGCAGTTGGCCAAAAGGGTGGGTACACCAAGATTGAGTAAACCCGGTTTGGTGGTGCTCCGTGTGGCATCTGTCATGATGCTGATAAAGGTGGGGATCAGGGGAAGGCCTGATTTGAAGTAAAAAATCTGGATGGTGGTGCTAAACATCAGAGCTACTTGGGATACCACATGTGGACAAAATCAGAGCACGCAATGTGCTGGGAAGCCCAGCAGATCAAGAATACATTAGGGCTGCAGTGCTGAGTGTCAACAGAACATTAACAACTAGTGGCTGGGACTATGAATTTAAATTCACACTATGCGGAAGCAAGACACAATGTGCCATTGCCGCATCATCACCCTAGACCTGCCATAATGGTTGGATAGAAATCATGGGCCAAGTGCTGCATGCCACACACCCGTCGGAGAGCAGAGGAGTAGCTCAGGGAGACATCACTGTTGAAGAAGAACTCAAAACAGCCGTGTGATGTCCTGCCTCCGCCAGCAATCCAGCGTGTGAGCGCTGTGGCAATGCACTGATCCTAAAACAGCACCAAATTGGGCAGTAAGAGACACAACATGGGTTGTAGCCTGACATAAGAACCTCCAGACACGGTTAATGGCCCGAACCGAGTAATACCCAATATTTCCCAAACTGGAAACTGTTGGCGTCAATGCAAGGATTTCCTTTCTTGGCAGGTATTGGAATTTCCTTTTCTAGATTGTTTGGTTTCAATTTGCTCAAAATTTGCCAGACCAGAATTTTGAAATTTTGCCACCCTGGTAAATTGTGAGCTTTTTTTTCCAGTAAATTGGCCAAATTGCTAACAATATTCTGACAGGGAAAATTTGGGGCAAATTGTGATCAAATTCAAAATATTCTCAAAATCTCGCCCAGAATATCTTAGGTATTTTTTGTGAATGTTCAAACATTCTTGCCATTTGCCTACAATTTACTTGGCTGTTAAATCAGATCATGCCCCCAGTGACAGTCCAAATGCTAACCATAGTATATATTTTGGTTGCTGACATAAATACAGGGTGTACGTGCCAATCAATGTCGCAAGCCTATGCAGTTCCTCCATAACATCCATTCATTTAGCCTGTCCAAATTGCAGAGCCAACCTGGGATAGAACATTCATCAACTGTCACATCAAGTAGCAATGTTATTGAACAAAACTGACCTGTCCCTGTTCTTCTTGATTTGGATGACGAACTTGAGATACCTGCAGAGCATTTAGCAACATTATTTTTTCAGATCACAACATACTTGGAGTTTGTGAAAGTGGAGGAGCCTGATGGTTGCTAGCGCTGTGGGATCTCATAGTAGGGAGTCAAGGTGTATTGCTGTGTATCAGTGTTTGCATGAGTCAGATCCTGTTTGCAGCTATTTGATGAGACCTATTTTTTCTACTCCAACCACTGTTGTGAAACCTTGCCCCAAAACAAGTTTCTCATACTTCTTCCCTAAATCGCTGATCTTGTTCAGCAGAATGAAATTGAGACAGCGAGGGACGAGTATCACGTGATTACGATCAATCGCGCCCGCGATTGATCCCAGACCGTGGGAAACAATTACCCAAAATAGGAAAACTTGTTTTACGCCTCAAGAAACCCGGAAAAAAGAGGGAAACAAATATTGCTTTGTAGTTAGGCTTGAGAGGAGTGTTTGATGGAAAAGATATGTCAAAATGGGTAAGCATGAAATATGAAATTGTGTCCTTCAAATTCACTCAACCAAGCTTTGCTTGAACGTGTCAGTGACATTATCTGTTTGTTTACCACCAGGAGTGTTCATACAGATCTGAGATGTGCTGGATGGATATCACGTGATTGCCATCACTGGCGACCGCCAGTGATCTGATCATGAGGAGCATGGAAAACAACTTCCAAAAATAGTAGATCTCATTTTTACACTGGAAATTCAAATAATGTGGTGAACTCTAAATCAGATTGAACACGGTAGATGTATATATATAATTCAAGGAGTAGTTGTCGCTCATGACACAACTCTTCATTGCTGAACTTTCAGGAAAGTCGTAAATTTAAGGTGTCATGCAGGACGGAGGGGCTTTCACTTGGGCTTCAGGATACCGAGCAGTAGTACTTGAGTGATAGCTACTGTTATGTGACCGGAATATGTCATGGAACACTAGAAAATAGCTAGTCCTTTTAGAATAGATTCAAACAAATTACCTAAATAAATGGTAAGGTGGTTGAGGATGATAAGGCTGCTTAAGAAGACTATCAGAAACGGGATGCTAGATTCAGGTATGAGTGCTGCCGAAGACTAGAGCAAGTACGCAGTCTACGTATCTACTAGCAACACTGTAGTAGATTTAGGACAACAAGAATTGAGTGAGCTCAGAGCATAACTTGATTCCTCAGTGTGAATAGAGCAAGTGCGTATTCGGAGTTGTACTACTTAATCTAGAGATTGAGTGTGAACGTGAGTGTATTTATGTAAAGTGTAATGTCTATTCAAGAGGGCAAGAGCGAGTCCAATGGGAAGAGGATAGTGATAACACTTTGAACGAGCAGCATGGTGTATCTGAGTTGGTGACAGCACAAGAAGATGAAGAAGAGCAGAAAGGCCAAAATTTCCGCATTGTGGGAATTAAATACGCACTCTCACATTCGGTACCTCAGCGCTCCGAGCCAGGCCGGCGTCTACAGTCAACACGCCACTGGAGTCTCGCGGACACCGATTCGGTGTTCTCAGCGGCTTGCGCCCACTGGGGCCATTGTCTGTCAGCAACTCAGCGTGCGGAAAGATGACATCGATGCCGACAGTCTAACAGGTCATTTCTATTCAGCAGAGGCTGTTGTCGTCTGCCAAAGACAATGTCGTTATGATAAATGCACTTGCTCGCAGTGCACCTGATTTATATTTGCAGTGCACTGATTGAGGTATCCTTGCTTGAAGATCGCCATTTGAGGACTACAATAGAAAGTCAATGAGCATGGTGCACCGAAGTTGGTGAAAGGGACCGAAGGTCATAAGTTTGAAGCAATGGAATGCGCAAAAAAATCACATTCGGCGGATACACCACATTCTCGCGAACCCCGACTCGGTGTTCTAATACTGTAAGTGCTAAGCCAGCGCCCGTCGTCCGTCGCCGTGCCACAATAGTCAGAAATAGAATTGGCCCCGATGACTTGGGGTCTTAGGGAAGCAGATATAGTGTAAGCAAGACTTTTCAATTCGCTGCATAATTAATTATACATGCATATTCGAGAGGAAGGTCACGACATTTGAACACGGTGCATGCATAATGTCTTGATGCTCGGCTCGGGCAATAGAATATACCGCTGGGTATTAGTCGCCGGGCGATGAGAAGGACAGCCACACTGCAAACACGCTTGGACCTTTCGGATGTTTGGTTAAGTTTCTGGGGCGCGCTCAACGTTAATTAATGCCAAATAAAAATTGCGCACCGATCCGCATGGCCGGAAAAAATGACCAGTGCTGCACAATGCACGAGAGAGCATCCACAGATAACCTCCATATTCACCGACCACGCACATTCTAGACTGCGCGGGGTCGTCGTCGTCAGCGGCATATG
The DNA here is from genome assembly GCA_029282285.1 of Mycena rebaudengoi. NCBI lineage: Eukaryota > Fungi > Basidiomycota > Agaricomycetes > Agaricales > Mycenaceae > Mycena > Mycena rebaudengoi. The sequence continues at coordinate 68,547 of JARJCX010000086.1, forward strand.
ACGCACGGGGACAGAACATACCGAGGTGTAGCACTTAAGGTGAGCTCCACCTAACCCAAGCGCCTCATCTGCTGCGTCGACCCGAGTTGGCTCCGTCTGCTGTGAGCCTTGGAGCGTGTCGACGCAGTATGGATATGTCTGGCATAAAATGGTAAGCATTAGAATGTGAAGGCTGAAAAAGAGAGATTCAGCCCCACCGCGCGGGCGCCTCTGAACAGCGCCACTCAAATTTGCCTAGCTCCCTCACCTCCGAGCGCACCGCCTCCGCCCCCGCGCGCATAAGGTACCCGACCGCCCCCTTCGGCGGCTCGATCAGCCCCATCGCAATCTACGCCGCGCGCTGCCTCTCCGGCAGTAATAAGAATATTGATCCAGAATTTGCGGGATGCGGGATGTGCGTGCGTGTTGGGTGATGCGGCGTGCTGCCTGGACGTTGTTAGCTCAATTTAAAAAGCTCGGGCGGAGTTACGCCTTGCGCACACGTTGACCGAACTCGAAATATGTCTATAGGAAGATAGTAATTAATAGAACGGGTGGTTTAAGCAGAAAAGACTTGCCGGGAAGAGCCACTCTCTAGTCGGGCGGTGTGCCATCGCTGCGTGGAGGTCCTTGAATGCAGTTGCGGATTCTTCGATCGCACGGCGTCGAAGGTACAGGCAGCCATCATATGATAGCCTGAGCATGTCTCGATGTCGTTGGCGCTGTTCCCGATCGAAAGCGTCATCGAATCGCGGCCGACTTGAGAAGATAAAAGACGGAGGACCAAGAAGTGCAACCAAAAGTCAAGCTTGAATCAACGCCCAAGAAAAAAAAAAGCACAAGCTTAAGCCCTTCTGCGCACAGAGATTAGGCAACACCCCACGAGATTTCCCCACCTGCGTCGGCTCGGTCGGGCTCTCCGCGTGATAGCCCGAGGTGTCCTTGCATCGCTCCGCCAGGAGTCCGTGGTGCAGCGCCGGGGTGTGTAAAAGCAAAAGTAGCCGACGCGCTGGACCAATCGCTGGTTGGAAAGTCACCAGTAGTAAGTAAGCGCAACTTGAAGTAGTAAGTAGTGGTGATTCGTGCACCTGCTGTGCGCTCATCTGCCGGTGCTGAGTGGGCTTCGCGAGCTTCGGCTCGACTTTGCACTCCTGGGCGGCGAAACACATCGGACGTCCAGTAACCTTGAGCTTGCAGCGGTGAGTAGTGGAATGACGCAGGGGTGATCCGAGTGTGACCTTTACGTGACACCGATGCCGCTTGAACTTGCCGTCCGCAAGTCGTGCACATTCTCACCGTCTCCGGTCTCCGCAGGCAGGTAATAGCAGATACACAGGCGCAGGTCGAATAAAAATAACCTGAAACACTCCCACGGGCAAAATATCCCTTACTGAATCTGATCTGAAAACTGCAGTACGAGATTACTAAGGAACGAGTTACTAAACAAGTTTAGGACTTGTAATGTTTGTAGCTAATTGTACCTAAGGAATATTCTACAGTGTTCTAATGAGTAGATATGACTTGAAAGGAGTCATATTAGAACTGCGGGAGACTTTTTGGAAGCACTCCGCACTGCGGCAGCTCGATCGGGGCCGAACCGAGCTTTGCCGAAGACTTGCCGAGCAAGAAACCCGGTGGACAGATACATGTCAACAATGGTTTCAACTCAATCGTTTAAGCTATTGAAGGCGTTTAAAATCGTATAAAAATTGTGATAGGTCCGTGCCTTATCGTTAAACCGTCCGTGAAAGCAGATAGTGTAAGGGAGAGATAATACACCGGATATTCCGTGTTTTGTAGATTTTATCGCGAAAGTACACGTAAATAAGACAATTTGAAGCGCATAAAGTTCGTAAAATTTAGTGCTAAACCCTAAGAGCTACACTCGAACCCACTCTAGACAGGCTTGATGGAGAAGTGGGTAAAGCATTCTAATATTCAGCCAATATGGTGGCGTTGATTTTGAAAAATCTTGCTTCTTCGTCATCATAAAAGGAATCTGAAGAAGAGGTTTGTGCCCTGCACTTGTGTTTCGCTTTAATTATATATGGGGCAACCACAAAGATGCCAGCGATGGACAATATTGGTAAATGTACAGCCGCGCTGGGAGACTCTCACAAAGCACGTGGATGGAGCAGTTAATTCACTTCAAACACACCTCAATATTCCTCAACATTATAAGTGGGAGAAATTTTATGTGCAGGTATGAGGGCTGTCTTTGATCTCAGGTCAAATGATCTGGCCCTATCTCCTTATATAGCAGTTGCTGAATCAGATATTTATTCCCTTTTTTGGGGATTGTTTGGTGGTGAGTGGTTCACAAAGTCCGGAGTCCGGACTTTTGAAAATCCTGGCAGCAGGATTTTGTAAGTATATCCTGGGAACATTAGCTAATATCCTGATAAAGTCCGGGGCCCGGACATTTCAGGTACTTTGTGGGGAATTATCAAAAATCCGGGCAAAATACCAGGCCGGTAAATTGCAGGTTCTTTGGGCGGATATTTTAAAAATAACTTCAAAATACGGGCAAAATAACACCTCGTTATTTCGGCATTTGCCCCCAGTGTTAGTGGCTGTGTGAAGTCGTTTTATCACTGCCACTATATTTATTAGACAAAAACCTAATGTATTTAGTGGCTGAGCATTGTACATGTGTACGTACTCGGGGAAAATTACCCCCTACTCGGTGAAAAATAACAACATGCGCAAACATTGTAAAAATTCTTTTTGGCATCGCATTCGGAATGATCCGACGGTTTTTTTCGTTACATTTCTGCGGGCATGGTTTTTACGGCCGCTCGATGCCTGGAAATACATGACTTGTGCAGCAATTTCTTAGGTTTGTCAACTATCTCGCCATGTGTTTGCGTGCTGGGAGTCTTTACATCTCCATCTTCTGCTGACTAACCTCGCTTCGGTCATATCCTGCGCAACTATTGCGTCCTGATATCGCGTGTAAACAATCCATAAATAATAAATTCAATCAGGTGTGGGTCTGTCCAGAGTATTCTATTCACGATTGACTACAGCCTTGGTAACACCTTGGTAGCGCAATGACCGAGAAGCCTAGATCGACTGCTGTCTTTTTAGGTACTGACCTCGTCAATTTCAACCCCGTCTGATGCTTTCTCAAATCATTTAATCCGAAAATGAACAGTAAATTTAATTGGAGTCTAGGACGAGTTATTTTTTGTATATACTAAGTATGTGTTCGGTGTCGTTATTTGTGCTACCGAATACGATTGGGCCGGCCCTCCCTGCTTCCTCTTCGTGCGAAGGTTCTTCGCGACCGACCAACCGTTTATTAGACCCTTCATCCCCCACACCAATTTCCTCCCTCAACACGAGGCTCTAGCTTGACAACCATTGAATCCAGTCCTCTAATTTAAGACAGACATATGTTACTGTGTTCTTTGACTATCTAGATGCACCAAAATATTTAGAATACCTTGGTCCTGACCAAACTATGAGACGTCTTTACAAGAGGGGCTTCTTCCGGACTGGTCCGATCTCCAGTCTGTTCCGGGTATAGCATTTCACCATTCAATGGTCTCCCTTTTTTTTTTATAAAAAATCGCTGGAGAGAGGGGGGTGGGGTGCATAGAAAGCACTGCACAAATACTTGTATTACTGCTTTTCATAGATTCGGAACGTGCCGCCACGGCTGAAAGGTGCGTGCAATTCACGGGCCGTTTTTTTTTCGCGGACTGCCAATGTCATGGTCATCCATGATTGCAAGCCTGCAATACTTATATCCTTTGTTTTTTTTTTTCCTTGACCTTCAGCCGCTGTGGTACTGACTACCGAAAAAGTTTATAAATAATATCACGTGTCGTTGCTCACCCTCCATTGCCCTCCGTTGCTAACAGGTCCATACAGTGGCCTCTTCCCTCTCGTTCGGGTGCAGAATAGTTGCTGTCAGGCAAGTGCGGGATTTGATACCCCTAGGCTTGTCCAGAGCAGATTACTTTGCCTTGTGAATGCCAATTTAATTCTCATGTTTTGTTGCCTATTGCACTTCAAGTTCAGCGCGAGCAAAATTAAAATGACTACTTATTGGCATGTATAAATTAAAATGAAGGTAGTTAAATGATTGCCTACTCGGCTACTTGTTCGGTGTTGTTTAAGAAGTCAAAAATCGTCCTCTTATTAGTGTCTTGGTCCTCCGGGGCCATCCGTTTCGTCCTATGAGAGCTGCCTCCGTTTGGTGCTCTCCGCGGGTTTTATGCGAACCGTCTGTATGCTCATAGCCGCCATTCTCTTGGCCACTCGAGCATCCTGTGAATGATTAGTATGGGTGGCAATTTGAAGGTTTGAAAATATATCATAAAAGAGCACAGAAGGAAAGCGCGCGCGCCATAATGAACCATGGGAAGGAAGAATGAGACGGGAAGAGAAAAAAATAAGAGGCAAGGAGGAATGAAGACGAGGAGAAAACGAGGAATTGTTGCAAGATCATACATACCATACAAAGAAGTAAACAAGAACGCCCGAAATGCAGCGGAGGAATGCCGCAGCATGCCGAGACGTAGAAAAAACGCGCTGATATACACACAACACAGTTGCCGACTCCGCAAGATACGGATTAGACAAACTCACGACAAAGAGGGGAGGGAACTTAGTAGATAAGTTGAAAACTGCCTGGAGGGAACTGCCGCACAAAGTGAGTAGACGACGTGCGTCGGGGGCGCGTGCGGTGTCGCAGCGCGAGCGTACGTCGAGTCGAAGCCAGCGCGCGCACACGCTGGCCGTGCCATGTTGGCGCACGCAGACCGCAAATTAATGCCTCACCCCTGCTGTACGCGAGGGCGGGAGAAGCTAGTTATTCGGTACGTGTCTATTTTGATGATAAGTGGGTGGACATGGGATGCGGGGAGGGAAGGGGATAGAAAGAAGGGGCGGAATGAGGATGAAGGGGAGTGTGTGTGGGGGGGAGAAGGACGATGACGGGAGGGGGGCGTATGGGCGGCGTGGGACGGACAGACCAAAAAAACAAATTGGGGCACGAAAAGAACCGCCGCACGAAGTATATTAAAGGACTTGCGCACGAAGTACATAGACGATGGGCGTCGGGCGCCCCGCCGAGTCGCAGTACGAGCGCGCCATGTCGCAGTACGAGGGTGCGTTCGCTAGGTCGCAGAACACGTGCGCCGAGGCAGCGCGCGCGCCTCGCCGTATGATAGCACGCGTGCGCGGGGGAGCTATATATCCGACGCGGCCTGCTTTGCCTATTAATAAACGATAAGAAGTGGGCGGGATATGTGCATATGAGACGCGGGGAGGGAAGCGGAGGTAGGGGAAGGGGTGGTGGAGGAGGAAACATGATGACGGGAGGGGGGAAGATAGGCCTGCGCAAAAGCGGAGGATGGAGGAGACGGCGGAGGAGGAAAACGCAGACGTATTGAGGAAGTGGGGACGGAAAGTAAGAGAACGAGAAAGAGCGCACCATGCATCACATTATCGGCTGCGCGCGTGGTCCAAGCGACTCCCCTTTCCCTCCATCTTCGCCACACACGCCACGTCCTTCACACACGGCCTCGTAATAAGTTGGAATCGTTCCTTGCTCTCCCAGATCTCCTGCACCTCGCCCTCTTCTGCGCCGTCCTGCTGATAAACAGGAGCCGGGCGTGCCCGGGGGGTATGCGCAGGATGTGCGCGCCCGGTACGCGCGCACACGGCATGCCGTTTGCGACATACCCACGCACGGGAGGCGTAGACAGTGCGCTGGTGTAGCACGCCCCGCGTGGCGCACGGCGCGGGGCCCCCGAGGTCCGCAAGCGCGTAGATGGCGAGGACCATGAGGTGCGTGAGCGCGGCGGAGGTGCAGGGCAGAATCGCGCGTAAGCGCCGTCCCAGATGAGGTAGAGGCTTTCCAGTTGTAAGGAGCCGTATTCGCGCGGGAATGTAGCCCAGATGTTCCGGGAGACGGCGAGGTGCGAGACGAGGGCGGTGCGAGTAGGAAGTCCCGGAGGAGCGATAACTCCGCGTCTGGGAGCGCGCGCCAGGTCTGGGGTGGAGCACGCGGAGGAAGCGTGCGTGAGTACGCGGTCGTTGATTCGCTGCTCTAGTCTTCGCTCTCGTGCACGACGACAGTGTGGGGCGTAAACGGCTTACACTAAGCCTGATTCGAGAACGCAACGACTCTTCTGATGCACTGGTGCAGCCACAAACGATATGGTGCCGCACCTGTCCCTGGGATTGGTCAAGGGTTATGAGTCGTTCGACGTCTTCTGCCAAGATGAGCCGAATGGCTGCAATGGTGTATGATTATGTGGTGTGCATCCGTGGAGGGTAGGCAAGAAGTTGAAGACATGGATGGAGGAGCCTAACCGGGAACCCCTGGATGGAGGCAAGACGGAGGAGTCAAGCGCGAAATACGGATCATCGCCACACGGAGTGATCCGCGCATTCACCTACTTGCTAGCTGAGGCAAGACGAGCTTGCGAGTCGGCCTCAGTGTTAGGCAAGGTAGCGATTAGATTAGATAGGACCCCATCACTCGTCACAGCACTGCCTCCTGTCATTCTCTTTTGCTTTGCGCGTTTGCATTGCAAACCTAAAAGCTCTTTTCCTGCCTCACGACTCACCGGAGTCCCCTGATTTTTCTTTCATCCTCTCATATGGTGGTTTCCGAATCGAACACCACTTCTCTCTCCTTGAACAAACCCATCCCTAGACGACTCCTTTACCGACTCTGCTCCCGCCTTCGCAGGCAAATGCTGAACATTATCCTTGCTTATTTTCGCACTCAAACCTCTCTTTATTCCTTCATCGCATTTCCACATGGCTTAGCCTCCCCCTTATTCCCTCCTTTATCACTCCGACGCGTCTGCTGGCTTCTGGCGACGCGACATATGCTTTTTGCGGACGTGACTTTTCGCCAAATCTCTCGTGTCTCTCGCTGTCTTGTGGACATCCTCTTCGCGATATCTCTCCCGTCGCCCTTTCCACCGAAAATCTGGAGACTGGCAACAGTACACACACGCCCTTCCCGCCTCGCCGTACCAGCGCCGACACGCGCAAGAACTCCAGAGAGACGAACATGACACTGTATGCCCACTCGATTTGCTATGAAGATGTGCTTCAATGCGGCTTCTCAATACCTGGGCATACCCGTGCGCCGCTTTCATGCGCTTTCAAGGCGCTTGTTGGTGGTTCACATTGTTTTCTCTCCACCCTCGTAAAAGTCGCTTCACGCATGTTGGCGCGGCTCGATCTTCTCGACCACTCTCTTACCAAAAGGTGCCCGTTTCACACCATGTGGGTCGGACGGAGCTCATTTCATCTCCGCGCGGCCTTATGTCCAATGGCGTCGTTCAATGCCTGCTGATGCTCTGCACCCGACACCGTCACTGCATATCTCTTCAGACCGTTTCATTCCGATACACCCCAGTTTGCCTGCCCCGCCACATATTTCCGTGTCTCTTCTTGTTATTCGGTCACAATATACTGTCCTGGCGAACAATTTGATTTATCAAAATCAGTATCTGTTCTTCATTTCTTTCCCGTCCCTGCCCGCGATCAAATGCAGCTGAGGCTACTGGAGCTCAACGGGCTGCTGGAAAATTCTCTTTTCTCTGCTTGTCTCTTGGAGTTGCGTGGCCCGATGCCACACGGCGTATCTGTATTTCGTGTCTGCGTGTCTCGTTCCTCGTCTTCTATTTCATTGCGTCTTTATATTCGAAATTCCTCCATGGCTGGAACGGAGACCCGTTTTAAATATACTCCCCCCAAACTCCTCTTGTTATTCTTTCATCATATTCTGTCCTGGTTTATTGAATGCTATGACTTCATAGAAGCATCTTTCATGCACACTATATTTTTCTCTCAACTTGTTTCCCCTCCTTCCTGCAACCGAATTTGTCTGTCCAAATTCGCTGGGATACCGGGGAGTTCCATTTCCTTTCATCATTCCGAATACTATTTTCCAGAACGATTTGTTTCTGTCTTTGTGACCATCCAATCCCCGGATTTCTTCTTTGTGGGGCAGTTTTGTTTCACCAATACATTCACTGCATTGAGGCCGTTTGTAGTCAGAGGCTGGCTACATTGGTTCACATTGGGTCACATTGGTCTACCCATGGCCTACCCCTGGTAGACGAGGGGATCGACATATGTGTTTGGCTACGCTTGGGTAGCCTGGTACACAGGAGGTAGTCACATGCTGTCACAGTGTGACTACATTGGGCTACATCGGGTAGCCCAATGTGGACCCACCGTGACATACCATATAACCTTAATTATGATAAGCTCATCTATGAGAGCATGTCTGAAAAGGTCTGAAATGGCGCGCCGCCAGTGCCACGCCTGCGGCTTGTGCCACATCAGAGAACCAAACATGCCATAACTTTGGTAATCATGGCCACATTGTGGCCACATCAGAATTGACGTTGAGAATCATTGCACAAAGACTTACTTGGAAAATACCGCTACAAGCCTATTAATGTAAATTGGAGCTCCCAAAGAGTTCGCCAACTTAGCATACCCGGGTCTACCCTGGGCAAACCCTGGGTCTACCAAGGAACCCCCAAGTAGACACAGTTTGGGTAGGGTAGACCATGCGGCAACAACTGTGTTTACACCGTTATTCCCAGGTACACATATGCCCATGTCTACCCCCTTGTCTACCCCCGTAGCCACACCCTGTGACTACGAAGGGCTTCAACGCAGTGATTGCTGGTGGTCGCGTCTTTTGTACCGCCTCGTTTTACCTGTGCTTGGCCATTGCGTTCAGGCTTCCCATTGCCTCGCTCACCCCACACCCCTTCCCTGCTCACCCATGCTCACATTGGGTTTATGTTGGTGTTCGGGTACCCCTATTCCTGCGCCCTTGCACCCTTATTCCTGCGCCGCCCTGCGCTCTTATTACTGCGCCGCCCCGTTTCGCTCATGTTAGCTAATATTGTGTTCATGCTGCGTTCAGACCTCACTTTTTCCTTTCCCGTTCGCGCCGCGTTCGGGACCTCCTGCACAGAGGCCTTGTTGCCTCGTTTCGCCATGTTCACCCATTCGTGTTCATGCTGCGTTCGGGCTCCTTCCCCCGCTCACCCATTCTCGCCCTGCGTTTATGTTGGTGTTTGGGTCCTCCTCCTGCGCCCCTGCGCCGCGCCCTTGCGCCCCTTCTCTCGTTCGCCCTGCGTTCGGGACCTCCTGCACAGAGGCCTTGTGCTGCCTCGTTTTGCCATGTTCACCCATTCGTGTTCATGCTGCGTTCGGGCTCCTTCCCCCGCTCACCCATTCTCGCCCTGCGTTTATGTTGGTGTTTGGGTCCTCCTCCTGCGCCCCTGCGCCGCGCCCTTGCGCCCCTTCTCTTGTTCGCCCTGCGTTCGGGACCTCCTGCACAGAGGCCTTGTGCTGCCTCGTTTCGCCATGTTCACCCATTCGTGTTCATGCTGCGTTCGGGCTCCTTCCCCCACTCGCCCATTCTCGCCCTGCGTCTATGTTGGTGTTTGGGTCCTCCTCCTGCGCCCCTGCGCCGTGCCCTTGCGCCCCTTCTCTTGTTCGCCCTGCGTTCGGGACCTCCTGCACAAAGGCCTTGTGCTGCCTCGTTTCGCCATGTCCACCCATTCGTGTTCATGGTGTTCGGACTCCTTCCCCCGCTCGCCCATGCTCGCCCTGCGTTTATGTGGTGTTTGGGCCCTCCTCCTGCACCACTGCGGCGCACCGTTGGCGCCCCTTCTCTCGTCCGCCCTGCGTTCGAGACCTCCTGCACAGAGGCCTCGTGCTGCCTCGTTTCGCTCATGTGTTCATGCTGCGTTCAGGCCCCCCTTCCCTGGTTCGCTCTAGCATCATTCCTGCACCCTGCACTGCGCCGCTGTGCTCCTTTCTCCCCTTACACAGAAGCCTTGCGCCGCCTTATTTTGTGATCCTATACTCCTTTTGTGGCGCCTCTGAGCTGCACCTGCACAGTTGCACTTCTTCTTCGGGGTCCTTACATATGTACCTCCACACTACGGGCTTATTGATGCTCCGTCCTACCCATCATATTGCTCTCCTTGTCTTTCGGTGCACTTCCCCGTATTGCTGTTTCTTGGCTTGGGAATTAGCGCGGCTCAATTCTGTTCCTTCCTCCGATCCCTATCTCCCAAAAATATTACGGCACCCTTCGAGGGTTTTCCTGATATTCTTACAGTCCCTTACTTGCACCCTGAGTCTTTCTTGTCAAGCTCCGGTTTCCTTAAAATTGGGTTTTGACGCTTAACTTTTCCACTGCATTGATACTCCGTCCTACCCACCATATTGCTTTCCTTGTCCTTCGGCGCACTTCCCTGCATGGCCCATTCTTGTCTTGGCAATTAGCACGGCTCGATTTTTCTTACTTCTTCCGTCCCCCGTTCCCAAAAATATGGCGGCAACTCAAATCCCTTATTCCCACACCTTCACTGCCAGTATTTGTGGGCTCAATCATCCTCACAACCCGATTATTTTCATGACCTCAAGTGTGCTCCCAATTTATTCTGATGGTTTCTCCCCTTCTCTTGGTCATGTCTCTTCGCATTCACCCTGGCCCCGGTTCATCTTGCAATTTATTGCTTGTCTCAGGGCTCATGCCCACAGCATTCAATTCCTCTCTCATTCGCATTTGATGTTTTGGAGCCTTTGAACTTCTGCCTCAGTTCTCCTCTGCCTACTGGTGCCACAGCCGGTGCTCCTTCCTTATCAGCACCCTGAAAATTTCACCTTGAACTCTAGTCTTCCTTTAAATCGGGGTTTGAGGTGTAACTTCTTCCCCGTGTACTTTTGTTGCTTCCCAGTCCGCACCATATTGCTTTCCTCCTCTTTGGCTTACTTCCCCCGCAATCTCAATGCTTTACCTTTATTGTCTCAGAACTCACGCTGTTTAATTTCTTTCGGTCCTCGCGCTCCCTTTGTCCCACAAATATTGGGATGACCCTTCCATGTTCTCCAAACCTTCTGACACCTCCGACACTTGCTTGGTGGCTTGTGCAGAGTCTTCTTCTATTGTACTTGGCAATCAACCTTTCTCTTGATTCTGATATTTGTCGCTCTTTCCTGGCATGCTCTCTCAATTTTGTCGACCTTCCTAGCTTTCAGTTCATTTAGCTGATACTTGCTGCAGCAGTTTTTCTCTTTGGGCTCTTTAGCTGGTGGCCGATCTGAAATGAACCCGCACCATCTTGGTGGCTCGCTTCGAAGCACATCAGCGCATCGGGGGTGCCGTAGGCTTCCCCCCTGACCGTGCACGCAGATTTTCCGTCGTTTGCCCATAGTCCGCACTTTGGATACACATGGCATCACCGGCATTCCCTCTGTCTCAAGCATCGAGTTCGACTCGAAGCTGTTGGTGCACACAAGTCTTTTTTATTGGTCAAGTGGTTTCTTTTTCTTTCCTTTTCGCTCATCTCCGTGTGGGGGTCTCGGCCCCGCTTCTCTCACCCTCGCGCGAGCGTTGCTCTTAGAGCTTCGCTCATTTTGGGTTGCTTCGGGTCTCATTTGCTCTCTTTCCCTTGACCCGGGCTTCCTTCTGCGACCGGGTTTGGCCGTGTCCGATAGCCGATTCTTCCTGCCTCGGAAATTCCCGCATCCGCCTTTTGCGATGCCCTCTTTTTCCCGAGCCGGACGGCCACGGCCAGACCCCCCCACACTCACACACACCCTCACTTCAAGACTCTGACCTAGCCTTTGCATGATCCTTCCTCCTCACTGTGGTCCGACAGATCTATCTCGAGCTACCTTGCCGGGCCGGACCGAATTACCTTGCTTCTCCAAACTCGTAATTGGCGCCAGAAATCACCAACGTGGTTTGATCCTGGTTTGAGCCGCTTTAAGCTTTTTGTAACGTTCCGCTAGACACCTAAGCGAAATTACCCGGTTGCTTTTCTCCAACCAAGTAAACGACTTGCTGTGAGTCAGAATCCGACACTAAATTCCTGTTCATTGTTACTAAGTAGTACATGTACGTGCACAACCATGCGAAACGACCTTGACTATCTTCACGCTTGTCCCAATCAAAACCTCGCAGCATAGACAGCGACACCAACTGCGGTCAGCATTGCGAGGAGTAGTAATACTCTCTTCGCTGACTGCTAATACACTCTCCAGATGAAAGCATCCATAGCCTCACGCAACAACTTGCTAACATTTTTCTTTGGAAACGCAACGCCCTGACCTAAGAACCTCAAGTGCTTCGCTCATTGCTAATGATTTAAACACAGATGAAATCAACCAAAGAACGCCCCACCGATTCGTCCACTCACATGCCGTGCCAGTGCGAGGAAAGCCCAGTACCAACACCTTCATCGGAACAATCCGTTTTGCTCCCCGAGCGTTGAAGTAGCTGGTTTGAGCCATATGCGTTGAGGATTGCGAGTAAAGTGAAGGGTGGATGTGTGGGTCATCCTGCGCGGCTTCAGTGGCTTTGATCGTAGTTAAAGCTCCAGCTGACACTTCATGTATCTTCCGAGGTCTGACCATCTTTTCAGTGCACGCGGCGCACAAAAAAAGTCTAGAGACGTCCGAATGGCAATACAACTAGCGAGGTACGAGCTATTGTCGTCCGTATAGGAGAGACTAGAAAAGCCAAGCCAAAGGCATTTTTAGACTTCATTTCCAAGCCATGTCCATAGATGCCAGCTTGTGGTATGCATCAACACTTCGCCTTCATATCCACGTCTGTGTCACTGGGCGCCATGCTCCCTGTCACTCGTGGAGCTCAACCCAGTGCGGCTAGTTCATTAACTCTGCGGTAGCACGGGCCTGAGTGCGGCGCTAAGTACGATGTTTGGGTGGTCGCTCATTATTCCTAGAGACGCGTCAATTTCACTGCAAGCGTCGATAAGTCAGGCTTCTCGGAAGCAGTGGAACGACTAACCCATTTGAAGTTTGGGTGTTGACGTCCACCTCGCAGCCCCATTCATCAAGGCGACTGTCTTGATGGACGAGTTACTGGTCCCTACACTGAGCTTTTCCGTTCCTGAGAAGAAGCCCTCAACCCGCAACTTTGACCGGTGTGCATCCAAACCATTTGTGCGCTACCTGTTCAGTTTCGAAAGATGTTACAATCCGCCACAATCACATCGAGGAGGTGTAGCAGACATTGTATGAAACAAGCACTGCGTAGGCGCCGTATTCACTGCCGGGGCCCTCGACTGACGGAAGCGCCAAAATTTGGCGCCCAACGGGAACCGAGCTTGTTCCGATGTCTGTTTTCACGCCGCGCTTCCCCCGAAGTCGACGACTTCCTCAGTTCCTAGCCGCTTCATATGCTTTCCAGGCGTGTAGTCATCTTCACTGCGTTTTTCCTCATCTGCCAGTATGCCCTCCTTAACCACTGGCAACGGTGCCAGTGTTCTCCGCCTGGGCCGCCGGCGGGTGCATCCCCATCCTCGGTCGTGGTCCCCGAGGACGACACGAATCCTCCCATTCAAAAGAGACATCGCATTGCGGTAGCAACTACTTACGGAGTCCACATGGATGTTTACATGAGTGTGGTCTGGACCCTTCAGCGAGTCATGGATCGGAGGCACACCGGAGGCACTGTTGAGGTGTACGCGCCGCCCTTTATCTTTGGTTTCCAAACGATTGTGGAAACGCTCCAGCTATACCGCGGGATGGTAAAGAAACCCGATGCCCTAATTGACGCTATCAACGACAATATGGGTGCTGGTGGAATTGATATGGTCGTTTTGGGGACATGCGAGATTGAGTGCGTTCCGTCTACGTTCTCTGGATAAATGTCTCCGTAATCTCACTTCCACCCAGTCTCCGTAGCTCTTGGGGGGAAAGTCTTTTATCTGCATGGGACGCAAGGGATCCTGAGCACAAGTTCAAGCTTGTTTGCATCGTGCACAATGGCCCTGTCAGAAATTCCCATTCTCTCTCCGTCATTAAATCTTACAAAAGGTTCTCCTTCATTTAGGAAGCTACGCCTCAAAGAACACTTGAAAAATTTTCCCGCCGAAATGCCATCCGAATCCTGGCCATCTCGGAACAGTATGTAGGATCAATATTGCAGTCCTAACCTGCATTTATGATTTGTCTGTCAGTGTAGCAGCCACACAAAGACGAGCATTCCTTTCCAGAGCAGACAGCTTGGACGCGTCAGTTCGCTCAGCTGGCTACGAACACATCCCCGTCGATGTCCATACGCCAATTCTCGATATACCCGTGGCCGTGGATAAAACTAAAAATCTGATGCGCATCCTTTCAAACGCCGTCATCCAAGGAAACTTTGCCCTCGAACGGCGTGATTACCGGAATTTTTTCACTGACCTGATTGAATCCCTGTCAGGTAAGGTTTCCCTCCGCGCCGGACCATACTCACACGATTGCAATGCAGAGAATCCGAAAGTTTGGGGCTATCTTCCCCTTGACGTCGGAGAGAATGCAACGTATGTTCCCGACACAACCCTCTCGCAGCCCCCTTTTCGACTTTTCCTCATTGGGGTACGGAATTGGCTTCCTTCCTTTCATTTATCATCGCCGTCATCGAGGCTGAGTTTCCCTGTCTATCATAGTCGGGTACCCCAATAGAAATACCGCAGGAGCTGGAGAATATAGTTCTCATCCGTGGTCGGCTACCGTATTCTGGTACGTTTCCTGTCATGACTTAGTACATGTCCTCCCAGCACTGACGGGAATACTTAAGATTTCTATGCATTAATGGGTGACATGGACATCTCCTTACCTGCATTCCCACCAAACAACGCATACTACGACGCCAAAGCAAGTTCAACGTTCACAATGGCGCTCGAGTGTAATGTGCGCCAGTCTATCTAGCCGTTCTTTCATCGGCGGAATCCCACTTACAACTTATAAATTACGCCACCCTCTGTCCAGGTACCAATCCTGCTCACTGCACGGATCAGGATGTCTTACAAGCACGTCAACGACGATCGCGCCGTGGTCACCCGCCCCGCCGCGATGCGCGAGGTTGACGCAGTACGGGCCCTTCGTACCAGCGACGAATCACATTTCCCGCAACGGACCGGGACTCCAAGGGGCTCGCCCACAGGGCGGGCGGTGCAAGAAATGGTACGATTAGGGTGGGTGCGAAGTGCGGAGGACTTTCGGGGAGTTAAGGAGGATGTCTGGAGGAAGAATGAGAGGGTTGTGGAGCGGTTATTGGGGGACATGGAAGGTTGGAAGTCTTAGATTCTTACGCTTTGGTGCTCAAATTGGATTTCTGTTTGATGAGACAGAGTATGCAGCAGTTCCACATGCATGGCGGTCGCATCCACGTACAAGCAGAGGCCAACTTTACGAAGAGCTCGGCTGAGGGCGTCGGAGGAACGTTTCTCTGGGTACACCATCCTCAATGCGCACGGGAAGAGAGTGCCATTAAGAATCTGGAATACGATGAAGAAAAGAAAATAGGCGCGGAGCTGACAGATAATGCCTTAGCGGGGCAGCTGCCGCCGACGCAATCGCGCCGTACCTGCAGCCCATCGAAGTGCCTCGCACGCTTGAGTAGCAAACCAGCGCCTGAGAAGTCACGGTGCGACAGCGCAAGTAGGCGGTGAGCAGCGCCACCATGCTCAGCGCCACCTGCGGAAAGTAGGCGGCGCGCGCACTTGAATACGGGACATCGGTGGCGGCGGTCGACATACAGTTGTGGACAATCAAAAACAACAAAAAAATAAAAGGATTTTTTTTAGCCGAGATGAAGGCACCAATCAATAGATATCATCGAGGGCTCTCTGCCCATATATAAATTATGTGATTCTGTCGAGCCGTGTGGCCGGAATTAGCCGTTTATTAACCGTGAACCCCAAAAATTTTGGCACCCGCTTAATAACCATCAGAAAAATATGGGAAAATGTGCAATCGACGCGTATTCTCAAGCAGAATCTGAAGGAATCGAGAAATTCCGTCGAACTATTCTTGAGCTAAAAAAAGATTACTGTTACCCTCAAAATTACATATTTGCCCCGAAATGCTGCCGAAAATACATCAATAGGGCATAGAGGTTCATGAGTGCCTATAGCACTGCGGGGGTGTGCGGACGTCAACGCTATCGGTATGTCGCAGGGTCGATTTCCAGGTCCCCTACAGTCCTAACTGACATGTAGAAAATGACAATACACGAACTGCGCTGCATGAAGCTTCGGTTCAGGGCCACACGGAGGTTGTGAAAGTGCTCATTCAGCATGACGCTGATGTAAACAGTATCGGTACGTTCCTGGGCTGGTTTCCAATTCACCTGCATTCTCATTTGGACCGTAGACAACAAAGACTCGACTGCACTACGTCTGGCGTCGTACAATGGCCACACAGGGGTTGTGCAGTTACTCCTCAAGCACGGTGCAGATGTCAACGCTATTGGTACGTTGCCCGGCCGATTCCAAGTCACCTGTGTTCTCATCTGGACCGTAGACAACTGGAACCGAACTGCACTGCATATGGCTTCGCACAAAGGCCGCACAGCGGTTGTACAGTTCCTCATCGAGCACGGCGCAGATATCAATGCTATCGGTACGTCACAGGGTCAATTTCCAAGTCCCTGCAGTCTGAACCAGCGCATAGACAATAATGATAAATGAACTGCACTACATCTGGCTTCATACAATGGCCACATAGCGGTTGTGCAGTTCCTCATCGAGCACGGCGCAAATGTCAATGCTATTCGTGCGTCATTGGGCCAATTTCCAAGTCACCTCCATTCACATCTGGACTATAGACGACAAGGACGGATCTGCACTGGATATGGCTTCGAATAAAGGCCACACGGCGGTTGTGCGGTTCCTCCTCGAGCACAGCGCAGATGTGAGTAAGTCGGGCCTCCCTCGAAGCCAAGGTGACCGGACTGGCCTACATGTATGGCAGTTGGATCATGGTACGGGAAGCTGGATGTTCCAATGAGTAGAAATTTACAGAAGAGCAAAAGGAACACGCACGGATCGCCCGCAGGCACCTCCATATAACGAGTTGGATCTGAGTTGGGTGGGCCGGGCTGAAGCCTGCCCCGTCGATGCATTGCTACTGTCTGTTGACGCTGACGATGTGGGAGATGAAGAGAGCAAGAGAGAAGTGGCACCAGCCGCCTGGAGCGCCAACGCAGGGTCGTCAGCTTAGAAGCTTCATGAATCAGGAATAAGCTTTTAGTGAAACATATTTATTCATGTCGGAGCTACACATGTCTTGATATACGCAGGCTGGATTGGAGGCCTAGTGTGGCAGAGACCAGAGCAGAGCGGACGCAAGGCCTGCAGCCCACTGTCGCCGAAGGGAGACGAACTGCGTTTTTGCCACGGAGGACGTATGTCCGCACAGAGAGACAAAGCTGTGTGCATCCGGGGCCTCGGAACGCAGTGAATCAGTGGATAATGTACATATTTACCTTGGGTTCAGTTCTGTGGGCAGACTGGTGGCTGTACACTTTTGAGTATAGAAAAAAAAAATCCAAACAATCGGAAAATTCTGGGAGAAGTGTACAGCCACCAGTCTGCCCACAGAACTGAACCCAAGGTAAATATAGGAAAATAACGTCGACGTGCTCCCGTGGCCCGCGTACACCCCCAATCGAACATTTTATGTGATCAACATCGCCATTTAACAGTCTCAGGATATCTCCCAACACATCCCCGGGATGTCTTTGGAACCTCTCGAAAACATTCAGGCCAAAATGTTAGCATAACACGCTGGCAAGATTCCGAAAACATTGCCGTGAGGTCCAATATATATGCATAATAATATACATGTTATGTATGAAGAAAATCTCAGTAGGCTCCTGTAGGCCCTGGTGCTGAACCGATTGCAAACTTGCACACTTTTTTTTCTGCCCAGGGGGGTGGGGGGGGATTTATTATACTCACGTGGTCCAAAAGCCTGAACAACGAGTTTACGGGATACAAACATGTAGTATGATCAGGGTGGTTATCCATCAAGAAAATCTACAAGATGTAAACCGCGCACAACACCATTCCAGGGGGTCGATCACACAAGATGCTGGCTTACTGTGACTGGCTGGCCGTTTGTATGGCAGGATATGCGGTTAAAACCCGTAGGACCTGACCACGAGCGGAGTACGCAAGTGTACGGGAGGAGCTTGACTCTCCTCCCAGGTATAAATCCCCGCTATCCACCAGTTTACAGCAGCTGTCATATGTCTGTCCCTTTGCAGGTGCATGCGACTGCTGAAGCAGTGATAGGCCAAAAAAACAACTCGAAGAGAGTTATGTATCAAAAGTTATCCCTCGGGAGGGATGGTGCTGGGAGTGCTCAAGAATCAGGCGGCTCCACGCGCAATATTTCTACAGCATCATAGATTTTCACTGTGTCAAATGCCAGCTTTGCCAGAAGTGGTGTTATCTCCCTCCGAGGTAAGATCCACGGAGAAAATCCAGCACGGTGGTGAATTTCCCCCGAATATCTGGTAGTTGCGAATATAGTTTGACGAGGAAGATCTCGCGGATTTCCATGAGCGCCGGGTGGTCACAAACCAACATAGAGTGCGCTGGATCCTCGATGTGCACTTGACAAAAACGACACAGGCGCCATTCTCTCGGGACCGGTTTCTTTCCACGCTCCTTCCAACGGCGCCGTTCAATTGCGAGACTGCGGCTTGACAAGACCATCCGTGTCAGCGCCACGTGATGATCTGGAACATTGACCCTGAGGTAGTGCCTAAAGTCCAGGGGCTTTTTGACCAGTTTTCCTATGTCACTGTCCATCTCCAAGCGACCCACAAGCAAATCCTTCAGCCAGGAGGATGTATTTATTGTGTCATCCACCTAAGTCTCCATTGACCGTTTAGCCTCCTGCATAGCAAACTCGATGGCATCCGTCGTAAGATCCTCGTATCCAGATTCACCGGTACATGGAGACAAGAAAGAACAATTCGGAGGTCATTGATCCACGATATTTTTTGATCCCGAGAAAGAGTCAGAGAGTCCTGCAGAGCGTTCCACGCGGGCCGTCGTGTGTCGAGTTTTAGCACGTAGGCGAGGTACTTCAGAGCCAGGTATACTCGACGGTATTTAATCGGCCATATCCCGGTCTCCGAGAATAACACGACTTTGATGCACCGTGATCCAACACCGAGCATCCGACGCAGAATTTGCATTGGACCTTTTCAAGCATTTCTAGGCCTTTGACATCAACATCGAGGCATATATCACAACCCGCCGTGAGGTATGGGTCCACTCGTGCCATGTACAGTGTTCTAGCATCCCATGCCGGCCCAGTGTCCTATCTCCACATCAACTTCACATGGTCCAGCCATCAAGCCATTGTCACACTGATTTGTGTCGAGTTTCTTATTTTATCACACAGCAGGAACTTCATTTTGAGAATAAATGACTCAATAAGAGCTCCCTCAAGGACTAGTACGGCCGGACTCCGGGTCCGCCTCTGACAGCTGCGGTCGCGCGGTCTTGAATTTCCCAACAGCTTTCCGATCCATCTGACAAAGTCCCTAGTAACCCTCTACGTGCGACCGTCCCATTCTGCGTGTCATGAGCCTCGCGGGACAACGGTACACGACGATACGCGGCGCATTACGTAGTTGAGCGCTCACTGTCGGATTCCGCGCTTCACGAGCAAGCTAGTGGACACAAATAACTTGAGCGCGCGAATGCAACCAATTAAATGCTATTGTGAGCGAGAGAGAACTCGAAGACATGATAGGGGATTTACGCCAGCAGGAGCGAGTGCATGTATGGAGCATTCCCGCCGCCGAAAGAATACTAATGCGTAGTGGGTTGTGGGCCGGTCGAGAACAAATATCTAATCCGAGTAACAATAGAATAGACGGCTGTTTTCACCGTACGCCCAATAGTGCGGTGTTCCTCTCGAAGCTTCCCAAATCGCACTTTTATTTATGAATGTCTTGAAAACGTGAAGATCCCGAGTGGCTCGAGGGAAGACACTCGCCTTTTCATCACACCTGGCTCTAATTCAAGCGCCACAAATTGTGCAGTCTGGAATTGGTCAATTCCCATCCCTCGCTCTTTGTGCCCAAGTAGCAGATGTGAAACCAGATCCAGTTGAAACTACACCCATGAAAAAGTTTTTAAGCGTCTACCAAATTCTCCGTAACCACCATAACCGTCCCGTCGCTCAGTTCTTTGACCGCAGAGCCGCTGGGCACGAGGTCAGGATGGTAGATCCCCTGAGTAGCTGCGAGCCGAGCGAACCGCGACTCGGGATTAGCTAGTAGAATTTTCGGGTCATCGAACTCGGCAACGGAACCGTTATCTAGTACGAGGATCTGGGTGGACAGTATAAGTGACGCAACCTGCCGACTGCAAGTGCACGTACCTTGTCGTAGTTGACAATGGTTGCTGGGAGGGAGAAAGTTCAGCGGCGCAGGGAATTTGAGCTTTTAAAACATACATATGCGATGAGCAATGGCCAGGACAGTAAGACCTTGCATCTGGGTGTCTACGACATGGCGGATTTTTTCATCCGTAATGTGATCCATGCTGTACAGGCAGAAGCCATCTCAATGGGTGTTCTCAGAAGAAGATCACTCACCTGGAGGTGGACTCGTCGAGGACGATTATCTTCTTCTTTCTCAACAAGGCCCGAGCGAGACAGAGCAGCTGCCTTTGACCTTTCGAGAAGCTTTCTTCGTCGACAACCAGATGGTCGAGTTTATCGTCCTAAATGATCGCTCCTTATGAGCCACAACAAGACGGGAAACGCTGTCACTCACCAGAGCAGACACAGCGTCATACATCTCGACTAATTTGAGAGCTTCCCAAATATCTGATTCAGTGCATACATTGGCGACGTCGAGGTTGTCGCGGATGGACCCATGCCAAAGGAACGGGTCTTGAGTGACGATGCTAAGGAGGAAATTCGACTCAGATCCAAGGCATTGCAGCAGCTAGTACTACTGATCAATGCACTTCATGGATTCACGAAGTTGCTGCAGAGGAACAGTCGAAATATCGACGCCATCGATGATAATCTTCCCGGTGACGAGATGCTGGTCGATACCGCGGAATAGAGCGAGGACAGTCGATGATTTTCGGGAGCTAGTGCTTCAGTCCGCTCACCAGATCAGCAAGCATTGTTTGCTTAAAAATTCAAAGACAAACTGACCGGCCACAGATACCGATCTTAAGCCCGCCTGCCAAGTTAAAAGAGAGGTTTTTGAGCGCGAGCGGAAGGTCGTCGCTAAAAAATGTTGTTGGATGATGGAGAAGGGAGAGGGGGCCAGAACATACCGATATTTCATGGAAAAAATTGAGAAGGCTAGGCTTCCAGCCGACGGCCAGCCGCCGCGGTTATTGATCGTAATCTCACCGGATGCGATAGCCTTTTCCTCCTCGGGCAACTTGGCGAACTCCTCAATTCTATCAATAGATACGCTACCGTTCTCCACCGTAGCATAAGCAGTGAGTATGTGGGTCAACGACATTCCGAGGGATACCAATCTGAGAAGGCGTTCACAAATGGAGATATATCAACGAGAAATGATGCAGACCTCGAGAGCGCGATACCCAAAAATGCCGCAGACGTGGTATCTCTGAGCCACACTGTGAGCAGAGCAACACTGCAGGCGAGGATAGTTTGGAACCACAGCGAAAACACGCGAAGGAAGATTTGGCCGCCGATTCGATGATGAAAGGCTCCTTGAGACTCGTTGACGAACACAGCATTTTGGGACCGAAAAAATTCCTGAGCACAATAAGCACGTATCGTAATGAGACCGGACACTGTAGTTCCAAATAGTGTGTAAAGCTGAAGGCTGTGTGAGGCGGATCATGTGATCATGTTGAATGGCGCTGCAAACGAACCGGAGATTTTGATGCTGATTCGAGTCTATGGAATTGCTGAAAATTGCATGAAAAACCACACATTCGATCGAGTCAGACAGAATTTACCTTGCTGGTAGCGAGATAAAATCTCAAAAAATATGCTCCAAGAACAAGCAGGAATGGAAGAGCGAATACCAGCAATGGTGTTGCGATTGCGATGAACACGAAGGTGCCAAACATGTTAAACAAGTTGGCTGCAAAGTTCCAAAAAGCATAAGGGAATTCCATATCGGACACCTGAATGTCCTGGGAGAATCTTGAACAAATTGGTTTCAGTATCGTCGGCACGTGCGGGCAGAGCATACCGATTCAAGATCTTCCCTACAGGAGTCTTGGTGATCCACGAAATTGGAGACCTCATTACACCCGCGAGTTCCGCCTGACAAAGGAAAAAGAGCTCAGCAACGGTTGGATAATCAAGGAGGCGAGACGCACTCCGTGGATATGAGGCGCAGTGAATGTTGCTAGGATGTACCCAAAGTAAACGAGCGACACCGCCATGAGCAAGAGACTGCGGCGAAGCTTAGTTTGTATGTTTTGCCGGAAGTAAACCCGACGTACTTGATGGCGATGAGCCCCCCGTATCCGGAGACCCACAGCCAGAGGCGGCTGCTCGAGGCGGATGCGAGCACTACATGATATGAGTGAAAAATGTGCACGATAGATGAAGAAACCACGCACTCGACAGGTAAGCTGTTACGAATACACTGAATCCACTCCACACCGTGATGAGTGCAAACATGCTGCACGCCCGGACGACGCCCGTGCACTTGATATAGAATGCGTACGCGCCCATCCTGGATGACTGCTCAATAACCTAATTTAACTCCTCATCCTCCTCGTCGTCAACGACGATGGCTGCTGTTGCGCTTTCCTTGGCCAGTGCCTGGCCATTTCCCGCATCGGCCTCCACTGCAGCGGAAGCCAACGCGAACGTCGCGCCGGCATCCCGCACCTCCTCGAACGAGCCAAAGTGGGTGATCCTTCCCGTGTCCATGATGATCACCTTGTCGGCGCTGGGAAGATGGTGAATCCCGTGGGTGACGAGCACCGTAGTCTGAATAATAATAATCCATGATTTAAATGTTCGGCAGATGGTATTGACCAACCTTTCCCTTGAGCATTCCATCCGGTCCAAACAAGGACGCAAAGACTTAGGGCGGCGAGGCAAGCCTCGTATCCCGCGCATCAGCACAATAATCTCACCGTGCGCCTCGGTCTCGCCATCTAGCGCGCTAAAAACATCATCTAGTAAGACGAGGTCAGCTCTGGCGTAAACAGCACGAGCAATCGCCTACAGTAAAAATGAGCATTATCTAATTATCACGTAAACGACATACAAGCCTCTGCCGTTGACCGCCCGAAAGTGTGGATCCTGGTCTCATTTAAGGACTTTATTCATGTTGAATCTGCTAACCGTACCTTTGTCGCCGACTTTGGTCATGTCGCGGCGCGGTAGCGCTTCGATGTCTTGACGCAGCCCGCACGCGTGAATCACTCGGTCGTAGAAGACCTCGTCGTATGTGCTGTCGAGAAGAATATCTAACAGGAAGGTCAGTCAGATCATACACAAGACAAATTTGGGTGACTCAACTGGCGCGAAGAGTTCCGGGGTAGATGAACGGCGTCTGGCTCGCAAGCGCGATCTAGATGGATGGAGTTGAATGTGATGGCAGCCAAGGCAAGCGATGTGATTCCAACGTACCTTGTGTGCGTTGACCTTTATCGTACCTTCTACCAGCGTCGTCTCTTCCAGGATCGACATGAGAAGGCTTGATTTACCCTTTGATTAAAACATCAATCAGTACTAAAGCACCTCAAAAATGAGAGTCAGAATCATACACTGGCAACCGGTCCGACCACCATATGCAGCTCGCGGCGCACAAGCTCGAACGTAATGTCCCGCAACACGTTCGTCTTGTCGTCCCACGAGAAGATGCAGCCCTTCAAGTAAACCTCGACAGCGGGTTCCTTAACACCATCGCACTCAACGCTGACGTCGACCAGAGCGGCCTGCGGTAGGACCACAGCCTCCTCCAACCTGGCCTTCTCGGGAAGCCGTAGGAAATCCTGAATGCGCAAGAGAGATGCGAACGACGCGAACAGCGAGGGAAGTCGCTGGCCGATTGTTTTCAGAGGTCCTGGGTTAATGGTCAGATGGTCACGCTATCAGTTCCGTGGAAGGACGTACCACTGAGCAGGTTCACGATTGTGAACAACCTATTTACAAGCCGGTGAGTCCATCTGCACGAACAGCTGTAACCGAAGGAACTGACGTGAAGATCCGGCTAACATCGAGCGGCGCGAGGTTCCCCCATCCATTCTTGAGCATGACCGTGTAGGCCGCGAGAGTGACCAAGAACGACGCGCTGCTTCCAATGTTGGATAAGGTGCTCGCGAACGAGATGAAGTACAGGAATCGGCGCTGCGCCTCCGTTTCGATTTTACGCAGCGCGTTGATCTTTGCCTCGAGCGCGGACTCGTATGCGCCGAGTTTGATGGGGAAGAGTTGACCGAGGACAGACGTCTGGAACCAGACTAAGTTAATTACTTGTCGCTGGCCAAAACAGGGCTGGAGACGTACCAAAAGCTTGATTCGGATATCGATGGCCTTGAGCCACGCCTGCTGTGCGGCGCCCACGAAGCGGCTGATCGAGCCTCAAGGACTCACTCAGCGGGGATGTGATTGTGAGGCCCATAACACATACTTGTCGATCCAATGAGGATGATGATGAAGAGCAGCGGCGCAAACATAACATAACCCGCCTTGTTCCACAACATGATGCAGGCGATAACGATCGTTACCACCGCCGACCAGAGTTCCTGAAACGTTTCGAATCCAGCAGTGACTTTACTGACGTCCACCGACATGTACGTCGTCGCGGCGCCCTGGATAGTGAGTGGTTCAGTATAGATAACCCCGCCCTCAGACAGCGAATACGAACCTGGCCGACTTCGCGTGCCGCCATGGAGGTCAGGCGGAGCGTTTTCGCGTAGAGGGAGCCTGTGAGCGCCGAGCGATAAAGGACGACGAAGGCGTTGACCTTGGAAATTCGACCATTATACCACACAGTTCAAGATACGCGTCATTGTTACCTTTTCTGAGTAGACGTGGTTGGAAATGGTCAGTGAGACTTCAGAGAAAGCTAAAAAAAGATGGAGGAATGGGATGCAATACCGTAGACCACGAAGTATCCTGCGATAAGCCAGACTCCTCGTTCCTTGGGCATGGATCTGTCCTCGACGTACAAGATCATTTGCTCCACGAGAGTAACTTGAGCTTCAGAAGAGTCGGGATGACATGGTACGTGGAGGTGCGGTGGACATACCGAACGTTCCAGTCAATACGATCAACTGAGGAAGGACGGGGCCCAGGAAACGACTACTAAACGCCCGGAGCGTGCTCTATAACAGGGTCAAACGCTGTAAACCCTGAGCGCGTTGTTTACCTTGGTGAGATATAAACTGCTGGTCTTGTCTTCGACCGCAAGAGCAGCGAGAAGCTTCGCCGTCGCCGGGTCCGATCTGAGGTAGAGGGGAATATCGCGAAGCTCGGGAAGTGTGATGCGACGACGAGATCCGGTGTATAGAATTGGAACAATATGCGGGAAGAAGGGCTTGACGAGGAAGGAGAGCGTTGATTCATATGCAGGCGGCTGAAGCAGATAAGAACGCGGAAAGGAGAATACCACTAATGCTCACGGGATCCGTCTGTTTCAACAGATTGCCCTTGCTTTTGCTCTCGAGGAAAATGAGCACGAACAGCGCCACCGCCGCAGCGGCGTTACCATAGAGGTACTCCGGGCGGGCACGAATTTCATAGAGACCCCAAAGTGGATACGCGTAGAACACGGCGCCAATGATGGCATAAAGACCAGTGAGAGTGCTTGGCCCAATGGAATGATAGTGTTCTGATATGGAAGCCACGGTATACGCGACCTAAGATCGACATGAGCACTCGTTCCGGACAGACTGAATCTAGAGCTCACCGCTGTCACAACTTCCATGCTTGGTAAGACCCGGTCTGAATTAGACCGCCCATTCATGGCGTACACGAGCATGGTGACTGTTCCGGCAATGTAGATGGCACCAAAGAAAGTCTTCAAAACCCCAAGAAAGTCCTTGGGTTTTGCAAGACATTTGGGAACCTTCCGGTTATCCCAGATTCGCAATGAAAGGGTGGCGAGAGCTATCACAAATGCACTGGTAATCAGGTAAGACTGCTGCAGAGGTGCTGGCACCCAGAGTAGTCTCATCGTCGCGAACAAAGGTGCCGAGGAATGAGGTGACGCGTACTCTTCGGGTGACAGAGGCTGTTCCGTGGACCCAGCTTGTTGGTACAAGTAATCGCCGGAAAACCAAGATGCGCCATGTGAGTAGAGTTCCATGACCGCGAGATGGAAGTAGAACGATGGCAGACCGTCGGCTCAAAACGAGGTGAGAGATGAGGTCAAGAAGAGGCCATCATTGATTCAGTGATTGACTCGGAGCCGCTGTTGGTCCGCTTCATCTGCAGCACAGCCGGCCGTGTAACGCGCATCGTCCACGGACGGTAAAGGCAAGGAGCGGGGACCCGCAGATGATATTGCTGCGTGAAGCTGCGTCTGCCGTCAGGCCTTCCGTATCAGGTCTTGTCAGTTCAACACTGCGTATGATCGCACAATCGAGGCAGCCGCTGAGTCAACGCTGAGTCCCAGGTTATGACCGCGACACGTGTCACACGAATCTAGCGGGCGCAGGTAGGTAGGTAGGTAGGTAGCATTACACGGCACGGTCCAACTCATGAACGCCGGTTTCCAGGAAGTATCCCAGCATACAGGCACTAAGTACACTATCGTCCCTGGACCTCTCCGCACCCTGCTAGCCAAAGCTCCCAGTCGCTATGTTTCCACACGCCGGGGAAAGACTAGACGAATACAAAGAAGTAAAAATTTAGTCAGGTTAGCCTTCACTCAAACGGTACACAGGAACGGCGTAATAAATCTGGAGGACATCAAACGCAAATGTAGCAACCAGCGCAATGGTAGATCGGGGATAAATGATGGCTTTGAGGAACTCCGTGTTGGACAGTTCGGCCATCTGGTGTCGTAAATTAGGTAAATCATTGAAGAGTTTGTCAGTTCAATACATTCATAAAGTGATAAGGAACGTTATTCCGTGGCGTTGCCGTAATAGAGAGTTTGCGATGCAGCCATTCGAGCCTTCTGATGGCTGTTTCGCATTGCGCAAATTAATGGCTAATGGCTCAAATGGCTCCGATACTTGCCCATATTTTTGGAGTCATTGAGTTGCATCTGAGTCGTTCAGCTCATGTATGGGTGACTAGTCCCACTCACATATATAACAGCCAGATTGTGAGCCCAAAATAGTTAATCTTGTTGAATTTGGAGGTCTCATGCAGTCTAGGGGCATTCTTAAGCTCCACGTGTGATGACACACTCATTGACACTCGTTCTGGCAGAAAAGAGCATTATATACACTGATTTTATTTTAGCCATTCGAGCCATTAGCCATCAGTTTGCGCAACGCCAAACAGCCATCAGATGGCTCGAATGGCTGCATCGCAAACAGGCTAATATTAATGGTCGAATGGATGTCGGCATCATAAATAATTTTAATTAAATATAGCCCGCCGGCGTGGAAGTGTGCTCCGTCCCCTTCGTGGACATAGCCCTTCTCACGATTTATCCATGCAGAGTAACTTCGGTGACGTGATCTACAATTATTTTATTCCTCTTGCCATTTGCTCTATATTAAGTTTTATCGACTATCTCATAAAACTTTTTTTTTAGAGTCTGACTACGGGAGACTACAAATCCTATATATGTGATCCAAGAATGAGGGTCCTTATTCCACGTCTAAGTCTTCTTTTATTGCTCCAGGGCATACCATATGAAATTTGGTTGGTGGAGGCCCGTTTGGATGAAAAGCACTGCCACGGGTAGGGGGGTCGCCCTTAGGGCTAACTAAGACGTTAGGAATGTAATGTAATAAATGAATCGTTGGGGAAGAGGAGCCCGGAAACCTGCGGTTTCTGGGTTCTCTGTGAGTGAGGCTTCCGGATGAGCACTATCCTAGTGTCAAACAGAAGCCAAGACTCAGGTGTTCAAAGCGGATGGTGGGTGGGCAGCAAAACGGCGACGAGAGTGCGGGAAGCAAGTGATTCGATCACTGATCGATCAATCCTGAGCACTCTCTTAGTCAGCCTGTGTTGAGCTTCCAATTCGCAGGCTCATTTTGCGCTCAACTGTGCAATTATATAGGCAGATAATTGCAAAATCCGTGCCACATCCCGCCCCACGAGCTGCCTCGGCAGTACTCTTGGGGGAAATGTTGCCACAAGTCCACACATGGCCGGAAAATTACCCATGTCGGCAACTGAGGTCCTCCATACTGTGTCCTTGATATTATAATGTGACTTAAATATACCGGGGTTCAGAATGGCGCCCAAGCTCACATCAGACATTTGTGCGTGCCAAGCCAACAAATTGACTTACGCACCAAAATCCACACACAAGTCAAGACAAGTCAATCCGCGCAGGCACAAGTTTTGGCATGCTCAAAAGTGAACCCTCCGTGATATCTATCCACGTGTCAAGATATAGGAGCTCCAGTCAGACAACAAAGCCAGAACAAAATGATGATCAGCATTTTTTCTGGAGATGCTCAGAGGAGGACATCAATAACTCATCCTTCTCTGGATTCCGGCCTTTAGCTAAATTATTCTATTTTTGGATGTCGTGCTGAGATGTTGAATTGTAATATCCCTCAAACGCGTCTTGAAGTTCCTTCCAGGACCCAGTACCCAATCAATTTGAACTGGAGCGTGATGTCAAATAGCTGTTGGAGCACTGTTACCAGGTCCACCGTGTATGCTATGAGGACTTGCTGGACATTGGAGCTGTAACCTGGTAAGAAAGCGTGTCGGGACAAAGCTGACGCATACGGACACATGTTTCAAGGGGCATCTGAGCATCCAGTACACGAAAAGATATGTCGAGCCCAGGACAGATGCTGATGCAGCGGTGCATAAATTGACGAAGTTGTTGATTTCTCGATGTCTGGCGGGGAGCTGGACAGGTCATCAAAATGATATCTCGACTTTGAAATGTGAACCAAAGCGTACAGATTTTTGTGACCTCCGTCTTCCTGCATCCCCTGGACAACAGATAGTATCAGGTGTTTAAACTCTTAGCTAATTTGACCTGATAGAAGGACCCTAGTTCATTTCTGGCGCTCGGATCAAGGAGCTGTATCCACCGTATCTGCATCCTTGAAGTTCCAGCATGCAATAAGGTCTTTATGAACCGTGGAGAGACAATCACGAAGCAGATTATTTCCAACAGGAGGAATAGTCCCTCCCAAAGTGCGCCAATAATCTTGGGGAGGATGAGATTAGGAGGACTTGTAAAGTACGATTCGGGGTACCCACAATCCATGCCTTTCCTAAAACGAGGAATTCGTGATCGTCCGCAACTATTTCAACTTACTCAATTGAAACCTTGACTTTCAGGGGTACACTGAATCTTTGTGCCATCATCCACATAATCCACACATCTTGAAGGTATTTTTCCACCGCTTCACGAGTCATGTCGACAAGTTCTGAGATATTGATACCGCTCCTCTTTTTCTCGGTACTAGCAGCCAGGTTAGATTGTACATAGGATTTATTGTGTGGGAACTCACTTTGCGTCAGAAAGGAGGCCTTTCCGATTGGCTTGGCAAATCGGCTTTCCCGTATATTGGAGTAATTAATAAAGTATATGTATATATCTAAGCTTTTTGGAGGGATTGCACGGTGTCTTCAAGGCCTTTACGCTTCAGACGAAGGTGGTGCTTCACCAACATCAGTGTCCAGATTGTTTCTGGCTATAACCATGAACGCCATAAGGAGATAGTGGGCTTCTCCCTGGTTTTATATCACTACGAGTTGACTGTACACACAATATTAAACTAAAAGTAAAAGAATAAAGCAACAGATGAGACGATGAAAAGATGGCTTGCTTGTTCAGACGGTGTCCCAGAGGGTGCAGGTGCAGACACGGCACCAGGACTGTTTGATCGGCGCGAGAGGGTGCATTATGCCGGTGTGCGGCCCAAGAGGTGGAAACATGGGCGACTCGGCGGTGACACATCGTTAGCATTGGACGGCACCGAGAGTGCCGGAGATGCATAAAAATCTTACCATTTTCGGTCAATTTACGGTCCGTATGGTGCCGTGTACGACCGTATGTGTATGGGTGCATACGGTGCTGCTTGCGGTCAGTACCCGTAACCGTACAACGTCCACTGGAGGGCCATACGGTACGGCTACGGGCCCGTATGAACCGTACCCGTATACCGTATTATACGGTTACGGTGCCGATCCCCAAGAATGGCGCGAATGAAATGATCCTGGAGCACGGACAGAAAGGCATAGAAGACCCACCACCTTGAATGAGATTTCAAGCCTGACGCTGGAGGAAAAATGAGTGTATGCGACTCGATCCGAAAATAAAGTCTTCCATGGCCCGTCCCCGAGTTGAACGGGGTCCTCAACTCCATGAACTCGATTAAGGGAGAGCACGCGCGCGCCGTGCGCTACAGGCCGATATCTTCACTAACTGGTTCCTGGGTAGGTATTGCTGGTCTTGGAGTGAGTGCCAGAGTTGGAATAACATATACGCAAGTGCGTACCGAGGCTGAGAGTAAACCCGGCCTTCAACGGGATGCATCATGCATCGACCTGAACAAAAATATCCAGAATGAACGCGATTCGGAAAAAAAATCGAAGAAAAATCTCCTGGTGGTCCATTCCCGCATGGCCCGCCCTCGAATCGAACAGGGGTCCTCCAACACTGACTCTCCTATCCTCTCAGATAGCAGTGAGCAGACGCGAGCCGTGCGCTACGGGCCGTTATTTACATTGGCTGGTTCTTGGGTACATGCGACGGGCAGTGTTACAAGATGCTGGAAGAAGAAATCAAGAAGAGATCAAAAAGAAACCGGATGACAGCGCTCGGATCGGGTTGCGCTGGTGTCCTGGCTCGTGCCCGAGCTTGTCTGCGAGTTCGAGCTCGTGTTGGACGAGGTGCAGGTGGACTTGGCGCTATCGGATTTAGTGACGGAGCCGGTGCGCGAGTTGTTGGCGGCGGCGGCGGCGGAGTGGGAGGGAGGGAGGTGGCAGAGAGGGAGGCTGGGTGGTATGGGAAGGAAGAGGGGAGCGGAGGGAGTGAAGGGGACGAGGGGAGAGAGCTTGATGCAGAATGGGGCGAGAAGAACGCGGAAGTAATCTGGCACGCGAGAGAATGGCAATGGCGGCGAATAGAATAGAATGGATTGAGCCTGCATCAAATAGAGCGGAATGGGATGTGACAGAAGAAAGAGATGGATGGATGGACGTAGACATTCACTAAGATCACACTGCTGGCCCTGGAGGGCGATCGCGCTCTAGACCTCGGCAAGCGAGCACTGATTCGCGAGCCCGAGTCATTGACATGCAGGATCTTCCCGTCGATGCGCGCGCGCGTTATGTTGGCGCTGCAGAAGCGCCTTACTGTGGAGGGGCAAAGAGCAAGGACAGAGGCGATTTGCACAAGTTGACTCCACAGAGCACGAGCACGACCCAGGCTGGCCGCCCAGCGAGACGATCATCGTTCTGCCTCTGGTTTGAGGGCTCATAGGCAACGCGAGGACTGTGGCATCAGAAACAAGAGACATCTAGGAAGAGAAAGAGTTCAGACGAGAGCAAGCTGAGATGCGTTGGGGGACTCGGAAACCAAGAGATTTGTCGACGCATGTTTGCCAACACCATTGATCTCGGGATCTTCGGTGCGGCTTCCGTCCGAAGTGTCACGCTTTGACCACATTCGCGAAATTCAAAAAGAAATACGAAGATGAAATATTCTTCAGTTCCGTGCATGAATTACGTTTTAGAAGAATTGTCGAAGAGGTTGATGGTCCGCCCCAGTCACATGAGCTCTTTTTGCCTCGCGATGGTGTGAATATATTCAACCGAATTCTTTCCGCAGCCCAGGATAAAAACACCTTTGAGCGAAGAATGAATGAATGGGAATCAATCTCAACTCTTTCATGGCCCGCCCCCGAGTTGAACGGGGGATCTCCTGCATCAACTGAAACTCCCTACAAGCACTGCATTCCAAGGCCCCCTAGACTCAGTGAGCCTAACTTTGTCTAGGGTCAGTCTAGGTGTGTTTGGTCCCTAGGCAGACCCTGTGTAGGGTCCTAGACAGATATTTTGCCTAGGAGTCTCCAACTCTGTGTAGCCTCTGTGTAGTTGTGTTCGGGTGTCTCTGTCTAGCCAAGTGTAAGTCAGTCTAGGTTAGTTTGGGTGAGTGTAGGTGCCTAGTCAGACCAAAACAGACATACTTTTATGCCTTTCGCTCCAAAATCCTTATAGGGGGTTCCGTTGATCATCAGCACATCAACGTTGATCCTGCCGTCGGCGCATCGCACGTGAGACGACAAAGATGCCACAACAATGCCAGCCACAACATTCGCTTGCGGCTTGTCGCTCGGAGTTCATTTAGGTCCTCCTTTGGGCTCAAGCACGTGGTTCCTCCTTCGTTCCTCCTCTTCCACCTGCCCAGTACATGTACTGGGTGTTTCCACAACTAGTCCATGACTCATGAATCATGATGCAAGTGTCTGGCGGCAAGGGAGTTGCTAATGTTATATAGCCAATTAGAACTCGTCTGTATTGAATTTGAACACATCGGTGTAACTCCATTTAAGTCGGACGGAAGCCGGATGGACGATACCATTAATCATTCATTTTAAATTTGTGATTAGATCTTGCTTCCAGATTCGAGTTTATGTGCTACTTCCGATGACTCAAAATACTTCTATACATTGTGGGAGGATGTTTAGCAACTTATTTTGACGCAACAAGTAGATGGTGAGTCTGTCTAGGTACTATACTGACCTAGACTGACCCGAACTGAGTTCGGCAGACCGAGTCTGACCTAGACAGAGCTACAAAGAGCCTAAACAGACCTACACAGACTCTGTCTAGTTACCTAGGCGCAGATCTGTGTGTAGGTATGTCTAGAACACCTAGACTCAGCTGAGTCTAGGGGGCCTTGGAATGCAGTGAAGCCCATCAGGTGCGCCACAGCCGATATTTTCATTCAACTGCAGTTGTGGTGGGGCGTCCGTTTTTGAAGTGCGAGTCAGAACTAGAAGAAATAAAATATGTTGGAGTACGCACCGCAATGAAATCGAACACGCGTCTTCGTGCATCAACTCCAAGTCCCTTATGCGTATGAGGGGCAGGCAAGCACCGTGCGCTATAGGCCGATATTTTCGATAACTGCATCGTGGCTAGGTGTGTTCTCTGTGGCATGGGGGACGATACGCACCGCTTTATAAACTCCACATCTTCCATGGAGCTGGCAATGCACCATTGCGCCGAGTTGCGCTCTTCATCCATTATCCCACCGTAGAACATTGGCATTCATGAGAATAGATATTCACGGTGCGATTTGAAGTGGACGAACCAAAGAGATCCCAGATGTCATCGGGAACATCAAGACTGAAGATTGTGCCTTGGAATACAAATTGATTGGTACCCTGGAAAGTTTTGGCCAGACTGGTAACGCACGGATGTTGGTAAAGATCTTGGCCATAGGGAAGGGAAGAAGGAAACACAAGCCAGTGGCTCATTTATACCGGCTGGCCACGTTTCTCAGGAACGTATTATTAATTCGAAGGGTGCGTGGCTACCAAAGCAGTAGTCGCATTTCTTACCTTGCACAGGAAGGCCTGCATATTTAGCCGTGAGGCGGGAATGAACACCCTGCTAAAGTCTCATATTATCTTAGTGATTTTTTATGGAGGGTTTAGAGTGGAGATGAAACAGTCATATTAGCCGATTAGTACCAAATAAGACGAAAGTGCGCATATAAGGACATAAAACGTACCTGAGGTATCAAGACCGCCCAAAAATCATTACACACCCCAGTCCACCCCTCTACCTCGGATTCTAGCCAAAAAAGGCGACACAGGGCCCCGAACTGGAGGTGCAGCGCGCTATCCATCGCAGCAGCCGATCGGCGCGCAATTGGCGGGACGGTGGTGCCGGTTAAAGCCGATTTTTGACATAGGTTGTGGTTGGGTGGGTTGTCCAAGGGCACTTCTATACCCTAATATGAGCTAGCTAGAGCCTGAAATACAGTAAATGCTCGAAAAGTGCCTACAAATTGAGGCATTGAATAAAATAAAATAGCTGCAGGGACGCTGCGAGCTTGAAGTCATGAAATCTCATATACTGAAATATTCCATTGAGTTTTAAAAACACAACGACCCGTTTCACATTTTTACAGCGAAATATTTGTGATACTGCAGCGTCGGAGATTGGATTCTGCCGTGATGCGTGAGGGAATAAACATATTTCCTTGGTTGAATTACTTCCAGGGAAATCCGAAAATGTCGGTTGACCGCCATGGCCTTTTATCACGTTGAGCCTGACATTTATATCCCATACGTACACCTGCGCCGCCGCGAGGGCGACCGCGGCGCTGTGCGCAGGCTGCCAAACCCGCCATTGTTTGACGTGTCCTGAGCTGGCTTGAGTGAAGCCTTTGATGAAAAGGACATCGAGTCAGGCAACGGCCAGTTAACTCAATGGCATGATCAGGTCTCATCACATCGACGAGACACTGGATGCATGCCCAGCATCAAATACAGAAGCCGGGTCTATTAATGGTTCGTTAATTCGTTTACTTGACATGAACTGGGTGGATGTAACTGAGTTCGCTTATGCGCCCTGGATTATTCGCTTAATGAGCCCGTGCGCACAGTCAAGTATACTTAAAGCAAGTTAGGTAAAGCTCCGCCAACGTGCAAAGTTAGACACAGTAAGTTCAGCTGTCAACTGAACTTGTGCAGTAAAATCAGTCTTCATTTCTGCGTGCAAAATCACGGCCACTGAGTGTTTCAAGGAAGTGCTGATCCCCTCAGCACCTGAATCAGATGTGCACTTTCCTACTCCCTCAGCACCTTTCTTCTTGGTGATAAGACTGCAATACTTCAAGCGAAATTATGGTACGACACGAAATAAATTATAACAAAGTATGAACGAGAGCTCACATCATTATCGAAGTTCAACAGGCACTCGGGGACAGATTACCTGGGCCCGTACCCACCTCACGTTTCCTCCCGGATGACCGCTTCCCAAGACGGCAGTCCTAAGCATGCAGCTGCGACGGCTGTGTACCCTACACGACGTGAATAACACTGACCCTCTTAGTGGGCGTAAAGTATATTTCCACCGAGTTTCGTGTGATGCGCAGAGATCTGCGGGTTGAAGAAACTATGGTTTCGCACCATGATGAATGGCAACTAATCGAGGGGGCGCATGATGAGTGGGTCGAGATCCAGAGAGCCAGTCCTATTAGTTCCTTTAGCGCGCAGAGTCAACAGAACAAAGAGGTATTGAAAA
The DNA here is from genome assembly GCA_029282285.1 of Mycena rebaudengoi. NCBI lineage: Eukaryota > Fungi > Basidiomycota > Agaricomycetes > Agaricales > Mycenaceae > Mycena > Mycena rebaudengoi. Next base: position 103,695 of record JARJCX010000086.1, read on the forward strand.
TACACCGCCTGAAGAGATCCAAAAGATCATAATACCAGGGTGAATGATGGGATGGATGGACACAAGACGATGGGGGATAAAGGACGTTGATGTATGTGCACGTTTTGAAGCCGAGTTCACCCGAGATCCCTCGCATTTTCCCTGCCTGTCGATATTGTGCCATCTCTCAAATCATATCCCCCTGACCCTTTGCCCTCCGAAATAGATGAGAATGGAGCAAGAATAGAGAGCAGGTTTCATTGTGACGACAACAACACAAAATATTAGTCAAAGATCTACTAGGCCACCGCGATAATACAACGTCCTCCTCCTCCTCCTCCTCCTTCACCTTGTTCTCCTAGCCCCCAAAATAAACGGATGTCCCCCCCCCCCCCCCCCCATCCGAAGAATAAAATACATAGGGATGTTAATGAGGCGTTTGATACAACGGAGAGAGAAAACACAATAAATGTTCGTGCTTTGTTGAAAAATAACCATGCACAAGCTATAATTGGCGCCATGCCGCTCCATTGTGTCGGAAATTCGAATATATCTCGCGTTGTTAGTTAAAGTAATTCAAGACCATGCATTTGGGGTGTGTAAAGGGGCTTGAAGACACTTGGCGTGGATATAATGCTAATTCAAACTCCGAAGTGTGCCGTTTCGTCCTGATGGCATCAAAGCCCACGCCAATTTGTCGCCTTGGCTCACCAACGTCAATTTCAAGATTTCACGAGTATAACAAGTTATCATGGCCTCGAATTGTATGTGACCTTGTATGTGACCATGTCTGGGCACCTATATAATGAATACCTCCCGTGCATTATATCATTTGGGTATGACTAGGGTTTGAGGCGTGCGCCCCCCTGAATTCACGGGTTCAGTGGCGTGAGCGTGGGCTTGGGTGGGCCAACTAATTAATCAATGGAAAAGGCCCAATGTATTAACGCTCTCAAATCGTTTCTGTGCACGCCTTGTGTACACCTCCAATCAGTTCCTAGTTGCACGAACGTTCCGCCAATGACGCAGCGTCCGCCCAAACGAATCACTGGCAAACGGGAAAAATTTGCAGAGGCGGTGCCCACTACACTAAAGGGATTCTCCACATCGCCGGCTTACTGCGGCCTACATTGCGCGCCCGTTCCCTGCCGAATACACTCATTTTACCATTGTCTGTGGCATTTTCCGACAAATAAATCCGTTCCTTGGCCTTTTTTGTTCAGTGCCTCGAAGGAACCACCTGGTGTTGCGCGCGCCTATTTTAATTTATTCATGATCAGCTACACGAGTGTGGTGAGGCAGCCGCGGGATTAGCGGGGTGATTTGGTTGAGCAATATGCTTGTGCACACATAATCTTCCACCGAGCCAATCGGCTTGTGATTGGCTTGCGAGAATCTTTTATAGTGCCTTAGGCTTTCATGCGGCATTATATGTATAAGGGCTTCGAAACATTTCACTTGTGCTGGACAAGCCGGGATTGTGGCCGCGGGCTATATGGCGCGGTGAATCTGACATGAAGAAATTGTCATGCTGTCGAATGTAATTTATAGGTTCAGAAAGAGACCGGGAATTGTAGACGACATATAAATATCCACTGGTGTGCACCACGCCAATTGGCTAGCAGGAATCACATCATCAATATAGAGCTTGGAATGTTTTAGTCCTGAAAGATCAAGCAGTCATCACGACGTTGGAGCAAACGTGAGAACACTTGTGTTCACTGCCCTCAACATCTTCTCCGGCGTCACCAACGGTTCAGGTGCCGACATTACCCCCCATCATTGGTGAAGTTCGGTATGCGTCCTTGATTTTCCCCGTTCATTTTCAACCGTTAAACGAATTTCTTCTCCCAGTGCAGTCGTCTCCGCCTCTGCGCTTTAAAGTATTGAATGGCGTTGTCGTGAAGGTACTGGCTTGAATTTACAAATTTGCTTCCATTCAAAATCTCAGATACACCTGGGAGGCTTGTACAAGGTAAAATGGCGTGCAGCGCTTGTTCAGGAGACATGATGGGCTTGGCTTGTGGTAAAAGAAGTCACTGGTTCATAAAGGAATTATACCGACCAGTCGGAGTTGTCCTTCAAACTTTAACTGGAATCTGCACATTGGACATGTAAGGTTAAAATTATCAGCAGTCGACTTCACTTAGAATAAGTGAATAAGTAGGTACACTCAGAAATGGCTGGCGTTCCATGAATGTTGCGTATTGAAGTCACTCAGTTGATGATATAAACATTGGCAAGGTTATTCTGGCTCAATCATCACAATGTGTGAAGGATAAAATTTGGAAGGCAGACTAGCAAACAGAGCAGTGACACTATAAGTGTGGGGCGCCAGTGTCGACATGTGTTGAAACTTGGTTCAAACCCACCCTCTGATGGTGCCCGCGACGTTCAGATTACATGCTGGGGGGTAGTATACACTTTTGGATCGATATCAGCCCTGTAAGATATGAACATAATACAGTGAAAGGCTGGCTGTATTTGAAGACAAGCCACGCCCGCCGAACAAGCCGATTTGCGCAAGCCAAAGAAGCCATCAGAGCCAAATTCAAACTCCGATATAGGGGCAAGCCGATTTGCCAAGCCAATCAGAGAAGTCTCGAGTGTCTCTTTCTTCCTTCTGTATCTCATCCACATCCCATGCTGCTCCAAAACTCCGGAGACCCGAATGAGCCCCTAGGTGGCTCCCAGTTACACCTACAAAGTATATATAAAAACAGTAAAAATATCGCACTTCGGGTGTATCAAACTGGTGAACCGTCGTCGCAAAGAATTCATCCTCGGACTACACGGGCTTCGTACTCATCGTACCGACCTGATCCTAAACCTCACTCGCTCCCCCCCCCCCCCAGCAAGCTGCCCAAACACAACCGCCTCCGCCGATCCGCCGATGACCTACCGGTGGCCCATATCCCTGCGATCGGCATGCCATTGGTGGCCTATTGCCGAGCGATGGAAAAGCGACATCCATGAACTCCAAAGTCTTTAGCTGTGCACAACATCTGCTTGGCCACACCCTCGCTACCCAGTTGCATCTTCTGTCGCTATCCATCATCCCGTTACAACGAAGGGCACAACACCATTCTTAAAACAATTTACAGCCAACGTAGTCAACATATCCATGATCGAGCTTTCCAAGATCGGCTAAAAAAGTCTTGTGATCAGTGCAACGATGTCTCATTAGCGGTATGATGACTCATTAGCGATATGTTGACTGGCTGGATTGATTGAAGGCAAAGGAATAGTCTGAAATAGCATCCTGATGATTGTCAACGTGGGACGGCTGGTCCTTTCCAGCCCGTACCAAGCCTCCGTCGAAGAAAAAATCACAAATCCTCTGCTTTTGACGCGCTTCGAAGATGGTGGCGTTAGGCGGTCCGAAGTGCAAAAAAGTCCTATCACCTACAACTTTTTTTTCCGCCAGGGACTCCTAGAGAAGAGGAATAAATTTACTTGGCGTGATATATTACGACTTTCTGAAAAGGAAAATCGGTGGTACGGCAGAGTTGCCCCACCGGACAAATCCATCCCTCCTAGGGCTAGGATTCGGTGGAAATAGGATTTTCAACCCTTAGTACGGCGGGGTTGCTCCATCGGACCGGCGGCGGGCGCAGGGAAATTAGTTGACCAACATTGACGCAGTTTGGTTTCCCAGTCTGTTGGACACTTGGAATAATACCGAGAAAGGAAGGGTTTGAGATTATCAGACGATAAGAATCTGACTTGAGAATCACAGGTGGGAACTGGAATTTCCGGTGGTGGGAGTCATGATCGAGTTGAAAGAGGAAGCCAATCAGAGGCCGATGATGCCAAAACAGGCGCCATATCGTCAACAGAAGAAAAAAAATACCATGCCCAGAGATCCCCTTCATTGATGATAGGGTCGTATGCACTCTGCATCGTTGAGATGGTCCAGTTAAGCTTTGGCATGAGCAAGGTGGAGAGTTACAGGAGTGATGCGAAGGAAAGGTGTTGTATGAGGGGAAAATCGGGCTGGAAGAGACGCAGGCGGGGGCTTTGAATAATTTAGAGGGTTTATATAGTCTTGTGGAGCGTCTCAAGGAAGAGGACCTGGTTTTTTTTTGAGAAATTGTGCCGACGTGGCCCGCGGAATTTGACACCGGCTGTCTGTGGACTGGCTGGCCACTTGTATGTCAAATCGGTAATTCGACCAAATTCGGAGGAAATTACCAAAAGGCGGTTTTCCTGATGCCAACACCAATGCCTATCAAATCGGCCAGGTCTACATTTTTCACTGCACAGCTGAGTCCAGGACCAATGCCACAACTTGCGTGGGGTGGGCAAGAGTGGCGCTAATATCGGCTCGTAGTGGGGATGACACCTTTACACAATTAATAACTAAGACCCAATGTGCTGTAATGTTCGTGCATCTTGTCTGGCCCTCGACGTTTACAAAAAAAAACAAAACAAAGAAGAGCGAAGGTTCGCCAAGAAAACTGATATATGTACTTACCTAGCCAGACAGCGCTTCGTGATTGTACTAAACTTTCTATCATGGGGAAGCTCCCTCGTAGCTCGCACCACAATCAAGCTTCTCAGACAGCTGTTAGCTAGTTTACCTTGGACGCGCTGATTATGCCTATTTTCATCCTGGTTCTCAGGCCGTGTAGCTTCTTGTTTCTCAATACGTGAATTGTCTCAGGTCCAGACACGCTAACTGTGAACACAGTGAACAAACATTAGTAGAATATTAATCCCAAAGCCAGGATCGGTTCCTTCCGACTTCTCTCTTATCCCAGACTTGTCATGGACAAAATTAGAATCTAGGATATCATTCGAATATATCTTCAGATTTGTTTCCCAGATGGCTTGCGCTTAGCTTTTTTCGGACCGCGCTAAAATTGCCTTATCAAGGGGACAGCTGTGTCTTCCTAACTGTTTAGTGACTCGCCTTCTCATCTTGCGCGGACAGGAGTCATGCCGTAAACGGACTAGGAGGTCTGAGTTTTCTAATAGACTACATACTCGTCTATGGTCGAATGTGACATCTCTTCAAGGCTTCTTGTTGATGCGGCGTCGCCGACTTCACCTATTCTCGATAGTTAGGCTCCCGTTCCCATCTCGCACTCGAAGAGATATTTAAGGTGGAAGCTTCCCCTTCTACAACACGGATCCTCACAAAGCCTCTCGCGACAAGGATGCATGTTCAGACCCCGCCACCTACCGAAGCTACTCATGATGAAATCATCTGGTTGTAAGCCCATATATACCAAATATATTAACATTGGCATTCATACGCCGGCTGACGGCTAGGGCAGGGCCCCGGCTCATCGGCTTAATGTTTAACTGGGGCCTCCTCGGCGTCGTTACAACCCAGGTTAGTATCTCAGATTACACATTTCTCCAAGTCTCATGTGCCACGAAAAGGTATACATCTACCATGTCAGCTTTTCCAAGGACAAATGGACTCTGAAGACCCTCGGCAAGCAGCTTCTTGCCTTATTTATCTCACATAATAATGGTGTTTAGTCTACTTGATATATGTCTTGGACTGGGTTCAAACCTGCTCTGCGACCTACGACTGCTTCCAATGGTTTGTGTACGGCTGGGGAAATGTACCTTCACTTTACCTGCGTCACACCGGCTTCCTCAACCTCCCACTCCTCGGGAGCGTCATTGGAGCGATTGTTCAGGTGGGTTATCTCTCTCCGATCTGTTCTTCGAACCTAAACGCATGCCTCCGACCTAGATCTTCTATGGATGGCGCATCTGGCTGTTCTCACGGTCCTTGTTCATTTTTGTGTTTGTCTGCGTTCTTGCCCTGCTACAACTCGGCGGCGGGCTCGCCCTTGCATACTTTGTCAGTTATTATGTTGGCTCATGCTGCCTTATAAATCATTGAGCGAGCTGCAGTTGTTCAACGATGCAATGGAAACGGCTCGGCACCCCTATATGTCTCGCGCCATTATCATCCGACTTGGTGGAAGCGCCCTCGTCGATACTGTTATTGCAGTTCTAATGACTTACTACGTGAGCTAAATTTCCCTCGCGTTGATATGGCCGATTAAATCCCTTTCGCGGTCACATAGTTGCTTCGCAGCCGCGGCCAGGCACTCGGTCCCACGAGCAAGTTCATGACTCGCGGTAGGCAGCTTCCATTTCATCCGGTCTAGCCTGAACATGAAATTACTCTAGTCACGCGGCTTACTATAGAAACTGGAACCGTAATTGTCGTCGCGGCTCTTATCGATCTCTTGTCCTATCTCAAAAAGAGCAACGGGCTGTACCAAGTCACCGCCGTCATTCTGTGCAAGATGTACAGGTCTGCGCTCTACGTTTCCCTCATTTCTTCCCTAACCCACGTAAAGTAATTCCCTCCTTGTGCTCTTCAATAATCGTCTCTCATTCAACACCTGGGACTACGTGAACCAAGATTCCACTGAGTCATGCTTAGCCGTGCGCATCGAGCGGACTACGAATGCGGAGGATACGATGAACACACAGCATGAATCATTCAAGCTCGACAAGTTGCGGATGGACTCTGAGTCCAGGGACTAGGGTATCTACTCAGTCAGTGGGAAAGGTTTCTAGCCAATCCTCTTCGCAATTATGATGTTTCCTCTTTTCGCCTGTTATCAGTAGTATCTATTTGTTCAAGCGCTTCACGATTTTCGGGCCTTTCGGGATTGTTGCACTTCTGAACATCAGGAAAACCGTAGCCGAGATGTACCTATGAGTGCTATGGACGCCTGTGCAGTGCTGTGCAGTACTGCACAGGCGTCCATAGTGGCTCATAGGTACATCCCCGTGAGAAAATGCCGGACAGTGCTATGGAGGACTATGGAGGACTGTCAAGCGGTCATCAGTTTTCCTGATGAAACAACAATGGTTGTATACATAAGGAAATTTATTTGGTTGTATCCGAGATATGCACTCGTAGATGAAAATATATCCAGTCAGATTTCCTGATCCTTTGCTCTCGCTGCAGCCTTAAGCTGAGCAAACACTAGGGGCAAATATCGGCGCATGTCTTCCACAGGGATTGATCGCCTTTTTTTATTTTCATTTTTAAGTCAAATTTATTTCCCTGGGGCGGCGTACCGTATGATAGGGACATCTCTGCACTATGTGTAACTAAAAGAATAAGTCACTACATGTAACTGGAAGAGTAAGTGTAACATATATAAGCATCTGCGACAAGGCACACGGCGCGTCGTGGTTGCGGATGGTTGCAGTCACACGTTGACCAGGAGAGAGATCCAAGCATAGTTCCTGGATCAGAGAGCTCAATCCGATATCCGAAGCCAGAGACGGAAAATATATGATGAATATCATCCAGAGACGCATTGAAGAAAGGTTTTTCCTTCAACTTCGTGTCTGAAGTGAGATTAACTCCATGTGAGATGGAGTCACCTGGTATTGTTGGCGGAATTTCGGTGGAATCCTGCTCTTTGTCATCATTGACGTCAATGCACAACTGGAGAAGAACGGCCAGATCAAAACCAAGAACGCACACAGTGCGCCCAGACGTGCTCCGAACACCGCATCCCCAGACACGGCCTTCGTCGACTCTGACGTGTCCGACTCGGACGAGCCGCCCTCTCTCACGCCCCCTCCTTCCCCTACCTTCGTCGTCTTGAACACCATGCAGAAACTCTCGCCCACTTCAGCCAAGAACTCGATGCGCACCTTCCCCCTAGCCCCAAAAATAAACGGATGGCCCCCCCCCATCCGAAGAAAAAAATACACAGGGCCAGGCACAGTGTGATCCAAATGTGTTCCAGCTCCCTAGATCTTAGTCTATGTATTTTATTCTTCGGATGGCCCCCCCCATCTGTTGAATTCCCCCTATATCGCTGATTTTTGCACCCTGCCTCCCCACCCACATTCTAAGGAGGGCACCGGAAGTGCTCGCGAGAGCACCATCCATAACGGTCGTCGTTGATTGCATCTTTCCACATTGGGCACCCGGTGCCCAGCTCCACTAGGGTCTTGTATATAATTCCTGAGCAATTAAAAACCCGTTTATAAACATTGTTTATAAACAGCCTGTTTGTAAACATGTTTATAAACAAGGATGGTATATCAGCTAAAAACAGCTGCGGGAGGGCCGACATCTCAAAAATTGGGACCTACGGTGTGCCCTCGACTTTGTTCCTTGCAAGACATCTCGCCATTGGCCTCAGATTGCAATATTTCTTGCAAACGAATTCTGAGCACGTTATTTCGACGTCATTTGCCGTCGAAAAAAATGCACGGGTGCCTTTTGATGCCTTTGAAAATTTGGTTTATGCCGTATTCCTCTTTTGTGTGTCCGTTTTCCCCTGCCGGACAATTACTGGAAGTCAATTGAAAGTCAAAAACACTGCGAGGATTGCTCCCGGCCCCGGCGGCCCGAGGTCCGAATATAATTAAAAACAGACCATTTGGACCAAACCAATTAAAAACCGGTTTATAAACAGCTGTTTATAAACCGGTATACATACAAGAATTAAATACAAGACCCTAAGCTCCACCACCGAAAAAGTGTCAAGCACTAGTTGTGTTTAGCATACCTGCGGACCACCATTGCGAGCACCAGTCCCTCAACGCGGTTGTCGTTGCTTCTGAATTGCACTTGCTGTCGCCGTTTTGATCGCATTTTTCTCAACTCCATCAAAGTGTCACCCAAAAATTGCCCCCCCCCAAAAAAAAAATTTTTTTTCATCGCCATTTTTTGGGGGGGATGGTTTTTGTTTGTATGTATTCCGGTTATTTCCCATCAGCGGTTTGTTTGTATGTATTCCAGCCATTTCCCATCAACGAACTGTTTGCATGTGCTCCCCACCACTCTTCTTTTGCTTTGCCCTCATCCACCACGGCATTGCCGTTTTGATCACATTTTTCTGCTCGGTTCCCAACTCCACCAGAGTGTCACCCAAAAATTGACCCCCCTAAAAAAAAAAAAATTCATCACCATTTTTGGGGCACCAGGTTTTGTTTGTATGTATTCTGGTTGTTTCCCATCAGCGGTTTGTTTGCATATATTCCAGCTGTTTCCCATCAGTGGTTTGTTTGCATGTATTCTGGTTATTTCCCATCAGCGGTTTGTTGCATGTATTCCGGCCATTTGCCATCAACAAACTGTTTGAGTGTATGCTGCCTGTTCTTCCTTCCTTTTAGCATGTGCACTCACAAATGCTTCCCCCCTGCCACCCACCATTTCTGAGCCTGAGGCGCCTATGGTACCAGTTTCCCCGATTATCCTGTTTGCCACCGTCATACCTGTGTCCAACATGAAAACAGTCTCCCATGTATTTCATTCATCAGATGCCCCTCTATTTGTCCATTTGATGCAGATGCTTCCTTCTGTTTTAGGCCGTCTTATGAATGTAGCTTGCCTCCATCAAAGCCTTCTGAGCCCACTGTGAGCAATGCCAGCCTAGCAATTCCTTTCTCACCATGGCTCTTTGTGACTGATCTCTGCACTAGTGCTGTCCAGATATGATATGATTACGATTTTTGGCGTATCGTATTATATCCGTATCATATCACTCACTCTGGGGCCGTATCGTATCTGTATCTATTTTCACCGTATCATAATCTACCGTATCGAATATAATCTGAATATATTTTAATTATTCGCGAATATTAATTAGGTCCAGATAGTTTATGCCATCACCGAGGCCAGACTTGAGCCTCTCCTTCGTTACAATGCACATGGACGAGTTTGTAGGCGTCATAGATGTCCGGTCATCTGTCAGTGTGTGCTTCATGCTTGAAAATAACCTTTCCACCGCTATGCTGACTCCGGGAATCGCAAGAATGTCCCGTGCACCACGCGCTATGGAAGGTAGGGTGCCCTGGTTTTGCTAGAGAGAAGATTATGTCGCAGACGACTCGAGAAGGAAAGAAAACTCACCTTCCACCAGCCAAGAGGGTCATCAAACCCGGTCTCGACAGGGCAAATGCCTCCGATGTACATCTCAACCTCGTCTTTCCCAGCGAACGAGGTGGCCTTCTTAATTTCGGCATGATCCTGCATTGCCATGGCAAAAATACCAGAACCAGCCGTTTCACCGGCAGATTTGGTGCTGGTCACACCTGTGTCGTCTACTGCGTACGTTTTGGCCAATTGCGTAAGTAATCGACGGGCTCGGACCGCGACCTCGGGAGCCCAGTTTGATGTTTCAAAGAAAGCCAAGCGCGCAGCGGGATGAAGTACTAGAAATAGATATGTCAGTATTTCCAAATGTTGTCGCAATATAATAGATACCAGCAGCGAGAAGTGGATAGTCGCTGATCAGGGCTTTACCCACATATTGCTTCGCCTTCTCGGACCCGGAACGCAGAGCATGCGCAATTTGGGGCTCATCAAATTCGTATTCGTTGGCAAGCGCCTCAAGCTTTGTCTCCATCATTTTATATAGAGGTAAAATCTTACAGATGGTCGGAACACCTTTTTTGGAGAACTCGAGCGTCACCTGTTGAAGGATCTGAGAAGCGTCAGTTGTCGTAAATGATTAATCGGAAGAAAAATGAAACCTCGAGAGCGACCATCAACTTGTCAATAAACTCCCAGTCGGAAGAGCTCATCTCCCACTTCTTTTTACTTGCCAACGCCGCGGTCTTTTTCTTACCAGTTAAACCAAGGGCAAGATCCGCAACAAATGCGTCCAATGCCTGGAAACTGGTGAAGACGTGCAGGCAGACATGAAAAGTTTACGAACGGGTTGCAGATGGCGGGCACGTTGCATCTCAGCGAACAGGGTATTCCATCGAATGACCATGCTTCGAACAAAGACCAAATGCCGATACTTCTTGTCGCACCTTTTGCGGATGAGTCGCCGAGCTTTCTTGCGCCGTATCTCGGAGCGTAATATGTGAACCACTGAAGCGTGAATCTAAAAATAGTTGAACGTTGCGAGAATGGCGAAATGAAGTACGAACTTTGTCGACGGGTGTAAACACCTTGCTGGTCTTCCCCCCTTTCCCGGTCTTCTTCGGCTTTATCGTCGACGCCTTCGCTGGAACTGAAGGCTCCGGCTCCGGCTCCTCTTCTATCTCGTCCGCATCCTCGTCGACCCACACATCGGCGGCGTCATCATCCTCAAGGTCAGTGTCAGAGTCGGAGTCAAGCTCGGCCACTGATTCCTCGTCTGAATCCTTGGCTGCATCGCCCGCCTTCGCTTCCTTACGCATCTTTTCCATCTCTTCAACAACCTCCGGGTCCTTCGAGGAATCATATACGAGAGGGAACTGACGAGTAGTCTCGTAGAGATCCTTCTCTTTAACCGGAGGTGCTAGACCAAGAGCAGCCGTAATGTCCCTGACGAATAGATGAGCTACACTGTATATTTGGCAAGACTTCACTCACTGAGCTACAAGATTTGTGACGTGGCCACCGCACCCAATTTGTATATCTTTCGCGCTCCCAACTTTAGGATTACTATGGGAGATGTAGCGTACCAAGGCCCGGTTGAGGCGCCCATTACTTGAAGCGTTGTCCGCAGTGCTACCCACTGACTCCGTGGTAAAATATGAGAATAAGAGAAATAGAAGGAGAAAATTACGGACACATTTTCGACTCCATTTTTCGCTTTCTCAACGACCGGAAGACGAGCTTCCCAACTGCCTCGCCGCCGTGATCGCCGTCAAGCGGGATAAGATCGAGGACATGCTCCTCCAAGATCCAATCCTTGTTGATGAAGGAGACTACGACGCCCACAAACGCATTCACCATGTTTTTTGTGGTGCCCAGGTCAGTAGCAATGCTAAATTTAGAGTCGTTGGCCTGCACGGAATTAAATTTGACCAAAGAACGAAGTACATTCCTCACCAAGATGCGATTTTGGAGTCGTTCGTCGAGGGCCCCATGAAGAACTTTGAGGTCACGGGCCACAGTTTGGTGGGATACCACCGCTTTCAGTTTAGATGGCAATAAATGGGTAAGGAGGTCGAACATCCCCTCGTTTTCTGTCAAACTGAATGCGAGGTCATCGCGCACGATCCCCTTCACCAGCAACTCGCGGTAACTGCGTTGCGTCACAACTTTCGCAGGGTTTGCAAGCCCACGTTGAATAAATTCTCCCATCATACTACGTTGGGCTTCGACGGCAGATGGAGCCGATGCGACAGGTAATGTGGGAAGACCTTTGGCGGCACGGTCACGAGCCTCCTGGAATAAAGCCCAGGACTGCTCTGCCGGCCGCGCAGTACAGGAATCAGCGTGCGATATGTAATTACTGGGGACCCTGAGTTTCAAGGTCTCATCAGCGTAAGAGGTAACTTTATCGGTACGCGGGGATGTTCGATACTTACTGAACAAGGAAATGGTTGAAAAAGTGCACAAGAGAGAAAAATTCCAAAGACTCACGGGCAATATCGGCACGTAAATTGCCAGATGGGCGTGTCGTCCTTGCTTCGTTTGGCTTTGGGTGCTTTCCACTGAGAGAGAGCCCAACGGAGTTTCCCTCCAGATTTTGTGGCTGTCTCGTCGTCATCATCATCGCTAATTTCGACGACATCAGCTGGAGGCTCAGGAGTTGCCTACAAATATAACTAAGCGTCATGTAAAAATAATACTGGACTGGCGCACTTTTCGCTTCTTGGCGGGCGGTGCCTTGTCTGACGTTGGCTTTGAAAATTTCGTAAGTTTGGATATACAATGGTGGATTAATATTTAATGGCTTACCGTTGATTCCCCATCATTCCTAGTTCCCTTGGCGGAGGTTGTGGGCGGCTTGGGGGCTTTCCCCGCAGTTTTCTTCGCCGTAGAAGATTTATTCTAAATCTGGGTCAGCTCCATAATGGGGGGGCACACAGGGACATACCGCTGGCTTGGACAAGGGCATAAGTGTCGCCGGCAGGTCGGCGTCATCTGTTTCGGGATCAGAAGCATCATCTGTGAGACATAAAAGGACATCAGTCGACGTAAATGGGAAGTGATTGTGTTACATACCCGCCTTTCGCTTCTTCGATGATTGCAGCTGTGAGGCAAGACTGTATGGGCATAAGTGTGATGTTCCGGGCAAATATTTTGGACGACTTACGCAACAGGAATCAAAGCCAGTAGATCTTCGATGCGCTTCCTAAAGAGGTCCAAAGTGGACCCCTGAGCGATTGCTTCACCGATGTAGTGGGCTGCCCAGGTGTGCGCTAACATAAGACCATATCTGCCACGGCATATGAGATGATATTTTGAGGATGGCTGATCATTCCCTTTGAGCTGGAAAACACGCTCCCATTGTTGGTTAAATATTCCATAAGGGCCTTCATCACTGGAAGGGAATATTGTCTGGGGTGGGTCGTCCGTGGTCAATTTTGGTGTCAAGTACGTAGCCAATAGTCCGTCGCGGCGGCCATTTACGACGCTGCAAGGGATGGCATCAATGGCGGTGCGGAGAGCCTGAAGAAGCTCCTGCATCCAAGTCTAGACAGATGCGAGCAGACAAAAGAAGGGAATAAAAAAAGAAGGACAGGTGTCAATCAACGGACGTCTCCGGTGTACTTTCTAGCTGCAATGAGATTTTGCGCACGCTTTTGATATCATCGCACACTATGCCAGAAAATATCACGATACGCCAAGAATACGATGAATACGCATCTCCGATATCATAATATATGCATATTATATCATATCATATTCCTCCGTATCCATATTCTGCGAGACCTCATTTTGCCGTATTGTATCCGTATTTAATCATATGTATTCAAATCATAATTTTGGATATCGTAATTATGGACAGCACTACTCTGCACACCACAGGTTCATACCATGACATAACATGGTATGTGATCATGCATAATGAAGTTGGGACATTGATTCTTGCCTAGCTCAACACATGTAATCAATGATGTCATTCACCTGTTAGAAGTCAGTTTTGGACAGCGCTCACGCACAGCATTGATTATGTCATCAGTCTCTGGCTGGTGATAATGTAATCTTTATTCTTCTGGCTGTTTCTGGTTTGTTTGCATGTATTCCGGTCGTTTCCCATCAGCAGTTTGTTTGCATATATTCCGGCTGTTTCCCATCAGTGGTTTGTTTGCATGTATTCTGGCCTTTTGCCATCAATGAACTGTTTGCATGTATTCTGACTGTTCTTCCTTCCTTTTAGCATGCCCACTCACAAATGCTTCCCTCTTCCCACCCACCATGTCCGAGCCTAAGGTGCCCATGGCACTGGCTTCCCTGGTTATCCTGTTTGCCACCATTGCACCTGCATCCGACATGGAAATGGTCTCCCATGTATTTTATTCATCATGCATAATGAATTTGGGACATTAATTCTCGCCTGGCTCAACACTTGTGATCAATGATGTCGTTAAAACGCCTCAAAATCACTGAAGAACACGTTAGATTAGCCAAAATAAAGTTAGATGGCCTAGGAATATCAGCAACCGAAATTACGAGTACTTATGTAATAAGTATCGTCTCTTTCAAATCTCAGATCACCAATTTCATCGATTTTTTTGACTAGTGACGCTGATCGTTGAGGGACTTTTTAGGGGCTGTGTTGTGATAAATTGATGGCAGTGCTTAATTTCGTTTCAAATTTTTGTAGTGTTTTTAGTGGCTGTAATGTTTTCAGATGTTATTTTCCATCAAAACGGGATTTTTCACCGAGTAAAAAAACTTTTTGTTCTTTGTTCCTGTTACATCTGAGGGGCCCCCTGCCAAAATTCACAGACAAGATGTGCCGATATCTCAGCATCAGCTGCATATCACATTTCAGAATATGGGATCAATCTTTAGCTGAAGTACATGGGTCCCCTTCCGTTCCAGCAATATTGCAAGACATTAAGAACTGACCAGAATCTGGACTGGTCTTACAAAAGGGGCTTCTCCTCGGAATTCGCGGAATCTTCCGTATGTCGGGGATTTTCGGATGTATTCAAGAGGCACCCGCCGGAAGATGCCGAAACACGAGCTTAATGTATAGTATGGGTCTGAGGCACCTTAATCCAGTTTTCGGACTTTCGTTCAGAATGCTTCAAAAATGGCTTGAAAAGGTTGTTAATTTTTTTCTTTTTTCTTACTCTCAGAGGGTAATTTTTCTATCCGTTTGCCTAGCTCGGCGCATCCAAGTAAACACAAATAAGCATCCATGACGAACTCTGCCCATATTTTCATAAAAATAGCTTCTTGCAAGCAGATTCCGGAGCGTTGAGCGATGAGGAGGACACTAATATTGACCAGGATGAGTATAACAACGCCCAGGATGACAATGACGACCAGGCGGACAATGACAGTTCTTCAGACTTTCCATCTCGCGTCGCAGAAGATAGCAACGACGAGATGGATTCTAGCGAGCCACCGACATCGGAACAAGCGCCAATTTTCGCTCCCAGTGGATATGCCATACGGTAAGTATTTTATTATTCCTTCGTGGTGCCGCTGGTGTCCTAGCTTGCTTTTTAGGTGGTTCCGCCAATGTTCCAAGCTCATCACGCATGAACAACTTACCTCCTGATCTGGGCGGTCGGAGCAGTTAGTTGCGCAATGCTTTACTATTTTTAATGTCCTGACTGTATATTAGGTCATGACACGGCACAGATGACCGCGTCGCCACCAAACCAATACCCGCAGTCTAGCTATCGCACAGCTCCATACAGCTCTAGTCCTACGATACCACGTTTGCCGCCAGGTACCCTGAAGTACCATCCGCAGTGCCGACGATTCAGGCTATGACGCCCGTCCACGCAACTGCGACTTGTGCCCCTCCAGGGCAGTCGACGGACAACTTTTCAAACATGTCGACACCTGTTATCAGCGATCTCATCCCGTCGGCAGAAAACAATTCGGGACTCACTCCAATGGATCCAGATCCGCAGACTGATGAAGAAAACGATTCTGGGAAACGAGTACGACGAGTTCCACGCCCGAAGAGATCTCGAAAACAGGCGATCCTCTCTGATGACGAGAAGGACTGCGATGACCCAGACTGTACAGAAACTGGGGACCTCGAAACAATAACTTGCAGTGGGCCTGCATGCACTTCAAAGGTATGATTTTTGGCCAATTTCTAGTGCTCAAATCATAATTTTCCCAGTTTCATTTGTGCTGCCGTGGTTTGAAGAAGAAACCAACTGGGGCGTGGTATGGTTTCTGCCGTGAGAATGCCGGAGGCAGGGTGCGCAAAAAGCGCGCGGCAGTTTATAAACTATTCCTGTGGTAATGAACATGCTAGTTCGGAACAATTGTTTTGTCCTCCCAGACTTCGGGGGAAGGTAGAATGGAAAAAATTATTGGCCTGCCGGCATATGCCGAAATTTCCTATTTAGGCCAGAATTGATGGCGATGACGCGTGGGAATCTCGCTTAATAGTATAGTATGTGTCCAGCACCCCTTAACTCAGTTTTCCGACCCTGTGTAGCCGATTTTTTTTGTGGGTGCCTCTTGGATGTATTTGTTCTGAGGGGTTCAACTTGTTCCTTTAGTAGCCTAGGCCTAGTCTATGTATTCATGGTCACGTAGTAGCGTATGCATTGAGTGACGCCTAGTCTATTTACTTATTGGTGGCGCGACCCAAAAGAGGTTATAGGAGGGAGATCACGTGTGGTAGCTCACCCTTTATTGCCCTCCGTTGCAAACAGGGCCACACAATGAGTCGTCCGCCAAATATCGTGAGCAAAGTGTCGCAGTATCTCAGAATCTGCCGCTTATTTCCTTCTAACTCTTGAGAGACAAATGTTGCTGTGCATTTTAGCTAGCTCCCCCTTCCAAAATAATTAGAATATCTGTAGAAATGATCAAATTAAGAACCGTCGTTAAAAGAGGGGTATTCCCCGTTCTTAGGGCTCTAACCCGTAAGACCCGTAGTACGGAACGGGTGTTTACGGCCGTAAATTGACCCACCCGGTCCGTACCCGTTCCGTAAGGTGAAGATAGGGTCCTTCTACGGACGGGTCGCACCCGTATACGGGTTACGGCCGTAAAAAACGGGTTGGACAGAGGGTGTGATATGTCGTCTTTCTAAATTGCATATAAAACTTATTATTAGGCAATAAACGCAAGATAAATGTAAATCTCACACAAATATACCCTTACATGCTTTGGGCCTCCGACAAACACGTCAAGACAAGCATTGGACGCGTCTCTCGGCACGACCATGTGACAGCATCAGTGAGTTATCGAGCACTCTGACGCTTCAATGGACTTGTAGTAGGTTAAATGAGGTGGAAAAAAACCCGGGACCAGCCTAGAGCAGCGATTCTATCATTCAAAGTCAACTGTGAAGGCTGTTATAGCGATACAAGTTGGATACAATGGGTTTACCCGCAAGACCCGTAGACAGACGGGTACGGGCAACCCGTAGACGGGTCCACCCGTACCCGTACCCGTCCGTAAGAAAATCCTGTGAATCTCCTTACGGACGGGGCCGTAGCCGTAGCGACGGCCCGTAGACCCGTAGGCTACGGCTACGGATTAGAGCCCTACCCGTTCTTGTCCGAAATGCGGTCCATTCCAGATGTAAACAGGAGCATGTTGTTCGGCTCGCCCTCGGCAGGCACATCAGCAAAATGTTTCGTGAGTGGCGAGCATGGCGAGCGTGGCGAGCGTGGCGGGCGTGGCTGTGGCTGTACGCCAGACGGCCAGAATTTTGTAGCAAGCCATTTTTGGCTGGTCTGCCATAAAATATCGAGAACACTGGCGGAAGTGAAACTTCGCACATATACCTTCAGAATCTTAAATTTCTGTAGAGCAATCGACTATCATAGCCTTGGTTGAAGCGCAGCTGTCCACGATGACGGTGTGGTGGCTCGCGCTGGTGGATTTTCACCAAGTCTTTCAAACTCCGCTATTCGGATCACTGGGATACTCGCATCGCATGACATTGACATATGGTTGATGTGCCAGCGCGAAGCCTCTTCTTCTCCCCACTGTTCTGTGCTTCGCTCAAATAGCTCAAGAACGTCTTCAAGAGGCACAAGAAAACCCAAGCCTACCCCAATCCTGCCTCAAGCCTACTGCAAGTCTTCATCAAGTCTTTGTCATGCCTTCAAGCCACCCAAAAACAACCTCAAGCAACGCACTTTCAAGACAAACATTGTCCTTGGGTCTCCTGCACTTCCTTTCTCCCACTCAGCCTCGTCTGTTGCCTTGAATTTCCCTGCTGTGCTGCACAACCCGCTGCTGCTGAGCCCACCCATCAATGCCTGAAAGGCCGCGCACTGCTTGCCCAGACTGCCTTCGTCCTCGAGGACGCCGACCCACATGCACACGACCTGCACCTGCGCCGCGCCACACCACCGCCTTTGGCTATGCCACGTCGCAGAGGAGGGCATGACTATGCGCGGGGCGAGCTCGTCCGCCCACCGCCGCCGTTACGTGCGTTTTCCTGCTGTTTCCTTGTCTACCCACTCGCACTGACTCATACCCCATGTCCCTGATCCAGCCCTCCAGATTCTGGCACCGCGTGCACTGCTCCGGCGCCACGACCGCCTCGCACCTCATCCGCTGCCGCCCTGCCGTTCGACGCGCCGCTGTGTGTGGAGAGCCGCATTGTGGGTGGGCCGTGCCATGGGTCGTAGAGATTCCGCAGGTGTTTGTGGCTGCGGGGATGGCGAGCTGCAGGATGCGGGGGCTGTGAAGAGGTCGTGGTCCTGCGATGTTGGGAGGAGGCAGCAAGGACGGCTTTATTTGATCAGCCTTACCACGTATATACCTTGAATACATACATAGCTTATGAATTCATCTGGTTATTCGCCTCATTCTAGTACTGGAGCAGATTATAGAGAGTGTTCATAAGTATAGAATGGGGGAAATAATCTGGGGATATCATTGTTTATGGCATGTTTATGTACGCCATAATCAATAATAGATCTACGCAGGTCATTATGGCGCCATAACATTTTCTGGAGATGTAGCGAGCATGGCGGGCGTGGCGCCAGACGTGCCACACACCAGCCATACCGAAAACATTTTGCTGATGCATTCAATACAAACACCTGTCATTAATGTGCATGACTCAAGTGGATGGAGGCCCCTAGTAAGAGTTAAGGGGTGCCTGGCCCATACTATCAAGTGGGATTCCCACTCGTCATCACTATCTAAAGAGGAGATTTTCGGCATATGCTGGCAGGCTTCCTGTATTTTATCTGCCTTTTCCCGCAGTCTGGGAGCAAAGAATCATTAGAACTGGCAGGTTTGGTACTACTGTAAACAGCATAAAAACTGTTGTGTGTCTTTCTGCATACCCTTGCTGCGCCATTCGCACAGCAGATAATGATAGATACACCATTCCGGTTGGTCTCTTCTTCAGACCATATGAACTGAAACTTTAGAATCAGGTTGGAGAGCATCCATTTGAAGTACATGCAGGTCTATTGCAATATTGATTTACCCTCGCGGACCGAGGAAAAAAAATCCAAAAAACATCAATCTTTTAAAGACATTTTTGAAGCATTCTGAACTGAAGTCCATGGATTCAAGTCTATACTATACGTTTAGCGCGTCTCTCGGCATCTTCCTGTGGGTGCCTGAATCCTTAATTATCACAATGTTAGTTTGAAAAGCACACAGGTCCAGTGCACTTATTCCGTGGCCCTTGGTGTGTGGATTGAAACACCCTACTTTGTTCGGATTGATGGCGGCCGTTAATGCAGAAAAAATTACCGGGGTTCTCCTGGATCTCTCGGTGGCATATATAGGAGTTTAATCGGTCGACATCTTGTAGAATTATGTAAGAACCACCGTACAGTGCTACATGTTTTCTTCCCGTAAAATTGTTGTTCAGCCTGTGGACCACACAAGTATAATATATCTCCCCCCCAATCGGCATGGTGCACTTGTTGTTTATATATATATATAATGGCAGCCGTAGTGCCTAAAGGCAGGGCCCTCCAGAAGATGGCCGACATCAGCCCCTGGTGACATTTGCGGGTATGGCCAAATCCAAATTTTGTGTACACATCACCAGCGACTTTGCAGTCACTGTGTGCGCCTGCTTATTTTCATGACTGTCCCCACATTCCTCACCTGAAAACTTTGGAACTTGTGGAATGTAAAATTGGAGGCTATAATTAAAAGAAACCCCCACTGGTGATAAACCGGACAATTCTGTTTCCTGGATCATTCTGTCGGCAGTTCACGACAAATGAAGTGCAAACTATATTCACGACAAACCAAAATTGCGGGCTAAACTTTATAGCACCAGAAAAAAAAAAGTAAGTACGAGGTCATGCCGGGCACAGCCACGGCCCTTTACCCCAAGTTTGGATTATGTGACAATAATGTTTGCACATGCTATACATAGTGGAAAAATCTCATCCTCACATGTGGGGCAAAATGTGCGTTCAAGGGAGGGCAACAATAGTTTCCAAATAAGGCATAGGAAAATCTGATGGCTAAGCCCATTGACGCAACAACGAATCAAAAGCTGGATTTTTTCAAGAATAACCTAGTTCAAGAACCAATGGCGAGACCACGAAATGAACCAAGCGTTGCGGCGCATACGCATCGGCGAGGTGCGGAGAGGCGGGAAGATGAGGTCGGGGTAGGAAGCCGGCTTGCGTGGAGAGTTACTGGTAGGGAGAGGATGCAGGATAAGACCGAAGCGGCACGAGTTACAGCGCTGTTGGATGGACGTGAAAACGAAGAAAAGACAAGCGCAGAAGGAGCGAGGAAAAAGAAAACAGCAAGGGGCATAACTTCAACGGAAAGGAAAGAGACGAGAACCAAGGGATGGTGTGCCGGGCCTCGAGGTGCATGGGCCTAGCAGTCTCAGATGCGGGTTCAGACGGTCCGGCGCACGGAGCACTCAGGCACGCGCAGGCGTTTTGTGCGCCGAGATGTGCCTGCACGCTCCTCCTCGGGTCGGCGAGCTTCACGGCGGCGGTGAGGGCGGAGAGCGGGCGACGTGTGAGGCGGGCGGAGGGCGGCGAGCAAATATTTTGGAATGTTATTTTTGCGTCGGCGCGGCAAACAACGGCCGGCTCTCCTTGTGTCCAACTCTGATGTCGTTTGCATACTTGCTGGTTCTTGTGCAGTTAACTTGTAGCAATCTGGACTGCGGGGTCGAGTATGATCTCGGCGCCACCTGCAGCTGTCGGCACGCTGAGAAGTCAGCACGCCATACCAACGAACTTTGGCTTGGCCTTGATTCTAATTGAAATCGACCGCCCTGATTCATCCCATTCATTCCCTCCTTCCGCTCAATGTCTGAATCCCATTCCCCTGTGGCACTGGGCCCGGTTTCTCTTTCACTGCCCGAAAAAAGCTATAGTTGCGCACGCCGATTCGAACGCCCGCCCTCCTTTTCACAATGTGGCTCATGGTATGTTGTGGGAACAAGCACCGTGCTCCATGAAGGCTTTATTCTTGTCTTTTGACCTGGAATGTATACTCTGTTTTTTTCCAGCATCACTCTAAGAATTGAACTGCTTTCGGAATGAATCCCGTGGTGACTATGAGTTCCCAGTCCACAAAGACTCCCCTCTACTCTTACCCGTATTGGTCCTCATTTTTCTTGCGACTTACAAGCCCTACCCTGTCTAGGGGCTATTTCACCTAGACATACACAACACAGATCAACACAGATCAACACAGACCCGCACAGAGTTGAGTCTAGGGGGGTTCGGAACACAGTGAGTATCAGCCAAGTCAAGCAGTATGTTCACTCTCAGGATACAACCCTAGTGTACTTTAACTAAGATCGACTTCAGTAGGAATCAGTATTAATTGCGATTGTTCCTGATCATTCCAAAGGTTGAGTAATGAGACCCATGCATTGCAAAGTGCCACGAGAAATTCAACAAAGTACTAATTCACGTTCGGGCCGAAGGGGAAAAGTATCGTCTGGTTGCAAGGGGAAGTAGCCACCGATTGGAAAAGGATGTTGACCAAAAAGTCCACGTTCTGTTTAAACAGCCCCGTAGTGTTGGCGAGTCCGGCGGGCCGGGCTGGCATTGAAGGGTGCAGGGGGAGGCGGGTCGGCAACGTAGACACCCTGTTCGCTGTTCCTCCCCGGAACGATACCCGGGTCTCCAGCGGAAATCTGGCTGGCGGATTCAGACCCAGACACTGGAGTGGCGGCTCTGAACCAATTTTTGGGGAACATCTGGTTACGGAAGAATGAGCCGACGATGGGCAGAGTAGCTTGTTTCGTGGTGCCTGTTCAAGTTGAGAATTAATCCAGTGTCAAAAAGTCTAGTCACCATTCGCAAACAGGCTAGTATCAGATGGAATAGATCAGATCGGTGCACTTCGAACTCGAAGGTAGGACAACGAACTCCAGTACAAACGATGCCTCCCCGAACATTCCACTCAAGCGCCTAGGCGGGACAGCGAACTGTGCAACGCTCAGCCGACACTTCAAGCAGAGGAGTAGTTCTAACCTGTGGGTTAGCAGCTTGGTCCATCACAGGGTTTTGCTGTTTAATTCCAATCATCGTCGCAACATTGAAGACTGTATTATTTCCGTTTGGCCCATTGTCGCCAAATTGTCCGAGCTGAAGCAAGTCCTGGAAGGACTAAGTCGCACGCAGAAGATCCAGTGCTGCACATTCATGTATGAGATCATATAAGATGTTCTGGAAGTTGCGATTATCCCCAATGAATGTGTCTGTGCGTGTCATTGATGCGTCGCCTGCCAATTGGGAAAGAAATGAAACTTCCGGAACTTGCTGCAATCCTGTATTCGTTGGTAGTTGAGGAGAAGTAATCAAGGTCCCCGTTTGTCCCTGTTGCACCTCGGTAGCGCGACGCACGGTGGTAGCGGCAGAGACTAGAGTGAGTAGAAGAATGTAGAGCGTCGTAGAGGGCAGCCGCAGCATCCCCTGTGGCCATGCGCGGCGGGAAAATCGACCGGCTTCGGAGGCGGGCAGCATGAGGACGCTGCGCCAGCAGGAAGAGCCTGCAAAGGGGGCATGCGGCACGCACCTTTCCTCGAGCACCGTAACGCCGCACGAGTATAAACGCGCCGTGGCACGCAGCCGGCGAGCGGGAATATGGCAGCGCACGCAGGTGTAGATGCATGCGTCCGCGAGAACGGGAGCGGCCGGCGAGGACGCGAGTAAGAAACGAGATGGCGCGCCGGGGAGGCGTGGTCCATGCGTTCCCGCAACATGACGCCGATGGCGAGATCGGTGGTGCGGCATCGCGTGAAGAGAGGCACTGGGGCGACGTAGCTGAGATCCTAAATCCGTATGATGAAATTGCAAAGAGGAGAGGAGAACGCACCTCAAGCATGGATCGGCTCCGCAGGCTTTCTTAAGTTTGTGGCATTGTCGATGGTCGGATACTGAAGGCTAATGCATCTGCGAGTGCTAGATCAGCGAGTGGGTGGGAACGAAGGGAGGATGGCGCGAAGAGGAAAGTAAAGGAAGAGGTGGAAGAGAGGAAGAGGGGGCAATAGAGCGTCGGAAGAAAACGGATGGGTGACGTCCTGTCACGTCACAGCGGCAAGACAAAGTCAGCGGAATAAAATGCTGACACAGAGTTCACATGTACTCTCCTGAATTTTCCAGAGAAATAGAATGGGAAAAGAAAAGAGGGAAAACCAATTCGGAATCTTCAATCTACATAGGACCGCCTTCAAGAAGTTCCCCGTCAAACATCTTTCACTGGAGGTTGGTATATAAACATCGGGTCACTGATTACACACCGTCCAGTCTGAAGTCTCGAGAATACAGTCACTCCCCAAGAAAAAAGAAACCGTGCGCCGAGGACACAAAAAAAGCTTGCAACGAGCAGAGTGGTTAACGCATCGGCGAGCCCCGTCTTATAATGATCGCGTGTTCCTGATATAGTTCGACGGATTGCACCCTGTGCTTTCCTCCGTTCTCGCTGCTAAACATATACTGTGAAGATCACATCACAAGGATACTTGTGCTTGAGGCGGCAGGACGGACAAATCCAGATTCCAATTCAAGACCGCGTCCATCATGCCAAACTTCAATGTATGTACAAGAGAAATAAACATCCTGAGGCAACCAAAGTCTTCATACAAGAGACAGGTTACCAGTCTACAGGAGCTCTTGAAATAAATTGTGACCCGAAAGAGCTGCATTTGTGTGTCTATCATGGTCTCCGTAAGTTGAGGCTCCATTTCACCTCCAGGTTCAACCTAAGTAACTTCAGCTTTAGTTGAGCCTTTGAAAAAAATGCAAATCAAAAATATGGGATCATCACTTTGAGCTCCCTTCACAAAATAATGTCACCGGATCATTAACAAGAATCGGGACCTGAGAAATGTATTTCAAAAGAAAAATGCGCGCGGAATGGTGTCGGACCGTGCACACATTTAATGCTAGGCTTTATACTCCACAAGACGTGCCTTCGCTTCGCTCCGGCAACCGGGGGAAACAGTCAACAAATGATTGTTTAATATTATTGAAGTGTTCAAAAATGTAATAAACATCGCGGTAAAATAATATGGTTATGAGTTCAGTAGGAGGGGCATTCTTGAACAAACATCGTCAGGCAGGGAGAAACCTAGGACCCAAGACGAGAGAAGAATAGGAAGACCCATTGGTGAGTTGCAAGACCGGCGTAGGCTTCTCACAACCCCCAAGATCATCCCGAAATACGGAGGCAAACGACGGTGCCACAACCAGGTGACCCAGAATCAATCGAGAGGCTATTGATAATTGCAGCCTCGAGGCATGCGAAGGCGGTGGTACCGGAGCTTGTTGAAACGGTACATGGGTCATTTGACGTCGAGGATTGAGTAGAAAGGATAATTACGATGGAGATAAAGCTAAAGAAGTGAAAAATGTCGCCTATAAAGAACAGTTGAATAATGCGGCCCATAGAAGTTATTTCTGCACCGCAGCCTTTCAGATCTGCATATTTGGGCAAGGCGCCCAAATCCGGCAGCTTTTTCAACTTCGGCGGACCTCTGCGCAACTGCGCGGTGTGCGGCACAGCAGTGCAGCGTCAGGTGAATTGTCCAATGCGAAATAAGGCGGTGCTCCATCACTGTAAATGGGGAAAGACTGTATTTGATGAATCAGGAGTGTATTTTAAATTGAGGCTGCGTAAACGCGAGATGTCAATGATTCATGAGACAGTGCGGGCTGCGCTATGCGCAGTGAAAGAAGCCAAAGAAGCTGTAAGCTGGTATGCATCGAACCTTTCAAGGTGTCAAATTGGCAGCTTGATTGCCAACTCCTCCTGGCGGCTGTCTGGAGATTGAGTTTTCTCACTTCATTCATCGAGTTATTATGGTCAGCAGTACTTATATTTGGGAATCAATGAGACAATTTTTTTTAAAGGACCAAGACAAATGAACAATCTTGAAAAAGATGAAAGGTAAAATTGCAACCATTAGCTACAGTTATTCGTATTTATTGCATCCGAGGGTTGCACATACCGCGCTGGCGAGAGGAAAGGAGCCGATTCAGTTCTAAGGAGTCGAATCGGCTCTGCAAGGAGCGTTCAATACTGAATTTAGCAGAAGTTGACTGCAGGAGTAATGAGAGTTTGCATCGCACAGGGACAAATTCAACGTACTGAACAGTTGGTGTTGGGGATTTAAGATGTGGTGAAAGACACACTAATTGAATACCAGAGTGGAGAGGAACTGACGATTAAAGCGAAACAGTAAAGTTCAACTTTGCGTTCTAGGCTCATCTGGAGTCATCCTATTTAAAGAAAATATCACTCAGTCTGAAAGCCCTAGTGCTTTCTAAAGGCTTCGCTCACCTGATTTAGTCAACAGATAACTCGTTCGTCCTATACCAGCAAATCCAAGAGGATGGATGCGACCTTGGACTGCGGGTATATTTCAGCATGGAGATGTGGTTGTCTGCTACTGCAAGAGAGGGAAGATCCGTGGTGTAAGAGGCGTCAGGTCCTGCTGGATTAATCAGGAATATCGGCCTGAATTGTGAAGTTAACACGCACCAGGCATCGGAAGTTTGGGCAAAGGATGTTGGGATTCGTCGCAGGCCCAGCCATTTGTCTATTAATGAAATTGTGCCAGTGATCCATAGGAAAGTAACTGGACATTAGAAACCATAGAAACCATTCATTTGTCGGGAAATTGTGAGCATGTGGGGAGAAAGCAGAGGGGAGAGAATGTCGAAGGGTTATCAAATGCTGTATATAAATGAAGAAGCTGCGGTAGAGAAGACCCGGATCTTCAAATGCATTGCATCAGCTCAGAGGGAGGTTCCAGCTGACTTCGGACGATATGGCAGTCCAAAGGATGTCTGACTCAATATCCGCAGCCAGCACAGCGCCTAGTTGAACACGAGACACCACAATTTCGGGGAGATGGGGATAGATATTGATCAGTAGATTCATTTTTAGATTAATCAAGGCCCAAAATAGCAGGAGAAGCTGTAGAGATTGAGATACGGACAGAGGACGAGCAGAGAAAAAGTAAAGGAGAAAGATATATGGGGCAAAGCCCAAGCATGTACAAACGAATTCGAGAGATTTCGTTAAGAGAACGGATAATCCTTATCCTCTTTATTGAGTCAATCCGCCGGATTCAAGAGAATTGTTAAAAAATCGGGCAATAGTTCAGACTAGGCGATCTAGTGGAATGTCCCTTAACGGCATGCATAATCAATTGTGGATTCGTCGATGACCGAGGGTGGAGGGTGCTGTAATACCTTACTTTGCTTTTGTGGAATTCAAATCTGTCAATATTACTTGCTGCCACTGGAATCAATCTCTCATTTTGCGACAGTTGAACCGATAGTTATACCTGTTGTATTTTTGGGAGATTTCGGAATCCAGCAACCAGCAGGAGGGTGTGAAAGTTAAAGCGGAGCAGCGAGAGATGCCTCGGGGACTTCCAATTTTTTCTTGCCAGCTGCGTACTCACATAATTAGGTGTGGAATGTAATACTGGGAAATTATACGGACACTAGCAGGAACCCGTGCTCTGCACGAGGACTATTTACTGGGTTTAATCAGACTCGGAGTACTGAATAGTAACTTGGAAGTGAGTTAAGACTCAAGACTCAAGACTCGGACTCAGAGCAGCTTGGACATTCGTTACTAACCGGTACCTAGTATGAACCTTTGGTTGGTTACTCGCATCCCAGTCTCTGGGGTGTCTCTGAAATATGGTGTCTGAGATATTGTGCATGTTCCTTCGGAAGGACGCTCATCACCAACCTGCGGTTGGTTCCTCCCATCCCCGTACCCCGGAGTCCTGAATACGATGTCCAGTGTATGAAGAATTTATTGCAGATTCAGGGGTTTATTTTTTTTATGGACACTTGTCACCAGCCTTTAGTTGGTTCCTCGTGTCCCCGTGTCCCGGGGATCCCTGAAAGATGTGTATGGTGTAGTAAGCAATTGATTACAGATTCAGTGTTAATTTACTATGTGTTCTCTTTGAGTATATCCTGACCCCTGACTAATTTTAAGGGTTGCACATGGTGGGAGGTGGTAAGTATGACCAGAATAAAATTGCTTATCTATTTAGGCTATATATTGTGGTTGGAACTTGATTTAAGTTATTTCTCACGGTCAGTGCGGATACTGAGTCCACCTACTTTCACCAACTTTCTGTTCAAATTTCATTCACCAATCCATATTACGAGAGAATTCAGTTCTTGGTCATTTTATGCACCCTGGCTTAAAGTTTTTGTGTTTCGTGTCATGCTTGTGCTCTTGAAGATTGAGTTTGTCTCTCTGAAATTTTGTTCCTCCATTCACAAAGCTTCTTAGATTAAACATGATACGCAAACATTGACTTGGATGTGGTAGACATAAGGCTCGCTAAGATATTCTTAGAAGTCGTGAGGAAAGAAAAAGACTGCAACACACACTGCTACCAAACTACCTCTGTACCTACTCATATCCTACAATTGCTATATCCTCCAAGTTAAACCCCAAAATGTATGAAGGGGACCCAGCGTAAAAATGCCTTCTCTGCTCCGGGCTGCTCTCGAAGCCTTTGAACGGCGAGATGCAGTGCCCAAGCTGCCCTCATTTGATCTGGAGGTGATGTCTCCAATAGATGGGCATAAACATCACCGGCAACTTGCGCGGCATCATTATCCATGATAGACCACATTGTCCCAATGACACCTCGGTATCCTGCTAGTAACATCCCAGCAGTGAGATGAACTGACTCGTCTTGGAGCTCTTGGGAACCAGTAGCGGTTTGACATGCAGAGAGGAATGCCAGGTCAGCATTTGGGAGAGATAGCTGGATAATGTTTGAGAGTGTCAACCATGAGCTTCCGGCGAGGAGGAGGGCACTTTCAGTTGGAGAGTCACTCTGCACACCATGGCAGGCAAAATGGACCCATCTGGAATTTGTCATACCTTTCTGAACCTTGTCTATTGTTGCCATTTCTTCATCCAACCACTGAAGATGAGCTTTTCCCCTAGCATGTTGCTGGATGCATTTTATTTCTTCCTGAGTTCCTGGGAGGTAGGACTGCCCTTTGGCTGATGGTTGAGTGACTGCAAGGATTTGAAGTTCTGTCTGGGATCCAGAATGTGGGCGAAACCCTTGGATCAAGGCGGTAAATGATGGTGTATAAGAGGAAATCAGAAAGTCGGATAATTTCGAGCCGAAGGGTTTGTCTTCACCATAGAGTCCTGCTGCATGGATAGGAAGAAATGCTAGTGGCCCTGTTGGACACCACCAGATACGTCCCAAATCTTGGCTCACTGGAGTCTATGAAAATCATTAGGATGGCATTTGGATGAATGTGATTAAGCTTACCATCATTGCCAGTGCATCAAGGACAGGGTGAACAATTTTAACCCAGAGCACAGAGAGAATATGAGGAAGACGATCATCTGGGGCTATATTTCCTTCCTGAGATCCGAATAGCCTATCACTGCGTCCGGGAGGTCCCACAATGGATGCCAGCAATTTGACAAGGGCCTGTGCCTCAGGCAGTGTGAAGTCACTCAGAGGGACATGCATGACTTCATCTGCACGAGCCGCCCTTAGGATCAGAGCATCACATCCATATACACTGATATTCAAGATGGCAACAGGGCCCAGTTTCGCAGCATGACAAAGCTCAGAAATTGGCTTGGATAACAGGAACCTCTTAAACCCTGGAAGTTCTCTGATCTGGTGCAGGACCTCATTTCTCTTGAGGGCAAGATCATGAGATTGCTGTGCAATGGAGTCAAGTGATTGTGGTTTCGCATCAGTAATAGCATTGCTCCGGGTGCCAGTGGTTTCCAATAGGGTGGAGAGAGAGAGAAGCCTATCAGCAAGGCCAGGATGGCTCTTCCTCAGTTCATCTAGTGGTGAGCGCAGATTGAGAAGCTGACCCCAGATAACTGAACGACCCTCATCAAGCCATTCCACAGCCTTTTCGCAGTCATGTGCGGCAATTGCAGCTGAGGCAGCATCTCTCACAACTTGGCCTGCCTGTGAGAGGTGGTGGTGCCGATCGGTTATAGACAGCCCAAGCCATGCCAATTCAGGTATAAGTTCCATAGCAGTAGTATATGCACGGAGTATAGATGAGGGCTCATGAATGTGGGCATGTTTTGCCCAGCTTTTGGCCGCATTGAATCGTATGCTGGCAGGGCCTGTTTCAGAGGATGCAGCTAAAGTGTAGTTAAGTAGCATCTTATCAGAGTCTTGAGGATCATGGAGCTGCTCAAAGCGACTGGAAAGTGAATGGCCAAGGTTGTTCAGCCTCCCAGGCTTGTCAGGGTGGCCATTTGGAGTGAGTAGGACAGAATCCTCCAACATCATGATGGATTTGTTGAGGTCACTGAGATCACTGAGCTGCTGAAAACGGCAGAAAAGCGAATGGCCAAGGTTGTTCAACCCCCTAGGCTTGTCAGGGTGGCCATCTGGCGTGAGTTGGACAGCATCCTCAAACATCATGATGGCCTTGTTGAGGCTGCTGAGATCACCGAGTCGCTCAAAGTGTCCCAAAAGCGAATTTCCAAGGTCACCCAACCTTGCAGGCTTGTCAGGGTGGCCATCTGGAGTGAGTCGGACAGCATCCTCTTTCATCATGATGGACTTATTGAGGTTGCTGAGATCACCAAGCCGCTTAGAGCGATCCAAAAGTGAATTGCCAATGTTGTTCAACATTGCAGGCTTGTCAGGGTGGCCATCTGGAGTGAGTCTGACAGCATCCTCAAACATAATGATGGATTTGTTGAGGTCACTGAGATCACCAAGCTGCTCAAAACGACCCACAAGCAAATTTCCAAGGTTGTACATCCCCCTAGGCTTGTCAGGGTGGCCATCTGGAGTGAGTCGCACAGCATCCTCAAACATCATGACGGACTTGTTGAGGCTGCTGAGATCACCAAGCCGCTCAAAGTGACGCCCCAGTGAACTGCCAAGGTTGTTCAACATTGCATGCTTGGCAGGGTGGCCATCTGGAGTGAGTCGGACAGCATCCTCCAACATCATGATGGACTTGCTGAGGTCACTGAGATCACCGAGCCGCTGAAAGCGACCCAAAATCGAATAGCCAAGGTTGTTCAACATTGCAGGCTTGTCAGTGTGGCCATCTGGAGTGAGTTGGACAGCATCCTCAAACATCGTGATGAACTTGTTGAGGTCACTGAGATCACCGAGCCGCTCAAAGCGATGGAAAAACGAGCTGCCAAGGTTGTTTAACATTGCAGGCTTGTAAAGGTGGCCATCTGGAGCGAGTCGGACAGCATCCTTAAACATTATGATGGACTTGTTGAGGTGACTGAGATCACCAAGCCGCTCAAAGCAACCCAAAATTAGGTTGCCAAGGTTGTTGAACAATGCAGGCTTGTCAGGGTGGCCATCTGGAGTGAGTCGGACAGCATCCTCTTTCAACCTGATGGACTTGTTGAGGTCAGTGAGATCACCAAGCCGCTCAAAGCGCTGGAAAAGCGAATTGCTAAGGTTGTTCAACCACCCAGGCTTGTCGGGGTGGCTATCTGGGATGAATCGGACCGGATCCTCAAACATCATGATGGACTTGTTGAGGTCAGTGAGATCACCAAGCCGCTCAAAGCGGTGGACAAGCGAATTGCCAAGGTCGTTCAACTTCCCAAGCTGGTCAGGGTGGCCATCTGGAGTGAGTCGCACATCATCCTCAAACATCATGATGGACTTGTTGAGGTCGCTGAGATCACTGAGCCGCTTAAAACGACTCAAAAGTGAGTTGCCAAGGGTGTTCAACATTGCAGGCTTGTCAGGGTGGCCATCTGGAGTGAGCTGGACAGCATCCTCCAACATCACAACAGAGCAGTTGATATCCTGCAAGCCACCAAACTGTTCAAAGCGCTGTCGCAAAACCCTTCCAAGATCTGTAAGATGGCTGATTGACTCTGGGTCATCCCGCACGGCATCCTTATATGCCCAAACTGCCTGGTTTAGGTCATCCACATTCCCAGATGCCTTGTAGGACTGTAATAGAATTTCCCCAAGGACATTGAGCCAATGAGCCCTGTCATCATTGCTTTGGAGGCAGAATAGAATCCTCTCATGCATCACCAAAAGCTGTGGCACCTCCACAGAAAATTGGGCCTTCCTGGAGTCTTCATACATCTTCTCCAACTCACTATCAATCCCGTGACCTTTGACAGAGGTAACTGTGGATAACTCAGCTAATGGTCCAACAATATCTGGGCAGTCTTACAAGTAGTATCTGGCATTCCACCAAGAGGCAAACCGGATACCCCATGGTATGGCAACTCAAAAACTGCGAAACTAGCTTTGAACTTGAGAGAAGGGCCATTGTGATTCACTTTATTGAGCTCGAGCTTGAAGGCTACATTGTACTCTTCAGTGACAATTCTCAGAGTAAGGGGACTGCACCTACTACACTTATTTGAATCCACAGATTCCAGGACTTGGTCTTGCCTGATTTCAACAAAGCCAAGAAGTCGTGTTCCTTCAGTTTCTCTCTGGCGCAATATGGTCACTGAAAAAGTAGGAACATGGGGTGGGCTGTGAGAGGAAGTGAGAGTGCCAGTGAATAGCAATTCTATAGTGCAATACCATTGCACACGTACATGTTACACCCAAAGCCGAGTTTCCAGCTCACCCGATCGTGCTCAGATGCCACCGGCAAAGTTTGTAGGAAAATATTCTCCTCAATGATAAGCTGGGCAGACATTTTCATGTCACCTGGAAGATCGGCATGGGGGTTAGTCAAGGATGTCACACAGATACCTGTGAGAGAGGATTAAGCATGGTTTGGCTGCATTGACATAGGCAAATGCTTACTGTGAAGCTGAATGCTTATTAAAAGACATTAATTGAATTGAAAGTCTCTACACGGGGTCCGGAATACTCACACTGTTTTCAATTTGGACATGGTTGTAAGGGGAAGGGTTGAGAAGCTTGAAGGCCACAACTTCGATCTCATATATATCAGACGTCCACCCAGTAACAACGTGGCTGCAAGGTGCTGTTAAGCCATAGGCGCACAATACCAGATTACCATTTGAGCCCCATGAGGATAAATCCCATCTGCCACGATGAAAGCATGAATTAATGCAACGTGCATGCGCAGTGTCGCCGCTCTCAGCGCTTCCATCTGCGCCTATCCTGCATCCGGAGGACAAGGTGCGGCAGAAAAGTGCCTCTCCCACTATTCAAAACCTCTGTGTAAATAGACTGACTCCTCCAGACACAAATGTCTCCAAACCTCACACTGGTGGTGTGTTGCCGACCACCACGTCCTGGCAAACACCAAGCCCCTAAAAATACAAGGCCCCGTGTTACCCCCCCCAACCGTACAGCTGTCGGTGGCGTTTTCATTTCCACTCGGTATTTCGGCATCGGAGTTAGGAGGCTGTAACCTGCTACGTAGAGGCCTGGACACCGCAAATCGAGATTCTGAGTCGACTAACGGAAGCTGATTGAGAGGATAGAGGGGATCACGGCACCAGTCAGCATTAAGCGCCGAGAAGGAACACCGAGCAAAATTTGTCGTCCAGCGCGCGCAAATGGTGTGCGAGCGTTGGCTGCGGTACAGACCGAGTTCCGTAGCTTAGTCATCATGTCATCTCTGTCTTAGACCATACCGATTATCCTGCCCTATCTATCGTGAGAGCCCTCTGGCGTCTCCAGCGTGAAATGTACTTACTGTACCATTATGTTCAATACAGGAATTTTTTTTGACAGCTTCCAAAAGCTATTCCTTTCCCCATAACCTGAATCGAGCTATTCTGGTAAGCAACTCCATAGCTGAAATAAACCCGAATGCGAACAGTCAAAGTTGGGCTGCAGTGTTTTGCGTAAGGGGAAGTGTGCCATATGTTGCTTGGAACATCGATTTATGGACTAATTTCGTTCGTAAATCATTCTGAGCACATCCGCATCTTTTTTAATGCATTTTCAAATCACAGTTCCCTTCTTGATGCATTTAGAACCATTCCGACAGGGACGGTGCACAATTATTCGACATGTACGCTGCATTGTTGTCGAATTGAACGTAACACAGGACATAAGCACGACTCGGAGAAGTGCGGCAGAGTCTGCGGTCAATCGAGAATGGCTGTGAATTGTCGTGACGTACAACATCCACACCATACGCGCCAACACTCCATTGACGACACAGTTCACGACACTACTCCCAATCCCGACGCTGATGACAATCACGCCACGTCGGACGTGGATGTCGCCTGCCCCGCTGTCTGAGCGCCGTATGTATTTCCCACACGCCCAACTACACCTACATATAGCATCCCTCGCCCGTGGTGATTGCAGCCTGGTGGCATGATGTTCTGCATAAAAATCGACGTCAGAGTGGGCAGGACGAAAAGGAGGACCTGCGAGACACGCCTCTCTTCGTGCACATGTAGCAACGCGCCACTGTATTTGTATCGTAGCAGCTGATGATCCGGACTGCGTGGCACGCAGGGGGCGAACACTATATAAACCGCTCAGGTCTATTTCTCTCTTCAATTCACTCACTCCCAGCTGAATTACCTTGCAACCATGTTCTTCAACAAGTCTCTCCTCGCCGCTGTCCCTGCCGCCATGTTCATAGGCGCTGCCAACGCCTTCACTGGTACAGGTATGGGTTGAACCATTTTCTGTAAGAATATTGCACTGACGCCGATGTTGAAGCTACTCTCGGGTTCGCTGGAACCACTTCCTGCGATTGCTCCCCCTCGAACGGCCCCTTCGCCGTCGCCGTTCCCAGCGTGCTCATTGGCACCGCCCGCTGCTGCTCCGCTACTGTCACTGCGACTCATAGGTCGCTCTCTTCTTCCAGTAACATCTCTCATAATATTATGTGTTCCAAAGACAACGGAAAGAGCGTCACGGCGATCTTGAGCGCCGTCTACGATGCTGGCGCCGGCACGCAGAACATTGCGCTGAGCGACGTCGCATTCGCGCAGATACAAGATACCGCGGGCCAGACCACCCTCTCGCCCGTAACCTGGGCTTTCGATTAAATGGTTCCTGTCGAACCGCGCAGCAGGGCATGTGTACCTCGATGTCTTAAATTGAATAAAATGTCCTATGCAGTGTTAAATCCTCCGGTTACGTTTATTTCAGAGGGTCTTTCCTGCCATGTGGCTATCGACGTCCTGAATTTTCTCTCCCTTTGTCTTTCTTCCTTTCTTCCCTCAAGAATTCTACAATACGAAGTAATATTATCTATCATCTGATAATGTACAACACTGGTACGTCAGCAGCTGGGGGTGGCTCTGGATTTCGCTGAATAGAGCTGGTCTACTTATTATACCCACGCAGTAGACATAAATCATTTCCTCGGTCATCGGTCATCCTGAAATATTAATATCTCCCACTCCCTCACATTCCTTCTTGTATCCGCATCCTGCAGGACGCCAACTCCCCACATTCTACAATCCATGATCCATATCTTGCCGGGTTTCCGTAATGCCAGATGCATTTAAGAACACCCCGCCGAATCAGAACATTCGAATGCCTACTGTCTCTTGTTCACGAAATTCCCGGTGCCTTCAACCTGCAAAAAAACCTTTGCTTCCTAGCTGGCTAATCTCCGAATGTGGTGACACATTCTGGGATTAGAAACATAGGGTATCTCTTTGATATGATCTCCAACTTTTCATCGCACATCTCATGCTTACTTATGGGCTTCACTCAGGTTTAAACTCTACTTCGGTCATACTCCTCTTCTATTCATAATTTCTGGATGTCGGGGACGACTTCGAAATCCACCGCACTGCGGAAGGGTCGTATGGCCAGCGTGTAGAAATCGAACCACACGCTAGTCTCCTGTAGACAGACGCTTTAACAAATGAAGCTCGTGCCTCGCTTGTTAAGCCACACGCTAGTTTCGGCTCTTACCTATTTCTATTTTATTTTTAGTTACATCATTGTTTGTTCAGTAAATACGCATCCACGGTGCCAACGAATCATTACCCTACGTCTGACCTCATCTGTGCGAAGTTGTCCGGGCTAGTGCCCAATTTCCGTGCTTTTCACGTCTCCATTTGTCGAACACCAACCTCTGCAGTATGCATCTCGGCGTGCTAAGCATCTCGAAACGTCATTTTCACGCTCTCACACGCTTACGGCCTCTTTCACGGCCTACCGGTACCCTCTTCCCACTCGGGTTTCTCAGCCTACCAACGCGTTGATCTTCCTGGGATATTGCGCCTTCATCTTACTCTCAACTTGACCGGCCACCGACCTTCATCCAGAACCTACCGGCCGGGAGCATTACCCTGCAACAACATGACACCCTTCAAACACTATCATTAGGACGGAGGGATCGTGCCTGACCACATGCACTCACGGCCCGATAGCTGCTGTTAGTGTTAGTGTGTTTCTGTGTAGGCTATGCTGTCGCCATGCGTAGGGGTTAAGAGGCTCACCCCAGCTAGATCCAACAGGGTTGAAAGACACTTGACTATATCTGATTCTGGAACCTCCGGTAGTAACTTGGTGCGAACGACACTTGGCCACTGCCCCTCTACCCCCACATACTCGATTACAATACTTCTAGTGCCACGTAAGCCACGCACTCCATAACGTGAGAGCCTGCCCTTGCTTCTCCCATACTTAAAGGCGGGTACCACTGGGAAGACTTCGAGCGACCTCTGCCAGACCTCCGACATGAAATATTATATCCTGTTGCTGGAACACTCTTCTGCTTTTCGATGTTCCATATGGTGCAGTTTCTATACTGCGAGCTTACCTTTCCACTGCGCCACGTGTCGGCCCCAGGAATCCCAGCTTCGTTTTCGGAAATTTCAAACAGATGGGGGTGAATTCTTGAAACTGCCGCGCCTACCTACTACCTAGACTGAATCATACATATGAGTATATACGAGGAGTGTGGAAGTGGAACTCGGCTAACTTAAGCGAGTTCCACTGGGCGTAAGTGAGTTCCACTATTGATGCATCCTAGGTGGAACTCACTTGCGCGCAGTGGAACTCGCTTAGATTAGCCGAGTTCCACTTCCACACTTCCTGTCCGATCAATTAATACATCAGACTGCGGGTATTCTGGGCATCACACCAATGGCTGTGTGGGCGCATCAGATCCCGCCTCAGATAACAAACATTCAAGCTGTCTGCCACATTTGCGGTTCACCTCGGCAACAGTCCTGCCGATGCCCGAACCGGCAAATTTTCTTAGCATCAGCTCGCCATCAGGTGATTTCTTTTTATGGGTTCTTATTTACTGTGACAGCGATCAGTCACACGGTTCAGTGCGAGTAAGCGCGCTTCAAGGGTCCTGACTCAGGGCTCTGACTCTGTATGACTCCCAAGCACACAGTATATACAGACCAGTCTGGTGGACACATCTTACATCTCCTAATGTACTACATTTGCGCACTAATGAAGTCTCGAACTTTCCTGGTATCCACAAATGCTGGACTGCTGTCTGCCACGCGTTTTCCTTTGTAAACACTCAGTGTAGATGGCACTGTATATTTCCTATGAGCCTTGATAAATCGAAACATGGAGGAGAGAATAATAAAGAGTAGAAAACCAACCATTGAGCAGTTTTTGAACTGTAAGTCCATTGAGACCAGCTGCATTCACTGCAGTTTTTAGTTTCAGTTTATCTTCAGCGCCAGGCTTGCTCATGGGGTGTATGGGATGGTTATGGGGATTCTCTAACACCACAATCGCTTTGTGGCGGGTAGCAGGCAAGTCTTCGACTGGGACATATATAATCATCCTGCTCGGGCATAGACAATGTTCGATCTTGGCCAGAATGATTTTTCCACCAATGATATGGCTGTATGCTGAATGTAAGTAGCGTCAGATTGTTATTCAAAAATTTTGAACATTACAACGCACGACAGTGCGTCAGCCCGACGCGGGGATGAACCGTGAGAACGCAATGGTTGTTCATTTCCTCCGGTCCAGTTGGTAGGCATCCTTCATTTTCCATCACAAACCGCAGAACATCTTCATTGACATTTGGGGGAATTGGCCAGTAGAGATGGCTACCTGTCTCCGACCTCTTCCATTTTGAACAGCCAATGAAATACTGTTTCCCATATGCAGATGAAGCCTGTTTATTGGTTAACACCGGCGAAAAAAATTAAGAGGCACTGACATGTGTGAGGCGAACCAGGAAAGGCACTCCATCACACTGAATCTTGCATTTCGAGCTCTGAATACGATTATAAAATCTTCGAACACAAGTCAACCATCGAAACAAACAACTGCAGGGATACATACCTGGCAATAATTCCAGAAGGTGACGCCGCTTCAGCCTCGTTTTGATCCAGTTCATGATTCCAGAGTTCTCGCATCGCGTTCTCATCAGCCTCAAACCGTTCAAGGCCAGCAAAGAGCTCTGGGTCAAGAAATTGACATTTATCAACTCCATTGCAGGTCAGGGTATGACGACGACACTTGAATTTCTGATTTGGATTGGAGGTAAAGTTGTGAACCCAGGCATCGCCTTTGGCGTGTGCACCTGAACCATCCCACGACTCCTGGTTCTATCAAACAGTTTAAAAAACTGGCATGTGTGAAAAATGTGACACACCTCGTTTCGTATGAACCTATCCACCAACATAAAACTGCCGTCAGCCTTCTTCAGGAGGTGACATGAGCCTGAAAGGTCAAGCAAAATGGCAGTGGGAGTATGGGGCACATCAAATGTCGGTGGAACAGTTGTGAAGTAGAGAAGATTGTCCACTTTGAGCTGGTGAGTGATCTTGATCCGGTGGCCTTTCGAAACAAGAGACTTAGCCGAAGTCTGGGTAGACGGAACAATTGAGGGTGTGATATCGGCAGTTAAAGGGATCTGCGCCAGAAAAGGAGAGTCTGAATCAGCATCTGGCTGGACTTGGGCAGAATTGTGCTCCAAATCTGAGTTGTGATTTGCATTACCAGCCATGGGACTCGGTGGATGGGAGGCCACATCAGATTCATAGAAGGAAACCGGGGAGCTGGCACGGGAGGAAGGTGGGAAGGCATGCATATCGGATCCATGAAAGGAAACCGGCGAGCTGGCTCGTGAAGACACAATGACTGAGACTCGACTACTGGCACGAGAAGGTGCACGAGAGCTGATTGGGGTAGATTCCTCGGGAACAGTGCGAGGCTCTGACCAAGACTCCATGTACACTTGAAAAGCAGGGGGATTGATCCAAGCATCGAGATTTTCCAAACTGAAAAATGGATGAGTTTGATATTTCTCGGTGAGAATCTTTTGTTTCAAGGTCAATGGTATATATTGGCGATCCACAGGCTATGGCTTACCAGGCTCCGATAGGCTTTAAGGTCTTTGGTAGATGCATCCTCAGGATTCCAACTGACAGTGGATTCCACGGAGTCATCATGTAACACATATAGTTGATACCCCAACGAAGTCATCCAGGACGGCGCATTTTCCACTGAGAAAAAAGGGTCATGAGCAGGATTTCCGAGAGCCTCTGTGAATGCCTGGATGTCGATAGCAGACAATGAATAGTTGGACTAGAATTGAACGGAACAAAAACAAACAAAATTGCGGTAGTACTTGATCTCAGCCAATGAAAGCTCAGCAGCCTGGAGAAACATGCTGGTGGCAGGTTGGATGAAAGAGGAGCAAATTTGAACTTCTTTTGAAGATGACAGAGAGAAAGAATATGAATTCAATGAGGAATGCGAAATATTACGAGGCTTTTATACTACAAAAGTTTTTTTTTTGAGTAATTATCTGAGTAAGAAAATGAACGGCAAGAAATTTTGCCGGTTCGGGCATCGGCAGCCGTTGCCGAGGTGAACCGCAAATGTGGCAGACGGCGCGAATGTTTGTTATCTCTATCCGGCCATGAGGCGGGAGCTGAACACAGCCATTGGTGTAGATTGGGAGAAGTAAGATATGTCCACAAGACTCCTCTTTATATACTGTAGTCAGACAGGACACTTGCAGTGCGCTTACTCGCACTGAACCGTGTGACTTATCGCTGTCACAGTAAGTAAGAACCCATAAAAAGAAATCACCTGATGGCGAGCATGCTATGAAAATTTGCCGGTTCGGGCATCGGCAGGGCCGTTGCCGAGGTGAACCGCAAATGTGGCAGACAGCTTGAAATGTTTGTTATCTCTATCCGGCCTTGAGGCGGGATGATGGATCTGATGCGCCCACACAGCCATTGGTGTGATGCCGCAGTCTGATGTATTAATTGATCGGACAGGAAGTGGGGAAGTGGAACTCGGCTAATCTAAGCGAGTTCCACTGCGCATAAGTGAGTTCCACCTAGGATGCATCATTAGTGGAACTCACTTACGTCCAGTGGAACTCGCTTAAGTTAGCCGAGTTCCACTTCCACACTTCTTGTCGTTCCTCCATACATATCCAGGACAACGCCCAGTTCTCAAAGTGGCGCAGCGAATTTGGTCGCACCTTTCGCTTTAAGAGCCTATTCGGTGTCCGTTGCATCTCCAACATCCTGCTGCGTTTCTGCTGATGTAGGAACAGATCAGCGAGCTACACACCTCCGATATCAAGGCGATAAACCACGTACTCACCAATGGCACGATCTATCGCCGGGTGCCGTTTAGGCGTGATCATATGAAACGGATTTTAGGAAACGGTCAGCCGAAGCTCCTTGCAGCATTATTTATTAGCGTGTTTGCGCAGGAGCTACTGGAGCCACCCAGTGGTGCTGGTGCAGTGTCCTGGCGCGTCACCATGTCCTTTTTTGGGCATGGATTTCCGCCTCCATTTGGACATGATCCGAAGCTCCGCAGCTCATTCCGCTCCGTTCGTCGCTGCTTCTGCAGCTCTTCAAAACTTCACGCAGAGTCCACGCAAGGCACGGAGACCCCTCGCAACTGGTTCACGGCGCTATGGCCACGTCAAGCCTCAAATCCAACAATTATCTGACCGCCATTGATCTCGCCGAATCGTGATGTCGTTGTCGTGGCCTACTCCCCGTCGACCTGCCTGCTACTCCGCACCTCCGCATGATACGACGGCGGCCTCCTTGCGCGCACATGGTACGATGGTGAGCTACTGCCGCTCACCACCCCGTCGACTCGGCGCTACGTCGCGCGCCCCCATCGCAGAGGTCCCTACGCTTCACGCCCGTGGAATCGCAGACGCCGCTTGCGCGCCGGGGCGCATATCGGGGATGCAGCGCAGTAAGTCTCCACGTTGCGGTGTGTTCTCGCCTCGCGCGCGACACGCAGGCCATGCGCACGCTACGGCCAGCCGCATACACGCCCACGCCGGCGAAATCGCAGACGGGGCGAACGTCGGCGGCTCGGTCTCGAGTCGCACGCCAGCACACCAGTCACAGCCCTGCTCGTTCGTACCATGCAATCGACAGACGCGGCTGCCGTGTGCGGCAGCGCATGACTATGCACGCCTCGCCAGCACAAACCGCGCGCGTACCCAGGGCGTGATGTCGCTGTGGTTTGTGGTACGATGGCGAGCCGCTGCCATACACCACTCCGTGGAAACAGAAACCCCAATGCTGGCCCATCTGAAGAACGCGCACTCTACCTCCTCGTGCCAAGATGTGATAGACCGAATGTATGTGCCTTGGCGCTGCTCCGCGGTTTCTTCGTCGATGTTCAATTCCCCCTACATACCACATCATCTAAACAGACATACAAGTATTTATTCTTGGGTAGGTACAGAAAAAATAGCAGTCTTTTCAATAAATTTCTTTTGCGGTCTTTGTGAGTGCGCGCGTCAAAACCCACGCCTTTTCTCCTCAATCAAGTCAATGGCCGCGGCCGCTGTTAAAAAAAAAAGTCTGGGCATTCTGCCGGGGCCACGCGTCGCGGATCCGGAACAGAAAGCAAAACGAGCATGGCTCTCACTGCAAAGGAAGTGAGGGCCATGAGCGGTGCCCGTGGTACGGGACTCCAGGTGCAATCGGCCCGAAGAAGACGCATCCTTGCCTGCCATGTGGTTCGAGGGGTTAATGAGGCGCTGTGAGGCGCTGAGCCAAGAAAGCAGTTCATAAATTTATTGAATTTTTGTGATACATCATACATGGAGATTTTGCATTGACAATAAATCAGTACATTGTGCCTGCAAGGATTTGGTGAGGGGGACGAGGTGGGGGGGAAAGGCAACAACACAACTCACCAAAGAAAGGCCCGCGCACCAAAATAATGCCATCGAAGCGCTGCTTAAACCACGCCATCGTATTGTTCTTCTTGATCCGATGCGAAAACTTGAAGCCAATG
This sequence comes from Mycena rebaudengoi, assembly GCA_029282285.1. Taxonomy (NCBI): domain Eukaryota; kingdom Fungi; phylum Basidiomycota; class Agaricomycetes; order Agaricales; family Mycenaceae; genus Mycena; species Mycena rebaudengoi. The sequence goes on from JARJCX010000086.1 coordinate 145,115, forward strand.
CGCGCCTTCTGCTACCGCCTCCTCGCTAACAGCGCACCCGGGCGGCCCATAACGACATAGAAGTCCATGCCAAAGATACCGATGCCGGGGTCATAGCGTGCGCCCAGGTCGATGTGCTCCTGGATACCGCAGCCGAAGTTGCCTATTTCCGAGAAGTTGCGGCGGCGGAGCTCGTACTCCTTGACCTTGAGCCCGCGCTCGAGGATTCTTCGGGCCCGTGGATGGCGGCGTGCACGGAAATTTTCTCGTTGCGTCAGATGCCGAATGTGCGGACGGTGTAGCGCGCCTTTGAGGTGACGGGCGTGGTGAGCTGCTCGAGTACCTTGGATGCGCACGTGAGGCAATCGCCGGACTCGCCCACTGAGATGTCTGCAAAAAGTGGTTAGTGTTTCTCGCCGCCGCGAAAAATGAACGCCCTGATTAGGCACATAAAAATTCATGTGAAAGATGCCGATGCTGGGTTGTAGCGTGCTGCGGATGGCGACCTGCAGGGCGTGACGGCGATCTTCTTGTTGCGCCCAGGGACCCGGATGCCGATGGTGCAGACGAGGCGTGCTGGGTGACTCAGAAGCGATCGTGGACGTTGAGGGCGCATGACACCCGGCGAGCAGCAGGAGGCGGGGTGTGTGTATTGCTGAGGAACTGAGGCCTAAGAGTATGTAATAGTGAGAGCCAGCGTAGAGCATTGAGACCAATATTAGTGTTCGCCTTAGTGTAAAAAAGAAAGCACGTACCAAGTGTCGAACGTGTGACACCCGGCATAAGCAAAAATTCATGGGAGGGCGATGCAACACCTAAGCTAAATGATATTTGAAAGCAGTGCAGTTTAGCTCATCTTAACGCACCCACGCCGAATATTTGAAAAGAATTTGATTTCAAATATTCGCCAGGACATAGCACCAGGGCCCACCCAGTGGCTTTCGGGCCGTGCGCAAAAATAGCAGGCGGGTGGCTCCACGGAGCCATTGACGTCATATTTTGGCTGTGGAGCCACCCAGTTGCGCACAGCCAAAAAGCCACCACGTGGCTCCAGTGGCTTCTGCGCAAACTCTCTATTACTTAATGACTGCATCGCTTAACAGGGATTCTCTCCGTCGACCTTGATGAACATAAACGCCAAGCGTGTCCTTCACATTTCTATATATTGACAATTCTGACGAGATATATGCAGAGGCGAATCCTGGCAAGTTGATTTTTCTTTCAGGTGACTAGACCCCCTTTCTGACGCTCGGTTCAGAACCCGGCCTTCGGCATCACGCAAGTCCGGCTTCTGACGGAAATATTTGTCGAAAAATCCATCCAGGTGCGCGATGCAGTGTGGTAATTGTCTGCAAACATCCGTCTGATATTCCATAAGCTTCGTGACATTTGGGCGCGTCAAATACGTTCTAGGGAGGAACACCATGTAATAGATGTATTCCCCGGGCTAAGGCGGATGACCTTGGATGTGATTGGTCAGGCTGGTACGCTGCGAAATTCTCTATGAGTAAACTGTTGACCTCGGTTGGAAGGCTTCGACTACCAGATTGATTTACTCAACGCGGAAGGAAACCAGAACGAGCTTGATCAAGTGTTCACCGAGCTGCTGCATTCCTCACATGCCCAGAGTGATGCTGCATTCAAACTTGCGCAGTCAATTGTGTCGATTCTAAAATTATTGGTACGTGTGATCAATCTTTTCCGAAGCCCGACGTTGTCTAATTGCACGTTCCTGCAACAGCCGCTCCCGGGAACACAGATTAGGAGGAGGGCGCGGCGTGCCATGGATTGCATTGGGAGGCAGATAGTTGCCAGCAGCAAGGCAGCACTCTCGGCCTCCGAAGGCGGGCAGGCGTTGGGTGGGAAGAGAGACTTGCTGTCTGTTCTTCTCAGATCGACCTTGTCTAAGGAGGTACCGGAGAACCAGCGATTGAACCAACGGTTGCAGCAGCTGTGATTAAATTTTGCCACGAAATCGTGCATCATCCAAATTTAATCTTCCCACATATTGCTGTGAAGACCCCTGATTCAATTTTCATGGTATGTGCCTTGTAGAAAAATAATCTTCTCAGAAGTCTAAGATTTAATCTGGAATTTTCTGATCATGCTTCTGGTTGCTTCTGTGCCTCTCCTAACAAAATTATTTCTTTGGATTAATCCTGAGATTTTATTTCGACAATAGTCGAAGATTTAATCTGAAATCTCTTTCTTTCATCTGATCATAATTATTTCTTTGGATTGCATCCTGAGATTTTATTTCCACTTAATCTAGAATTTCTTCTTTCATCTGATCATAGTTGTTCCTTTGGATTAAATCCTAAGATTTTATTTCGAGTTGTGGCGGTCCGCGCTGCCAGCATTGATCTTCAGCAAACAAATCAAAATATACCTCAAGGCGCTCTCTCCCGCTGGAGAAATTTAATCTCACTGAGTACCGATCTCCAGTAAGTTACTACGATAGCTCAAAATTTAATCCAATCAAAAAGATCAATCTAGTCAACTCAATCACATCTCCAATCTCGGTTTGACTGCTACATGTTCACCTTCCGTCGGACATCATACTCTTCGGGGCTAACTTCGTTTCCATCATCATCAACGGCTGCAAATCCCTTCTAGCTGTTGTGTTTTGGGTCAAAATGGGATAAGGCATAACGTCACAATTTCGTACCCTCGGATGTTGCCGGACTTGTTCAACGCAGGTTTCGAAGCGGGAACGGAGGCTTTGTCCTTTGATCGGGTGGATCGTCGCGGCTTAGTCGGCAATTTGTTTTCTTTGGTCATTCTATTGCGCTGCTGTGAGCTCGGATCACTCTGGAGTAAACGGAGTTCGTACAGAGCTTGACGTTTCGCCGACTTGCCCGCACTCGCGTCATCGTGTGTCGTCACCCTGAATATGGATCGACGTATTCAGTCTGGGAAATGTTGTGTGAGCAGAGTGATTATAAGTCTCACCTCTTCCGTTTTCCAAGATGCAGGTTATTGGTTACCTGCTGCCCAGCTGTCGATGACAATGATGACAGCGAAGAAGCGAACTGTGGCTGGACGTCATCGACAATAGCTCCGACATCTGCAATGTTGACAGTGGGGGGAATAACGGGCTCAACGTTGGGCTCGATATCGGTGACCGCACTGGCCCCAGGGAGAGTGATGTTGGGGAGCAAAGTTGCGGCGTTGCCTGAGGCGATGTCAACATTTGCGGGGAGCCGTCCAGGATTGACAACCGCAGTGGGCGAGTCGTCGGCAACGTCGACAGCGGGGGGAACGACGGGCTCAACATTGGGCTTGATGTCGATGACCGCATTGCCCCAGGGAGAGTGGTGTCGGGAAGCAAAGTTGCAGCGTCGCCTGAGGCGATGATGACATTTGCGGGGAGCCGCCCAAGATTGACAAGTGCTGTGGGTGAGTCATCGGAATGAGCAGGAGCAATGGGGTGTGGGACAGTGGACAAGTTGCGCCAGCCAGGCACATCATTGACAGGTGCGCCAGGTCCACCGGCAGGTTGACAGGACGCCCCGCCCCTGGGATCTGCATCATCAGCCAGCGCTTTTCCAGTGCCCACCATCACAGAAACATCAGTTCCGGCTTTACGGAGTTGGCGAATTTGATCATAGAAGAGCATGAGCTCCTCTCGGCTGGCATTGTCGAGATCAACTTGCGAGCCGTCAGCGTTGACGAGAACGACACTTGTCATCGTGTGCTCTATAGCTTCAATTAGACACCATCAACAAAATTATTCACATGAATGTACAAACCAGGATGAGTGAATGTAGCGTATCCTTTCAACAGCTTGCGCAGCGTCTCTGATGGCGTATTTTTGGTCTTGATTTTTGGAAGCACAGCGTTGCCTGCACCGTCTACCTCCAAAGTAGGCTCGGTGGGGGGAGCCGCTGCATCAGCTTGACATAAGTAAGTCTGAGAGGAACGAGAAATGAAGAAGAATAACGCACGGGATAGGACCTTGACCGCATGTTCTGTAAACTCCTTCGTTTCTTGGTCCTCGCGTGATGATGCATAAGGCTCGACTGTGTATTTGGGACCGACGGCGAGGCTGGGCGATTTATTTGAGGTGATGTTACTTCTCCGGTTGAATCGAACTCACCAGTGTCGCAATTTTGTTGTCATGGTTGACAAAGCCGGCACGCACAAAGAACACCATGTCACCATGGCCAGTCCAGCCGTGGCCCATCAAACTCTTGAGCTTCTTGATGATGGCTATGTCGACAGTTTCCTGGTTCCTAAAGAGCAAGTCAGAATGGGAGAGCCGAGCTGTAGAAAAAGCGAACTTAGCGATATCATCTGGTGTCGGCCCTGCGTCAATAACCTTGTTTGCGCGGCGCGCATGCTCTTCCATCTCCGCCTTGACCGAGGCATCACTGCCATTGTACATCTTGGTCAGTGTCGCATTGTACAGGGCTAAAGGGTGCGTAACGGGTTCCCCCACTGCTGCCAGGCGCGCTGCCTCGGTGTCGCGCTCCTGCGCGATCTCCACCTCATGCTCCTTCTTGAACATGGCAATTGCACTCACAACGCGAGGCTTGTGCTCCGCACTGCCGTTGGTATGCTTGATGGGACGGGGCGGCTTGTTGGTGGTGTCATAGTGGTTCTTGATCATGAGCCACAATTTCTAAGGAAGTCAGACGATGAACAGATGCTCCAAAGATGATGAACCCAGAGATGATACTCGCCTCCTTGAATGCGCCTATGTTGTAGTTTTTGCGCGCAAATTGCCACGTCTCCTCGAAGACGTCGAACAGAGTCGTCTTCACGTAGTTTTCACGAGCGCCGCTAATTGAACCCGCCCGTACAGCTGCCATGTACAGAGGGTACAGCTCAGCGAGGACCCAGCGACGGACTGGGTCATCTTCCAAGCCCAGTGCCTTGTACTCCCGCGCACTCATCTTCGTCCACACTCGGAGCGTTGTAGGATCAGAATCGTGTGGTGGCAGCGGCGACTGCAACGGAGGCGGGGTATTCTGAGGTGAGGACATTGTAGAGAGTGGATAATGTGCACGTCTGTGGGTTGGAAGTAGAGAGGGACTCAAAAAGAGGTGAGTATGCAGCTCTGAACCACAGTAGCCGGATACCACTACTCAGGCTTTGCCGTTATTGCAAAGTCAGTGTCGCTCGCAGATTCATGGAATCGAGTAACACTGCTCAGAGTTCGCCGTTCAGCTTGACGCTTCACCCGACCCTGCCTCCACCCGACCTGTAGGGTCGGGTAGGGCGCCTTGCTTGCCAGATCAAGTAGTGTCGGGTTGTGTATTGAGCCTGTACCAGGGGTATGTGAGGCAAGCTAAATGGCAGTAAATCAGTGGCAAGTGTATATATTGCCCCCAGGAATGGTCAGTAGTTCGACACTCGGCTACTTACTTGAATTTCCTAATTCGGAGTCTTCACTTCCTGAAGCGTATTCGGGCCTCTTCTACCCGACACAGGTAATATTTTGGTTACTCACTCACATTCCAGGCGACCCGGGTCGTCAACCCAAGCCCGGTCCGAGCCGAACAGTGCTACTGCAGAATGATAGTGTCAATGATTTCAGATTTGTAGATAAATCCAAGTATAAATCCACCCTTAACTCAATCCAATGTCGCACCTAAGACCATGGCTTCTCAGACACCTCCTACCCCGACACAGGTAATATTTTGGTTACTCACTCGCATGCCAGGCGACCCGGGTCACCGACCCAAGCCCGAGCCGACCCGAACAGCGCTACTGCAGAATGATTAGTGTCAATGATTTCAAATTTGTAAGTAAAGGCCGATGCTTCGCACGGCAAATACTCGCACTTACATTTTGTAGGCCCTCTGTGGACAACAACCAAGTATAAATCCACCCTTAACTCAATCCAATCTCACACCTAAAACCATGGCTTTTCAGACACCTCCTACCCCGACACAGGTGATATTTTGGTTACTCACTCACATGCCAGGCGACCCGGGTCGCCGACCCAAGCCCGAGCTGACCCGAACAGTGCTACTGCAGAATGATAGTGTCAACGATTACAAATTTGTAGGTAAAGGCCGATGTTTCACACGGCAAATACTCGCCCTTGCATTTTGTAGGACCTCTGTAGACAACAACCAAATATAAATCCACCCTTAACTCAATCCAATCTCGCACCTAAGACCATGGCTTCTCGGACACCTCCTACTCACACTCCTATTTCTCGTCCTCGCACTCCTGCCCAGTTGCGAATACTTGAGCTACGCACCTCCATTGAGCAGCAGCTCACTGTTCAGATCGAACAATTCGCCAGGCCCACTCCACCTCGACCATATGCGCCGGACTCTTGCCGCATGCGAATGGCATTGAGTTATGGACGTGGAAAGGAGTTCGATTTTACCGTTGCTCGCTGAACTACATTTGTAAGTCTTTATCAATTAAACTAGTCGGATTCTGCCTGATGTGTATCGAATCAGTGTGTGGCCCATCCCAAAGCGCGGTGTACAAAGGTTCAGATGCTCTCTCCCCAGTTATTGGGCCGGAAGTTACAAGTTGTCCGTAACTTGTGGATTGAGTACACGCTCACCGGCAAGAAATGGGGAAAGCAGGATGTCCTGGCGCATCTGATTCCTCCTGTTTCTCCACCTCAGGATCCCATTCCGGCGACTTCCCGCCCACCTACTCCTCGCCTTGGACCATCGCTTCAACGGCATACTCTAGCTGCACCCCACACTGCGCTTCAGCTTACTCGCTCCGCACCACCCAAAAGGAAGCGCTCTCCCACTCCTCCCCATCCTCGTGTTAGCCCTGATATTATAGACCTCACCGGGCCAGAACCGAAGAAGCGCAGAATTGTGATTGATTTGGAGGAAATTGATCTTACTGAATATTGATTTACCATACTTTATCCATATTTCCTTCTGCTCATATTCAAAAATAGTCAAGTAGGCAAAGTACGGCTGTCTTCGAGCAGCTCAATTTTTCTCTTTCAATGAGAAGCCAGATAATTAATCTCATGCCAGTGGTACACGCATATTTTGTAACTGATGGTAGCTGGAGGCTCAATTTCAGTTGCTGTAGAACAAAACTTGAGCCCAATTTGAGCAGCTCAATTTTTCTCTTTCAATCAGAGAAGACTCGCCAATAGGTAATACGTGTTTCCGTAACAAGTCATCTGACTGTGACTCGACGCGTACACCCCAGAGGGTGTACATGCTCCTGTCAAAGTTCTTAAATTAATCAATGTACGTCATTTTCGACCTCATGGACATTAGCGCCATCAGCGCCATCATCCCGCCCTCATTTGATGGCTTAGCTTAGCCGAAGCGCTACCGGCTATCACTAGCCTCATGGTACGGCCATCGCTTGGCTCTATATATGTCTGTATTCTCGTTTTCGTTTTTGGTATATACCCTGCAGATTTAAAATCTGCAGCCTGCCGGGAATGCGCCGGACATCTCGGTCTCCATCGGGCTATCAAAGTTTTGTGTTGAAGTTGTAAGTTGTTCGCCGCCAAAATTATCCACTCTGTGGGTAATTCAGTCCAAACATCGAAGTGAGGGGAAACAGTATTATCAGACAGCCGCATACCGGCCCGATAAACGAGACTGGTCGTCATTTTGATGGATTCTCAAAGGCGAAGACTCCCACTCATCAACCATGTGGCCCTGTTTCGAATGCCCATGCCAGAGCCTCATGGCAACTCAGTACTCTTCTCTCTCTTCCCCTCTCCCCTCTCTGAATTTGTCCTCTCCCGGTATGCAAGAACATTTACATGTTGCTCTGCTATGCAAATTATTGAAGACATTCTAGATGTCCATCAAACGGCCCAATGACAATGCTGTAGGCAGTGAGAAAAAGCGTACACGCACTTGAGCGCGCTTTTCAGAGCCAGTAGACATGGCAGGACCTACCCCATTCTCATATTCAACACCACCCCACACTCGAGCAACTGAAGTAGGCTTCACAGAGCCATTGCATGCGACAGCCTCAGAGGCAGTGCCTGCTGCATTTGTGCCGGGCTGGAAGGCGGCACCACATGTTTGTGGAGCAGCCGTCAAATGGAACTCCGAAGCTGGGACTTCAACACTGCCCACAGAATCTTCTCATTCGCTTCAGCCAGTCACCCCTGAGGATGCTCCTGGAATCAATTCTGAGAAAGACACACCACGACGGTCGCAGGTGATGTCAGGTTACTCTCTGAAGAGGCCAAAATTCACTCGATGTAATGATCAGGGTCAATCAAACCATCTCGCAGAAATCACTCCTCTGCTCCCGAAATTCCAAGAACGTATACTTGCAACATTCTCCCATTGGCAACTTGGCCAGATGTGTGAATGTGGTATTGCGCTGGCAATCTTTCGCTGTATCGAGTGTTTCAATGCTCCTCTGTGGTGTCGTGCTTGCCTTATTGCGCAACATCGCTATACACCCCTTCACCATGTTGAAAAATGGGACGGCAAAATGTTTGTGCGGGACTCGCTTGCTGATGATCGCATATTGCACACCCATCTCGGTGCAACAGAGCAATGTCCCCACACACCGCTCGGACCGCCAGAGCGTGTTGTCTTCACACTTTGCGATCACAATGGATTCCATACACGGTCGATGCAATTTTGTGCTTGTCATAACTCACAGAGGTGGGAGCAGCTGCTTGCTGTGCGGTTATTCCCATCAACAGTCAAGCAACCCCAAACTGCGTTCACTTTCCGTGTCATGCGGCAATTCCAAGTTCATTCTTTGTCCTCAAAAAAGTCTGCCTACGACTACGTCAAAGCATTGTGTCAACTTACAAATAATTCTGACCCATCTTCTGTGGCGGTGAGTGGCATTTAAATTTTGGTCCCAAATTAAACATGCTTTTGTATTGCAGAATCGATATCGGGAATTCCTGTTTGCATGTCGCCTCTGGAGGTACCTCACACTTGAGTGCCGTACTGGCCAGGCGCATGGCATCGATCAATTTGTTCCGCATCGTCGTCCAGGATCATTAGCACTGCGCTGTCCGGCATGCCCGGAGGTAGGGTTTAATATGACGCTTGAGCAGATCCTGAATGCGTTAGAGCATGAACGGTGCCTGTGATCCATTTGCTGGTGTTTCTTGTGCTTACGAGCAGTTTATTAAGGCACAAATCGACCTTGTTTATTTCAACCGATGGAAACTTCAAGATGCAACGGAAGAATAAGCAGGATGATCCAAATGACATGGGGCTCAACAGCGGCAATGCATACTGCGTACCTGCAATGAGGCACAAGACTTATCTGGGTTCTCTCAAGCCGAATGACGAGGTATGTCTGCTTGAATAGCTGTTCTTACATCTTGTGGCTGAATTATACATGGTAGACAGGCACCTGCAGTCATCTCAAGGCTGCACGTATGCAAGATATAGCAAAGTTCAAAAATGCAGTGATCACTGGTGTTGTTGCTGTACAGTGTGCGCGTCACGGGTTCTACCTCCCACAGTCGCTGGTTGATCTGATAAAGGGCGAGGGGTGCGTAGCCAGGTCGAATCTTCAATTTTTGTTCATCTGACGTGTTGTGAAGCTATGGCTACACTGTTCTTGCACTGAGCTCTGGGCTTGGAATTGAAGCCCAATCATTGCGTTGGATTCCACTGACATACGACATCTGGTGTCAGTTCAAGGCTAAGCTACTCGATCGGATCCGTGAGAACTTTTCCGACATGCTTCCTGTCTTAGAAAGGATAGAGGGCGCAATCGGGAAAATGCACGTTCTGAACCACCAGGAAATGTGCATGCTTCGATTCAACTTGAACTTACTGTTTCATGTTGGGTTGACAACAGGGGAGCTTATTGAGACGGGGTGGGCAGAGCACAATCTCACAGCAGGAAGCACAAAAGAGATGAATGATGGACACCGACACGATGTCATTCATGCAACTTGTGATCACTGGAACTGGGAGAAAATGATTCACTTAGGTTCGTTTAACACACTTATTAACAGGGAATGCTTCTAACGGAGAGCAGCTTCTACTTTGAGGCGACTGTATCGTGTTGCACATCATGAGAGGCGAAATAGGCGACTCTTCTTCGATGAACTTGATGAGGCAATGAGCCTGCGCCATCCATTGGATGCAACAAAATAGCGACAGATGTGGGAAGGCCGGGTGACAACTATTGAGCGAGATGGCAAGGATGTCAGTGTCTTTGATACAAAGTTTTCATCAATGTCTGGTGAGTGATCTCAGCGGACCAAAAGACTCTCACACTAACATTTTCTAGCACCTCCAACACACGCTGCTGCATATGCGAAACTCATGGCACTGGAGCCAAAGTCAGGTCAAGACAAAACGCAGCGCCTCGGCGATCTCGGGCTCATCGATGATGGATTAAAACTCGAGGGAGAAAAGTGTGTTTTCGTTGAAACTCTGAGTTTTTGCATCCAGCTGAGCACAAGTTATTCTCAGAGAGCTTTTGAAACGAATGGTTGCTCTATCTGCAGGGGAAGACTCAATCACTGCGGCACGAGAAAAGCTATACTTGGCAATCGTGGACTTTCACGGACAGATGGCGGAACGTGTTCCTGCTCTTGAATCTCGCATGAAGGCGATGAACCCTGACAAACCAGAAGATGCCCCTCTCTACCTCCCTTCTGAGATTCAAGAGAACCAACGGTCCGTTCTGAAATTGGAGGCGCTGACTGTGGTTGAGCGAGAACTGCGAGAGTCGGACGCACACGAGGTGTTGTCTGAACTGCAGACATCAATCCGCACTTTCAACTGGAACCTTTCAATCAAGAAGACAGACATTCATGGTATCGAAGCCAACACACGTGCTGGAAAATTCCTTCAAACTCTCAGCAACAACATTCAGGTTGCTGGGGATAAATATCGCCGCATCCACAGTGCCCTCATCTCCCTGGGAATGGCTGAGAACGACTCTATGTTCCAGGCGCTCAATCGCAAGGAGCAATACGGAAGGGGAGGGCGTCAACCTCAACTCGGTGACTCACGGAAGCGCGAGCCTTGGTTTTGGCATTCATCTCGACCTTCGGGTCTGAATCCAGCAGGGTCGCAAGAATGGGAAAAAGAAAGTAAGCAAGAATTGGGGTTGAAGAAACACAGCTGATGAAGTTTTAAAAGTGGATCGTGTCCAATGGTTCCGAGAACGCGCCCTCCTTGAACGTGCAATTGAAGAAGTTGAGATTTTAGATGCTGAATTCGAGCGTGCAATCACCTGGTTCGGCAAAACCAGCGAAATCTGGACCAAGCTTGCCCTCGAAACTGGTAGTATCGATCTCGGCATCGCTTTTTTTTCAGGGCCAAATGATTACAATCCCTCGGTGGGCGGGTGGCAGGTGTATGCCCACAAACAAGCAGCGATGTATCTGGAGCTTCGAGTCGGCTGCGAGCAAGCAAAAGCGGGTCTGGCGGGAATGGTCAAGCAGGATGTGGAGAAAGAGAATAAAAAAGCAAAAGAGAGAGCAGAACAGGAGGTAAAGAATGGGAAAGATTCACTTGAGAATGACTACTCAGTGAGTGTTGTATTGCTCAGTTAAAATTTTCTTGAATTAACTTGGGGTAAAGGGCCGTGGCTACGCCCGGCAGGAACTCGTACTTATGAGTGTAAATGTGAAAGCCATAAATATGATCAATTAAAACAAAGGAGCCGAAGTAAGCTGATGGTGAATAATATAAAGTTGTGCTTTCAAGAGAGGTGTGGTAACTAATCACAATACGGCACAACATGCGTCGTTCCTTCGGACATGATCTCTATAGAGTCATCAACTAAAAAATAAATAAAAATAATTATTAGTATAAGTTCAGATCGTCGGCGCAGTACTCACAGTCAAAGCCGAAATACATTACGTGATCCATGACTCGCTCCCATTTGCTGAAGGAACAGGTGGCCAGTTTAAAGCTGTCGAGCCACCCCATATTGTCGAGCAGCTCCCTCCACAAGTAGCTGTAATGGCTGTCGTCGAGAATGAGCAAGAGGGGGTATTTATGAAGCAGATCAATGTAAGTGCGAGGGTAGACGATGGTATCGGACACTGGGACCAGATGTTAGATACGTAGAGCGGCACGAGAGGGAGGCAAGTGAAGTGTAAGACAACAACAAATCCTTTATATCCGTCTGTGACCAGGGACTTGGACGCTTGAAGTTGCGAGGTATCTTTGCGAGCCCGCTTGGCCGGAGTTCTGGATTCAATTTAATGAGATAGTCGGCCCACATTATAGAGAAGGATGTTACTGATTCTCCGTTCCAGTCTCTTCAAGAGTATCGGATGTGGAAGGCGATTCAAGAGGGCGCTTAGACGAAAGCTGAAGGCGAGAATGGTCGCTATACAGGCAAGTAGTTAATACACTAACATATGATGGGGATAAAATACACACTCAGCTATCTCTGGAGGGGGAGTAGTTTCCCATTCGATCCTGGACAGGTCATAAGTCGAGAAGAACATGATAATAGGCACAGCAACGAATTAATAAGACTAACGGAGATTCGGATGTCGCCTCTGCGACCATAGCCGGGGCGGCCGTCGCTGCTGGGGATGACAATATTTTCCTGTCGGACGGCATATGAGTACATGTAAGAGAAGAGCTCGAAAATTCGAACATACTTCGGCGATTTACCACCGGTACTCATACGGGCAGTACGTCTAACTGGCTTTCTGTACAGCAGATATTAGAAGAAGGCCAGACAATGAGATGATTTGAAGACATACGCAGCAGGATCTCCGAGAGCTCGACGAGGGGGCATTGGATGAATGGGTATAGGTCAGAGCTGATCGCGATATTTATAGGAAAGTGACTGCTCAGTTAGAAGCGAAAAAAAGGAGCAAAGTAAAACTTCAAGAGGGGGACTGAAAGATTAAGAATGAAGGACTGATAAGATCGGAGATCAGGGACGAGGAAGAGGAACCATAGAGATCGAACGGTCACGTTAACACACAGCCTTACACTGGGTTTGCGTACAGGGTTATGGAAGAGCCGGCATGCAATTGACATATGTTTTTTTATTGGTCTCCGATAGGCTGCGAGGAAGAGCTGTTGATCCGCACCCAAGACTAGTTGTCGGATGGCATGATCGCCCGTGGGTCCATAATCAAAGACACCCAAGCCGATCAATATAAGGCAGTGCGAGAAGGAGTCATGGCGCCAAAGGAGATTAGAAAGACAATAGAAGTGGCAGCTCATGATAAGATCGAGGGGGTTGAAGGAGAAGGAACCCGCAGATAGAGGTTGGTGCCGCCAAACAACGTCATCCCGCTGAAAGCAGAGGCTGATCGGTGATCGCCGATTGATTGTAAGCGCCCACCAGTGAACTTAGAAGAAAAATGATTGCAAAAGCACAGTGATATCTGGGTATATATAAACCGGAGAAGGACAGATGGAGACAACATCCTCAATATGAACCCTTACTACAACATCGAAGCCGCTAGTGAGCTGCAGCCTGCAAAACACTTCTGGCCTTAGACTAACAAGTGCACTTCAGAGAAGTCGATCGAAACGCTCGCCGACTACATGGAAAAAGAGCAATTTAACTTGAAGAAAGTCTTCTGTGTCGGGCCAGCATCCAGGGTGGACGTGAGTTAAGATGCAGCCCTATATTCAAGGCTAACATTAGTACCTCACAGATTGGGAAAGTTTCGACAGAGGAGATCGGGTTTCCAAAAGCTCACAAGGCCGTTATTAAAGACGAAGCGGGGACAGCCAGAGAACTCACCTTCACTGTTGTGGGAATGCTGCAGGATATGGATCTGCCTCCGGTCAGACATGGCAGGTGTGTTCAGTATGAATCGACATAAGCCAATATTGATTTAGATGCAGAGTGACTTCCCGCAATATTCCATTTGTCCGTCGGCAGGCCTCCATCGTCGGGCTTGGAACCGATCAATTCACCAAGGCCCTGGAGAATATTCTGCCGGTTGCCATAGAGGTGGAATTAGCCTTCGACTCCAACGACGTCACATCTTGGACTCCAGCTCCGATATCCGATGAACTCGGCGATTCCATCCAAGCTTCGGCCCGCTATTTCACTCTTGCAAAGGACGCCCCTGAAAAACAGGTCGTCGAATTTAACAGCCACCTCGATCCGTCAGGGGTTCTGGGAGGAATGCTGTCTAAAGGAATATTCCATTGCGCCGACAATGATGTGAAGTACATGAACCTTGATGGGGGAAAGTAAGCCATAACCATTTTAATGCCGACCGCGGGGTGACTGACTATTATTGTACAGGCTTTCGCTCAAAAATCCTTCAGGGTTCAGGGAGGGCGACATCGTAGAGATGGGGTTTAACGTGGTCGCTTTCAAGCCGCAGAGAGACGCGAAGGCGGTGGTGAAGCTAGTGATGAAATCGCTCATTTTCCTGGACGGCACTCAAACGAGGTCAAGTTCCCCATTTTATCACTTTGTTTTATGCTTTATTATTAACCATATACCAGGATGCTCGTGTCCGCCAACGCATAGCTGAAGTAAAGGCCGAGAGGTATTTGATGGACGAGGTAGCAATCACGGCGAAGAAGGCCAAGAGGCACTTGGGGATTAATGACGGTAATACAGGCGATGAGGAAAATAGGCGACCAGGACCGATAATTTTTGGGCAAACAGGTGATGAGTTCGACAGCGAGTTGGACGTGTAGACACGAGGCCCACACTTTGTCGTAGAATATTAATTTGGATCATACAATTTATTATAAATTTAGTCCGACACGTTCTATGCCCTAATGCCAGCCAAGCATTCTAGAATCCGAAGGGCGACCAGTATAAGGAAAATATCGAGCTGGCAAAGTACCAATAGTGGCAGGAACACACAAATGCAATCTCTGACAAATTTGGTGTCAACAAGTGATACCTGGAGCGATTGATCTCTTCAGCTTGTGCACGAACATGTTTTTACACTGAGCTTCATTCCTAATTTATGGGAGGCAGAATGTATCAAGGGGTTAATCCAACTCCTGGGCGTTTACCTGTCAGAGTACTATATTTATCCGTTATTTTTCGGACATAAACCTAGTTACAGTGCATTCCAGGTGTCGTGGATCCTAGTCGGAGATTAAAATCTGAGAGCAGTGCGCTCATTCCATTGGGACAATTGACGAACAGCCTTGAATATTGATGACTGCGGGCTTCGCCGCGTAGTGGGCTACAAGATTAATATGAGAGTAAGCATAGGAATGTGGAAGATTAGCTCCCGATCGCGGGAGCAGGCAAAGAGCTGGTTGGTGTCGGTGATCCCTGACTGAATAAGGTTGGGGACCCCTTTTTTTACTTGGTGGAGACACAATGTATGGCCCTGTTAGCAACAGAGGGCAATACAGGGTGAGCAACTACACGTGATCTCTGTGCGGTCGGATTTTCCCTGACGGTACGACGGAACGAACTGACGTGTTAATTGTTATGGCCATTTAAATTGAAGGGTGAGCATTTCTAACTACACAAGCAGTATATACTGAAGCGGTCGGAGCTTAGGAAAGATATATATAGGCATATGAACGTGGAAGAGCAGTTTACCCGATCGCAGGAGCAGGTGAAGCGTTCATGAAGTGTCGGTGATCGCCGATGGAACAATCCGAAGTGGCTAAAAAAAATTTTGTCTTGTTTACACAAGTTATGATTTTTCACCGAGTAGGGGGTTTTTTTCCCCGAGTAACCATAACAAGGACAATGCCCAGCCACTATTTTCAATAGAAAAAATTGAAGCATGTTTAGGCACGGCCACTAAATATATTAAGCACTGCCACTAATAACTCCCTCAACGAAATCGGTCTCTAATGAAAATTTGATCAAATTTGGGTGCCCTCGAGTTTTGAAAGGGACGATCCCTATTACATAAGTACTCGTAATTGCACAGGAGTACTACACGGGACTGACTGCTGCACTTTGAGCACATGCCATACTGATATGTATCAATTTCTTCTTGGATGATGCCCCCTGTGGTTGAATGTGCATTATATTTTTGCTCGTGTTGTTAGAAGTGCACATTGAGTCTGTAGTGGATTGGTAGAACTGCGATGATTCGCAAAGTCTAAATGGCGGGATGCCTCCACTCACCATGGCTGCCACCTCCTCATTCGGATGATCGTCCTTTGGGCCGCACAAATGAAATAATGCATGTATTATTTTTAAGCCCGATTTTCACCCACCAAAATAACCGTCTTTTCTCAGGTTTCGTCGCAGCCAGTTTAAATTTCTCACCATATCCTGCTTCAACCGGCCTCAACTTCAGTGTCTCCGCATGTCGGGGTGAATGAGTCATCGAATGAATCCCCTCCGTCTTGGCTTAAGCTGGGAGCGTCGCAACAGGAAAAACTTAAGCTGGAAGCTAAGCTAAGCTGGCTTAAGCCGCAGAAAATAATAAATATACAGTAGAAATACACTGTAATATAGACAGTGTTAGTCCCGCTTAAGCCAACTTAAGCTCAGCTCAAGTCCAATCCCAGCTCAAAAACAACCATCACTCATTCCCCTGCATCCGGCTTAAGCCAGCTTAAGGCACTAAGTTCAAGCCAGCTTGGCTCGCTACCCAGCATCTAACTTGAGCCGGTTCAGAAGTCAGTGGATAGCCATGAGCCTCAAGCTAAGCAAGCCCAGCTTGAACTCCCCCACAGTTGCAGTCCTCCGCATGGCGCAGGTGAAAAAGCGATTTGGGGACAACGTCACCGCTCTTACCAATTTGGGACCAAATTGATGGAATCAAACGTAGTGGACTAAAAAGGGAATAAATTCTGAATTCATTAAAGAGTCGTAGCTAAGAAAAGGCTATGATCTGAGAAACATCATTAATCTTGCACGGCGTTCGACGAAGACGCTCACACTAGGCCTCCATGTCATTACCATCTTCGTCAACTAGCATCCATCCCCGATTTCGCCTTTTCACCCTCTTCTCAGCGGCAGGTTTTGGCGCTTCTGCCGTATTGAAGAGCTTCGGCGCCCGAATGGCTCGCTTCGGGCGCCCACCTGCAATAGGTTCCCCTGTTCCCGCCGCAGGCATTGTCTTCGTGGCCTTCTTTGCCCCGGTGTCCGCTGGAACCTAAACGCATAACACAGCGTCAGTACGAGTTGGCACGAGCCCGCCAAAAAAAACTCACATCCGGTGTATTCTTGGCGCGTTTGTTTGCGACGTCATCCTCAGTGTACCGCAGAATTAGGAGAAGTCTACAAGTCGAGGGGGAAAAAACATACCTCTTCCTCACGGGGCCGTTTGGCACTCTTAGCCTTGTCGGCTTTAGTCGCGGCCTTGGGTTTCTTGACGAGGGTCTTGTTAGCAGGCGGCGCACTCCCCTTGTTGATCGGTTGACTCTCTGTGTTCTACAAATATCTCAGCATGTCATCGATAATGAACAGAAAAACGATCACCGTCTCATCCGCCTTGCGTTCCCCCCCCCCCGCCGTTGTCCATGCCCTCGGCATCTCCGACAGGGGGCTCCGTTTTCTTGGGCGATGGGGAAGCCTGAATAGTCATTAGCTATCATCTTCTATGTCTCGAAGAAAACCACCCACTTTACCAGCAACCTTCTTGCTCCCCTCACCCCCTTTCTCTCCGTCCTCCCCGTCCTAGCCAACCATGCGTCAGAGGACTAGCACTGCCATTTGAACGAGTAAAAACTCACCTTCGCAGTATCTACACCATCCGTGCGCTCCTCGCCTGATAGGAAAACAAAGGGTGCAGTCTCGTTGAGGGATCGGTCCTTGAAATACTGGGCCAGCGTCAAGACTGCCGCCGTGTCAAGCTGTTCGGGATCTTGGAGTACTGCTGGCAACAAGAAGATGGCTGTGTCATAGTACGACCCAGGGGCGTTACGAATAGCATCCCAGGGTAGGTGCTTTTCGAGGTGGCCAGAATGGACTGTAATACGAGTCAGCAATGTCACTGCAAAATAGAAAATTTACTCACTCCACAATTCAAGCAAATACTTTCCTAAGACCTTTGCCACCGCGGTAGGTGTCATGTTCCCCAAGGCGAGAGTCGGTAAGACCGGGACACCGTGGGCGTTGTGCGGTATCTTGAACTCTTGCATAGTCGACGCAGGTGCTGCGAGCTATGTATCAGACCACAATACGGGCAACGATAAGTAGGCGGGAGTACCTGGCAAAGTGTCCTTGGCATAGAGCGCCCAACTCTCTTCGGCTGCCTGCAAGGCTGCTGGCAGATCCATCTTGATTCCCCCATTTCCTTCAAGACTGAAAAGGTCAAATTCGAAACCAAGGAAACCCAAAAACACTCACACTCCAGTCACGAGTTTACCATTCGGGTCGCGAAAGGCATACAACGTCATCATTTGCATTGTACCATACGCTCCGCCGGCGCAAACATCCTGCATCAGACACCACATCGCGTGAGGGAACAGAGATTGGTTGCTGAATAAGTAGGTAAGTGATTCCATCTACAAAAGAGCAAGAACACTCACAGACCGACGTCCCGCTCAGTGGCAGCCGCACGAACGTTGTACCCTTCCTTCTCCGCATCTTCGACAGCATCCCACATCTTCTTCTTGCAGGGTTGGTAGCGGGCTATAAGCTTCACACCGTCCGCCTTAGCCATAGCCCCTGCGGCCACCTTGATGGCTTCCTTCTGTTCATGTTCGAAGAGTGTGCTGCCAGTCAAACGCGTATTGGTGAAAAGACCGTGGCAGGAGACCGAGACTTGGGCTTCAGGCATCGCGGTGGTGGGTGCGGTGGCATTCAGCGCCTTGAATTTGGTGGAAGGGTTGGTGCGGCTATTGTCAAATTTCTTCGCAATCCGCTGCATGCCTTCCGTCAATCATCCAGCAGTTAAGAACATACATGTGCCACATACCGAAGTCCACTCCGCCCTCGTCCCTCCAAGCGAAAAGAGATCAGATTCCGCGAGTGTAGCGGTGGTTGCGTTCTTCCACTCAGACAAGGCCTTGGCTTTGCCCGTCCCAGGCATCAGATAGTACTCCTCCAAGTACGGCTCCAATAACGCCAGTTGCGCCGGGGTGAATATAGCGCGAACCATGTTCGTAGAAGAGTCGCAGTGTGGGGCTCGCCACCGTCCACTCGTCTATATATAAAGGTATATGTCGCTTTGATCTGCAAACAATTCAGCATTGATCCCCCATTCGTGACTAAAGCACATACCGCTTGGATAAGGTGCCGACGCTTTGAGCGCCCGCCGATACACTCGGCCACTCGCGACAATGCACGGGAAATCGGCCTAAAAAGGTTGCATTAGCTCAATCTGGAAATCATGGCACGTAGCGACAAAGAGAAATAGCCAACAAAGAGAAGAGAAGAAAGACGCACTGTATTGGTAGAACAACCCATGTCCAGTGGCCTCGTAGGAACCGTCGTTTTTTTGTATCGCAGCGGAGAGAGTAGAAGTAAAAGATGTAGGTATCAAGATAGACCGTCACACCCCAAATCGAGAGAACAAAATACGGCGTAGAAGACAAATGATAGCAAGCAAGGCGAGTAGGTAGAGTAGGTAGAGTAGATAGAGAGCCCTTCACAAGTAATAGAGCGCATAGAAGAACGGATAAGGTACGAAGAGAGTCCGTGGTGCTGCGTAAAAAAGAACGCAGCGCCTAGTAAAGTAAAAGAGAGAGAGAAAAAACAAGAAAAAAGGCCATGTAAGGCAGGGACCTTCTGAAATTCGGCAAAGCTGAGGCCAGGGTGGTGAGAGCACGGACCCAAAGGTCACGTAGGCTGCGCCGACCGAAGTCAAGCACTGGAGGGACCGAACTCACCTCAGAGTGTGGTAGAGTCGAGTGGCTGGTCTGGTCTCGTCAGCAGCCGTGGGGTGGGTCCGTATCTTGACTTACGCTGTTGCCAGTCGAGGTACGCCTTGCGCGGTTGACCGTCCGCGTCGTCGTGGTGCTCGTTGTCAGGAAGAGACGGATGTTACTCACAATGTCACAATTGTGCACGTGATCACAATTGGGTTCTAAGAGAAACGCTGACAGAAGTCTGAGGCTTACTTGGTTCAGAACAGGGAGTGGATGCCAGAAGCGGACAACAGATATATAGAAACCTCTTTCCAATTACAGGAACTTCGTAAACTACTCTTCATCGCTGTCGGAGATGACAATAATATCAGATTCCTCAGGCTCCCAATCTGATCCTTCGTTAAATTTTGACAACACCGCATCCTCTCTGTCTTCCTGCATCCAAGCGGCGGCCTCGCGCGCTTGATCAGCCATAGGCGCATGTGAAAAAAGAGCGGGGAGTCTTCCTGCAGTTGAAGATCCCGCGGCAGACAAAACATCGCTATGGGATCTCTTTCTCTTGAGCGTGCTGAGGTGAGAAGGTCCGGCAGATGAGGAAGAAGAGCCTCCAGGTTTAGTCGCTGCAGCTGGGAAAGATGCAACACTTGGACTATCGTCGGCAGCTGGAACTCTAATGTTATTCAAAGCTGAAAGGTAAAGAATCGTCTGACCACTTACCCACGGATTGCTTGATTTTCGTTTTCCAGGTCCCTATGCCAGGAAGGGACTTATCCTTGAGCGGCTTCCGACGATACAGTACAAGGTGACCATGGCCCCGCAGGTCAAACGCACCAGCAACGGAGTCCGTATAATTCTTATAAATATTAGAGTATCGCTCATACTTGATGATGGTGGATCTGCTCCCGACATCGACATCGTTTGCCGCTTGAATTGTGCGAAAGATAGGGTACAGCGTAAGGTCAAAGCTCTGGATGTCGGGAACAAATAGAGTCTGCTTCATTGGAGCCTGACCAGTAGCGGTGTATATAATAACAGTAATTGTGCGGCCTATTCATAGAATTGTCAGTAGAGCCAAGACCATAGAAAGAAACTACGATTTACATTTACAATTGTTGGCGTGCTGGACTGGCGTGTCATTGTCTGGAATCACAATCAGTTTCCACATGACGGGAGAGGATGTGGGTATATTTACCTCGTTCTGTGGGTCGCCTCAATGCCTTCGCGGGGCGTAGTGGGGTCAGTTGCACCGTGGCCGGTCGGAGTGGGGTCTGCTGGACCACGCTCTGGTCATGAGCGTCGGCTTCCTGCTTCGCGTTCCATGCTTCAAGGACGTCCTTGCCCCTCGTTTTCGCCATTTTCATAGCCGCTAGCATCGCAAGTGTCAGAAGCCTGAGTGCCTTTGAAATCTCCAAACGTACCCTTCCTCTTTGCCTCTGGCTCCATGTCAAGAGCATCAAGCACGGCCTTTGTCTCGTCCCAAGCCTCATGAAGAATCTTGACACGCTCATCAGGTAGCGCGGGGCCAACTTGTTCACGACAAGTTCCGTTCGCACACTGAATTTCGTTTAGCGGGCAGTGGGGGGAAGTTTAGGAGCTCCAGACGTACATGAGATCTCGCCTGTCCCACTGTGTCGCGCACACGGGCCCCAAGGCTAATTTGAAGATGATGTCGGCCGCCGCATTTGTCAAAATCATCGACCTTGCCAACCGCAGCCGAGATGAAAGCAGCATGAGGGCTGATCTTTCTTTGTGCCATGAGATGAGTGAGAAACGGGGGTAAACTACTCCACCAACCGTATTTATGCCAGAGACAGTGGTCCCAGCGACACAATAAATTCCTCAAAGGCCAATGCCCAGATTCGAATACACCCAAACATTCTTGTCTTTTTTGTCTTTACGGCTATTCACATCGTATCATCAGACCTCAACCAACTCCGGGATCTCCGATACAACCGAATCAATCTCAATCCCTGCCATTTCGCCTAGGTGCTGGCTCAACAGCCCTACGTACGGAACGATTTTCTTGGTGTACTGACATGCAACGTCATAAGAGACGATCTTGATACTGATGTGGGACACGATAAGCACGAGTAGTAGTAAAATTGACAACCTACATTCTTCCGCTGGTAAAAACCCGCATGTCTACGATTTGATAATTTTCACCCTTCACGAGATCAGCATCGGATTTGCCATTGAGAGCTACTTGGAATAAGTAACACTTAGTGAGTTTCGTAGGGACATTACCATGTATCTCTGGCGAAGGTTCAGTCTTTGCGCAAGGTTCCGCCGTACCTGCAATACTCAAAATTAGCGGCGAGATTCCCTGTATCAAAAAAGTCGGCACTTACCACGCCGTTCCGTGGAAGATGTTCGGTGAGTCCGGCAGTCAGCACTTGGATCCATCATCAGGGAGATGGAGTAGTGCGGTCCAATTGTGCATGTACCTGGACCTCTTGTTCTTAAGGATAATTGTGCAGTTATTGTTCTTGAGACAGCCGAGACCGATTGTGGTGGTTTAAGCGATTGTCGGTCCGGCATGCCGGAGGCCTCTTGTGGTGCGGAGGAGATTACAGACCAAACGGTCATGTAGCGAGTGATCCCGACCGAAGTCAAGGAGCCATGAGACTGACCGGGGGTCAAGTCTTGGCGATGTGGAGGTAGAGTAGCAGGGGAGATGATGTGGCTGCGCAGTCACATGAATGAATGTGTCGGGTGCAATTATTTTCTCAGATAATTCGTTCCAGAGTTCATACAAAAAAGCGACTCAAACCAATGTAATACAAAATGACTGGCCCATTAAATACATATTTAAAATTTACTCTATTCTAACACAGGTGCTGCTGGTAAATCTCGAGGTCATCCATATCCGAGTCAGTTACTCCCATGTCGCGAATCAACAGCGTATTATTCTCAGGAGCCTTCACCGGAGTGCTCCATTTAATCTTCAACCAGCTTCTGACGCCCCACCCATTCACAATCCACACCTGAAAAATGTGTCCTCCCACTCCTCCGAGTCGTTGATGGTGATGTGGTCGACCATAAGCAGACGTCGATCCTCGCGAGGATATAAAATGATCTCGGATGGTGCCTTTACACCCTGTAGCTCTGAAAATGAGATAGAGAGTAAATGAAAAAGAGGCTACTCTGCTCATCAACGTCCAGAGAATCACGGTCACTGGTGTGCCAAAATCGAGAAGGTAATCGCTTGCGGAACCGCGTTTGGCTCGCTCTGCTGCGCGTTGAGTAAGAGGTGTATCTTGGTTGGATCCCTGAGCCATCATGATCTTGTTGTGTAGTTTAAAGCTCAGTTAGGGTTTATAATACGCCTTGCCTTGTCAAAGCGATGCTTTGCCTTGGTTGCTTTGATTCGGTGAGGGCCGACAGTGGCCAAGCTTGTGTGGATGAAACAATTAGGCAGATGATGAGAGATCCATTATATCTAGCACATATGGCGTTCGTAAATGTCGAAGTCGCGCATCTCTGTGACTCCAAGGTCGCGAATCAACAAAGAATTCCCCATAGGGACCCTGAGCGGCGTGTTCCACCTCGCCTTCTCCCAAGTGCCGAGCCCTCGTTCATTGAGCATCCACAACTCAAAAAATCCTGTATCATAATCCTCCCAACCATCCTCCGCACAGATTGCTTCCGCGTTGTCGGCGAGGCGAAGGCGTCCATCTTTGCGAGGATACAAGATGATCTGTGTCGGGTTGCTTTCATCCTGGAAACGGGAGTGAGTGATTCAGTGAATAGTTGACAGACCAAAAGTCGCTACTCACAAACATCCAAATGATGACGGTCACTGGCATGCCAAAGGCGAGTTGGTGGTCTTGTGAGTGTGCGCGCCTGATGCGCCTCGCTAAGGCTTCGGTAGTAGGGCCTGTACGCTGGATGGATGGCTGAAGCATGTGGTATTCGATGACCAGTAGCAATCTGGATGACTGAATATATAGCTCGGCAGACGAATCAAAGCGACGACTAAGACGTACTGCACACGCTTTGCCGTTGCCCACCGAAGGTCTGGACACCTGTGCTTTGACCTCGATCCACTGGAAACAGGGTTAACACATGGATTCTAGGGTATTCAAGTCACACTCACTCACTTCAAGACTTCGGGGATGCATCGAGCCTGAGCGGATTAAGGCCGGGGTAGCACAGGGAACCAACTGGGGGAGGCCGACTCAAGGTCAGGCGTTGTGGAAAGCAAGCCGACTGTGAGGTCAAGCTAAAGAAAGCAAGCCGACCGCGAGGTCAAGCCAGCGTCAAGAGAGAAAAGTGTTTGCTTGTGTTTACTCTCAATGGCTTCGTCTTCAGCTGACTCAAAAAGGAGATTCAGGCCTCGGTCTTTTTTCCGTCAAGAATCATTTGGCTCCAGTTTATGAATTCAAGAAACAATTGTATTGTATTTATATTACTGTATACATTATGTACATTGTCGTTTGTGGGCTAGTGGGGGTAGCTGGCAGGTATTTTTTTCGAAGACAGTACTGCACGACGAGTCCATGTAATGCTCTTGGTACTACGACCCCAGCTCATGCTCAAGGCGCATGGGAACAACGGCAGCCCGACCAAAAAGGTCCCAGAAGCTCTGGGTGTAGTACTCCGCGACCGCGAATTCAAGACGTTCTTGGTCGGCCTCCGGCCACTCGGGACGCATATCGACAGTGGTAATGATGACTGGCCGAGGAGCAGTCTTCCACCCACACATGAGACGCGCGAGGCGGATGATGTAGGGGTGTCGATCCGACAGATTCGGCGCTGCAAAACCGGCCTTGCTCTCATCAATGGCCATTCCCATCAAGACTTCCCCTGGAAAGCATTTGCGGCATTCTTCGGGGCGCGACTGCTGCGATGCGCGGGCATCGAGGGCCAGGAGTTCGAAGCGAAAGTTCGTCTCTGCAACCTCCCAGATCATCTCCTTGGCCCGATTGAGGTCGACGTACTCGTGGTTGTTGACGACAGCGGGGTAGTCACGTCCCGCGACAACGTTGCATGCTGCCATTACGCTAATGAAGAGCGGCTGCAGGACCTCCTTGCGGTGGGGCGGAACCTTCGCCCGGGTTGGCTTGACCTTGCCTTTCGTCATGGTCACCGGCACATTGTTGTCGAAAAGGCGGCCAGCCAAGATTTCACGCCATTCATTGGAAGAAAGCAGCGGAAGCTTTCCGCCTATGAGTGCATGGAGAAGGGGGTCATGAAGGAGCCGAAAGTGATGCATGATAAGCTGCCGACGTGCGGGGTCTTCTGCGCTAGCCAACAGTGCTGGTTCGGGATAAACATAGAATTTATCACTAGCACTGCCGGGAGGAGGGTCGCTGACTTTTACTTTGAGGAGACCAGCGGCCCACGCCGGTATCGACGCGGGCATTTCAGCGTGCTCCAGAGGCTTAAACTTGTTGCGACCCCCGGTTTCGGGCAGCTTTGATCCCAGTCGTGTTGTGGCGGGAGCAGTTGTCTGCAATGGCATGTGAGATGAGAAAGAAAAAGAAAAAGGAAAAAGAAACTAACAGGGTCGATATCTAGAATCACGCCGTTCATTATAGTGACGGCTGGGTCCGGGCTGCGGAGAGGGATGCGATGGAGCTGGTGGTGGCGCTGTGGCAGTTACATCCGACGGGGAGCTGAAGGGGTCATGGTACCAGGATGTGGCCCATGACAATTTGTTTATAGCCTCGATTCGAGACTCCACTGCGGGTCCTCCAGCTATAAGCGTCCCAGCCGGGTCGGGTTCTAACTCCAATTGGGTCCGGGGGTCCACGACGTCGCGGATGGTCTGGACGATGGTTTTTTGAAAGGCCGCTATGGGGCGAACAAACCAGTACGGAAGATTCGCCTTGCGGAAGGACTGCGCGACGAGAGGGTCGAAGACGAAGGCGCCCATAGTTTCGTCGGGGCACCTTGTACCGTGCTCGTTGGGATCGTTCATACGAGGCTGGTAGACCGAGAGATATTTCAGGAGCCCTTTGAGCTCGAGGTAGGCACGCTGAAGGGAGGTGACGTCGGTCACCATCTGCTGGTAGGAGACGGGTAGGATTTGGAGGCGCTCCAGCCCCAAGCGGAGAGAATTCTCCAGTATGGCGAATAGATGGTTGGGCACGGAGACGGCGACGTTATAGGCGTCGCATTCCTCTATCAAGGTGTTTACACAATATGCGAGCGCATCAAAGCGGTCGGTGCAGAGCCGACCAACCCCTTGAGCGGACTTCACCCCGTCATCAACCTGTCGCAGGTCCTTGGGCTCCGGATCCCACCACATAATCCCCGGTTCGCCGATTGTGTGACGGCAGGGCATTGCGGCGAGATGAGGGAATTTGTTTGAGAATTTCTGGGGCCATTGGGCAGGATCGTCCGTGCCGAATCGCATATCTTTGCATCGTCGGAGATCCTTCCACTGCGGCAAGTGGGGGATATGGGGCGCGAAGGTGGTGATAAAGAACCATTGTTTTGAGTTGGGCTCTTGTACAAGAGCGCCGGACCAACCGTCGAAAGCTGTCAGTCGGGCTACAGGGAATGTAAGACAATATTTCAGGTAGATTGAAGATTAAAACATACCTGTCGGGTCGCGGTTTTTCAGGAGATCGAATTGAAATTCTTTGGCGGCGATAATATTTTGCGCTGCGTCCTTTGTGTCCCTGGCCTCCTGGGTGAGTGCAGAATCCTTTGGTGTGTCCATTGTGGTTTCCGGATGCACGACGTGAGGGAGACCGACCGAAGTCAAGTCAGACCGACAGCTGTCAGGTCAGGTATGTCCGACCGAAGTCAAGACGGCGTTAGAGCCGGTAGTTTCGCGTAGGCGTATACGAGAGCGGAGAGATCGAGATAGAGATTGGTGTGTGTTTGTTTGTTTGGCTACACCTTCGGTATTGACGTGATCGCTGATCGCAGTAATCTCAAACCTCCAAGTCCACTTTGTCTTGGACTGTACTGTGACTTCGGTCCAGGCGGTCTGTGGTTGACCTCTGGTCGCCGGCGCTGTATGACCTGACAACCGTCGGTCCCTCCCCACCCTCTCCTACAGACCAGATGGTGCAGGCCCCAACACCAACACAATAAGACAACTATGCGAGTACGTCCTTGTTTTTTATGTCTTGTTCCGACGAGACAATCTCATAATCCTATAAATTGCAGCCTTTTGCAGCCTTCTTGTCCACTTCCAATTTGTTAACTATGCCTAAACTACCCACTCCTCACTTCACCGCCAGGTCGGCAATGAGGCGCCGCATGAACCACCCCCGAGATGACGACCTGGACTTTGAAACTCCCATTACAGCGATGATTTGGATCGAGGTACGTCCCACTAAGGCTCTAGCACACTGTTATTAGCTGATGGTGCCTTCAGGACGACCAAGTACCCCTTCAAATCAGTTTGTATCCGCGCGAGGATATGCGTGTCCGCCTCTCGGATCATCGCATGGCGCTTGCAGCCGCAGGTTTCGAAGAGATAGAGGGGAAATGTGTGCAGCGCTTTGTACG
Organism: Mycena rebaudengoi; assembly: GCA_029282285.1. Classification (NCBI taxonomy): domain Eukaryota; kingdom Fungi; phylum Basidiomycota; class Agaricomycetes; order Agaricales; family Mycenaceae; genus Mycena; species Mycena rebaudengoi. The sequence continues at coordinate 172,165 of JARJCX010000086.1, forward strand.
GAAGGGGAATGGGCGCGGCGTGTGGACGGAATGTGCCTGGGATACACCGCTGAGGGTTTTTGCTGTAGGAGATGCGCTGCTACTGAGCCATGAGGATGTCGAGAGCTTGCAAGATTTTGACCTGCATGAAGCACATATGCGTTAGCCCTGTTGTAATTGTAATGGATTATATCTTCCTCCTGCCTTTCCCTCCATATTCCGCCCATATTAAACACTTGGACCGGAGGCGCTTGGACCCTTCTCTGGCCAAACAAGCGACAGGAGGTGAAAGTGCAACCAAATGTGCGTTATATTTAAATAAAGACTTTGCTTCCACTCACACCCTGGTACTGTCTCACACGAACGATTTTCCACCAAAGAATTTTGGGTACCATGAGCTGTTCACGTGAAACTAAACGAATACCTTATTTTATTTATTTTTACCTACAATAAATCTTTGAAAAGGGAACATTAAAAAGCGCGAGTTCTACTGTAAATTATCCACCCTTCGAGCCGCCAAAGCATGCCCGGTACGCGCTCAGTCAGTGCTTTGTTGCTGATTTACTTATGATTATTAAAACAGCTAGCACCAAAACAGCCAAAGCGCTCTCGATACGCATTCAGCCAGTCCTTTGTTGTTCATTTATTTATAAACAGCTCGCACATTGGGTTTATCAGCCCAACCACCACCATGTTAGCTCGCACCTCCACCCAGCAGGCACGCCCGGCAACTGAAGCCTTAGCACGGAGAATCAGACGCACATATCCCAAGGACTACTTACTGGACTTTAGTGCCCCTGTAACGGTTGTAATTTGGACCGGCGTACGTATATATATACCTTACTGGTGCCAAGCTCACTATGTTGTAAAGGAAATACCAATGCCAGCGGAGCTTATCCTGTTTCCTCGCGAGGATGGGCGTCTGCGGTTCGCCGACAACTACAGTGACCTTGAAACATTCGATATTAACGACCTCAAGGAGGAATATTTTAAGGTGTGGGTCGTCAATGAATGGGGGATGGGAACCTGGGAGAAATGCAACTGGAATACTCCTCTACGGATTCCTGCCGCAAACGCTCTGCTGATCCGCGATATGGATGTCGAGGGCGAGATCAAAGACTTCGAAATTTATGAGTGTCACCTTTCTTGAAATTAAATACGTGCCTGCAATAATCTTGAATTTAAATACGTGTCTGCAATACCATCTGATGTACCACGAATTTCTCGTGTGAGTGTGATTTGAGCTGGTTAGGAAACTTGGGTCGCTAGAACAAAAAAAATGGCCATACAGCAAACAAACTGTTTTCCAGGCCTCCAGCCACCGCCCAACCTCGCCGCCCTGGGTTCGAATAATACACTTTTGAAGCGCCAGATCCAATTTTCTAATCGCCGAAGTGTCTGGGTGAGCGGCTCGCAAAGTAGTTTTGAATTTTCAGTACATGTGTGGTACTGTTTGTTGTTTGCTCCCGACGCGTCAGAACATGTGACTGATGTCTGCACTGCCCGCTTCCGTCTTCTCTCTCATAGACTTGACCCCTGGTCGGTCGCCCACGCTTGACCACTGGTCGGCATCGGATACATGACCTTTGGTCTGTATGGTACTCTCTGTCGTCCCGCCAGTAATCACCAAGAACATCGCTTGTGCGCCCGATCGAACTCAAAGACAATAAGGACTCGGAGGTATCAGCCTGTACTTGTACTTAAAGGTACGTTTGAGCATTTTGCAGGCTATTTTATTCCTCATGAACAATAGTTCTGACTCTGACGTCAGCACCGACGCCGCTCCACCTATGGGAAACGCGCCTGATTCCGAAACACCTCGTGAGTTTGTATGTCGCTCACACTATATAAACTGATGAAGTTCTAGCTCATTCAATCTCCGGGCTAGTGTCCACCGACGAACCTGACATCCACGAGGCCATCTCACCCCAATGTCGCGACATCACTATTCAATGGACCTCCCACCTTTGGCTGGAACGATTCGCGCACCCTGCTGAAGTGTTCTCCTCAGACCCGCGTCGGGATCGCGGCACTTTCATCTCTCACTTCGCCTCTCTTGTCATTTGCGCGCTGAGTACATCAACAATTCCAGTGGAGGACTTACCGTCCCCTGCATTGGCAATGACTGATGTGAGACGTCCTGGATATCAAGCCAGTATCCGTCTAACTCGTGCACAGAATAGGTACAAGAACTTGAGGCGGGCTATTAGACTTTGTTCCATTTTAAATAGCAAGCCTCGCGTTCGGGACTTCGACACGCATTATGCTGCTCTGCATTATGTTGCCTTGCCTTGTTCGGCCTGCCCTGTCTGCCCGGAAACGAGCCTTCCTGACTCATGGTGGGTCTGAAATGGATCATGATGCGCAATTATTTTTGTACATTACTGTTTTGCTACTCTGTCTTTCCATACGGAATTATTTTGAAGTAGCCTGATATTCTATTTAAGTTACAGCTTCGAACCGTGAGCAATCATAATTAGAATAGCGGACTACACTTGAGTACTTGATGAGAGGTGTGTCTGTTAATTGACGGTGTCCTGATTTTTCCTTCCCTGCTTTCTTCTTATTCAAAGGTCTCATCGAAACACTGATGAGACTGAATATTGATAATAAGCCTCCATTCGAAGCAGCTAACAATTACAGTATCAAAGCGCTGGTATCCTGTGCCCAAGCGTGCATGTCTCTGCATATTGCATGCACGTCGGGCCAAAGCGCACTGGGAGGCGTATTTAACGCTGTATGTTTATTCTTCAAATACCACTTTGACGCCCCACTTGCAGCTAAACCTCTACTCATTGCAATCATGAACCACAATGAAATCCGGGATTCTACATCCAATGCACCACCTAGCACACTCATTCTGGCCTTGGATGCGGCGATGGCAGAATGGAATTCCCCGCCTGTGAAAATGTGCAGTCCCTCTTCGGAGGCGAGGCTTCTGGTCGTTGTGTGGATGAGGGTGAGTTGATGTGTTTGATTTTCTCACGAATAACCTAACTTTACTTGAGGATGACGCCGAGCCTGTCCAGATTCATCTAGCCCCAAATGCGGATGGAATCATACGTTTAACCGATCACAAACTGAAGCTCGGATCTGTGGGGATTGAATTTCCCGATAAATACGAGAAATATGGGGGCAGAGGGAAAAAAGCGAACTGGCGCAGCTTTATTTGGTCTACCGGAATGCGCCTAAATGGCAATGGAAAGTTACTTTTGTTGCGAATGAAGGGAGTGCAACAAAGGGACCACTATACTGAATTCCTGACCCGAACCAACTACATATGACGAAGATATTTTCATTATTGCAAAGTTGTGGCGTGCTCGTTATTATTTTATCACATACGTACGCTCAATGCATGTTTGTTCCGCTATAAATATTTGCAAGTCGCATTGTGGACCGTTCTTTTGCTTGAAGCTATATTGGAGCAAACGGAACTCGACTTGTGAGGTATTTGACGCGTTGTCGTCATCACGTGGACAACTGTGACATTGTGAGCATTGTGAGTAACACCCCTCTCTTCTTGACAACAAGCACGACGACGACGCGGACGGTCCACCAGAGCAAGGCGTACCTCGCGCAGCGACAGCGTGAGTCGAGACTTCACCCCACCCCACGGCTACTGACAAGACCAGACCAGCCACTCAACTCTGCCACACCCCGAGGTGACTTCGGTCCCTCCAGTGCTTGACTTCGGTCGGCGCAGCCTACGTGACTTCGGTCCGTGCTCTTTCGATATTGTATCCCCACGGCGTTGAGTAAGTTCTTCGTTCCTTTTTCTTTTACTGTACTTCACACTCCGTTTCTTTTTTGTATGACCCAGACCGCAACGGGCTCTCTTTTCGTACTCTATGATTTCATCGTGTCTATCTTCACATATCTACCTACAGTCTTCTGCTTTCCTTCTTGCTTTTGCGTGATGTATTTATGTATTGTGTCTTGGCTTTCGTACTGTATTTACTGGTGCCGTTCTTCATGGATCTAGCCAATGCAGACATATCTATCTACCTATAGTCTTGTTGTTACCCTCTTAGCTGTCTATTACTTACCTATTTATTACTTCATAAAGAGACTGCCTTTTCCGACCCACTCAATAGTAAGTGCGAAACTCATGTTTTTACGACGGATGTCTGACATTTTTGACTAGTGGCACCGCTCAACTCCAAGCGAAAACGCAATGCCATGGCTATGGGCATGCGGCAAACCGTGCACACTGACCCCAACGAGGTCGAGATGCAAAGGATCGACGTAAGCTGATCCCGCAGGATCCAGGTATCATCCTCCAGTCAGCGCCCGAGGCTGCTGCATCCACCGATGCGGTAGAGGTCCCTCTAAAACCGCCAACTCGTGTACGTATCATGGACGCCGCGAGTCTTGTTGAGATGCTGACCATGCCTTTCAGACCGCACAGGTATTGAGTGATCTGAGAGAGCTGGCTCCAGAACTCCAGGGCCGCATACTGTCACATGAAGCAAGTCCGCTGTTCGGCACGCCCTGTCCCTGCAAAAGTGACGCGGCCATCTGCGAGGCCAGCTGCTTCGACTGCATGCAGTACCATCCAAGTTGCAAGGCCTGTTATATACGCACCCATATCAACAACCCTTTTCACTGGCCCGAAACCTGGGACGACGCGCAGGGCTTTCTCGTTCGCCAGGATGTCTCAATGCTGGGGCATAGCATACAGTTGGGCCACTACGGATGGCCCTGCCCCGAGGGCAAAGAAGCCGTCGGGATGATCATCACGCACACGAATGGCATTCACGCGACTAGCATTACGTTCTGCGGGGAAAACGGGAAGGTGGATCGAGTGGAGCAGTTGATGGCTGCGCGCCTTTTCCCGTCCACTTGGAAAAACCCGACGAGCGCGTTCACGTATCAAGTGCTCAAAGAGTTTCAAATCCACAGCCTTGAGGGAAAGGGTGCTGCTTACGATTACCTTGGCTCCCTCCGACGGCTAACGGACAACTCCTTCACGGCAAGCGTTCCTGTGAGTAGAAGCTCACAATAGCTGGATGATAGACTAACGAGCTGCGGACAGGACATGTACGAGAACTTCATACGGGCCTCTCATATGTGGAGCTACCTCACAGCAACGAAGCGACTGGGGCAAGCGCACGGAATAGATAAGCTTCTGGTGTTCCGCCCCGATGGAAACCTGCAGCTGTACTGCCCTGCATGCCCGGAGGCTGGCTTCAACTGCGACGAGAAGCTTAGAGATGTGCCGAACCACTTAAAGTGAGTCTGCCAGTTCTTTACGTTTATACGTGTTCTTACCGGTGACAGACACCTCAATCAGCAGCAGGATACGTTAGACGGGAACTTCCACTGCAATCAGGCGACAAAGAACACGGATCCAGGCGACACATCACTCTACGAAGGAAAATCATTTTTTCCTCACCACGAAGAGTTCAAAGAGTATATCAAGGCTGCACCAACGAAAGAAGATGTAAGCCGCGTTGTTCATCGAGGGAAGAGCACCCCTGACTTGGAATGTCCAGCCGTCGACTTGCAACTACCTCAAGGCCGTGAATAACCAGGACAAGAAGAAATTCAAAAACATGGCAATCACCGGGATCGTGAACACCCAATGTAGCCATGTCTTCGTCAAGGCTTCTGTCGACATGCAGTTCGGGGAACGGTATGTGGCACCATATTTACACCCTTCTGGGGCTCAGTCGAAGATCAGATATGCCAACGTCGACGCGTCCCTGGCGCACGCAATTCGCCAAAATATCAAGGCCGGACACAAGGGCACCATTGCGTTCGAGTTCAACATCGATCCAGAGGCGTTGGATGGGTTCCAGGCCGATCGGGAGGGGATTGATCGAATCGCGTCATACGACAGCGCTTGCCAATACTTGGTCAATATCGTCGAACGATTCGAGAAGTTCTTCCCCGACCTGCTTCCGTTCGTCGAGAAGATGCGATGGTCAGTACCGGCCCTGCACGTTCAAGGTCATCAGGAGGGATGCTTGTACGCATACTCCACGGCATACATGGTGGGGGTTGGCCATTTCCACGGCGAGACAGCCGAGCACTATTGGCCGGAGCTGAATCAAATCGGTACCCAAGTGCGACAGATGAATGGAGGCCACCGTCAGGACGTTATCATCAATAATCACAACGACTGGAACTACAAGAAAACAGCGAAAATTGGTATGCATAGATCTTGAAAACGCGCACGCAAACTAACTGGCTGTTAGCGGTAGCGTTGAAAGCGGACCTCGTACACGCGGAGGGATTGTTTTTGAAGCACACCACCAACTTCTTGGCTTTGTGTGCGAGATACAAGGAGCGGATCGCTCGGGAGAACTGGTTGGATCAAGACCGCGAAGCCAACAAGTAATCAATGAAGAATGTGCTGAGCGTGTACAGACATAAGCATACCGAGGGTGAGTCTCTCTCGTCGCCGCCAAGGGTCTACGCTGACACGACGCGGGTAAAGTTCCCTCCCAGCGCTCGGTTTACCTGGGCATGTTGGCCAAAGAGGCTGAGATTGGTGCTGAGGTGCCGCTTGGTAGCAAGAACGCCGTATTCCTAAATGAGGGACTTGGCATCCAAGAAGAACAGTGCGTGGTCTCATGCTCTAGGCTAAAGAGGTCGTTACTGACACTGAGGACCAGACGAAAACTGCAAAAGTTAGCTGCGGCCCTCAAGAAGGATGTAACAACAGTATCCGAAGAGCACCTCGCTGCCACCCGTGCCAAGCTGCAGACTCGTGTAGACACGTGGCGGCGTGAGCAGCTGACAATCACGCCGCAGCTCGGGGAGCTCCTCGCGGCGCAGGCTGGGTGCGACGTGGAGGAGGAAGTGTTGTACTTGCCTTCCGACTTCACCGAGGACGATCGAGCGCATTTAGGGCTCCAAATTCTGGCGAGCGACGAGGGCAAGCTACGGGAGGGAGCGATCTTTGATTGGCTGAAGAAAGTACAGCTCGCGGCACAAACACTCCAGACGCTGGATGATCGGGGCAGAAAGCAAGGGGGCGGGAAGAAAAATACGAAAACGGCACAACAGAAGGTCGACGTCAAGGATAGGCGCAACAAACACATTGAGGGCTACATGAGTGTGCGGCAGGCACTCATCGCCCTCAATATGGCCTCAGGAATCGAGGACTTTCCGCCCCTGACGGCGGAGGATACACGCATGAAGTCAAGGCAACTGGGACGACAACTGGGAGACTCGCAGAGGGAGGAGGGCTTGGTTTGGACGATGGCTGGAATCGGAGTCTCGAGAGCAGCTATCGGAGATTCCTCCTCGGCGCCCCCATCTCAGCCAATCGCCTCATCGAGCGCGCCATACGTCGTTGCAGGAACGGTGATGCGCAGAAGGAAACCCCGTAAGTCACTTGCGCTGTGATGATGCTTTGGCTAATAAAGGTCCACAGCTGCAAACGCTCGGACCAGGAGGCCAGAGAAAAAAACCCGCGCCATGGGCACGACGAAGGCGAAGAAGACGCGTGAAGACGGTTGGTTATGGAAGGTGGGGGGTGTGGGGACTAAGAGTGCGGAGGACATTCAGAAGTGGTTAGATGAAGGTCAGCTATCCCGGGTTATTTGTTGGACGTCGCAGCGGCTAAGAAGATTGTAGGCGATAGGGTGCAGTGGTTTCGCGCTGAAGCAGACATGGAACGGTGGCAAGAACAGATCGAAGCGCACCTGGCCAATATCCGCTGTACAATTCGAAGCTTTCGCAACTATAAACACATGTGGACGACTCTGGCGGCAACGCAAAAGGCGGATGACATCGGTCATATAGCGTATGCGAAACAGAAGGCCACGATGTTTGCGCTACGTGAAGTTGAGATGCGGGGTGTCCTGATGTCCTTGCCTGCATACTCAGCACTGGAGGCGGACGATGCGGACTTGCTCGGATTTGTCTTGGCTGCGCGGGTACCACACACTGCGCAGATCGAGGCTGCACTAGGAACTCCATATAACAGATGGGAGGCGAAGAGCAACACCGCTCCAATGCTTGTACAACCTGCGGCCAGTGAAGAATCCGAATATTCGTCGGGAGACGAGGACGAGGAGGACTGGGAGGTGTAGGGGCACGTGGGGGGGGCTCAGAGTGGCGGGAGGTCAGCAAGGCGACTGGGGAGCAGAACAACAGCAGGCAATCAACGGCCAGCATGGGGAGCATGATGTCCGGACGGTCCGCAGGCACTGTTTGCGGCGATGTCTGTGGCAAGAGCAAAGGTCTGACTTTGGGGTGTTCCGTTTCGCAGCAGGAGCTCGGCTCCCTGGTTGACGATGTTGGGGGGTAAGCATTAACTAGCTCCTTGGAACGATGTACTGATGATCCCCTTGACAGGATTGAGGTCCGGAATCTGTACTTGTATAGCTACGACTGTCGACTACAAAAATTTCTTATATTCCCAATCGGGCATGTACGCTGATGCCATCAATATCGTCCCAAACAAGAAATTGTCGGATATGTTGAGAAGTTCATTGCACCTAAGGATAGGGAGCGTGGAGATAAGATGAACCGTGAGTGATATTGCCATTCTTAATCTGTGCCTGAATGCCTGTGTAGACTTGTTAAACATGTTCTCGAATGCAGTGGTGCGGCTTAATTTGCACGGAGCTTGGGTTAAGCCGGCTTAAGCTCAATGCGAGGGTATCGAGAACGGAGTTGAAGCTGGCTTGAGGCTTGGCTCCTTAAGCTGGCTTAAGCCAGATGCGGGGGAGTGAGTGATGATGGTTTCTGAGTTGGGATTGGACTTAAGCTGAGTTTAAGCCGGCTTAAGCGGGACTAACACAGTCTATATTACAGCGTATATCTACTGCATATTTAATTATTTTCTGTGGCTTAAGCCAGCTCAGCTTATATTCCAGCTTAAGTTTTTTCTGTTGAGACGCTCCCAGCTTAAGCTAGGCCGGAGGGGTGACAGGATTATTGGGTAGACGGTGCTTAACACGCCCCATGAACCCGGAGTCTCTTCCATAGACCCATCTCGCTCCTCTTTCACACGTACGAATCCAAACGACCCAGTGAAAAATGGCTGGTCGAAGTTCTGACCCAATCATTAGCCGCACGGAAACTTCATGCAAAAGATATATTTACTGTGCAATACGCCCCGATAAATCTCGAAATATGCCCGTGGTCACCTTAGTAGAGCGAGCTAAGAATGCCATGGAACAGCCAGGGAAATCCACGGCTGGATATCGTTGTACCTGTAAAGCTTGGGAGTCGATATATGGAATCACAATGCCCTACCTGGCGAAATGACACAGCAGAAGTTGAGCTAGAAAAATAATCCGGGAGACAAAAGATGCGAAGTTTGAAAGAATACCCACCACATGACATATATCATCCATTCACAGCGGTACTGTGGGAAGGAATAGAATTCCAAAGAGAGAAAAAAATGATTAGTAACGAGCCGAGTACTACTTGGACAGACGTGGAAGACTGTACCATTGAAAAGAATTGTGTTCGACCAAGGCGTGGTTTTATGCAGAGCTACTGCAGGTTCAGTGCAGTAGTAGGAAAGAAATACGACAAAAGAAAACGTACCAGAACATAATGGACGCGCAATGTGAAGTGTTTGTTACCTTGAGGATGCCAACCCTTGCGCACAATGTGACACCGTCCCTGGGATCGCAGAACCACGAAGCCAATTTTGGGGAGAACAGGATTCTCTGCGTTCAAGGCGACGGTGCAGTGAAACATCCGAGTGAATGTTCACGGTCGCCGCCGCCTAGAACGCACGAGTCGATGCCCTGCCCAGAAAATTCGGCGGGCGGCTGCGAGTCTACGCCGGAGCGGCGATCGCCAACCTGGAAGAAACCGCGCGATTGAGATAAAGTTGGATCCGATCTAAAGGAATCGGAGGACACGCACGGAATATGAGGTCAATTGGACTGAAATGATAAGGTTAGCGCAGAAATGGTGAAAAATGAAGTAATGACAGCGTACCATCGGGGTTGGATGAGCCAGTGCGCACTGTTTGACGCGGCAGCGAATGCATGCTGCGATGCTGTTGTAGATCAGCGTTATATTCGGCTGAGCTATAGTTCTTAATTTAACTTCTTACCAGTGAATATCACTTTGGAAAGAGACGATGGGAGAACGCTGTTCAAGTAAATTAATACGTTGAACCACGGGGCCGAGAACAACACCTTAGTTGAGCAGTCGCGTCAATTAGGGTATTGGTAAGGCTTCGGAGCAAGTGTAGAACGTTGCAGCGAGACTTAGATTCACACAGGTTAGTGGGTAACAAGATGGTATTGAGTAAAGAGTACCCTTCCAATCACGGAAGTACAGTGTTATATATACTATCTAAGTACTTGAGTCATGTAGGAGTCATATAGGAGTCGAAATGACTCCTAGCGGGAACCGTTGACTCGCGCTCGCAACCGTGGGATCAAGTCGTGGCCTGCATCAATACTTGATTGATGTAGCTCACGAGAATTGCCGTTGGTTCGTTCGTGGTTGATTCCAGTTAGAAACACAGTCATGGTTTGTCGTTACTGATATATGTATGAGGGAACATCAAAATAAGTAAATTGAGTCTCTAGATTCGGTATCCATAACAGATGCATGTCTGCCGCATAGGCGACGGGTAGCGTAGTGGACCTCGTCCTCGGGAGGTCAGGCGACGAGTCGATGGAGGGCGACTGAGACGACCGACTCACCACGGATTTCGCCTAAGCTGGCTACGATTTGCTGGTGCATTGGTGAGAATACTAGAAAAAAAGCGCATTTAGCAGAGTTCGACGCAGAATGTGCGTGTTACGCACCTGAGACATCTCTGAGCAATCTCCCACCACCCTAGAATGGATCCTTCCCACTCGCATCCATCGCCTAGGAGCCTCGACATCGACACCAAATGTCACGGCAGAGGAATCCATCGAAGACTTGACCTAGCGCGCCATTTGCGAAAGAAACCAGGCAATTGAAAGCGCGTTCCGGAGTGCACGAAGTCATCACCAGGCGTTCGCCGGTCGGTAAGCCGTCCCGCAAGAACAGGGATTCAGGAGACATGAAGAATGGCACGCGATGGTAGAAAGCGCGCAGCTCGCGCAGTTCGGGGTGTACAGCGAAGATACCGAAGCGAAAAATGATGGGTCGAGAGCCCCGAGTCCAGTAGCCAAGGGCTGGATGTAGGGTGCGCAGAGTCTCGAGAAACCGTAAGTTCGTGGCCGTGCCCATTTGACTTCTCGCAAAGACAGGTGCGGCAGGTGAACGAACAAAGGAGGTAAGCGTGTGGGTTGCAAAGAGCGTGGCTGGCGTCATTGTCGCCACTGGCGGTACGAGGTGTCGAGACGGGAGGGTCGACGGCGGCGAGGTTGTTGTCGTTGTGATGAGAGCGCAGCAAACGAGGCCACAGCGCTGCGGCGCTGGCAGATGAGGCGAGTTGGGGACGGAAAGTGGGTAGGACGGGAGAGGAAGAGAGGGAGCGGGCACAACGGGCAGGCGGGGCAGAACGGGCTGGTGGATTCAGGCGGTCAAGGAGCGCCGGCAGCAGAGCGGCAGTTGCCGGCGCGGCCAGCGGGAGCAGCGAGTGGCGGGGCGGGAGGCGGGAGGGCCGGCGGGTGGTGAGAAGACGGGCGGCGCATGAGGGAAGGCGGAGCACGGCGGGCGGGAGAACAGCGGCTCGTGCTCTGCTTTTTCCGGGAGCAGTGGCTGCAAGTGGTGGGTGCTGGCACGGCAGTTGGGAGCTCTCGGGATTTCCCTAGGAGTCTAACGCAACACGTAGGAGCTCTCGGGAGCTCCCTAGGAGTCCAGCATCAGATTATGTGGTGGGCTCGTTTTGGGCATGCGGCACTTTCACGTGGAACTAATATTACTTTAACTTTACAGAATGGAGCAAAATGCGTCCCACATGTATGCCATACGAGCGCTAATGCAAAACCTGCGCAAGGTCGGTATGTGAGAATAAATATGCATAACATGGTTTATATTCATTTCCATCATCAAGTCGCCGTGAGTCTTGAGTCGCCTGCACCTTAAATTTAAATCACTGTTCATACAGCCGCTCCAACAACGTTTCTGCACTTCGAAAGGTGATACTGGCATTGCACGCTATTGAGTCTCTACCAAATATCGAGCTGGATTCCGGACTGTGCACCAACAAACGGGCCTGAGAACAATTAATGTGCAAGAGAACAACCGTGATCACCAATCTCGTAACTGAGCAATCGGATATAACATTGGGCGGCTTTGGATGCTGGTATCGCGCACTGTATTTGGTTGTATAAAAATTTCAGGAAGAAGATCGAAAGCACTTTCAGTTGGATGGCCGAATGGATAATAGAGCTATCAAGGCACATCGAAGCCTTTGTGCTCCTATACTCCGATGTGAGCAGAGATGAATGTGAAAGACGATTTTGGGACGTACCAGGTGCCTGTGAAAACGATGTCTCAGAGGGAAGGACGTTCTGTGGGGGTTGAGCGATAAACTGCGGTTGAAACCAATGTGTGACAGACCATGGGCTTTGACAGTCCAGAATCGTCGTGAGTGCACAAGAATTCATGGAAGAATTTAACGTATTGGGCATCAAAAATGCACCATACGCACCTGATGAATCTAAACACACGCGCCCTTAGTCTCGAGTAAGGACCCAGGAATAGCGCCAGAGAGAGAAAAAAAAAGGAGATTCGGACCAAACACCTGTGAGTTGAATGTATACAGTGGATCACAGAGACCCTACGCCGGGAATTAGCGTGAAATTAGGTGAAGAGGGCGCACGACATAGACGGTCCATTGAAGCCAGTTCGCAGTCACGGTACTCAGCTGCCGCTGACTGTGCATGAGTTCACGCTGATCAAATTCGATGAAGAAAACCACGTCTAGCTCACGTTCCAGGTGTGTTGGCTGACTCGAGCGTCCTGGCGCACCAAGCCTATATCTATTCATTAATGTACGCTGTGAAAGACCTAAATATTAGTGCAGTAAAGGGAGAAATAATAAGTACGGCGCTCAGACGACAGAAGGAGCGCAGGAGCCACGACGCCAACTTTCTGGAATGATCCTGGGTATTCAAGGCGGCAGTTCTGTGAGACATCCCAATGAATGTTCAGAGAAGCGGTCGCCTAAAATACGCCAGCCAATTCCCTGGCCAAAAAAAAAACGGCGTGGGTATGCGAGTCCACGGCGGGGAGGCGACGGTCATTGGGAAGGCGGGAGAGGATGGAAGATAGACGGAACGATGGATTGTAGAAGAAGAAAAACGTTGCGCACCGAATACGAGCTCATTTGCACTGTATGAGACGAATATTAGCGCACAAGTTGGGAAAGAAAATTCATGACGGCGTACCATGCGCGGTAGACGAAGCGTAAGCAAGCCCGGGGATACTTCCGAGACTATCCAATCGTGTGGTTGGTGGAGTGGGACCATGAGAAGGCGGGCGCGCATCGTGACTCATGTTTGCTGCGTATCCGTGGCGCCGAGTCGCGTTCTGGGCCTTATCCTGGGGCGGCGTGGCGACGAGACGATCGAGGGCGAGTGCGGGAACGGACCCGACGTAGAATTCACCGAAGGGGGCAAAGATTTGGTGTGGTCACGGACTAGATACAGAAAAAAAGGCGTAGTTAGCAAATTTCGACGCAGAGTGTGCGTCTTACGCACCGGCAAGATATCAAATTCGCCTCATTCTCTGCTACTCATCTCCCCCATTCGCCTCCCGTGCCTACGACTCCGGACGTCAAAAGGAGGATCGTCGAAGCGCGTTCCACCGCAGAGCTCAACTGCCGCGCGTCTTGCTTGAGAATGGCGTCCATTCGGCACGAGTTTCGAAGAGTTTCAGGTTCTGTAGCATCGCCCCACACTGTCCGTCGCTCGGTGGCTTGCTTGGGTCAGACCAGAAGGGGAGAAGAGGAGACGACGGCGGGGGACACGAAAAAGTGCGCAGCTGGCGCAGTGGTTCTGGTAAAGCCGAGATCTTGCAGCGAAAAGGAAGCCCAGGGAAGTCGGAACAGAGGAGCCATGGGCTGGAGGTATGGCCAGGCGAGTATCGAGGAGGCGAGTCGCGCTGGTGGGGGTGCTGATTTGCGTTCGCGCAGAGACGGGTGCTGGAGATGGGAGAACAGAGGAGGTGCACCAGGGGCGTGCAGAGAGCATGGCTGGTGTTGCTTTAGGCAGTAGCGGTGTGAGGTGACGAGGTGGCAGCGTAGCGGCGGAGACGTCGTGCTCGTCGTTGTGGTGAGAGCGCAGCACAACAACGCGCCAAACAACGCCGTGCCGAGTCAATGCCGAGCGCATACATTGCCATTATCGCGGCGCTTGGACGGAAAGGGCGGGAGATGGGGAGAAGAGTTGTGTCCAGGATGGGTTGGAGCGGAAGGAAGGGACGGGCGGCTGGAGCGGAACGGGTGGGCGGATTAGCTTGTGCGAATCGGGGTCGGCGGTTGCCGGGACGGGCAGGTGGGCAGGGCGAGTGGCGGGAGGAGTGGCGGGAGGGGCGCCACTGGGAGAGGGCGGATGCCGAGAAGAGGTGGAGCGCGGGCGGGAAAGGTGGAGCGCGGGCGAGAAAAAGGCGCAGTGAGCAAGAGGTAGGCGGAAAGCCTCAAAAATACACCAACCTCTTTTATCTAATTTCAGGCTATTCTAAGGTGTTCTAGCGGTATCCGAAGGCCTCTGGTGTCGAATTCGTTGATCGTAGGGGGGTGAACATTATTTTCGCACGATTTTCGGCATCTCTATAGGTGCCGCAATGTTGAAGAATAAGAAATTTCTATGTTGGGGAACCCCCCTCTTTCGGGGTCTCCCTATCGATTGTACGACTCAGATTTCTTTTATATGTAGCGGACAGAGCGCAAAACGATTTTTGATCGTTCCCATATTGGGCTCCCGATTGATGGCAAACGAAGTTGTGTCAAAGATGATATTTTTACTACGCCAAAATTGCCCCGTTTTGCTCGCTTAAAGCTGGAGATACATGCGTGGCCGGCCTCCCATGAACTTTGTCTCTTCACTTTTTTATTCAGGTGCCGGATGCCCGCACAAATCAGCCATCAGATCAAAAATGAGGGCTGTGTCAGGTCCTGAATTTCCGCCTACCTCTTGGCAGTGAGCAGCGGTGAGGTGCTCGGTGGGTGCCCGAGATCGCCGAGTCGGAACGAGACGGGGTGGAGCAAGGTGGGCGAAAATGTCCCTTTTGGGAAGCGTGGCACCCGATGACGCAGCTAGAAATCTATTTTTGGCGGTCAAAGCGGGGAATCGCGATTGATGTCCAGCAAATTTGATGCCGCTGATCTGTCAGTTCTGCGAAAGAAAATATGATTCTTATATCACCATGTAGCCCTAAAAAAACGCTTTCGAACGTGGGTATACATTGATCTGGTAGAGCCGGAATTCTACGAGGTTTAATAAAGATTTTCGTGCTTTTCGGAGTTTTTTAGAAATATATTCATAACGGGCTCAATATGGGTGCGCTTCAATATTCCTCTTAGATTCTACATTCGCATATGTACGAATTAATTATGAGATAGTCACTTTGGGGCTAGACAGACGGGCAAGTAGTTTTTTTGGCCCCCCACCCGGAGAGGTTTTGCAGCCCAAATCGTTGCCACCGATTTTTTGTACCTCCTTCCTCCGGGATCTGTGGTGCGGGAATGGTGTAGGGGGGTACCCAATCTGTTGTAGGCCCCCGCCCATCTTTTCAGCACCCCGACCCACCCTGAAAATTCCGTCCAATGGTTGAATTACTACAGAGGTTTATAATAAGCTCCGGAATTTTGAGGAACATAGTTTCTAGGACCGAATTGATAGCAGTAAGAATAGAACTTGAAACACGAATGTCCTACAAATAAAATTAGCTGGATGAGACGAATGAAGACAAAAACAAAAGAGGACGTAGATATACTCGCAAGTTGGAGCTCCTGCCAGCGTCACTGCTCGCTGTGTGCTCAAATTTGAATGAGAAAAAAACACATTACGCGTTTCAATTGATACAAGTCCCGGAAAGCTGCGCGTGTACTGTTCCACCAATCTCTAGCTGATACTGACGCACCTGAATTGAGAGTGCTAGGGAATCTGCCGGTAGAAAAACGGAATATCAGGTCAGCAAGAACGAAGGATAAAAGAGAGACCACCAGGCACCTACGCACACAAAATTGACGGTGTTTCCGAATGGATATCCACGAGAGTGCCGCCATTCATGGCAATCCATCGAGTCTTACGACTGTGTTGAATTCCCAACCGTCCGCTGAAAAAAAAAATGAGTTGAAGCAATACTATTATATTAGTGCAAACCAAAGGGACGAACCGGAATTAGTATAAGTAGAATGATTTTTGCAAGACGCTGAGATCTGTAAATCCGCCTGAGAGCTGCGCATATGTTGTTCCACCAATCTCTAGCCAATACAGGTAAGAAGGTACTGACTTACCGGAGCTGACAATTATAGATTAATCTATCAGAAATCAGGGCAGCAAGAACGAGAGATAAAAAAGCTAGTACCAACCGCTTACAAACACAAAAATCAACAGCACTTGCTGAAAGGAGATCCACGAGCGTGCCGACGCTGCATTCCCCCCGCCGAACTTGCGCTGCAGAGGAAGTGCAACGACCACCACGCGGATTTTTGGACAACCATCCGGTGTGCTCAAGGCGGCAGTGTGGCAAGACATCCAAATGGACGCTCGCAGCAGCTGCCGCCTAGAACTCGCCAGCCAATTCGTCAAACGAATATCTACATGAGCTGTGAGGGCACAACAAAGGCGTGATCATCAGCTAAGAAGACTGTGGCCGAGGAATAAAGGATTCGAGGTTAAAAGAGAACCATACGTACATAGTATGGGTATAATTAGGGCTGAACCGGACTGTAATACACGAATATCAGCGTGGAATCGTGAGAGAAAATTTCTGACCACGTACTAGGGGTTAGTAGTGGGGGTGAGGGACCATGCGAAAGCGTACGTCGATATTTTGTGGAGGAACGATCATGGCGGCAGCTGTGTGATACATCCGACTGGGTGATCACCGAAGCTGCCGCCTAGAACGTCCAGGGAAATCCCTGGCCCAAAAGACTGGCGCGCAGCTGCGACTTGAGCGCAGCGGCCACGATGCGTCGCAAAATTGGCGGCGTGCGCCAGAGACATGACACAGAAAGGGGAGGAGGGTATGTGCACGAAATGGGAGATTGGTTCAGCTGATATAGACGAATTTTAGCAAGAAAAATTCGAAAGAAAAATAATGAGGACGTACCGTGAACGGTAGACGACCCATACGCATGCCGTGCTGCGCCGGTAGGCCATGCGAGACGGTTTGTGCGGATGCGAGACCGTACCAAAGCGAGCGGATACAAAGATGAGTGTTCGCTGCCTATTGGAGGCGCCGAATCGGGTACAGGGCTCCACACTGGAGCGGGCGGGCGACGTGACGATGGAGGGCGAGTGGGGGCGACCGGGTAAGCATGGAATTCGTCCAAAAGGGTGGGATTAGGCGGTGGCCTGAGCGGAGTACTGACAAAAAACGCGTAGTTAGCACAGTTTGACGCAGAGTGTGCGTCTTACGCACCTGAAAGATCTCAAACTCGTCTCCCTCTCTGCTATTTCTCTCCCCCATCCACCTCCCGCGCGTATGACTCCCACCTTGACGAGGAAGATCGGCGAAATGCATCCCACCGAAGCGCTCAGCTGGCGCGTGTCTTGCTCGAAAATGGGGTGGATTTAGTGTAGGGGGCAGAATGATTTTTGGGTATTTAAGCCAGGCAGAATGGCAGAATGGCAGGCAGAATAATGGCAGAATCTGGCAGAATTGGCACACTATTTAAAGCATTTTCTGGCTGATTCCAACCCAAATTCATATTTTTTGAGCCAAAATTTATTTACCCATGAGATCCTCATGCTCCAGCCGCCTGCAACCTCATCCCCAACAACATCAATATTATTTTTGTAAATTCCTGATGTCTCTCCGTGACCAAAGCACTCCAGTTCGTCGAAATCAACAAGTATTGGACTCCTAGTGGTTGAACCAATTATTAAATTAAATGAGACATCTTCTAACGGACGATGAGAAATCATAAATAGAGTCGCTTTGACCGTTTTAAACTCCGCCCATGCTCCGAGCCTCCGACTTCTGCCAAATTTTGCCAGCCCAAAATCTATTGAGCCATTGTGCCTGCCATTCTGCCGGGTCAAATGGCAGAATGGCAGTAATCTGCCAACAACACTAGGTGGATTGGGGTGAAGTTTGCAGATTCCCAAGCTCCAGAGTGTCGTCCCAGAGCGTCTGTGCCTCGGTAGCACATGTGGGTCCGACCAGAGGGGCAGAAGACGAGAGAGCGGCGAGGTATGCAATGAAGCGCGCAGCTCGCGCAGTTCTGGGGTATGGGCCGAGATACAGTAGCGAAACGGAGGCGCTTTGGGTTGACGAGGGACCAGCCATGAGCCGGAGGCATGGTCCGCAGAGCTACGAGAGGGCGACTTTGCGCTCATGGGTGTGCCGATTTTGCGTCCGCGCGGAAGGTGTTGGTGGGTGTGAGAACAGACAGCAGGCAGTCGTGGAGGGCAGAGCAAGAGTGGCTGGTGTGGTTTGAGACGGCGGCCGTACGTTGTGGCGAGGCGGGAGAGTCGAGGCGGCAAGGTCGTCGTGGTCGTCGTGGCGAAAGCACAGAACAACAGCGCGCAAACAACACCGGGCCGAATAGAGGCCGAGCGCCGGCGTTGTTGCGTTTCGATGCTGGGAGGGCGAGAGGTGGTGGCGAGCTTGTAGGACGGGAGAGGACGGGATGAGGGTTAGGGTTAGGGTTAGGAGAGGGTGGGAATGGGGTGGCGAACTATAAAATGTCCGTTTTGGGAAGCGTCGCCTGCGATGACGCAGGCGTCTCTCTATTTTTAGCCGGTCAAAGCGTGTTATCGCAATCGAACTTGATGCCGCTGATCTATGAGTTCGGGGTGAATAAATACAATTCTTATATCGCCGTGTAGCCCTGAAAGAGAGGTTTTCAACGTGCGCCAACACTTTATGGTTCACCCCTGTAGTACCAAAGATATACAACATTTACTCGAAATTTTCGGACTTTTCCGAGTTTTTTAGAAAATATTCGTACTGGGGCGAATATGGGTGCGCTTGCTTATTCCTTTCAGATTTGACTTTCCGATATGTAGGAATGAATTATAGAATAGCAAGTTTTGGTCAAAACCGACGGGCAAGCAGTTTTTTGGGCTGCTCAGCAGGAACGGTTCTGCAGGCCATAATGCTCCCACCGACTTTTCGTACCTCCTCACTGCGGGGTATCTGGCGCAGGGGGTGTATATGGGGTGACCCATTCTGATGTAGGCACCCGGGCATCTTTTTAGCTACCGGACCCACCCAAAAAATCCCAGGGAAATCCGTCCAGTGGCTGAATTACTGTGGAACTTTATAATAAGCTCCGGAATTTTGGGGAACATAGTTCCTAGGGAGCATAATCAAGTCAGCGAATGCAAAGACTTGTGTTGGACTTGTGTGGCAGAGATTTCAAAGATGTATATATGCTTCATCTTCCTGCTCGCATGCACCGACTCGTTCAATGATAGCAACGAAACCGGATCCCATTCAGCGGTCTATGACCTGATTTCTCTTAATACAGACCGTTCCAATCGGCGCAGGATTCTTTTTTAAAATCTGCTATCACACAGTTGATGTCCGAATTTCGGCACATCCCGAGTTAGCTCGGCAACGATGCCGAGTTCCTTCGAATTCCGAGAATCCGAGTGCTCCAATTGGCTCGGCGCTAATGCCGATTCACTTCCGAGATTTGGGGGTGATCGGCTTTGTGTAGTAGAAGACCAATTTTTCAAAGAACGTCAGAGAAACATACGGACGCAGGAACACCGTCCTCACACTGCTGCTAATTCACCCGCGAGCTCGAGATCGGTGTGGCCAAGGTACATACATGTAAGTAAGTTGTATACGGTACTGGCCAGTCGCGCGAGATGCCAGCGTACCTGAATGGAATTGACCTATTTGCTTACATTCAAGACGGGAACTTGAACGCACGAGATCAAATGAAAGAATGCTATCATCTTGCTGCATATGGATAACTATCCTATCAAACCTTGACTTTCTTCCTTGCCGCCTCTGGGTCGTCACTGCATGTGCCCGTCGAGCCACGCGAAAGTGGTCGTTTAGGTCTGGACCTGCCATCATCCTCAGATTCCGCAGCCTCTTCAGCAGTATCGTTGGGATCCGGCGTGTCGTTCACAGACTGTGCGGTTCTCAAATGTTCGATGACCTCGTCAGCATGTTCCTCGCTCTCCTGAGCAATTTTGACCATTGTTTTCTTGATTGAGTCGTCGTCGTTCGGTTCATCTATGGCCCACTGTGAGCCTCTGTCCGGACAATCACAGCAAGGCGACTTACATATGTTGTCCTCCATGATCTTCAGCGCATCCGCATTGCCGCTGGTCTTGATCGCTTGATAATAATCATGAAGTTTTCTGTCCAAAGCTTCCGCGGTAGCCTTTCGAGCGTCCGAAAATGTCGTGAGGTGGTCGTCTGTCGAGGATTATAAGCAAAGGATCAATGGAGTCCCCACTACCCCCTACTCAAACGTAAAAAAAGAAATCCTAGAATGCCCTTTCAACACCATTTCTGGGGGCAATATACCTCAAAAACTATATTACCATCCCATGGCCCGTAAATAACCCGTCACGGCCGTCCCGTTGACCGTCCCGTCCCGTGAGGCCTTTTTTCCCCCACCCAACGGGCCGTTGGTTGGCGGCCCGTTGCCGTTGAGTTGCCGCTGATTTGACGGCTGTTGCCGTGACGGCAACGGGTGGCAGCCCTATCTTTTATGCAACCGGGTAGAGTCTAGCGAGGACAAGTCACTAACTCTCATTACGTGACGGCTCCGGCACTACCTGACCCTCGTTCCCATTCCAGCGCATCGCAAGGCAATCACCGGCCTGTACCTCGGGGATCACAACCTCAGCGTCGAGCGGCTCCGGTATCCTTTACGATATATGTCGCAAACTTTAGCCAAGCATCATAAGAGCCTCTAAGAGCTTATAAGGCCATAAGAGATTTGTATCTTATTCGCTCTTATTGGTCGAAAGATCACCGATAAGACACCGGGTCTTCCGATAAGAGACTGGGTCTTTTAGTCTTACAAGGGGTGATAAGGGCTCTCCCAAATTATCAAAAAGGGGGGTCGGTCCTAACTGTGGACCATTTCTCTTACTTCACTACTGACTTGCTTGCATCCCGGTTCCAATTACATTTTTTACTGACTTACTTTAATATATTCACTACATTTTTACTGACTAGGAAGGAATACTTCATTACACATTTTATTTTATTTTACTGACTACGGAATAATTATTAACTATTGCTATTATTACATTACTGGTATTCAAACTTGTGACCTTGGGTATTAGTATTTTTTTGAAGTGAGCGGCATAAACAGTTTAGCAAAGAGGTCCTTTTCATATATGTTTGTGCATCAAATATATGTAGTAGTTTTTGGCCCATTCCAAAAAAGTACCAGAGTGCTATTAACTCAGAGTTATTATTTAACTTGCAGGGCGACTCAAAGGCATGCTCGTAGTCGGGTCAAACAGCAGGATAGCATTATGTGGCACGGTCCAATTCATAAATACACGCATATTGCACTATTGTCCCTACGTTCCTCTAGGCTGAGCTCACGTGGCATGCCACGAGCGTACAGCGCAAGACGCCGCAGGGGTGGGGGAGCTAGGTTGGGCGGTCGTTCCAGCCAAGGTGCGCAAAGGGCGGGCAAAGGCAGAGGAGCCTGTCGCACCGACGAAGGTAGCGGGGTGCGCAAACAAGGCTGAGCATACAACTACGTCTGCTGCTACAAAGCACGTTCTTGGAGCCACAGCAGGTGGTGTGTTGCCTTCTCTACCCCCACTTGGCGTCAGCAGATTCACGTTGTGGCGTGGTTGGCAGCGCGTATGTAGAAGTGTCGTATTAGGTTCTCATGTCGTAGTTCGGCAATCATATTGGGTTTCTTCCTGCTTCCACCCTCCCCGCTGCGAGCCCCGTTGGCTCTTCTCCCTCAAGAGGTCATACACGGCCTCCATTTGGTGATGAGATTGGGATTCGCTCTTTCCACGCGTCCTTTGGCCCAGATAGGCTGTTCCTGCTCCCTGAGAGCACCATCTCTCGATTTGTCTCGCACCTGCTGCTAGCAGTTCTTCCCGCTTTTTTTTTTCGACCTCTCACCCCATCCACAAGCTCCTTGGTCTACACCGTCACCGGCACACTCGTCTCGACCGTGTCTCGACGCGCATACGGCCTCACCACTTTCTCCGGTCTTTTTTCGTGGGTCCTGTCATGCCGAAACCCTTGGCGCGACATTCCCCGCCGCGGAGCTGGGACGACGAAGCACCGGATATTTCCATTGTCCACACTGTCTATGCCACCTCCTCGACATCGCCGCCGCGCGACCTTTCGGCCCTCCGGAGCCCTGCATTCCATCCGTGGCGTACCATTCGCCGACGAAATCATCGCCTATTGCTATTGCCACAGCATCGCGAGCCGCGGCCCTTCCCAAAGTCACTGCCACGGAGGCCAGTTGTCTATTCAGACGTTCTAGCGGTCAATGACCATCCCGTCTCACCGCCTCCAGCTCCGTCTTTAGCTCCCACTCGCCATTTTGTCCCTCTTTCCATTGCCGATGTCGAGTCCATCCCCGTTCTTGTGCTGCCTCGTCCGGTACCCCTCCCCTACGATCCATATTACTTCATTCCATCCGACTTTCGAACCGAGGAACGTTCTCTCCCTGGCGAAACCTTCTACGGCCCCGTTCAGTCCGGCCTCGCCCTCGTCTGTGCACGCGAGTACCCCTGGAACGAGATTGCGCGCTCTACAATCTCGGAGATCGCTTGGGGCGCACATCATCCCGAGGAATACAACGAGCACGAGGAGGTCCTGGACCTGCTTCCCCCAGACCAGCTTGTCTTCTTGATGGTCCTCGCCGAGATTTGTCACCTGGAACCAGACTTTACAGGATTTGTGGAGCCTGCAATAGCCGACTTCGTGAATGCATGGTTGGACCACTGCCGTCCACCACCACCGGTACCATCTGTTCCTAACACCTCAGTACTTTCCGTGGTATCCTCTCGCATGACGTCCTATGGGCAGGTCCGATCTGACCTCGCTCTCGCGTGTGCTTCTCAGCAGCCGCACGCAGCTTTCGCGCTCTCGAACCTCTTCGAGTTTGTGTTTGGGCCACATACACCGCCAGAGGACCAAGATTATTTAGCACAGCTGCCCGCTGATCAGCTGGTTTTTCTGTGCACACTCGTGGAGTTTGTTGCTCTTGAACCTGTTTTCGCAGAGTTTCTTCGTCCAGTGATTCTCAGCTTTGTGACGGGGTGGGTAACTCACTGCCGGCACCAAGATTCTTTTGCATAGGTCAGATGGCGCGTGGTCGCGCCTCGTCGCTCGCTTCGCTCCGACGTTTTTTGGAGGGGGGTGACTGTGGCGTGGTTGGCAGCGCGTATGTAGAAGTGTCGTATTAGGTTCTCATGTCGTAGTTCGGCAATCATATTGGGTTTCTTCCTGCTTCCACCCTCCCCGCTGCGAGCCCCGTTGGCTCTTCTCCCTCAAGAGGTCATACACGGCCTCCAACGTACAGCGCGTGAGCCGTGTCGCACTCGCCCTCCTAGATCTCAAAGTCGATGTACACCTTCCACAGGCTACAGCAGCTCGGGCATTGACAGCGGCGATTGTGCGACACCCAGCTCGAAGATCCTGTGCATGCGTGCACAGTCCTGCAACTGCCCCTCGAGCTCGGCACACTTGATCCACGTGGGCGAGTTAGCAGGGTCGAACGGCGGTGGGTAAGTGAGTAAATGGCAGACCGGGAATTGCAGGTCTACCTCGAGATACTTCCCGTGCAGCGTCCATGCGCGATCAAATTCTCGCAGCTAAACAAAAAGTCAGCTGGTGCACGATAATAGTAATATAATTTGTGTACCTCGACTTCGAGCTCAATGTACCCCTTGAACCACACCTCCTTGTGGCACATCCCGATCGCCGTCCCCAGCACCTTGCATGCCACAGTCAGATCCAGCCGCCAGATCTCAAACTTGGCAAACATGAGCCACAGTTTCGCAAACGTAAACTGCTTGTAGGGGACCAGCATCAACGCCGTCTGATATATCTGGCACGCCCGAGCGTAGTCCTAAACACCCAGTCAGCCATTGTCTTAGGGCACACACACCAAAGCACCCACCTTCGTCTCGATCTCCTCGAACAGCACATAGTCCAGCCAGAGGAAGATGTATCTCCTCCAATGCCGCTTCTCGCCGCTGGGTGGAACCTGCAACACGGCGCACTCGTACACTTCGCGGATGCGCCCAGCAGCAGCGGCCTCCTCCTCGACGGTCACGCCCTCGTCCTTGAGGTCCTGCCATACGCCCTCCCCCAGCCGCGTAGTCGAACCAGGCGTCGTAATTGCGCCCGTCATGCTACAGTTCCTCGTACCGTATCCTCCACTTTCCGAGGACGGTGTTGTCCAGCGTCGAGCGCGTCCCGTGCTGCTTCTCTAACTTGGTGTACGCCGCGTATAATTGAGCCGACTTGGACCGAGGAATCCGCTCCAGCGCAAACTACAGCAAGGATAAGTATGTGCACAAATATAATATGAGCGCCTACCTTGTAGAACATCCGTGTGCGCTCATACTCCTTCAGCCGCGTCTCCATCTTGCAATGGCACCATACACCGTTCTGAATAAGCTCCTGATCGCCGCCGTAAAACTCGAGGGTGGTCTGGAAGACCTCGCGCGCCTTGTCGAGCCTGCTGCGCTCCTCCTCAAACTTGTGACCCACACGGGCGGCTCGGGGCGCACGGCGACCCAGCGCTCGTAGATTGTGCTCGCGCGATCGAGCTCGTCGTAGCGCTCCTCGAGCTTGATGTACGCCTGCTACGCCTTGTCGTCCGGCTCCCACTGCATCCAGCGCTCCAAGACCTGGCGCACACCGGGCACGTTCTGCGGCAGCTCCTCGAGGTAGACGTTCTTGTACCACAGCTGGTCAACGCGTAGGAGCAGGGTGACCGCACCGTCAAAGAGATTGCGTGCGTGCTGCACGTTGTGCGACTTGAGCTCCATTTCGGAGTAGCTCAACCAGAGCTGGATGCTGCGCGGGTCAACGTCGAGCGCGTGCGGGCGAACCCGTTTTGGTTGGCCTAGGTGTAAGCTGAGCATGGAGTAATTTGCAGGATGGCACACATACCTACCGGTTTGCGTATTGCAGCCATTCTCTTCTGTATTGAAGGTTAGTACGTGTCTGTACTAAATATGCAAAAAATGCCTGCCTCTTGTGTGTCGTATGCGTTCCTCATTCCTTTCGTTTTCCACTGCAGTCCTTGTAAAGTTCTTTGAAACCCTCGACTGGCTGTTTTGGCACACGGACCACGGTCTCCTACTGTCTTGGGCCGAGATATATGTTAGAAGTGAGCCTAGGATGCCTAGACCATGCCCACCTCATCAGGGAAAATCTCCCTCACTTTTTTAGGATATTTTATCTCAGATTATTTTCCTGCCATATATTTATGATATTTTTGGAGAAATAGCATAAAAATAGTGAGAAATATTGAAGAAAATAGTTGAACCTGGCATATTCCTGGCTATTCTCAAAAGTGCGAATATTTTTTGGATCAAATTTCAAAAGAAATGTGTCGAAATAATTGAGGATTATGAGCGCGCTTTCATGTTGAACGATCACCCAATTTCCTTTACCCCATGATATGTAAAATGAGATGTTTGGATGAGATTCTCTACCAACAGCTTCTAATACTAACTGAAGGGACTGCAAAGTATTCCAACTGTTCAATGCACCTGTGTACCGACACGTTGAATGAAGCAACTTCAAGCCGGGCCCGCTCCTAAAGTTGCTGTCGAATTTTGACACGAGACAGCTGTCAAAAAAACTGGTATCCTATTGATTGGAGCACAACAACTGACAACACCTTTCTTCCTTTCCCCCCCCATCTCCCTCCCTCTCGCAAGTCGCTCCCTTGTCCCCCCAGCTTTTTATGGTCGGTCCGTCCCAGTCTTTTTGTTTCCCATACTCATATTCTTTCACAGACAATTGCGGGGGCAGCAGCGGCGCCGTGGTCGCGGCGCATACATCGTCATCTGGCTCACCGTGAGGTTTTTCATCCTATTACCTGTTTATATTCTCACTCTAGAGTCCATGTAGGTTCCCTTCATCTGCCCATCACAACAGTGGGTACTACTACGCCTCGCCTTCACCGCACATACCCCCGCACATCCACTCGCACTTCTCCCGTCTGCTTGTAAGTCCCGCTTTGCATCCTTGCTCATGTTTTTGATGTTGGCCCTATGTAGCGCAGACAACAGCAAGAGGGAGGTGCTCACAGCGGACACCGTGCGCGTTGCGCAGGAGTGAGGCCTCCACATTCGGTACGCCTGCCTATTCTCTTTTTCGAAGATCCTTTTCCCGTGCGGCGCGTTGCTGCTCACCTTGTTTCACAATCCCCCCCTCCCCTCCATCTCCGCGCTGCGCGCTACATGCCCCGCCGCCAGTGCCACGTAGACAGACATCCCACATCGTTCTCACGCCGCCCATGACCTGTCCAACTCAGCGCTCACACACAAGGCGTCTCCGTGTACCGTCCTCAACCACCACCCTACTTATGATAGACTTGACATATACATACCATACAAATGATTATCGTACCCGCTGTTCCTACATAGTGCAATTAATTCATCGCAGTTGTTCTGTCTTCTACATGCTTGAGCTCCTCTGAACTGCCAATATTGCTCAAATATTCGAATGTAGCTCCGAGATATCTCTAGATATTTTTATGATATTGCGGGACAAAAATAGCGAGGGAAGATATTTTACGACATTTTTGGCCAATCAACAATATTCGGTTATTCGGTGCTATTTTGACATAAAATAGTCTAAAATAGCTGAGGAACATTTCCCTGATGCTCCCGGCTCCCGGAGAAGCTGCTCCCCTGTGATCTGCAGACAATTTTGAGCCACTAATTTCTGCGCCCCAGGAACAAACAGACTTGGCTCGGCGCGATTCTTTATTCTGTAGAGCCTGGGTTACAGACAGAAAGAGTGAGATAACTAGGACGCGTACCGGGGAGCGCAAGAGCGCAACGGGAAGCAGACGAGGAGGAGGAGGAGAAAGATGAGGAGGTTGTGCGAGATGCCAATGACGATGGCGAACGGGGCACCGAGGCGGATAAGGTGCGAGACAACGAGACGGAGGTGACGCGAGCCGACGACGAGGCGCGCGGGACCGATGTTGACGAGCTTACGACTGATGTGGAGCTGTTATAGACGCGCTTCTCTTCTGCGAGTAGCTTCCGGGAAAGTGCTGCAGCGGCTTGCACGCCTCTACTGGATGCCATTATTATGTGCATGACCATTAGAGGTATTGTGAGTACCACGCTGATTCTTGCTGCCGTTCATGAGCGATGCGTATCTAATACAGCACGACAAACATAATACGATCTCCGCGAGGACCTGGCATGCGGGCAGCATAAGACAGAGGCGCGAGGCGCACAGCGGGCAGCGAAAGACGCGCGGGGCTAGGGCACGCACCCTATACGTACGCATTCCCAAGTCTGCGCCCACGCGACGACCACGCATAGGTTGTCCCTGAGCCTGCACCCGCGCGGCGGGCTGCAGCAGAAAAAGGTGTAGATAGTGCCGGCGCGGCTGTATGAATAACACATGCACTCGTGCCCTCCGCATCCCGTGTGCGTGCAGAAAGCATCCGTGGCACATCGCCAGCACGCAGGAGGAACACCGTCGGTCCGGTGCGCCGCAGCGCGTTCGCGTTTGCAAGTAGGGCGACAAGCGGCGGGGACACCGGCGTCTTTCTCAGGCTGAAGGTAGCGATTCATGGCGCGCACTCCATAATTCCCATCCCAGAGTCTCAAGGTGTACTAGTATATCGATAATTGATGTCCTGAGGCTGCGAGATGAAGCAGAACTTGTAAAGACTTGCCGCCAAGATGGTCTGACCCTAAGGCTTTGAGCAGCTGCGACACATGTAACCCGGCTTGTTGCAGCGTTGGCCTTCAGCGCTTCAGCACTAGGACGAGCTGCCAGTGGGAAGGTGGTCAAAAGGTGGGTCGAGAATTGTGATGCACCTAACACGTGGTTCTAAATTGCCGGGAACATCCATAACTTCACATATTATAGGTACCTGATAAGAGTACTGTAAGAACAGGCCTGCTCTTAAGGACACCCTCGACTCTTATAATAGTCTTAATGTTAAGCCCATCTCTTATCATTATCTTATCACAATCTTATCATGATCTTATAACGTAATCGGCTTATAAGCGGGAATTAAAATTTGCGACATAGGGCCAGGATACCGCGCAACCTTCGCCTGTGCAGGTTCTGTAGGGGGGCCGTCGAAGATGAGGTGCATGCTTTATTTGACTGCACTTTCAGCCCTCACCTCGTGCTATTGAGGTCGCAATTCTTGGCTCTTCTGGCCAGTTGTGATCCCGATATCAGTGCACAACACGCCGCAATCACCAACTATGCCTTCTTGCTAAAGCTTGTAGGCTTGCGCAAAGCGGTGAAGCTGTTTGCCAAGTACATGTACGAGGTCTGGACTCTCTTTGATGAGACGCCTCGCTACTTCCCCGTTGCTTTCAGGATTAGGGCTGCCACCCGTGGCCGTCGCGACGGCTCTACGGCACCCGTCGACGGGGTGCCGTGCCCGTCCCGTTGACGATTTTTCGAAAATCTTGAATTGACGGTCACGGTACGGGTTTGTGGTCTTACGGCCCGTTGAAAAACGGCCGTCACGGCCGTTCAACGGCAATTCAACGGCTTGGTTTTTATTGTGCACAGAAACAGTTTTCCCGGTGAAGTTTTTGTCCAGAAAAGTCATCTATGTGCTCTAGGATGTTTGTATTTCATCCTTCATATATTCTCTTCCATCCTGGCCTGACAGATCAACGATTTCGTGCAATTTCGGCAATTGCCGGAACCGGTGATGCGAATGTTCAAACTTCCTAAGTTAGTTGGCGGCAAATTGCCGCCTTGTCCTTGTTTCGGAATTTTGTTTCGGTATTGATACGGTGACTGGTCCAGGTTAGAAGCTTTCTCAGTGCTTAGTACGAGCTTTAACACTTGCTATATGTGTTTGCTAGTACTCAAACGTAAAAAAAAGAAATCCAAGAATGCCCTTTCAACACCATTTCTGGGGGCAATATACCTCAAAAACTATATTACCATCCTGTGGCCCGTAAATAACCCGTCACGGCCGTCCCGTTGACCGTCCCGTCCCGTGAGGCCTTTTTTCCCCCACCCAACGGGCCGTTGGTTGGCGGCCCGTTGCCGTTGAGTTGCCGCTGATTCGACGGCCGTTGCCGTGACGGCAACGGGTGGCAGCCCTATTCAGGATTTCTGGTTAATTCAGCACCCTTCAACCAAGTCCATTCGTGAGATGAAGGCTATTTACTATCAAGTAGGTAGGCTACCAAAGCGCCGTGACCGTTGATGACTGTGTGGGCCAACCGTCAGCCAACCGTCGACTAACCGTCCGCCAACCGTGCCTGTGGCGGTAAGAATTTTACCGTCACGGGATTTGCCCGCAGTGTTATTGCCCCTGATTCCACGAAAAATCTGTATAAATCTCAAGGACAATAACTTCATAGCGCACTGTGCGCACCTCGCTCCCATCTGCAAGGAAGATGAAAACTAAACCTATAATGAGGCACGGGGTTTGACGAGTCCCCACGAAGGCATGGTCGCGAAATCGAATTTGCCCTTCTTGCCTCTCACCTAACCCTGCAAGAAAGTGAGGTTTTAAAACAAGTCACAAAGTAAAGGCATTAAGCTTTCGTAGCGCACGGTGCGCACCTCATATTCATGGGGTAGGAGAAATTTTTATAAGGAGCTGAGGGTTCGACTCCCCAGCTTTCGTAGCGCACGGCGCGCACCTCATCTCATACCTATGTATTTATGCCAAGTCTCTATGAGGAACGGGTTTCGATTCCCTACGAAAGCATGTAACGGCGGCCTCCCACTTTATTTTATTTTGCACAGTAAGCCTTCGTAGCGCACGGCGCGCACCTCACCTCATATTCATGTATTTATGCCAAGTCTCTATGAGGACGGGTTTCAATTTCCTTACGAAAGCATGTGCTGAAACTCTCAATCTTTTTTTTTTTTGCAATGTCCAACCCCACAAAGAATATGTATAAAATAAGTCACAGAAGTGAATCAAAAGCCTTCCCAATGCGCGGTGCGTTATCCCTCCCTGTTCGTATGAGGTAAGGGGTTTAATAGAGAATTTCTGACACTTTTTCCGCGGCGTAAGGAAAAGAAATCCTGTATAAAACTAAGATACTATGGATGGGGGGTCCCGCCTTTCCGCCACCTGCTTCGGACTACAAAAGTGTCTGTGCCGCAGTCGTGGCGTCGGGTGCAGCACCGTGGACGCGCACCACTGACCACCACTCGGCAGGAGCTCGTGCCACCCGCTTTAGCACCGTCACCGGTACAGGCATGTATGCGGATAAGGGAGAGTCGCTGTACTCGCGAGGCAGCCGCACCTCGACGCGGTCTAGCGCAGTGGGAAGCGCCGTGGCGACGATGCGTTTGTACACATCGCCTGGCGCCGACACCCCGCCCTCCTCCCCGCAGGAGCCCCCCTCTCAGGCACCGCACGCACGACACCCATCGCACGCCCACTCCGCAAACCCCCCCCCCCAGAAAAAAAAAAGAACACCAAAAAGAAAAACACCCACGCGCCTGCAACTACCCCAGCACATACCGCAGTCTCTGCATGCTCTCGTCGCTCAGCGCCGCGCTCAGCCCATCCTGCACAAATAAATAAATAACCGTCAGCAATTGGTGGAACGACAATGAGGGGAAAGATGAAGTAGAAAAAAGGGGGGGGGGGGAAGCAAGCAAGCAAGAAGAAGGCAAGAAAGAAAGAAAGCACAAAAGCAAGAACGAATGGGAAGGAAGGAAGACAAAGGGGGAAAAAAACGCACCGCCTCGAGCAGCGTGCCACCGGCTGCGCTGCGTTGGCCGCTGTTCTGCCCATACCCGTCGTGCGCTGGCTATCATTTGGGTGGTGCTCAAGCTGCAGCGACGGGAGGATGCGGTGGTGGAGGTGTGCCGCACCCGCGCCGGACTCGAAGTGCCCCAACCCGGACGCGGACGCCTCGAACGGCGAGGGCGGGGGCGGCGCGGCGACGAATGGGGAGGTTGCTACATGCGAAAGGGGGATGTTAGTATGGATGGCATGGATAGGAGGACAGACGAGGAAAGGAAGGGAATGAAAGGCGATGCGCCCTAAAATACGTCTCCAAGTAAACAAAGGCGGAAGAGAATGAATGTCAAAAGAAGTGAAGACGGCGTTGGAGGAGCCCCAGCGCGCGCATGCCCCGCCCCATCGTGACGCGCATATTCCGCACCGCTGTGGCCGGCAGCGCTCGTAGGAGGCACACTGGGCGGCAGGCACAAAGAGCACCCTAGTACCCCGGCACCGATGCTGCCATGCGCCGGTGTCGCGCCCTCGATGTCTCGCTAGACACGCACAACAGCGCTCTGTACGTGCCACGCGGACATTGCAGCTCCCCGTGAAGGAGCTGGAGCTTGATATCCGCTCGCACACGCCGCGCCGCCCACACCAAACGCTCCTTGTCGCGCCCGTCGGAGTTCCAGGTTCATTCCCGGTGTTATTCGTAGTGTTCCTGTTCGTGCTTTGTATTGTCTCCCTAGTAGAATCCCGTCGTCGTCGTGGTCGTGTCGTGGAAAGACTCTGTCTCACGCGGGCATCTGGGGAAGAGCCAGCATGTGATATACAACCACAAATAGCTTTATTTTAATTTTGCCTTTCGGTTTCTCTCATCCCACAAATCCTGTATGAATCTCTGTCCAAAGTAACCACCATAAGCCTTCGTAGCGCGCGGTGCGCACCTCAATACAATGATTGATAATAAACGCATTGATCTAATGAGGCGCGGGTTTCGACTCCCCACGAAAGCATGTTCGAGAAGTTCGAATTTACCTTTTTTTTGCCTTTCACCCAACACTTCAAGAAAGTGAGGTTTAAAATCGGGTTCAAGGTAGACTCCAGTAAGCCTTCGTAGCGCACGGTGCGCACCTCGCCTCAATGACTGAAATCTCTGTGGTAATGAGGCTTGGGGTTCGACTCCCCACGAAGGCACACTCGGCTTCCCTTTGCTTCCCTTTTTTTTCTCCGGCCCAACTCTGTAAGAAAAGCGATGTATAAAACAAGGAAAAAATTAAGTACAACAGGCATTTGTAGTGCACGGTGCGCACCTCAGATTCATGGGTAGCAAACTAAGTCTCATAAGGACCGGGGTTCGACTCCCCACGAAGGCATAGTATCCAGTGACTGCTGCAAGCTTTTTTTTCTCCCATCCCAACTGCGGACAGAAACTGTCGAATAAAAGGAAGGATCGAGGAAGGTCAGTAAGCCTTCGTACCGCACAGTGCTCACCTCACCTCACATCCGGTGAGACCAGAATCTGATGAGGTACGGCCCATGAGAGCATGGGGCCTATTTTTTTATTTCCCTTTTTTTGCCCCCACCCGATACTGCCGAAAGAAATTGTAGAATAAAATCAGGTGAAAAATAAATGCAGTAAGCCCTCATAGCGCATGGTGTGCACCTCAATTGAATGATCAGCGTAAACGTTGAGGAACGGGGTTCGACTCCCCACAAGGCATGTACCTTCGGGATTTCTCCCTTTTTGGCCCCACCCGATAGTGCCGAAAGAAATTGTAGAATAAAACCAGGTGAAAAATAAGTGCAGTAAGCCTTCGTAGCGCATGGTGTGCACCTCAATTGAATAATATCGCCGGCGTGCATACTGAGGAACGGGGTTCGACTTCCCACAAAGGCATGTGCCTTCGGTTTCCCTTTTTGTTTCTCCTGCCCAGCCCTGCAGAAGAAAATTGTACAATAAAAGGAGAGACCGGGTAAGTACAACAAGCCTTCGTAGCGCATGGTGCGCACCTCATATTCATAGCGTGATGAAGAATCGGTTTATGAGGCACGGGGTTCGACTCCCCACGAAAGCATATATTAATGGGGCCTTGTCCTTTTTTTGCCTCTACAAGGCCGCACTGCAAGAAAGTGAGGTTTAAACAAGGCACAGAAGTGAATCAATAAGCCCTCGTAGCGCATGGTGCGCACCTCAATTCAATAGCTGATATGACGTTCTGCATTGATCTAATGAGGATTGGGGTTCGACTCCCCACGAAGGCATATGCAAGGTAGGATCACCTTTTTACCGCTACCCAACCTGCAAGGAAGTGAGGTTTAAAAGAAGGTAAAAAGGTAAGTAAAATAAGCCTTCGTAGCACACGGCGCGCCTCACCTCAATAGTTGATAGCTTCTCTATTGATCCAATGAGGATTGGGGTTCCACTCCCCATGAAAGGCATACTCGGGGTCCCTGTGTCTTTTGGCCCTCGTTCCACGAAAAATCTGTATAAAAAGAGAGATAAATTAAGTGTCGTACTGTACTGTGAGCATCTCACAGCTATAATGCACCACGAATGCGTGGCACCACGGCTTCGATGTCCCTTTTTTTGCCCCTATCCAACCCTGCAAGAAAGAGAGGTTCAAAGCAAGGCACAAAAGGTGAGCCGACAAGCTTGTGTAGCGCACGGTGCGCACCTCACATTTATCAGCAACACCTTGCATAGAAAACGGGTTCGACTCCCCACGAAGGCATATTTGCAGACACTGTAATATTTTTTGGGGGCCGTTATCCCAGCACAGATAAAGTCCGCATAAAACAAGGGACAAAAGTAAGAAAAAACAAGGCTTCGTAGCGCATTATGCGCGCCTTAATACAATAATTGGTAAATGCTTTAGTCTCTCGTAGACAGACGCTTTAGCAAATGAAGCTCGTACCTCGCTTTGTTAATAAGTGCTTCGATCTAATGAGGCACGGGGTTCGATTCCCCGCAGGCTTTCTCACCTGGTCATGAAGATTTTTGTCTCCTACCTGGCGGAATAATTGTGGTTTTAAAACAAGATACAAGGTAAGTATAATGAGCTTTCGTAGCACACGGTGCGCACCTCTCATCCATTCGCGTCTCTCAGTATGATGGCACGGGGTTCGACTCCCCACGAAAACATCACCCACTTGAAACTCATTTTTTGCCCAACCCAACTCTGCGTAAAATCTCATATAAAATCGGGTTCAAGGTAAGTGCACTAAGCTTTCGTAGCGCACCTCTCATCTATTCGCGTCTCTCAGGATGATGGCACGGGGTTCGACTCCCCACGAAAACATCTCCCACTTGAAATTCATTTTTTGCCCATACCCAACCCTGCATAAAATCTCATATAAAATCGAGTTCAAAGCAGGTGCACTAAGCTTTCGTAGCACACGGGGCACACCTCCATTCAATATGAACGATTTGACGTTCCAATGAGGCACGGGGTTCGACTCCCCACAGGTTGGTTGAGCCTGAGTTTTTTTTGCCCCTGATTCCACGAAAAATCTGTATAAATCTCAGTCCAAGATAAGGACAACAACTTCGTAGCGCACTGTGCGCACCTCACTCCAATCTGCAAGGAAGATGAAAACTAAGCTTATAATGAGGCACGGAGTCCGCGCCATCCTCGTCACTTGGTTACTTCGCTTATCGTTGTGAAAGTTCGTGAGTTCAGCCAGATTTACTACAACTTTGTCACTTCCTCTGCACACCGTGAAAGGTCGTCACTTGACTTTACAGCTAATTGCAGTACCGAAGGCGCGAACAGAAAAATTACTGTTTTGGGCGGATTTCGATCTTTGCGACCGATTTGCCCATAACTCTCTGAGTTTTGCACGGATCGAGCTGAAATCTAGCTAGATAATTCGTACTAATTCATACGCAATTAGTGATAGAAATGGAATTTAAAAAAATATCATATTTTGTAGCTCCTGGCACTTGAGACTCATGTCGGCAATCCTCACAACCGATTTGCCCATAACTCTCTGAGTTTTGCACGGATCGAGCTGAAACCTAGCTAGATAACTTGTACGAATTCATACGCAATTAGTGATAGAGAGGGGATTTTAAAAATATCATATTTTGTATCTCCTGGCACTTGAGGCTCATGTCGGCGTAAATTCGCGCTAGTTGGTTCAGTTCTTGTTGGAACGGGCTCATTTCTTAATCCTAGATACTTCGACATGTAAGAAGCAATGTGATAGAGTCAAAAGTACCGTTATTTCCCCCATGCCTTCTCCCTATCCCGTCCGACAGTGTTCTGTACTGCCAAGACACAATTTGGTGTAATTACCTGATTTTCGAAGTGGAGAAAGGGATTCAGAGTGTCGTATGGCACCCTTCAATACTTAACCCTTGTCCAATCCCAAAAAATGCGTGTTATACAAGTTAATTGGCTCGCATCACGTCTATTTACAGTCGCCATCATGTCATGACTTCCCGTGATTTCACCAGTCCCGACTCGTCAACCAATTACCTCGCATAACACGCGTTTTTTTGAATTGGATGAGGGCTAAGTATTGAAGGGTGCCATACGACACTCTGAATCACTTTCTCTGCTTCAAAAATCAGGTAATTACAGCAAATTCTATCTTGGCAGTACAGAATACTGTCGAACAGGATAGGGACAAGGCAGGGGGGAATAACGGTACTTTTGACTCTATCACATTGATTTTTACATGTTGAAGTACCTAGTATTAAGAAATGAGCTCGTTCCGACAAGAACTGAAACAACTAGTGCGAACTTACGCCGACATGAGCTTCAAGTGCCAGGAGATACAAAATATGATATTCTTAGAATTCCCTCTCTATCACTAATTGCATATGAATTAGTACGAATTATCTAGCTAGGTTTCAGCTCGATCCGTGCAAAACTCAGAGAGTTATGGTCAAATCGGTCATGAGGATTGCTGACATGAGTCTCAAGTGCCAGGAGCTACAAAACATGATATTTTTTAAAATTCCCTCTCTATCACTAATTGCGTATGAATTAGTACGAATTATCTAGCTAGGTTTCAGCTCAATCCGTGCAAAACTCAGAGAGTTATGGGCAAATCGGTCGCGAAGATCGAAATCTGCCCAAAATGGTAATTTTTCTGTTCGCGCCTTCGGTACTGCAATTAGCTGTAACCACATGACCGCGATTCAGTTGCCGAGGCTGCCGTACCCGTGCCGTGGGCCATTTGCGTGCCTTTGACGACGGCACGACTGCGGCAAGGGGTCCTCTGGCGATCAGAGCTCGAGCTTTCACTTGCCTTTCACGGGCCCAGTACAATTGGAAAGAAAGAACATGGTGAATGTGAAATCTTTGGGGGAAAATGACACAACAATAATATTGGCTTGGAGGACGGTATCTATACACCTCTGTTCACATTACAGCTAATAACAGTACCAAGGGCGCGGATGAAAAAATTCCCGTTTTGGGATATTTTTGATCCCCACGACCGATTTGCCCATAACTCAGCGGGTTTTGTGTCAATCAACATAAAAACTATATAGAAATGACCGCCTAATTCATACGCAATTAATGATAGAGACAAATTCAAAAGAATATTGTTTTTTACATTGTCAGACCAGCAGGGCACCTTTTGGCTGGAATCTGGGCTGGCATGCCCAGATCATGTTCAATCACTCTGAGAATTTAGGAAGGAGGATTTATAGGATTTAGTAAAACCGTCATAGAGCCAGAACAGTGAATATATCTTTTCTGTGGCAAATACATTATTGATCATATAAAATCTCTCAAATTGGACTACCAAGCCCAAGAAAAAGAATATTCCCTGTTCTGGCTCTATGACGGTTTTACTAAACCCTATAAATCCTCCTTCCTAAATTCTCAGAGTGATTGAACATGATCTGGGCATGCCAGCCCAGATTCCAGCCAAAAGGTGCCCTGCTGGTCTGACAATGTAAAAAACGATATTCTTTTGAATCTGTCTCTATCACTAATTGCGCATGAATTAAGCGGTCATTTCTATATAGTTTTTATGTTGATTGACACAAAACTCGCTGAGTTATGGGCAAATCGGTCGCGGGGATCAAAAATATCCCAAAACGGGAATTTTTTCATCCGCGCCCTCGGTACTGTTATTAGCTGTAAAAGATTTCAAGCCTCAAATGACAGAGAAAACAAATGAGATATTCTGTGCCGTGCTTTGAACTGCCTGTATTCGCTTAAAGCCTTCGGGCCATCTACGGGAAGTGAATAGACTTGCATTGTTTTTATTCAGCATTGTGTTGGGTTCATGGTGAAATGCTGCACCCGCTCTCACCTAATCCTGCAAGAAAGTGAGGTTCAAAACAAGTCACAGAGTAAAGGCATTAAGCTTTCGTAGCGCACGGTGCGCACCTCATACTCATGGGGTAGGAGAAATATTTATAAGGAAGAGGGTTCGATTCCTCATGAATGCATGCATACAGTCTTTTCATTCACTTGATCTTTTTGCTCCTACCCAACCCTGCGAGAAAGTGAGGTTTACAAGATGGTTCATGAGAGGTGCAATAAGCCCTCGTCGTGTACCGCGTGCATCTCAGTTCAAGATGAAGATTTTAGAGTTTCATGAGGACTGGGGTTCAACGTCTAACACTCCCCACGAAGACTCGGACATGTTTGTTCGGACTGTTCTCCCGTCATTTCTTTTTTCACTCCCCACAAATAAATCTGTATAAAAGGAGGACCGAGGAAGGACAGTAAGCCTTCGTAGCGCACGGTGCGCACCTCACCTCACATTCATGTATTTATGCCAAGTCTCTATGAGGAACGGGTTTCGATTCCCTACGAAAGTATGTCCTGAAACTCTCAATCTTTTTTTTTTGCGATGTCCAACCCCACAAAGAACCTGTATAAAGTCACAGAAGTGAATCAAAAGCCTTCCCAGTGCGCGGTGCGTTATCCCTCCCAGTTCGTATGAGGTAAGGGGCTTAATAGAGAATTTCTGTCACTTGTTCCTCCGCGTAAGGGAAATAAATCCTGTATAGAACTAAGGTACTATGGAAGCGGAGTCCTTCCACCCATCCCTCTCATCGACTCTGGTGTTATGTCCGTGCATCTATTTGAAAAAAAGTTTTTTCAAATAGAACAGCCCAGCAGGTAATGGAGGGTTGAAGTGAGCAAGTACTACATGATATAATGGCTCAGTGGGAATGACGCTGCCCTTGGTCATGTGTCGCAGGTTCGGATCTTGATGGACACATTTTTTTTTTTTCATTTTTTTTCATTCCAATCAAGCTCGCTAGTTGCACCAGGTGGAACTTGCTGTTCAATTTGCTGTTACAGTTATTTTGCCACAATGTATAGCCAGATTATTCATAGCAAGAGATTTTAAGCAGAGGCTACGTAAAATAGGACCAGATCTACATCTACGAGTAGCGCCTCGCAGAATTTGCTGCGCCCGGAACACCATAATGCGGGCACCTCTTGCGATCTCCACGACCTTTACACTCCTTCCCATCAAATCCTAAGCTCTTGCAAACCGCGCAAGATCTTCTCGAACGTGCTTGCAAGGTTGACGGCCCCGGGCCGGCCACGGAAGATGACAGCAGTTTTAGTTGTCCCGTAACAGAGTCGAAGGCTGGCGCCGTATTCACAAATGAGAATTGTGCTGGTGCTGGAGGAGGTGCCGTAGATGATGAAGCTGAGGGGGGTGCAGGGGGGTTAACAGGTCGGGGCGGAGCACGGCGATTCTGGACCGCCACAGCGGCCGATGAGGTTATAGCGTTTCGTGTCTGTACCACAGGGGAATATGCTTCACTCAAAACTACACTTGTATGTGCATCTGAGGGGATCAAATCCATGAATTCCGCGCGCTCGGGTGCGGTTATATGCATCGTGGTTATTTCGTCGCGTGCTGCTGTCCAGGTCTTGAAGTGTGCCTGTAGCTGCTCGGGTAATTTATAGAAAATGGTTTTGCCATTCGCTTTTTCAGACCACCACCTAGCCATGCCTTTGAAATCAGGGGATCCACTTGCTGGAGCGAATTTGCCCCCAGCTCGGAGTGTGCGGTTGAATAACGCGTACTCCGCGTCGGTGTGGATGGGAACCACGGCAAATTTTGTGTTCTGCGCGCTGGCTAGATATTCGTAGCGATCTGATCTAGCTCCGGACAGCCTCACAAGCGGGAGGCGAGAAGCACCATCGGCACCCTCAACTGATGTCGACGGAGTGTGTTGCAGCATGTTGTACTGGTCTCGGATGATGGCGGGGAGTTCAGATATAATGAAAGTCTCGTGTGTGGGTTTGAAGAGCGAGACATTAATATAGCCTGGGCGGGTTGGACGTGGTTCATCAAATGGAAGTGATTGATAGGCAATGTCGATGTCGTCCTCGATCCAGAGATCGTAGTGGCCATCATATTCCACACCGTCTCGATGACGAGACCCACACTATCTCAATATCGGTGAGTAAGAAAACTTGAAGAATAGATCTGGATAATAACTGACCTCCAAATTTCTTCGATAGCAAAAATCAGAAAGCAATGCCACGGTCATTTCAACTGAAGCACCCAGCGACCCAAAACGACTGCGCACTGGCATATGAACACTACCTTCGAGGCCACTTGTCCCACGAATACAATGCCAAATGTCCAATCCATATTTATCGGTGCGTA
Organism: Mycena rebaudengoi; assembly: GCA_029282285.1. Lineage (NCBI taxonomy): Eukaryota > Fungi > Basidiomycota > Agaricomycetes > Agaricales > Mycenaceae > Mycena > Mycena rebaudengoi. The sequence continues at coordinate 211,646 of JARJCX010000086.1, forward strand.
GTCGGTTGTACAAAGCGTAACCAGCCGGGTCGGAGACCCAGCCTTTACGCACATCCTCAATGAGAGCCGCGACAGCTTTATGAGTATCACTGTCAAATAATCGAATGTTGCGTCGAGAGCACTTCAAATTGCTGTGGGTGTCAAAGAGCTTCTTCAGCACCGGTTCCACGACGTCTGGTGGAGGGACATAACGGCGAACACGATCCCAGACCCAATCCGGCTTGCTCCGCACGGCCTGCTCCCATGTCTTCCCATTCTTATTTAGCACGGCTTCGACGCGAGCCTTGTCAATCTTGTCAGGTACCAGCAGCGCGTCGCGCAAAAACCTCGAGAACTGTTTGGCTAGAGAGTGGTCCTTGCTTATATGCCGGTTGACACGTTGCATTTCGTGAAACGTGTCTTGAAAAACCCGAGTAGGCCGTGGACCTTCTGGTTCTGTTGGCTGAACGAGCGGATGGTGTGGGGCAGCAGAAGGAGATTCTGCCGGCCCGTGTTGGTGAGTTGCGATATCTGCATCAATCTCAGCATCCATGTACTGCTCTAGGTCATCTTCCTCTACCCGCGTAGATGTCGTTACAGTTGCTGGCCGGCTTTCGGACTCGTCCTCTGAGTCAGAATCAGAGTCGGAGGCCCGGGACTCGGAGTCTGCCTCTACCGCGCGCAAATCATCTTCATTGTCTAAAACTGCGGAAGTGGCGAGTGTCGTTGACGGTGAGGGATCAATCCCGGGGGAGACTGAGTCAAGTTCCCGGGATACGAGAGCAGCTAGATCAACCACGATATCGAATGGTGCGGGTCCCAACTCTTCGAGACTGCGCTGGAGATAGTGGCAAATAAAGGTGGGAGCGAGAATTTTTGAATGGTGACAACGGCTCGTTTGGAATGTAAGATATTGATGTATTGGGTGTTGGGGTCAGAAGGCGATACAGCGAATTTTGTGGGCTGTTCGGCGAAAATACCGTGGGCAACTGCGACATCGCCATTGCGCAAAGTGATCTGATCACCAGCAAGCCCAACCCGAGACAGGCGGGCACCAGCAGGCGGGCGGATGACAATCGCTTTATAAAGGTGAAGAGCAAGATAAGCATTCTTGACAGCGTAGTCACTTTGGCTTTTGGAAAGGTATCGCTGACACCAATTGGAGCAGCGCACGTCTTCTGAGCTCTCGAGGGTCTGAGTAATTACTTCTTCTGCGAGCCGTGCAAATGGAACGGAATGGTGGGGTATTAAACCTTTCGATCTGGCGAGAATTCCGAGATCGATCCAGCCGTGCTCTCTGCTGGCATCTTTTGATGGGGGCTTGAGCTCCCAGAGCAATGAGAGAATATCCAGGTTCCCCTGGACGTGGTGCCCGACTTTGATGACTCTCTCAGAGAAAAGCAGGGCCCTGAGGGACTCGGGAACATCGCACGGCTTCACAATGTGATAAATCTGTGTTTTTTTTGGTTAGGAATGTCATTTTATTGGCACGATTGACATACCTGAAGCAGGTGTACGTGGTCCTCGAATGCAATCTGCATAAGCGCGGCAGGAAAGTGCCCAGCCTTGCTTGCCTGCCAATCCCATTCAATAGAGAACCCGACAACGATCTTGGTGTCGCCCTCTAGGCCGAGATCTGCAAGAATTGATGTGCAGGCATTGTCAATGAGATTGATGGTAGAGGCTATGCTGATCTGAAGGTTAGCTGGAAGCGTAAAGGGAGAATATCTCCGGCCGCCGTCTGCGACTTGATGGTTCACGTCGCCCCGCAGCGTTGGAATGACTCTCTCCGCGAATTTGATGTCCGCTTTGACATTATCAGTCCACAGCAGCGAAATCGGTGCATGCCCGTGCTCATGCAATGATTTTATAACGCCACGGACAGGAGCTTCGATATGATGAAGATGCTTCGTCGGGGCGAGAAGCATTTGCCGGGTCTGCTGCAAATGGTTGTTCATCGACCAGAGGTTGTCGAATGCCTTAACTCCGTCCAATCGAGCAATATATTTGACGGCTTTGAAGGACTGATCCCAGGAGATAGTGGTAGCTGGAAGGGCGGCCATGGACTGGTCCTGGTGTGGTTTTATGTGTCCCATGTACTCGACGAAGACGGTGTTGATGTACCAGCGGGAGGGCGAGAATCCTGCGTACCCATCTCTATCGGAGAACATCGAGAATGGAATTAATGGAGATGGGAGGCTTGCGGGTGCACAAGCTTTGAGTGCATGCAAATAAGAAAGCTCCGCGAGGTCACGGTTGCGAACATGTAGTTCACGTAGAACCCGTTCCCACGCATTCGGTGTCAAGCCCGCCGCGATGGTACTTCTGACGAGAGTCATGAGTGTTTTGTCAATCCCACTGCGGTGAGTCAGGAACGCTGCGAAAAAAACACAATTGAGAATATGACTGCATTAGTATGTTTCAGTTACTGACCTGGGAATTCGCTGCGAAGATGAGACGGGAGCTGTTCCAGAATCTTTTCATCATAGAGACTGCACGATTTGTGGCAGCCGTGTCTACAAGCTACTCTTTGGGTAAGGACGTGGTAGCATGATACAAGGTCGGTAACTTGTCGAGCAACTGGGTTACTATTCCAGCCTTCATAGATTGTCACCGCGTCAGATTTATGTGCGGTCTGTAGAGTGTTGAACACACCATTGGCCGTCATTACCCCTTTCATGCAAAACAGACACTTGAGCGTAAAGTCCTTCGGCAGTAGCAGCATCGGCAGCCAGACGAAAACAGGACGATGATACAGGGGATCAGGAGCTATTGGATCCCCAGAACCTTTGAATTTCTGTAGTGCGAACCATTTATCGGGTGGCCGATGCCAAAATGAGCCTTGTCGGTAGCAATCCGGCATTCCATGCAGAGTGATCTGTTGTTTTATTGCCGCGAGAGTACTATCAAGGTAGGCCTGAATAATACCCCCTGGCTCCGGTGCTTGCTCCGGTGGACAGTCACTGGTGTCATCTTCGGAGAAGATGGATGTGGATGGTCGAGGCTGTGGCAAGTCTGGAGTTGGCACGGGAGAGGGGTGCGTGTCGACAAGCTCTTCAGGGATCAGAACCGGCATCTTGGGAACGGATGGCGCTCCGTGAGATGTAGAGCGACTCTCAGTATCAGTGGATTTGTTATTGACTGAAGAATATATATTAGTTTTTATGTGCCACAGCAACTTACTAAAGTACTCACGAAAGAAGGAGTGCAGCTTTTTGGCTGCGGTCGGACGGCCGCAGACTTTTTTATTGCACTGCTGGCCGTCGGCGCTGAGGGCCCAGTCTCGGTTTCGAGCTCACGGGGAGGGCTTTCGACCTCTGGATCTATTCTGGCAGCTGCATAATTTTTGTTAATCTAGGGTCCCAGTCATTCAAACAGCACAACGCGCCTGTTTTTTGTTTCTTGCGGCTTGGTGGCTCCTGTTCAGACTCGTCGGGTTCTTTGCGTTTGCGACCAGCACCGCGCCGGGCACCACCGGCGCGGTGTCCGGATTGGTTTTTTGCACCTTTTTGACGACCGCCGCGAGGCATTTTGGTACTCGAACGCGTCCAAGGCTTGAGAAAAGATCTGCAGTAAGTTGGGCGAAGTTTAGCACGCGTTGGTAACACTTGTCACTCATCACGCAGTGGATACCTTATACTGGAGCTAAAACTTGGGATACTGTACACATACTCACATTAAATATCATATCATTCAGGGAGATTAAAATTTATCAGTCAATGAATGTGTGCACAATGATTTATAGGGAGGGAAACGAGCTGCAGTACAGCGTGATATATGTCTTCGATCTGTTGCAAGAAGACACCGCGCGCCTGCCGTTGCCATCTCCGTGCGACGTGCTGGGGGTAGTGCTGCTAGAAGATGAGAACGCGGTGCGCGTCAGAGCGCCGACACGGCGCACGCTTGGTGCGCCGAGTCCTCGACCCGCATGGGCACCAGACCCACGCTGAATCGCGCGCGCCCGCGCTCCCGCCGAGCCCGAGATGCGCGCAGTCGCCGCCGGGGGGAACGCTGGCGGCTCCACAGCACCAGCACACCAGAACGTCCGCCGAAGTTGCGAGCTTCGTGAACGTTCTGTCCGTTGAAGCGGACTGCTGGCGTGGCGGCACAAGTGCTGGGTCCCGCGGCTTGGTGTGTAACCGGCGCGCTGAGTGCAGTGCTGCGCCGCACATCAAGTCGGCATCGATGTGCGCGGGTTTCACAGCGTCTCCGGCGTCGCAGGTGCTGGCGCGGCGTCTCCCGTTCTGCGCACTGTCGACATTGCGCATGCGTGCGAGGCTGTATAAAGTACATTAGTGCATGTATTCATTAAGATATAAGCTTTACCTTATTCTGTGCCTTCGTCTGTGTGAGGAGCAAGTCGTTGGGAGACGCTCTGTTTCGCATAATGGGGTCGCCTTCGGTGGGGGGATGGTGATACAGAAGTGACCGGGGTGCTGGGATACGAAAGAGACGGGGAGCAAGAGGAAGAAGTCGAGGCCGCAACAGCTTTGTAAAGTGGCCACTGGAGTCGTCGACGAGCCATGTGTGCATAATTGTTGGTTGGGTGGTTTAAAGCAGAGTTGAGGGGAGATTATACGAGCCGATGGAGAGATTATAGTTGTTCAGATCGTAGGCAGCGCGCGGAGAGAGTGGTGATGGAAAGGTAGAGATCATCGAGTGGAGGGAGGCAAGATTCGGGTGGTGATTTCTGGATTCTAGGTAGCAGCACATTGCGACTGGTTAGGTCCGTTCCCCCGTCTCATCTCGGAGACGTACCTGATGTAGACTTGCGGCGCGACGATGCGCTGATAGGATAAGACGGCGACGCGAGTAGAGGGTATCGGGTTGAAGATTCTTGATAGCTTTGAATGTGGGCGTGCAGTGTGAAGAGCCAGTAAGTATTCTGGTAGCTACCAGAGACCAGAGGCGAAGAACAAATGAGGTGAGTGAGCTGGGCGGCTGGCGGAGTGCTGGCGGAGTGTGGCTGTACGGATGCCTAAAGGAGACATAAGGTCATGCCTATTTTGGGCATATTATGTCGCACGGGCACTGCACCAGAGTCCTCTCATCCCCTGCTTCGGGCTACAAAAGCGCCTGTGCCACGAGTCGGGGCGTGGGGTGCAGCACCATGGACATGCGCCACTGAACACCACTGAGCAGGAGCTTGTGCACGCCCGCTTCAGCACCGCTATCGGTACACGCATGCATGCAGATAAGGGGGAGTCGCCGTACTCGCGAGGCAGCCGCACCTCGACGCGGTCTAGCGCAGCGGAAAGCGCCGTGGCGACGTTGCGTTTGTACACATCGCCTGGCACCTACACCCCGCCTTCCTCCCCGCAGGAGCCTCCCTCTCAGGCCCCGCACGCACGACACCCCTGGCACGCCCACTCCATCAACCCTCCCCCCCCAAAAAAAAACAGCAAAAAAGAAAGAAAAAAACACCACGCACCGGCAATCACCCCAGTACATACTGCAGCCTCCACATGCTCTCGTCGCTCAGCGCCGCGCTCAGCCCACCCTGCACAAATAAATAAATAACCGTCAGCAATTGGTGGGACGACAATGAGGGGTAGGTTCGTTCCAAGCCCCGTTCTGACGATGCCGCGCAATGCCGGACACAAAAAACATCACCAAATAGGAACCAAATAGACCACGCGCGCTTTCGTCAGAAGGGGCTTGCTGCAGAGTCCGGAAATCGGGGGGGTTGGGGGATCCTCTCTACTGTTCCAGCGCGGCCTCGGACCTTTTGGGTCAATCATAAAATATTCTTCCTGATATCTTTAGCTACAACTTCGCCACATACAACTAGTCTCCAGACATTGAATTGATTGTGTTCGAGGACGCGCAAGATGGGCGAAAACACCTCTTTTTTGATCACCCTCACAGATATTTATTTTTGCTCCGACCTCTAAGAGATTTCAATCGAAGCAACTACTAGTGTATCTCATGGGATACACTTCTCGAATCTAAGTCAATAGCAGCAATGTGCAGTGTAATTCGCGAGGAAGACGCGAAACGCGCCGAGTGTGACCAATGTAACGGGATGTGACCACCGCGTCGCGACTTGACAATCAATTAAAATTTTGCTCCTATTCGCCCAATTCTGTGTTGCCATGAGCTCCCCCAACCGCAGAGTCCTCGGAACGCTTCCTGTGGTGCCCAATGGAACTCGCCATCGTGTTCCAGCTACTCCGAGGAAGCACAAGGCTCCTGCCCCTGACCGTTTGCTCGGAGTGAAAGCGCTCAAGGAAACGGTCGCAGACATAAAGGCCCGGGTGCGGGAGCGCCTGCAGCTCGGTTTCGACTTGGACGACTGGCAGGCAGAGCTCATACGCCGCCTACGCCAGGGGTACGACTCGGTGATGCTTGCCGGCACGGGCTACGGCAAGAGCGTCATTTTTGAGGGTCTCGCAGCGCTGAATAAATCGAAAATTGTCATTGTCATCTGTCCCCTGAAGGCCCTTGAAAGAGATCAGGTATGTTAAAGTTCTGTGGCCATGAGCATACCATTTTAATCGGTGTAACAGGTCAATGAAGCTGAGAAAAAGGGCCTCAAGGCCGTCATGGTCAATGAAGACACTGCGAGCCCCGAAATTTGGGCAAGCCTTCGCCAAGGGCACGCCAATCTGTACTATGTCTCACCGGAGATGGCCCTTTCTTCCAGCTTTACTGGGCTCTGGCAGGATCGCACCTTTCGCAACCGCGTCCAGGCACTCGTCATCGACGAAGCGCACTGCATTGTGGAATGGGGTGACGACTTTAGGCCTCAATACAGTGGCCTTGCGAAGCTGCGGGATTATATCGGACAGGACACACCCATTCTCGCTGCCACAGCGACCTGCGATACAGAATCATTCAATGTGATATGGAAATCACTCAAATTCGGGTGCCGTCCCTTCTGGGGGATCGACGTCGGAACGGACCGCAGCAACCTCGTCTATATTACTCGAATCATTAAAAACCCTGCCAACCCCCTCCTTGATATCATCAATATTTTTCCCGCTAAAATGGATAAGGACACACCTGCGAGCGCGCTCTCGAAGTGCTTGTTCTACTTCGACAACATCAATGACTGTGGTACCGCGGTCGAAACTCTTCGAAAAATTCTCCCTGCGCATCTTCGGGATCGTGTCCAGACGTTCAAGTCGACCCTCTCGGAGAAGGCGAAGGAGGGGATATGGGAGCGATTTAACAAGGGGGAAATCTTGATTCTGTGCGCAACAGACGCCGCAGGCATGGGCTGCAATGTCCCAGATGTCCGTTACACCATACTCTGCTCCCTAACAAAATCGGTGTCAATTCTGGCACAGCGATGGGGACGCACTGCACGCCGTCGTAGCCTGCAGGGGACTTGCATCCTGCTAGTTCCTCGCTGGGCGTTCCGGCCAGAGACTGGTGATGAGGTGCCGCAGAAAAAAGAAACCAAGTCCGATGCAGCAAACCGCAAGAAGCTACCCGAGCCCATGGAGCAGTTTGTGAACGCAGGCACGTCTATGTTCTATTCGAGGTCCTAGCGCTTTCTAATTTCGAAATAGAGTGCTCCCACAATTGTCTGCGCAGTTACTTCCGACCGCACACCGATTTAGATGTCTTCAATTGTCTTGATCAAACCTCCAGAAAGCCGGTAGAAAATGGATGGAGGTCAAAGGCGGCGCAACGAGAGCTATCATGGACTGTTCTTGACCTCGAGCGTTCGCCACCGTCGACACGTTGTTGTGGCCGCTGCACACCCGACATCCTCTCACGCTATCCACCTTCGGACCGGCACGACGCTCGGCTCAAAGCATTCGCCTCCGACTTCCTTTTCCCCATACCTTCGTTCTACCGCCGCCAACGGATGGACTCTATCTCATCTGCTGGTAGCCACTCTTCCCCTCCTTCACCTGATCGACTGGCCTTCCTGCCATTCGTGCACAAAGTCAAGATTCCAGAGCAGCAACGAGACGATCTCGTAGCATGCCTGGAAAAATGGCGGACGGAAAAACAGGCAAGCCGCGGGCTGGGGCGTTCTCTGCTGTCCAAGCGCGTCTATCTGTCAGATGGACAGCTCCAAAAACTCGCCGACCACGGCGCAGACTTCCTTCGTGAAAAAATGATTTCCCCTGATCTGATCTGCAAGTTCGTTCCATTAGATTTACTCTCGCGCGACGATTTAAAAGCGCTGGCCTCCGTCATCATGGACTGGCGTCCCGACGCACAACTGGCACTTGGCCTTACTCCGAGAGGCGGACAGCGGCAGAAGCGGCAGCATATGGCATCCCCGCAACAGGCCACAAACAATTCCCCGCGTCGTCCAGCCCAACCCATCTCCCAACCATCCTTCTTTCCCGCCGCTGCTTCGCCGCGTGGTCGCGGTCGTCCTCGCGGACGCGGGGCAGTGCGTGCTCAGCAGCGTACGACAGCTGTCAACGACAGCGATTTCTTTGCGCCCTCGACATCGACTTCTGTCCCTCCACGCACCATGTCGACACGTCTTGGTTCCCCACCAGTCCCATGCTCGCAACCCCCCGCTGCATCGCCGGCATCTACATCAGCTCCGCCTTTGTCATCGCCGGCATCAGCCCAGCAGCTACCCTTCCCCGCATCGTACAATCCATATTATCACACCGGCCACCAAAGTTACAGCATTCCTAATAGTTCTCATACCTACTCATACTACCCGATGACCATGCTACCTCCCCGTTATTACCCTCCTGCGCCTAATAATCAAAACGGCAATAGATAGAATTTAATTACTACTGTACATGATCAGAATATTCCATCCCTCCACCTAAAGACCCAAGCCCTGGGTACCGCTGCACATGAGAGTCTCCATCATCAGTATCAGCAAAACCATCCCTCGCAAGCGGGTTCTTGTCGGTTCGATCAAAAACAGAGCCATTGATCAAGGGATCGTCTTCATTCAGCTCGTTCTCTTGGGTGCCCACTGGGTATCCCGCCGCCGGATCCCAAGCCGTTGTGCGAATGAACTCGCGGAATTTTCCTCCATTCAATGTCTCTGCCCCGGTATCCAAAGAGTCGATAATTGCACTGTGGCGGGGACCCGAGGACACCACTCCCTTCTTGTTGACCTTCAGTGGGGCGTAGATGGGCCGGTCTGCGGTTAAGATGTGCAATTGTGCATCCAGCATTGTCTCGACGAGAAGCCGCAAGTCTTGACCGACATCGACTTCCTTGTGCCTCCGAGCTCGATCCGCAAAACCGAACATCCGCGCAAAGTTGTGACTAACTTCGCGAAATGCTTCCACAGGTGCAGAGCCCTTCTCGATTATATACTTGACCGTGACGCCGGAGCCTTTCGCAATGTTTACCCTCTGATATAAAGACCGTGAGTGAAATTAATTCAACGGTCGTACAAAATAATTACCTTCACCCAGAAATTGTTTTGCTCCAGGTAGAGGTCACTGGCAATATTTCGACCTTGAATGCCCCATCGATTGTAAAACCAGGCTTGCTCTTTGGCCGCTCGCAATTCAGGTGTGAGCTCGTACTTCCACTGCAACTGTACCTCTATGCACTCCCGTGCATAATTGTGCAAGCCAGCTCCGCGGAACGAAAGAGCCCAATATTTGAGAACACGGAGAACGACACCAGCGTCTGCGAAGGCGACACCGTGCTCGAACACGCAGAAGATGAGGGCGTCGCGAATAAAGTACTGAGAATGCGCGTAATAGTCGTCGTTGATATTTTTAGCGCGCTCGATGTTGGCTGCTACAGTGAAGTCGGTTACAAAGTCTTGAGCAAAACTGCTGAGCTCGTCCACTGTCGGCTTCCATTTCGCAAGGTCTGCCCAACGCTTGATATCTTTTCTGAGCCTGTAAACCAATCAATCAGCCATAGCATACGCGAGTAGCTGCAAAATACTTACATCACCGTGTAAAGAATCCGCGCTACTAATGAGTGCCGGATGAGAGCCTTTGCGTCCACGTAATTGGGCTTCTCGGCGTCCCATGTTCGATTCAAAAGACCCTTGTGCTTTGCAAGGGAGCCAGGGTCCAAAACCGAATCACCGAAATGCAGGCGCATGATCATATGCGTCGCATTTAACGCAAAATGCCAAAGGGCACTTGATTCCTCAACGTATTCAAGGCGCTCCATGGGAGTGACATCGTCCATGCGGTCCTTGCGGGCAGCGCGAAGGTTGCTCGCAGTTAGCCAGTCACCGACAATTATTCGGGCTTTTGATGCCCACAAGGACTCATTGAAGCCGCTGAGCTCCTGCAGCGCCTTGAGCATCTTTATTATCCCTTTCTTCGAGCCCTCGTTAATGTCGAATATCCCCGCTGGTCGTGCATCACTTTTTTTGGGAGGTAATGGTCGGTCAAACGACATGAAGCCCTCGGCGGCTTTAAGCATCTCGTCTCGGTCATCCCAGGTGTTGCTCCCGGGACAATATGCCAGGATGAAGGTCATCACAAGGCCCGTGAATGATGATGCCATTTTTTCATCGTCCTCTTCGGCAGGCAGGATGTCGGCGCCAGTGGCCTCTGCGCGCTTTCCCCGCCGTATTTTTTTCGCCTCGAGGTCCTCGGCCGCAGCGTCCGCGTCGGGGAGCGAGATGATAGCTACATTTGTTGCGTGTATCATGGAATTTTTGTTGAACAGCCGCTGCTGGGATTTGCGAAGGAAGATGTTGATGTTGTCGAAGATGATGTAAAAAACGCCCGGCCCTCGCATGAGCGCGACTGCATACGAAACAGCGTCCTCGGAGAGTATCTTCTTGAGGCGTTCAATCGTCGTAATTGAGACACAAGCACCCGCATTGCTGAGGGTTCCGAGTATGCGAGAGCTCGTGCCTCCGATTTCCAGAAACAGCCCAAGAATCATCGGAAAGAGATTTGTTCCGGTATTACGCGTAAATGCCATTATACTAAAGACGAAGACAAGGGTCTGAGGACAGTTAGCACAATTTCAACAGCTTGGTCAAGGAAGACGACTCACAAAAGTAGCGTTGCGAGCAAATCCCATGTCTTTCCAAAAGCCCCCTGTCTCACCCTCAAACTCGCGGCCCTCGTCCGTGCTGCCCTCCACCGTTTCCTCCCATTCGTCTCCTTCAGCAGCCATCTTCTTCTTCGATTTATCACCTTTACGAGCGCGTTTCTTGCGGTAGTCGTTGGGGGAAGTCGTGAACACTGAGAGGTAATCCCAGGTGTACGGCGCATCTTGAAGGTATATCCCGAGCAATGTCCCGGGATTGAGGACGCTGCGGATGTAGTCGAGGGTGCAGCTCTTCAGCCGCACCTTCAGACGGGGGTCATTGATGACACAGTCGCTCTCCTTGAGCGCAATTTCCGCCATGCAGGGTTTGATGATTTCGGCATGAAGATGAGGAATACTTTTAGGGAAGCGGGTGTGCCAGGCCTTGAACAGACGTCCGGGAGCAAAGCCAAGGGTCAGATGGGTGCCCATGAATATTCCCGCCCGAAGTCTAACGGCCTGAATCGGTGATTCGAAGAGGAAGTACAGGAAGTCTCGGATCGATAGGCTGAGAAAGATGAGGAGAGAGAAGACAAGTTGGCACTGTATTTGGGTATTTTCGAGTTCCCTAGCAGTATATAGTGGTTCTAGGATGGGTTTCCAGTCGATATCCACAACCAGAGTCGCCGGGGTCGATGTAGCGGCCATGGCTAATTAGCGCGACCCCTAAGTAACACGGTGTCACGTAGCGTGACATTTCTCCTGGCCTCGTCGAGGTCTCGCGTGTCCACGGAAAAGGCACCGAAATGGGTGAAAATATTTATGGGTACTCATATCAAGGTTATAATGGGATCCTTCTGCAAGACTATGTCGCGAATGCTATTTCCTAGACCTTGGCGGACCAGTTTCTGAAATTTGACAAGTCCCTAATTGGCACAGGAATTGCAAAGCTAGAAAGCATGTTATGAAGCCAGAAAAAATCAAGGCCGTTGATTAGGTGGCATATATTGCGAATCCAAAAAATCTAAGGGAGGGAGCGAGCTTTGACGAAACGCAAAGCATCTCCGCAACCCCTCTGTTTGGCGGACTTTGAAGCAAGCCCCTTCAGCGAAGGGCCGGCGTGCCGGGCCGGAGCGGCACAGGCTTGCTCCGAACCTAAATGAGGGGAAAGATGAAGTAGAAAAAGGGGGAGGGAAAGCAAGCAAGCAAGGAAGAAGGCAAGAAAGAAAGAAAGCACAAAAGCAAGCACCTACCCGCCGTGCGCTGGCTACTATTTGGGTGCTGGTTCTGCTGATGGTAATTGTTCGCATGGTGTTCTTGATGCGCATGGCGTTGGTCGGGGTGGTGCTCGAGCTGCAACAACGGGAGGATGCGGTGGTGGAGGTGTGCCGCACCCGCGCCGGACTCGAAGTGCCCCAACCCGGACACGGACGCCTCGAACGGCGAGGGCGGGGGCGGGGCGGCGACGAATGGGGAGGTTGCAACATGCGAAACGGGGATGTTAGTATTAGTACGAGTACTTATGTAATAAGTCTCGTCTCTTTCAGAATGCTCGATCAGCAAAATCATCGATTTTTTCCTGTGTTATGCTCGAAACATTGAGGGACCTTTTAGGGGCTGTGCTATTGAAATTAGTCGCTATGCTTAATTTCCATTCAAAAAATCGTATTGAAAATAGCGGCTGTGTCATTGTTCATGTTATTTTGAGATCATTGATGGATTTTTCACCGAGTCATCTTCTCAAAAAAAAAATTGTCTACCGGTTAATCGGGTAACTAGATATCCGAGATCTATATACAGCTTAATCTATATGGATCATCGCACCGGACCCCGGTCGCTGCTTCGGCATGTATGTAGCCTCCGACGAGCTCTCATTTACAAATTTACAAATATGATACCTATCCACAGTACGTCTAGAAGCAGGCAACCTCGACAGGCCAAAATAAAGAGGAGGAAAGGCTAGACTATAATAATACATGTTGCATTTTTCTTTGCCTTCCGAGTAGTGCTGGGTTTAGAATGTTGCATTAACAAGCTGTATTATACAGGGTATTATACATTTTATACCCCAAGGCTCTAGGAAGCCATGTTTTAACTGTGTATAAAATACCCGTTGATAGTGCCCCTTTTGACTCAATGTTTCGATGTTTCGGCGCTGGGATTTATACAAACATATTAAACTAATCAAACCCAGCATTACTTCCGAGTCCACCGAAGCTACATGTTTTTGTTTAGAGTACATTCATGAGAACTCAAGCCCATATTTCGGCCATAAAACACCTTCTAGTAACCACAAAGTAACCACTCTGTGCGAGAGTCAGTCAAACTAAGAACAAATACTTGGTTTGTGGGCCATTGCTTTGCATGGCATTACGAGTCCCGCAATTATAGCAGGGGGGGGGGGGGGGGGGGGGGGGGGTTCGGATTCTTTGTGAATTGAATATATATTGCAGCATTGCAGCATTTAAACTGTACATGGAGATGATCTGAGAACTCACATGTATACTAGTTTCATATGTCAGCTGCATATACCACCATAATTGCAGAAGTAAGCTGAGTGTAGAAATATTATTTAAATCTTTCATACAGCCTTCGTATTTTGTTGTAGATCCCGTCATGATGCCATCGTGAAACCATATATGGCCATTGCTAGTAAATAGTCGAACCGTAAAATGCTCACTGCCATGGTACACAATTCCCCTCAATCGGTGATTAATACTTCGACCTGCTCGTTTAAAATGCAATAGAGGCAATGTTTCAATTTGTGCACTAGTTATGGATAAGTGGAGGAGGACAGGAATTGTAATAACTGGGTTCTCCTTATTAAGTGAGATTCAGTGCCATTTTCCGAGCATCTATGGTATGTGAAAGTATCAGAGAAGCTACTCAAATGGAAACAGTATTTGGGGTAGCTACTATATGTTCGTCCGCATGGAATTATAGACAGCATCCATTCTGCAATTTCGTCTACACTTGCATTGTTATGTCCATAAGGAAAGTCAGCCACTGTTCTTCCGTGAAATATGGTGCACACCATATCTCGAGCTTGTTCTAAAGCTCCAGTTTCAACCCGGAAATTAGTGCTTGCATTTCTGGTGAAAACCTCCGCAATTGAGCACTCCTTTTGTTAACATCATCTCACCAATATTATATAATATTGCAAAAAAAGAATCATACATGCAACTAAAGTTGTAGCTGTCTCATTTGATTCCAGAAAGCTCAGCCGGCACATTAGAGGATCCACCATGTTATTCAAAAGCCCATCATTTTTTTTGGCAGAGTCACGCTCGGAACAGATTTCGTCGTATTGTCTTTTTTTAGGCTGTTGCACAAATGATGGATGGTTTTTAAAAAAAAATGGGTATGTCAATTGAAGAATCCAAAAATCAGTTTAAATCACAGACTTTAACAAAGTCACTAGATATCTACCACCACGCGCTCCGAATAAATTGATAACCAGTCCTCTGTTATTAGTATTTACACTACATGCCCGTTTGTAAAGCTTTGTAACTTCTTAGGTTTGATTTGATATTTATTGGCAAACACTGCGAACCTCTGGGATGTCGAATCTACGCGTAAAAAATGGAGGGGAAAGAAATAACAATGGGAATATGAATGAGGTAAAATAAGAATAGAAAAGGGGATCTTCCGTGTGGTGGGACCTGAACCTTCTATTAAAAGTAGCAAATACACGCATCATCCAGCTGATAACCAGGAACCCAGGATATTCCGCACCGTGAGACTTGAACACTCTATTGCAGTAACAGGTACGTGCAGCACCACATGTACATGTCTAAAGAAAGAAAGAAAAACACAACTCAACACACCTTATAAAGTGGAGCCAGAAAGGAAGAATTATCACCTCATTTACCAGGGATTTTTACTTCATAACAAAAGGGGGGTGGAAAAAATAAGCACTGAGAGTGAGTGATCCACCAACCTAATTTGCACCCCAGCCGTGGTTACGAGGTTCACAATATACAGAATGTGGGTTTTTATCGAATACAGAGAGCCCGGAGAAATCCAGGAATATGTGATGAATGTGACTGAGTGACAGAAAGTTGGTCCCCACGGCCAAACTAAGCCATACCGCTCTCAAATCGGATCGCGAAACAAAGGACAGAAATAGATTGAACGATCGGCCTGATCAGCATCGTGTCTCATTGACAGCAGCATAGGGAGAGCGGCCAGTGCAAAAGCTTTTACAACTTGAGGAGGAGGAGAATGAGGAGGTTGTATAACTGGCAGTAAAATTTTACTACTCTATTCAATGGCTCCAGAGAGAACAGGAATCAGCCTGTTCCCTCAACATAATTTAATTCAACAAACAGAGTAAGGTACACATATTTTAGCTCTCTCAAAGGTCTTCAGCCGCATTCAATCCAGTGCTAAGAATAATGATGTAAAACTTAACATTAGAAAGAAGAGAAGCCAAAGGAACATGGCCCGACCGCCGAAAGGACCGAATTCCGACCCAGTAAAGTGGTAATTTCCATGCAAAGTCAAAATTAAGGGTCTGAAAAACGACCAAAATCCGAGGGTAAGAGGATGGATATAGAACGATTACCTAAACAAGTTTAGGACTCGTAATAAGTATGAGTTTTGCCGGGCAACGCCGCGGCCCTACTACCTAAGTGGATGGCATGGATGGGAAGATAGACGAGGAAAGGAAGGGAATGAAAGGCGATGCGCCCTAAAATACGTCTCCAAGTAAACAAAGGCGGAAGAGAATGAATGTCAAAAGAGGAAGTGAAGACGGCGCTGGAGGAGCCCGAGCGCGCGCGCATGCCCCGCGCATCGTGACGCGCATACTCCGCCCCGCTGTGGCTGGCAGCGCTCGTAGGAGGCACACTGGGCGGTAGGCACAAAGAGCGCCCTACCCCGGCACCGATGCTGCCATGCGCTGGTGTCGCGTCCTCGATGTCTCGCTAGGCACGCACAACAGCACTCTGTGCGCGCCACGCGGATCTCGCAGCTCCCCCTGCTCCCCAGTACGCCTCGCCTGCGATGCCTCCGGTGATGGCCCTGCCGGCTCCCCTCCCCGCCCCCGCCCCCGCCCCCGTCCCAGGAGCGTATCCCGCGCCCCCCGTCTCCTTACCCAACCCACCCATGCCCGTGGCTCCCGCTCCCGTCGTCACGCCGGACCGCAGTCGCCAAGCGCACCTCGGTCCGATGGCGTGGAAGGGCAACTTTAATGTGGCACCCCGCAGCCTCATCCTGGCCGTCCTCGGCGTCACCACCATGCGCGGCGTGCGCTACACGACGCGCAGGGGCCCTGATGACCACACTGCCCTCCTCACCTTCGAGGCCGACGCCGTCGCAACGTGGTTCGTCAATGCCTGGAACGACAACGTGCGTGCCGGCTACGAGGTCTGTTATGCCAGCCCTTTAAATGGGTAAGGGCAGCTCAGCCCCCCTTCATCCCCCCCTCCCTTTTTTCTTTGTACGCACCGGCGGCGCCCCCACCTACTTCCCTCCCTGTCGCCCAAAATAGACCTAATATGATCTTGTCACTCCCTACTCCCGTCGCGTCGCCCGCGCCCCTTGTTATACCTTCTACCCACCCACGTAATTCTGCACAGTACATTCGTATTAAAAGTTGGAATATCAATGGTGCCTTTCCCTTAAAAATGAGCTGCCCAATATACCGAAAGGATCTCGAAAAATATGATATAAATTTATTTCAAGAGACGCACTTGCGTCCTCATCAACACGACTCCGTCGACCTACCAGTCAACTATAATATCATCTCACGCACTAGACGCCCAAAGGCGTCTTTTGCTAAATCCTGGGGCGGCGTCGCAGCCGTCATACACGCCGCGCTTCCCATCAAATATCGCGAGGATCTCTCCGGCCCGGATTTCATGGTCCTCCAATTGGACAGGCTCCTGATTTTGGGGGCGTACTTGCTTCCAGAATCCTCGACGTGGGCAGGAAACCTAGACTCTGATCCCTGCGATGCAATAATTGCATCAATTTCTCTGGCTTATATGGCCAACTATGATATTCTTCTTGCTGGTGATCTTAATGCCCGTATGGCCTCGCGAGTGGCCTTCTTACTAGACCCACCGCGTCTTTCGAGTGACAACGGACAGATAACAGCACGCGGCCGATGGCTACTGGAACTATGCGCGGATTACAAACTTGCACTAATATCCGGGGCAATCCAATTTGGTACTGAAGGAGCAAAACCCACGTCGTTTCAGGGTTCCCGTGAGACAATTGTCGACTACGCAATATGCTCCCGCAGTATCTTCGAGAAGGTGAAGAGCTTCAAAGTACTGGACCGTGTCGATGGATATGACCACGCTGCACTGGTGATTTGTCTCGAAATAAACCTGGAGTTAATCCCCACACTCTGCACTGCGCGCAAAAAGCGCAAATTAGAAGTGGTGCTGCCATCAGTAACTCCCTTGGACAATCTCTACATCAAGACTCTTGAGGCTGGTAAAGATGAGGCCAAAAAATTGCTCGCTCTGTATGGTCCTGTGTATTTCAACACAAAAGTCTTTAAAGTCACGGTTCATGGAACATGCTCCAATGCCGGAAAAATATCGGCGGCAGCAGGAGCTGCGACGTACTGGGGCCCCAACTCGGCAGGAAACAAGTCGTCGCGAGTCTGGGGCGGTCAAACCGGTCCGAGAGCGGAAATCTTAGCCGTACTGTTGGCAGTTCAAGATGCGCCGCCTCATAAAAATATGGAGATTTCCACCCGGTCCGAATACGCAATTCGCTCAGTCGTATATTACGCGGCGCGGAATGACGCATGTGGATGGCGCTGCCAGAACGCAGATTTGTTAAAGCCATTAATCATGGCAATCAAAGCTCGCACAGCTCCACTGCACTTCCGACACATCGACAAAACAATGCTGAAAAATGGACACTTGATTCAAGTGAAAGCCTTGGTGAATCAAGCCACAAAGCTACGCTTGCCCACGCTGCCGCTGAACCCTGTGCCCAGACCGGCCTCGTCGCATTCTACGGTACAAATTCTATCTGGCATTGCGAAGGTAACAACAGATGTACCAAGTGATGGTGAAAAACCCCAGACTGCCGCTGTACCAACCAGGACAAATTACCCTCTCCCGCATCGTGGCAGAGATAGGTTGGTAGCCATGAGAGAAGAGAACCGTCGGAAAATCATGAATCCTCCATCACACGCCGCGTTCTGGGCGGACGTCAAAAGAATGTCTGATCCGCGGCCGGCTCCTATTACAGTCACCGCTTTCAGTCTTTGAGATGTCTTCGAAAGGCGCCTGAGTCCGCCAGACATAATGCCTGATCAGTTCGACGCGCGCAGCATAAGATAAATTCTATTATTGCAAGCTTGATTCCCGAAAAAACGGTTGATAATACTCCAGAGGGATTCTTCTCGGCGCCGTGGACTATTGGCGACATGGGATACCTTAAAGACCATCTACGAACCCACTCGCTAGACAGCTCTCCCGGGGATGATGCGGTGCTCTACACTCAAATTCTTGAGATCCCAAACGAGGACCTTCTCATTTTGTGTAATGAATGTGTCGCTCGCTGTGATGGCCCTACAGCATGGTTCATGACTCCTCTCATCGGCATACTCAAGCGGTTGAAGCCGCATTTCGACCCAGACAGCTACAGGCTCGTTGCTACAGAGAGTTGCACTCTTAAAAGTGCTACGTTACTGATACTGCGCCGCATCTTTGCTTGGGCTGAATCACGGCAACTTATTCCGGACTGGCAAAATGGGTTCCGTCCCGGCTATCGGACTAATAACAACCCCTTTATACTCCGATGCGTTAAAGAATGGGCTAGATCACGCGGCTTTACAGTATACGTAGCGTGTGTCGACGCAACAAACGCATTCCCGTCAACAGACCGTTCATCACTGTGGCTAAAATTATACCGACTCGGAATGGGCGGGCCAATGTTTGACTGGCTGCGAATGGTGTATGACAAAATGCGATATTATGTGCGCCATGGCGACATGCACTCGGAGATCTTCAAAGCGTTGATTGGACTGCTAACGGGAGATCCCGTATCGCCGATACTCTGGAATCTATTCTTGTCAGATTTATCAATGATGCCCGACATGGATGATGTGTTCCTCGCTGGGGTCCGAATTTCTCTCGTGGCCCAAGCTGATGACCTTCTTATTATCTCGCGTTCACCCCGTGGGATGCGCGCTAAGCTGTCAACTCTGGAAAATGGTGTGCCTCAAATTTTATCCTGATCAATCTGATCAAGACAATTATTTTGATTTTTGGCCCATGCCGTCTGCCACTCCCAGAGTTCCACCTTGGAACTGCACTCCTATCAGTCAAAGTTAAAGAGAAATATGTGGGCATGAATATGAACACAGAAACCCGTCACATGTTTGCAGACCATTATACATTAAAGGCACAAACAGCACGATATTGCGGGCATAGAATCATGGGTCTAAAAGACATGACAGGAAGGCTTATGCCAAAAAAACTCAAAAATTTATACATGGCGAGAATTGATTGCCATCTGATCCACGGGTGCGAAGTCTCCCCGGACAGTGAATCAATCCATGTTAGGAAATTGTGTAAAGTTCAAGTAAGCTTCATCCGCCACATGCTCAACCTCCATTCTCGCTCGATGATAGCGCCCCTATTTACCGAAACTGGATTGGTCCCACTGCGAGTCCGACATTTCCAAATTGTTCTTAGCCATTTATGTTACTTCCTCAGCCTTAAAAACAACCACTTTGCCCGAGCCGCACTTAACAGTTCTATTGAACTAGCAATGGAGAGCAAAAAGAGTTGGGCACAGGATGTCATAAAAGCAGCTCAAGGACTACCATTCCCTTGCCCCATTTTTATTCTTAACGCTGCAACGGAAGTTGAATACGTTGAAGATTACTCAAAAATGGTCAGCAAATTATTACAGGAATGGTTACAGGAACAAATAAGCTCGTCAGAGAAGCTCTACACTGCCAGCGGATGTTCCACTAAAATGCAGAGAATCACGTGTTTGTGGAAGATCAGAATCGGGTCTGTGGAATTTCACTGGAGCATCCACTGTATTTCTACAACTTTACGAGGCCGTGGAAATCCAGTGGCATGATCTGTTGGATTCTGAAACTCATATCTGTGATCCCATGTACACTCTCTCTCACGAAATATCCAAGTCATGGTGTCTTCACCTGCATGTGTGACTCGGAAGTTATCCTCTGCTTTCTACCCTATTGCCGCGCTAGAACTGCGGTGTGAAGCGATCAATTATACTTTTGCCATTTTGTTTCACTTGTCACTGTAGACGGACTCGGGACGGACCGACGAGAAGAAAAAAAAGCCCTCTAACTAGTACCTTCGAATCCCAAGGGCCATGAGGGAATAAATAGGATAGGCCTTAACAGGTGTTGTGGCTCAGTTGGATCAGTGGTGTTCTTTGGATGGAGAACTTTTATTGTGCCGCGAGTTCGAACCTTTTGGCACGCGCGATTTTGGCATTATTTTGCCCATCAAGGGCCTGTGGACTTCCAGTGAAATTGCCCACTGTCAGCCCACAGCCTCGTACACCTCTGGAAATCCACTGGATTTGGTCACGTGGGTTCTGCAAATTTCTGAAATCGCCCGATCTCTGTATTTCAGTGGAATGTCCACTGGCAGTGTATCTACTTCACGGACGTCTAGAACCACAAAAGGACGAGGGTCCGGCGCAGATCACTTCTATTATGCGGCATTATTTGAGTATGGTCAGAGTACAGAAGCACCGGGAGGCAATTACGTCCCTGCTGCTATCTACGCACCTACTCGCCGTGGAAGTCTTGCGCTATGTTGACCATGCATACGCTCCCGTGCCCCGGGCAGAACGGCTTTGCAGAATATGTAAAGAAGAAGTGGAAACTCCAGGACACGCACTGATCTCATGCGACGCACTTGACGCGCTGAATCAATTACGTTCCACGTTTCTCACGAAGCTCTTCTTAGACGCGCCATTCTTGCAACTCCGCATGGCCGAACTGACAAATATTGAATTTGTCAAGGCCATGATTTATAACCGCCCAACCATCGCACTTGTAGCAAAGTATGTATATGACGTCCTTGAATTGTTCTATGCACTCCCCGTGTTTCGTTTGACAGATGTTCTGGTACCCGCCGTTTTAGGTCACTAATTTTGCTTCGGTGTGTTGAAGTGGTTCTACAGCGGTTCGAATCGCGAGCTCGGCCATGGAGATACAGTGAAGTCCAGGGACTAGTGTACGCATTGCCTTTGTAAGTACACTTAGATACTTCCTGGGCCCGGCGTTCCTGAGCGGGACCGTGCCGTGTAATCCTACCTACCTACCTACCCCGTGAAGGAGCTGGAGCTCGATATCCGCTCGCACACGCCGCGCCGCCCACACCGAACGCTCCTTGTCGCGCCGTCGGAGGTCCAGGTTCATTCCCGGCGTTATTCGTAGTGTTCCTGTTCGTGCTCTGTATTGTCTCCCTAGTAGAATCCCGTCGTCGTTGTTGTCGTGGTCGTGGAAAGACTCTGCCTCACGCGGGCATCAGGGGAAGAGCCAGCATGTGATATACAGCCGCAAATAGCTTTATTTTAATTTTCGGCTTCCCTTTTTTATCGCATCCCACAAAATCCTGTATGAATCTCAGTCCAAAGTAAGCACCATAAGCCTTCGTAGCGCGCGGTGCGCACCTCAATAAAATGATTGATAATAAACGCATCGATCTAATTGAGTATGACGTTCACTTTGCACTTTTATTATTAGCGCGACAAGTACAAAGCGCGACAAACATTTCTGACAGTGCGACAGTTTTGGTGCGCGACATTTTCTCCCGTGGCTCTGGCACGACACAAAATTTCTAGTCTCAACGCGACATTTTCTGCAGCACGACATTTTATTTCTGCCTGAGCGCGAGACTTTATTTCTCTGGCGCAAGACTTTATTCTTACTACGCGACACTTTTCTTAATCTTCAGCGCGCAAAACTTTGGGAACTTAAGACTATCTACTACATTAAGGCTGCAATGGCATCGGCTATAATATGGTCCTCCTTCTTCAACTGGCTGGGCCTTTCTGGGACTTCCCCGTCTGCTGGACGATCCTGGATGCTCGCAACGGTCCGAATCCGACATTCCCCTGTCATTCCAGGAACATCAAGTTCTGGAAGCATATCATGCAGCTCTGCTCCTGACATCTCGTCCCTCAGCAATGCCCCGAGCATGCCAGTGGAGTCCATCCACACCTCGTTCCAGCATCTCTCGCACAAAGTGAGCCCGTAACAGATGCTTGCATGCATCACCGTTGGCGGCCAGAGTGCGAGGTTAATGCGATGCTGCTTGACCTCGGTATGGGCTCGGACCAATGCTCTATATGCTCTGTGGTCGATAAGGTCCTCGTCACTCTCTGTCAAGTCAAGGATTGAATGAGACATCAATTCCTCGAATGCATGCTCAATCCAATGGGTGGCATCAAAGTTCTGAGCAAGCCTGAAACGCAAGGCTGGTACCAGTAGCGGGTGATTCTCAAGGTGATGCACGGCATACTTTATCCCCGACGCTGCGTCAAAAAAATGGCTGAGTCGTAGGACAGCAGTTAAACCAAGGAGTGGCCGAGTTTCATCAGTCCACCTGCATCCAGTAAGTTTCCATACTTCAGATTATTATGCAACTGGAACTCACAGCTGTGTACTGAATATGAATTCCATGAATGCTTCGACCTCATCGGCACTGAAATCTTTTGGCAGCTCCAATGCCGTTGCATCACTGTCCCCGTCGCTAATTGTTTCTTCCGACTTCTCCTCTGCAACTGGTTTGGGCATTCCAAGCATTGTCTCAAAGAAACGGCTTTTAACTGTCGATAAACCTTGAATAGAGTCCCCATCACAGGCCTGGTATGATTCCTGTCTTAGTTGTAGGCAACATCCGGTGCAATATTAAAGCACCTTTAGTATTAATAGTGTATGACACGGGTAAACCGCGGGTGGATCCGGGCTGTACCGGACCCGGACCCGTCTATACCGTACCCGTTTGATGGCGGGTACAGTTCAACGGGTTTCTCACCGCGGTGTGTGGTCAAAACCCCCGGTGCACAAACCGTGTTATATAACCTAGGTATTGTGGCCTACTTTCAGGAACCATGGCTGCCACCCAAATCAATTTGTAGCAAATAGGATATCTTATTATCTCCTAGCTACATAAATAATACCCTATGAGCTGTGGTGGGATAAGGAAACCACTGCCAAAAAAAAAAAGATAAGTCAATAATAAAAGGAATCAAAGACATAGCATACCCGGAATCTGGGAGGAGAGATCTTCTTGCCGTTTGGGCGCTTATTTGGACAATTCCTTAGCCAAATAAGCGCCCAAACCAGATCAATGATTGCTTGCTCCAACTTGGACCTCTCCTCCATCTTCTGTGCCGGTTCCCTTCTCTGTTTTTCGCTCTTTCTTCTTTGCAGCTCCTCCAAAACTATCTCACCCACCCTATGCAGACTATCAGTGATAAACCCAATGCCAAAACCTCAAGGTATTTTCCTCAGGCTTCCGTGGGCTCAATCCTCCCCTGACTGTCATCCAGAAACCTCACTAGGCATCGCTCATGGCCGATGACTACCAGCCCATTGTGATGACTTGTGTCAATTATCTAAAATTGCCAAAGTACAACTCAAAGAGCATCATGCAGGAGAAGCTGGGCATTGTGATCTAAGAAGGCATGCGAAGCTTCCACTTATCTTGAGGAGCAGAGATACAAAGAAATTGGAGGACATAGTTACATCTGGATCTATCTATTTTCATAATTGTCTCAGGCTGAAAACTGATGGGCACCTTAACTAGCCCTCAGATATGAAATGTTTAAAATACTTTGTATCAATATTATTGCAGATGTCTGTGTGTCTAAACGGTCTCTGTTATTAATAGACTGTGAAAGGTACCCACCAACACCCCAAACCGTGCCTTTACCGCGGGTTTTGAACCGCGGTAAAACTGGTGCCAGTACGGTGCGGGTTCCCGGTTATATGGTTTTGGCCCCAGGCCAACCCGTACCCTTACCCTCCAGACCCGTACCTATATCACCGCGGTTATACCCCTACCCTTGCCATACACTAAACTGTATTAACAATGTGCCGTCTGGAAAATACATCGTAGGATGCCGCTTCTCAAGGGAAACCTCAGGCTCTTCCTATAGGGAGGCTCTATAGACCATGTACCTCTGTCGGAAGCATAAAGTGGCGCTCCGGATAGTTAGACGCATATTTTTCGTGCCTAAAGTCAAACGGGTTCTGATTCACACATTTTCAGGTCAACTCCACAGCTGCCACTCTTTTCATAAGGGTGCCGTCTACTAGTAGCAAGAGCTCCGAAATTCAATCTGCTCATGATCAATTGGCTCCGTGGTGACGACGCACCCGGCACTTGTCTTACAACTACCGACGCAAGTTTAAGATTTTTTTCTTTTTCTTTCCCTTTAACCGCCGATATTTCAGCTGGCACCTGCGCCACGTGGAAAGACTTTTTAATTTTACGGGCGACGCTTTCAAGGCTGCCTCCACCATATACGAAGAATTTACATCAGTGAAATGAACGTCGAAGAGCGTCTAAAATGCCGTGGTTAAAAAAACATCAAGGATGCGTTGAATCAGGATATTGTTGAGGGAATCCTGTTCGGCGGACTAAAATAGCGCCGACTGGACCGAGGATCAGTGAAGTCAGCGCATCCTTCGAGCCTGCTTTCCTTTCCATAGGGAAATAGAGGTTGAACCATTTGGGCAGAAATAGAGCACGATAACTTCGGAGTAAAAAACAATTATATGTGACAAAAATCTCCCTTCCATCACGAATCAATCCAACGCTCAAATGCCATCTTGAACTTCAGAATCGAATTATTGATTCATGTTGCGGTAAAAATAAAACGGTCATCATCCGTTTGGCAGATCTAGAGTCGAACTTGAATTTATCTTACTTCTTATCCTCGTAAGCTAATACTAAGTTTGTATACGTAGAGAGCAAATGACGGAATGCTAGCGGACGTCGAAAAGGTGACAAATGACTAGGATTGTGGGAATGCTCGTCTTGACTTGTCCTGTGGAAACTGCTGGACGTCGGACGTCGGTGGCACATCACGACAGGCTATTTTAAGATAAGCGTATTTTAGAGGAATCTCTGTCCAAAAATGGAAGGTACAATATATATCGTTTTGTAACGAGGCATTGAAGAACGGAACTGCACACAAACCGCATCCTGATTCAAACCGCATCCTGATTCTTCAACCACATCTCACGTGACATGCGTTTCGAGATTTCAGTCGCGGGACCAATGAGGATCCCCAAAGGATCCCTGTGCTATTCCCTTCGACTCATATCATACAGGTGTACATAATTAGAACTTCAGAGAGTTCCAGTGATTACCGTTCTTCTGTATCGTAATCAACAATTACTGACAATCTGACATCCACGCCTTCCCCACGACCTGCAGTGTCAGTCAATATTCATTGGCCGAAGCAATTTCATCAAGAGATCACCACATTCGATCAATTCTCTGCCAGATAATAATACCACCGTATTTGACTGCTCGTCTTCTCCCGCCCCCATCCATAAGTGGAAGCTCTTTCCTGATGGGACTCTCCACACGCGCACTTCTCTTGAAACTCTCTTATCACCCGGAATCCGGTATCTGTACGCTGTTAGTTGATGGTAAGGTTATGAACGGGCCCTTCCCTCATACTTTCCGTGGAAAGCAGGGAACAATCGACGCACTCATCATGATCGTTCAGCTTATCATTCAGAATCGTCCTTTTTGCACCCCTAGATATTTGGCAGTTGCAGACCGTGAAAGCAAGAACTTGGTTCTTTTCATCACAAGAAGCAGTCATATGTGGATTCCGTGTGTGAAGCCTCGAACCCGAGCCGCCGCACGGCAGGTATAAAGAGAAACAGAGTCCGTTCTCTATTTCCAGCTGCACCGGCCTTCGCCATGCAATTCACCTTCGCATCCTTACAGGTATTCGTCATTGCAGGTATCATGCTGCAGTTTGCGGCTGGTAGTCCTATCGGCCTGAACAAGCATGGTGAGATCAGTTCTCCAACGCGCCGCGATGTCTTAACGCTGTCTTTCACAGTCGATACCAGCGTTGGGGAGGATGGTGACAAGCTTCTTTGGCTATCGGAGCCCACCAAGCCATCGAAACGAGTGACCATGGGCCAAGGTAGGATTTCTAGTGTGCCGCGATTTCTTACCGCTGTTTTTCACAGTCGATACCCACGTTGGAGAGGATGGTGACAAGCTTCTCTGGCTATCAGAGCCCACCAAGCCATCGAAGCGAGTCACCATGGGCGAAGGTAGAATTATGGGTCTAAAGATGATCCACTGTTCCTAAAGTTTTTCGTTCCAAGACGGCGAACCGGGGCTTGACTGGCTCAACAATTTAGTGCCAGCCAAACGCACCATAGTCGAAGGTAGGATTATCGGTCTAAGGATGTCCCAAGTTCCTAAATGGTTTTCCGAAGACGGTGAACCTGGGCTTGACTGGCTCAACAATTTGGCGCCAGCGAAACGGGACAAAGGTAGAATTCTTCCTCCCGTGTGCTACTACTGTTCCTTAATGTCTGTATTTGGTGATAGTCCAAGATCGTGACGCAGCCGACCCCTGGGGAGACTTCGTCGTCAGACCAGCTTCAAGCTAAACGAGATGGTATATACTACACCCGGTCATACTTCAAGTCGCATATTGACGGAATTTTTTATTAGCTCGATTGCGATCCTTCCACCAAGGCGTCGGACTATATCGCGTATCTGAGACCCATGTATTATGTATGATCCAATGTACAGTTCGTGTGATCTGAAGTCCTTGAGGGAATTCTACTATTTTCGGTGCAGAGAAATTAAGCTGCTAAAATTGCGTCATGGTGACCATTCTCCGCTTACAGATCTTATTTACTTCTAGTATCGACAGCTATCCGCGCAACTGGACCTAGTACTACTTTGGGCCCACCAGTGTGAGATTGAACCAGATGATCACGTGAGGCATCCGACCAGCAAAATAATTGTACTACGAACCGGGTACGAGCCCGACAGTCGTATCTGCAATTTAAAAGACTCTTATAAATCCTGTTCGACATGAAAAACTGTTCGTTCGTTCGTCATAAAATCATATATGAGCGAAATCCTCCCCGAGGAATATTCGATGCCATCAGAATCACCTAAATAATAGAAAGTTCCGTCAGCTCTGTGCAGTTTACGGAGGATCGCGGAGAATCCAAACGTACGGGCTACCTAGGCATTGAGGTCCTCAACAGCTATTCACCACGGAAATAAATATTTAGCAGCCAGAACTTTCAATCATCCGGGGATGTATATAATAATTACTTACCGCGGAGCCCATCAAGCGGGGTTCAAGCTCTGCAACCGCTGTGGACGACCAAAGTTGAGCACCCAGAATAAATCGCGTCGAAGAAGTATAATATACGAACAGCGTCTAGGGGGCTGCAGCCATTCGAGCTTGGGCTGAGGATCACCGCCGAATTCCGAGTCGTCTAAATTATTCGCGTGGGTAAAATAAGGCGAGTAACGAGGATGGAGGACGCTCGAGCATCGTATGTATATACCTTCTCCCTTGCCAGGCTTGAGGAGGGGGATGATCGTGGCAGATACGAGCTGCAATAAAACGGTTGCGACGAGGAAGACGCGGAGGGGCGCGTTGGTTACTTGCATAGCACGCAGGACCGAGCGAGTGAGTAAGTCGGCGCTGAGCGAAGTGAGGCTGCCCATCCAAGTTACTGAAGCTCATTTATTTATAGATGTGGGCCTCTGTGTGTGTACATACGCTGCACTGCTCTAGTGTTGCTGTGCGCACGTGGAGGAGACGTTCTTCCAATGATGACCGAATTTGCGAAGATGTTGATTGACAATGCGAAAATATTCTCTGTAAGATGTGAGCGATGCTTGTACAGTGCTAGCTTCTGCAATCCGGAGGGATGAGACTGGGGCGGAGAACGGCGGGTGCAGGAGCTGAGTGGAAAGTTCAAAGTAGGTGGTGAACAAAAAGTGATCCACCTAGATTAACCCATTGCGTGTACCCGGCGCAAACATCTAGGCCCAGTTCCGTCGATAAGGACTCCCGCTGCAGTGGAACGCCGTGACAGATTCTCATGGCGGTAAAGTCATATTTGGCAGGTAAGTAAACTGAAGAAGCGTTCCACTGATGATGATTCCAGTCCAATGATTCCAATGCGTCTATATGGATATTCCTCAAAGTCTGTGACGCGCGAACAGACGGACAAGAAGATGATCATCTGCACTGGGGTTCTGTTCTGAACTCGTTGTTTATATAGACGCTCGTCTGCGGAAAGGGAGCCTTGAGGGCTGAATTTGATTTGTTCTCTGCTTCCCTGTCGGAGAGGTAGCTGCAAGAGAAAGTTCCCATGCCCGGGGAGTTGTCCTTGATGACGATGATTAAAAAAGGCTTCCTGGTGTCCTGAACATTGCAGAAAAGCGCGAGTACTAGAGATGAATCTGCCTCGTCGTCGGAAAGCCACAGTTGGTAAAATCCGATTCATCTCGATTCCCAAGTTGAACATCCTAAAGAATTCCTGAAAGAGCGATGAGCAGAGCATACTTCGAGGCAGTAGGCTAGAGATCAGGCTGTGGGAGGTAATCAAGAGGTAACAGATGGCACTTTGACAATGGCGCTCCAAGGCAGAACTTGAACTACGGATCATTCAATTGAATGTCAGACTCGGATCATGCCGCAAGTAAATGATGGGTCATTTGCGATGATCATGACATCATGTGGGAAAATGAATGAATGTGCTCGAGAACTTTAAAAAGAAAATTCAACGCGGCGGAATACCAATACGAACTCGAGGCGAATTTGTGGCTCGTCCCGAAAATTTTGAGGCTTTCTTTTTGTGACGAACATTGGACAGGGGGGGTATATTATACTCGCGAGGTCCACAACATGAACGACGAATTTACGGAATACAAACACATAGAACCATTCAGGTGGTTATCCATCTAGAAATCTACAAGATGCAAACCGAGCACAACACCATTCCAGGGGACAGGACGAACAGTTACCGGATGTTGAGATCCTGGCAAAAGAGAATGGATAAGATCCACGCAGTAGTAATTGCGGGGATATTTGAGAGCGTAAGAGTACCTTGAAGAAGGCAGAGCGAGGTGGGGGACAAGGAATGCAATGGTCTTCGCGCGGATGAAAGTTGCGGGAGCGGACATCAAAGTAGAATCAGGTATCTTGTGGCACTGGTCTTCAAATTGTTGAAAGCTAGCAAAAACGGTGAGAATTTTACCAGTTTTGACGCAGGTGCATCATCATGAGCATGGTGTTGAAGTTGAGTGTGTACATGTTTTGAAGTATTTTTACGAGCCAAAGAGAGGCTACCCCTTTCGTTTGATTCCATCACCATGGACACCCTTGAAAGTGTTTTATCCTGTCGCGTCGGCGTCGCGTCTACGGTCACGGTTTGTTTAAACGGAGATTTGAGGTCATGGCCGCCCTGGCGTGTGGGTGCATGCTTGTCTTGGTGCCCAGAACCAAATACCGGGACCTCCCAAATGTCCCAAAAGGGTAGGCAGGAACGTGTCGCGCATCAATTTCCGAAAAAAGTGTCGCGCTGAGAATAGTGTCGCGCGATAATAAAAGTGCAAAGTGAACGTCATAATTGAGGCGCGGGTTTCGACTCCCCACGAAAGCATGATCGGGAATTTCGAATTTGCCTTTTTTTGCCTTTCACCCAACCCTTCAAGAAAGTGAGGTTTAAAATCTGGTTCAAGGTAGAAGCAGTAAGCCTTCGTAGCGCACGATGCGCACCTCACCTCAATAATTGAAATCTTTGTTATAATGAGGCTTGGGGTTCGACTCCCCACGAAGGCATACTCGGCTTCCCTTTGCTTCCCTTTTTTTTCTCCGGCCCAACTCTGTAAGAAAGCGATGTATAAAACAAAGTAAAAATTATATACAACAAGCATTCGTAGCGCACGGTGCGCACCTCAGATTCATGGAGTGGCAAACTGAGCCTCATGAGGACCGGGGTTCGACTCCCCACGAAGGCATAGTAGTGTTTGGTGGCTGCAAGCTTTTTTTTTCTCTCGTCCCAACCCTGCGGACAGAAATTGTCGAATAAAAGGAAGGATCGCGGAAGCCCAGTAAGCCTTTGTACCGCACGGTGCGCACCTCACCTGTGAGACCAGAATCTGAAAATGCAGTACGATCCATGAGAGCGTGGGGCCTATTTTTTTTATTTCCCTTTTTTTGCCCGCACCCGATACTGCCGAAAGAAATTGTAGAATAAAGCCAGGCGAAAAATAAATGCAATAAGCCTTCGTAGCGCATGGTGTGCACCTCAATTGAATAATATTCCCAGCGTACACTGTGAGGAACGGGGTTCGACTCCCCACAAAGGCATGTTGCCTTCGGTTTCCCTTTTTTCTCTTACCCAGCCCTGCAGAGGAAAATTGTACAATAAAAGGAGAGACCGGGTAAGTACAACAAGCCTTCGTAGCGCATGGTGCGCACCTCACATTCATAGCGTCATGAGAAATCGGTTTATGAGGCACGGGGTTCAACTCCCCACGAAAGCATATAATGCGTCGTTCATCTCTTTTTGCCTCTACCCAAGGCCGCACTGCAAGAAAGCGAGGTTTTAAAAAGGCACAGAAGTGAGTCAATAAGCCCTCGTAGCGCATGGTGCGCACCTCAATTCAATGGTTGACGTCTGCATTGATCTAATGAGGATTGGGGTTCGACTCCCCACGAAGGCATGTTCAAGTATGATCACTTTTTTGCCACTACCCAACCTGCAAGGAAGTGAGGTTTAAAAGAAGGCACAAATGTCGGAAAAATCCCATTCGGCTTTAAACGGCGCTGAACGCGTTCCAAGCCGTTCCATGCCCAAATGGTTTTAGCTGGCTTCCAACGCACAGTTCGGAATCACGCAAGCGCTCCCAAGCCACGTTCATGCTTCTAACGCGTTCTGAGATGAGTCTCCGAAAAGTCACAAAATTTGTGCGCTCCCGTTCTTCTCCACGAAGAGGGGCGCTCTTTACAGTCACAGTCATTGTAGTAGTTCGTTCTTCAGTCAGTGAGTAAGCAAGTAAGTAATGACTCGTAGTAAGTTATTATGTTTAGAAAGTGTACAACTAATCTTAAGGAGTGTGTCCAACACGCATACATGAATAGGAAAAGATTCAGAGGTCATCAACAGAGTTATGTACCTTGGTCGGCGTCCCGGGTGGGGCTTTTCACACGGGCTCCACAGCTGTTATATTTCGAGAACAAGGCTGGTTGAAAAAATACAACCCAGGACAAGCATGTATTAAGTCAAATCACTCCTCTGAGGCACCGAGAAATGACCTAAAAATATTTTTCTGACCCTCAAAAATATATGTGTACCTTGGGACAGCTTAGGACAGCTTGTAACTCACACCAAGCCTTCAGACAGCTTGAGACTGGTTCCAAGTCCCTCCGCCACGCCTTGGAAGCACTCCGAAGCCGTCCCAAGGTCACATGCTGAACCATGCCGTTGCAAGCTGAATGGCTTTTTTCCGACAAAGGTAAGTAAAATAAGCCTTCGTAGCACACGGCGCACCTCACCTCAATAGTTGATAAGTTAGCTTCTCCATTGATCCAATGAGGATTGTGGTTCGACTCCCCATGAAAGGCATACTCGGGGTCCCTGTGTCTTTTGGCCCTCGTTCCACGAAAAATCTGTATGAAAAGGGAGATAAATTAAGTGGGGTAAGCTTTTGTACTGTACTGTGAGCACCTCACATCTATAATACACCACGAAGCTCGGTTCATGAGGCACGGTCCCCGGCACTACGGCTTCGATGTCCCTTTTTTTGCCCCTACCCAACCCTGCAAGAAAGAGAGGTTCAAAACAAGGCACAAAAGGTGAGCTGACAAGCTTGTGTAGCGCACGGTGCGCACTTCACATTTATCAGCAACACCTTGCATAAAGAACGGGTTCGACTCCCCACGAAGGCATATTTGCAGACACTGTAAAAACTTTTGGGGGCTGTTATCACAGCACAGATAAAGTCCGCATAAAACAAGGGACAAAAGTAAGCACAACAAGGCTTCGTAGCGCATTGTGCGCGCCTCAATACAATAATTTGTAAATGCTTTAGACTCTCGTAGACAGACGCTTTAGCAACTGAAGCTCGTACGTCGCTTGTTAATAAGTGCTTCGATCTAATGAGGCACGGGGTTCGATTCCCCGCAGGCCTTCTCACTTGGCCGTGAAGATTTTTGCCTCCTACCTGGCGGAATAATTGTGGTTTAAAACAAGATACAAGGTAAGTACCATAAGCTTTCGTAGCGCACGGTGCGCACCTCACATCCATACATCCATTTCCATTCGGCACGGGGTTCGACTCCCCACGAAAACATAAAATCGGGTTCAAAGCAAGTGCACTAAGCTTTCGTAGCACACGGGGCGCACCTCCATTTAATATGAACAATTTTGACGTTCCAATGAGGCACGGGGTTAGACTCCACACGAAAGCATGGGTTGCGTGGGCATGAGTTTTTTTGTCCCTGATTCCACGAAAAATCTGTATAAATCTCAGTCCAAGATAAGGACAACAATTTCGTAGCGCACTGTGCGCACCCCACTCTCATCTGCAAAGAAGATGAAAACTAAGCTTATAATGAAGCACGGGGTTCGACTCCCACGAAGGCGTGGTCGCGAAATTGAATTTGCCCTTTTTGCCTCTCACCTAACCCTGAAAGAAAGTGAGGTTTAAAACAAGTCACAAAGTAAAAACATTAAGCTTTCGTAGCGCACGGTGCGCACCTCATACTCATGGGGTAAGAGACAAATTTATAAGGAACCACGAAGGCATAGAGTCTAGTGGCTGCAAGTTTTTTTTTTCTCCCGTCCCAACCCTGCGGAAAGAAATTATCGAATAAAAGGAAGGATCGAGGAAGGTCAGTAAGCCTTCGTAGCGCACGGTGCGCACCTCACCTCACATCCGGTGAGACCAGAATCTGATAATGAAGTACGGCCCATGAGAGCATGGGGCTTATTTTTTTATTTCCCTTTTTTTGCCCCCACCCGATACTGCCGAAAGAAATTGTAAAATAAAATCAAGTGAAAAATAAGTGCAGTAAGCCTTCGTAGCGCATAATGTGCACCTCAATTGATATTCCCAGCGTGAACGTTGAGGAACGGGGTTCGACTCTCCACAAAGGCATGTGCCTTCGGTTTCCCTTTTTTTTTCTCCTACCCAGCCCTGCAGAGGAAAATTGTACAATAAAAGGAGAGACCGGGTAAGTACAATAAGCCTTCGTAGCGCATGGTGCGCACCTCACATTCATAGCGTCATGAGAAATCGGTTTATGAGGCACGGGGTTCAACTCCCCACGAAAGCATAAAATGGCTGAGTGCTTTTTTTTGGCCTCTACCCAAGGCCGCACTGCAAGAAGGCACAGAAGTAAGTCAATAGCGCACGGTGCGCACCTCACCTCAATAATTTATAAGAATCGCGGTTCCAGTAAGGAACGGGATTCGACTCCCCCCAAAGGCTTATGCAGAGTTTCTGCTCTTTTCCTCCGCGCCGCAAAGAGGGCGAGGTACCAAAGGTGGTTTCATAGGAAGTAAAATAAGCTTCGTTGAATGTGTATATCCTGGGCTACGCTGACTCCGTCCTTCAATTATTTCAAAAAAAAAAGATGGCAGGAAAAAAATTCGATTGATAGCATCAAAGCGCAGAACAGTGAGAGAGACGGATACATCGACAGCAGACCGTAAGGAAGAAACCCGAGAAAAGAGAAAGAAGATCAAGCCCATGAGATGCCCTCAATTGGCGGGGAGAATGTAGCCCGCGTCACCCTCGACATGGTACCCCGCCCGCCTCGCATCGTTCACCTCCTGCGGGTCGGTGGTGTAGAAGTGGTCCTGATTGTTGTACAGGCGCACCAGCTTGACGCTGCCGCAGATCTGCGACGGGTAGACGTACCCGGTGATGCCTTCTTTCGTGTACTGCCGGGCGGCATTGCGCTCCGCGATGGAGGTGGTGTAGAAGTGGTCACCCGAGCTCGGGTTGTAGGCGCGGTAGAGCGGGACGAGGGTGCGGTCGCCCGCTGCTGCGAAGACGCGGCCGGCGATGCCCTCGGCGGTGTACCCGGAGCGCTGGGCTCTGGCCCGCTCCTCGCGGTCCGTGGTGTAGAAGTGGTCGCCGTTGTCGTTAGGGTGGTAGAGGCGGTAGAGGTTGATGGCGGAGGATGCGGCGGCGCAGCGGATCGTACTAACCTTCTGAAGAAAGAAGGAAGAGGCGTCAATAATATGGGGAAACGATAACAGCGATCGTAGACGTACTGCGTCCGCTGCAGTGGTGTTGACTGGGCTAGCGGAGACGTGTCCGACTGCCAGAAGAACTGTGGCAGTGGCGAGGATGGATGTGAAGCCCTTCATGTTTAGATGTGAAGAAGTTTTGTTGGTGGGGGGTGGGAGTGGGCAGTGAAGGGGAATGAGAAAATATTGGTGTAGCGCACCAGTATATATACAAAAATACCAAGCGAGACAAGGTTTTGAGACTGCCCCCAAAGGCTGTTCTTTAGTTGCGGAAGAACGAGCGGAAGAGCGTCTGCAAGTGAAACTTCCGTCGCGGCTGTTCTCGCGATCGTGCCGACAAGAATTCACACTGGGGAAGAGCATGAGACGACCAGTTCGGTTTCAATTCCAGAAAGTCTAGGGCAGGGCCGGGTCCAAGGCGATGGTCCCTAATAGAATTCGTGCCGATGCGGATTCGGGCGGAGGTATGTCTCTGGTCACAGCCCACTGTCTCAGTTCAGAGTCCTGTTGCGTCGAGATCGCCCGAGCGGCGAAGCCCCAGTAGAAGGTATCGAGAATAATGGATGTGTGAGAACTAAATGTATGAGAATAGACGGAGTGAGCTTAGTAGAGAGCCTTGAAATTCGCTGTTGGAGTGACGGAACCGGACTTTGACTCAGTAATCGTCAAATTTCAAGTTGTAGTGATTTCTGATGGATGGGGAGCTGGTACAACAGTTTGACTCGAATTTGGAGTAGAGAAGTTAGGACTGGCAGCGGTTGGCGAGATCAAGCGGAGACCCATGAGAAACAGTAGCAAAGAGGTAGAAACATGACCACATACGCCCATCAAGCTTCGCCTCGGCCTCTTACTTTGGCTTATGCTCTGGGCGTTCTGGTGGTCTCTCCTCTTCCTTCTCCCTCCTTTCGTTCTCTCCGCACCTTCTACATGCGGTTTTCTGTCTGCTGCGCAAATTCAGAGCGGTGGGTCTCGATAATCGAGCTCAGGCAGTGATTTTACTAATGTGGCTATGTGCCAGTGCCTGGGTGGCCAGTTCTGCAAACTGCTGTTGAGGGGGCCTATGGAAACATCCCTTATAAGATTGCAACCAATGACCGGGAGGTGCGCCACCGAATTCATTCAAATTCAGCCTGCTTACAGTCTCTGCTTCGCAGTTTCCACAACGCCCAGCGTCACTCTGCGCGGGCGTCGCGAGCGGTTGGGTATGGTTTAACTACCATACCAAAGTCCAGGACCATTACAAATGTAACTTTCTGCTCCCATTCGTTCATTCTAGCTCACTCGAGCCGGTCAGGGAGTTTCGAAATAGAGGTCCTCCTTCCGCATATCCCGGATCGCACAGTGCCCGAACCTCCTCGACCGACTATGAAGGCAAAGCTAAGGCGCGCGCCTGAGTTGTCTGACCTCTGACTAGTATACCCCGCCACAATATAATTTGGGTGTTTAGAGCGAATGGCTGAGCGAGATGAGGGTACACCGTCCCGACAACTATCGATCATCTCTTGTCGGCCTGTCGGCCGTTGTCGAGTTTTACCTTTGCATCAGCTCAGGACTGATTCGTTCTCACATCGTGTCAGCTTGGCGCCAATTGCAGCACCCATACTATTTGTATGCGCTTGGGAGGCTTGGGCTCACGCCATTCACTGTGCAGGCCCTCAAAATGTTGTCAAACCCTGACTCGAAATCCCACTTTGACCCCGAAACTCCGACCGCACCATATACTTACATTTGGCAGGGAAAAGCATGCCGTTTGGAGAATCTGCGAGCCAGGGAAGACAGAACTACTCATTTAGGTTTCGTGCGCCCACTGAGTTGTCTACCGCCCATATCTCTTCAGCGCTGTCTCTATGTTCTTTCCCATTTTCACTCCTCGGAACGCGAAAACTACTTGCGGAAATCCATTTGAATGCCGGCGACGTCGTGGGAGGCCGAGCGAAAAATAAAGTACGCTTGTACCTTGCGTTATATTTAGTGCTTATCGCGGCTTACTTGTCGTTCTCCTTGCTTTCTCGCTCCTGAGAAGCCAACTTGCAGTACTGATTGTGAAGTTTTCTTGCAATCAAGGCATTGAGAACCTGAAATCGCTTTCAATTCCTAAGCATATTGGCTACGGCGGCCACTGGACACACAAAGCTGTACAAATATATTGATTCTGGCCTTCAACCTGTTGTCTGTGACGACTCTGGCCAATGGATGCCTTCCTAGACCTGCCTCTGTGGACCTGGATTCTTTGTGGGCGCGGGGTTCCAAATTGATCCCTCGCATATTACGTGTGAAATCCTACAAGTGCGTCGGCCAACTCGCCATAGGCGGTTGTCCTAACCGCCCTTCTGGTCGACTTCATAGCTCCTCCATGTCTCCTCGAAGACACGATTCCCAAAGCGGTGCCGATGAGGTCGTTCAGTATTCAATCGCCGCCGCCCGCGCTCTCAAGGAGGTGGCCGACGATGACAACATACCTTATCTTCAGGCAGCGGCTGAGATTAGTCTGCTAATAATGGA
This sequence comes from Mycena rebaudengoi, assembly GCA_029282285.1. NCBI lineage: Eukaryota > Fungi > Basidiomycota > Agaricomycetes > Agaricales > Mycenaceae > Mycena > Mycena rebaudengoi. The sequence goes on from JARJCX010000086.1 coordinate 248,286, forward strand.
GACTATGCAACGTGCCAAATCCAACAAATCTCCGTGTTTGCTCCTCGTCACACAAATCCACGAAATCTTGTGTGCACTGGCTAACCTTGGCGGTGAATTTGGACGAGACCTTGCGATCCCTGTTCTCCATAGTATTGCTCAGTTCACAGAGTACGTGTCAGGTCTCAGAATCATGGCAGTGTTCGTTTCTTAACGTTCTCACAGGACCTTGCAGAGGATTCACGCATATATCCGGAGTCAGACAGACTCCGGAATCTTCAAACAAATCGTAAGAGTAGTCGAGAACGCGTCGCATTTGGAAGAGTGTAAAAGCGGTCTTCAGCATGCAATATCCGCATTCGGGGTTGGTCTCATACCACGATATTCTTCACGCTTTAATTCTTTTTAGTAGCTACAAACAAGCATCGGGGCCTTTGGTGCTATTAGTCAGATGAGAATCCATGCCGCCCAGAGACATGAGGCGCTGATAGAACATCAGAGCATCGAAAGTGACGAGACCTCCTCCTGGCCGTCTCATTTTTATTTCTAAAGATGTGAATAGCTCAGCAGTCTAAGGCGAAGGCGAGAAAAAATACCTTTTCTTGTTATCGCCACTGACTCCATCTAGTTCGAGCACATTGTCCTTGATACCAGGATCACCGAAAATATTTTACGGCCGGGAGGCAGAAACCCGCACTATTATCGGCACGCTGCAGGGATCGGACCCCGGACGAGTAGCCATTCTAGGTCCAGGAGGCATAGGCAAAAGCGCCCTTGCTCTCGCAGTCCATCATGATCCTGGGATCATATCCACCTTTGGCAGCAATCGCTTTTCGTACCCATGTATTCTGCGTTGTCGTCAGCAGACATGATAGGAAAACTGGCTGGCTACTTTGGAGTAGAGCAAGAGGGTACGCGCGCTAAAGCCGTCCTGCGCCATCTCTCTGCCATGTCAGGTCCCATGCTTCTCGTGTTAGACAACATGGAGGACTGTTGGGAACCACTCTCGAGCAGAACTAAGGTTGAAGAAGTCTTGTCCCTCTTGTCAGATCTTCCAAAATTGCACCTGTTGGTACGGGGCCAGCCCTTATTTTGCTTGTTTTGAGCCTGATTCATTCTTAAGGTAACAATGCGCGGCACCGAACGGCCAAAGAAAATAAAATGGAGCCGTCCACTTCTTGCTCCGCTCACTCCGCTCACCGCCGACGCCGCCAGAAAGGCATTTCTCGACGTCACAGATGATTTACCAGACGACAGACTGGTGGATAAAGTCCTTGCTCTCACAAATAATCTTCCCCTCGCAATTTCCCTCATCGCCAACCTCGTTGCATACGAGGAGTGTGAAACTGTCTTAAAGCGCTGGAAGTCGGATAACACTTTCCTCCTTTCCGCAGGCACAGACAAGCTGTCGAATCTGGATATGTCCATTGCGATATCTCTCTCCAGTGCTCGGATGTCAACTAATCCCAACGCCCTCGGGATGCTCAGTATCTTATCCATTCTTCCTGACGGACTCTCTCGTTTCGATTTGGAAAACATGGATCTACCTGTGTCGGATGTTTCGAAATGCGTAACCCAACTTCTCCGATGCTCAATGGTATACTCGGACAACGCCAATCGCATCAAGGTCTTGGTGCCAATCCGGGAGTATGTGCGCCGAACAAACCCTCTGAACTGTATCCAACCCAACGGGATGCGTTGAAAACGCACTTTTTCAGCGTCGCAAACCTTTACAATGGTCCAGAATTCATGACGCCCTCACTCATTCAGCGGATATCAGCAGATCTGGGTAATATTCGAGCCATCGCGCTGGAGTCGGTGGCAAACGACCATGAGCAGCTCGCCGACACCATTCGTTGCATCATTAAAGTGGCATATTTCACCTACTTGACGACGCTAGGTTCCATGGAGGGCTTGGACTCCCTCGGCGATGTGGTCGCGAATTTAGGAGATCCGCAGTTACAGGGCCAGTATCTGCATATTATGGCGCACTTCAACGTCAAGGCGCGTCTTGAACCACATAGTCGCACAACGATCCGGTGTTTCGAAGAAGTAAATTATTTGACTGGCCAAGGTACGTCCATAAATTCCGAAGAAATCCATGCATACTTAGCTCATGTCTCTTCCGGCAGCCAAATCCTACCGTGCGCTGGGACTATACTATCAATACGCCAGAAATAATTCAAAGGCATTCGAGGTTTTAACGACTTCCGCAGTCCTGGCGGAAAAAGGAGCAGATCTTCCTAACCAGGCGTTCGCCATGGTGGATCTAGCTCAGTACTACAACATGACTGGGAACACTACGCTCGCACTCGCTCATGCACGCCAGGCACGAGTGATAGCTCGCGCCGCAGGAAGTCTTTACCTTGAAGCTCGCGCCATGCGCGAGTACGCGTCGACGTGCGAACAGATTGGTGACTACGCCCAAGGTGCCCGTATCTGTGCTGAAGCCAAAGAAATTCTGCGGGCGTTGGCGCTAGACAGAATCGTGTGCCAATATTCCGGATTATCGTCAACACCGAGGCCGAGATCTGTTTGCAACAAACAAACTACAGTCTTGCTCGGACTCTCGATCTTTCGCTGACGATGCCGGAAGAAGCGCAGACCGGGTTCTCTTACCAGGAAATATCGAACGGCTACGCGCTGGTGAGCTTTGTCTCGAGACGATCTGACGATCTCAACTCATATTTCGTGTAGGTCAATATTGCTTTCATCGATATGGCGACGGGAAATGAATCAGGGGCCGACTCCACCATCAACCTGGCGCGCTCTCTTTTTACCGCCCATGGGAGTCGCTTTGGCCTGTCTGCATGCGACATCACCCTCGGCGACCTACACTTCAAACGAGGTGGTTATGCGGAGGCGCGCCGCCTGTATCGCCAATCATACGCATCTACCGACGCCTCTGAGATTCACATCATTTGTCTCGAGAAGCTGACCGATGTGGCGCTCGCGTCCAATGACATGACCTCGGCAACCTGTCATGCAACCCTGATGCTCATTCTCGCACACAGGAGCGGGTACCAAGCCAAAATTCACCACGCCCTCCGCCGCGTTCTACGGGCTGAGGAGGACATCGTGAATTCGATGACCCTTTTTGAGGTGGCGCTGTCAGGCTTTACTCTTATGGACATTCACCGGGCACGGGCCGACTGTATGTTTCGGATGGGAGATATCTACGCGCAGCGTGGCAATAATTCCGCAGCTTGTGCGTCCTGGGAAGTAGCTCGCCCCCTGTTTGAGAAGTCGTCCCAACGTGAAGATGTTTTGAGGTGTGAGGAAAAATTGGGGGTGTAAATTTCGTACTTCGAAAGGAAGCAAAACAACAACACTTTAATTCTACTTAGGTGATTCAATATAACGCTGTTCTTTTAACTCTGCTGTTCATTAGGCGTGTATATCGGTGATAACCAGGACATTAATCAAAGATCTCCGTAGGCTACTTTTCCATCGAGTATCGTTGCCAAGACTTGCGTCTGGAGAATTTCTTTCGGTGATATCGTCATGATATCCTGTGAAAGGACGGTAAAATCTGCCCGTTTTCCTACCTCAATCGAGCCCAGGTCAGATTCTGTGAAAGATGCGTAGGCAGGATCAATGGTGATGCCTGCCATGATGCTACTTGAGACCATGAACTTCCGCGGACGATTTTCACGCACCTCGCAGAGCTTCCTCGCGCGTGAGTCGTTCTTCTGGAAACCTATAAGATTACCTCAGTTTTTGTAAGGAACAATTTTGAAATGCACTGACCATCCATCAGGTCCATGAGGCGAATCGCCCTTGACAGACAGCCGCGTAATTGCAGCGTAGAATCCAGCCAACGGATTCATCGTTTCGACAGGAAAGTCTGAGCCCAGTGTTATTCTCGCACCGCTTCCAATTAGGGACCGAAAGGCGTAGAGGCCTTTGACTCGCTCAGGCCCCTGATTTTCATTAGAGAGAGTCTCAAGAGGAAACCAACGGACTCGCCAGTCGGTCCTGCGCATACCACATATCACTGGTGCTGTAGAATCAATTCATGAGGACTCGAACAGAGGATTGAGAACAAAGCCCACGTACGCATGCGTTGGCTGGACGCTCGCGATCACTGAGCAATGTTGAGCCCATACATCACGAACCGAGGAAATAATGGACCTACCCCCGAGCTTCCCCAGACGTTGCATATCGGCTTTGGTCATGAGTTGCGCGTGCTCAAGGCGAGGCCGAAGAGCGGTCACGTTGACACCCTTGAGAGACGCCTCGAATGCATCCAGGACAATTCCGTTGGCACGGTCTCCGATGGCATGGACATTCTGGACGTCACGGCGTCAGGGAGTTTGACAAAAAGGGAAGTAAATGTACACACGACTTGCCACCCGTCTCTTAAGAACCGGGGGATGTATTCAAAAAGAACCTCAGAAGGTAACCGCATGAACCCGTTGGTGCTCGGATTGTCGGTGTAGGGCTCGTACAGCTGCGGTCATTTAGCACATAGAATACGGGGTGAGAGATATCGACCTACCGCGGAGCCACCCGTTCTCAAAGCGCCTGTGCGTGAGAGTGAGAAGTGAATTAATGGGAGCGAAACGGAAGAACGTGCCATCGGCGAAAATTTTCACACTCCGCGCGGTTAGACGCCCATTTGCTGCACCGACAAATGGCCGGCTAACATTGCCCCAGTATGGCTCATTCTCGTCGAAGAATTTCATTCCATAGATACGGATCTGGAGTTAGATGAGCTAATGAGCAAGAACTCTAGGAGAAATAGAAGCACCGGAACGCGGCCCTTTTCAGCCTGCCTGTAGAGGAATGTCAGATAAGGTAGGCTGGAATCTCCGTGTGCATTACTCACCGGACGAAAAACTCAAGCGAAATCGGATCTAGACCAGCATCGTGGATCGATGTAAGGCCGTACGCCAGAGCGTCATTAACTGCCACCGTGAAGCGCTGAATCAGGTCCCCTTCCGTCAATGCGGGCGCCTTCAAGAATTCTTGCGCATTATCCAGCAGCACACCTGATAGGCGCCATCGCGAGTCAGGGGCAAACGAACAAGGAGAAGAAATGTAAATGATTACCAGACGGGACTCCGGCAGCGTCGGTCATGACGATTCCGCCTTCAATGGCAGAGGGGAGTGGTGAACTGAGCTCCAATACTCTCGAGGAAACCCATTGCGCGTGGCAGTCCTTGGACTGCAGAACAACTGGCCGGCCCTTAATAATAGGGTCTGCATCGAGATCGGCCTGGGCGCTTATAAGAAGATAATCGAACAAATAGGTGCCACACCTACAGCCGTGGGCCATCTGGCATCGGGCCAGCTTGTGTGATCCCATCCGCCACCACGAATAAAGGCGTCCGGGTTGTTGAGGATTTCCGGGTTGCTCAAAATATATTGACGGACGCGAGCAACCGTCTCTACGAAGTAAACGGTGTGAGGAAAGGATGTTAATCGGAACATCGGAAACTCCTCGCCTGCGATGGTCGCTGTTCCCTCTAGCGGGAGTTGTCTAGTCGCTCCGTATTCGAGAATATGGCCATGCGAGTCTGACTAACATGAAGTGGTGGTGACAAAATAAAACAAGGGACTCACCACTCAGACCGGGGACCACGATGGCGTTCTCCGGAATGTATCGGATGGGTAGGCCAGGCATTCTCTTCGTTTCATCTGGGTATATTCCATGAGGACGACTGAGAACTTAGAGGTCGGTGGCGTACCAAGACTGCCTATGTGTGTGACGCGAGAGTTGTCAACGACGACACAGTCTACGCGTGAGTTTGTCGAGTCCACAGTATATATGTTGCGGTGGCGCGAGCATATGGCATAGCGGCCAGTACCGGAAGAATCTATTGCAGAGCCTTGGGCCCACCAGAGCGAAAACGCCGAGATAAGAACAGAGGTAGCGACGATTGCCACCCGAGGGGAGATAGGCTTTGGATATCTCCTGGCAACGACTGGGGGTTCAGGCAAAGGAGGAGAATTGAGGCCTGTTGACATGATGAATGGTGGGGTAGAGGAGGATATTGTGATTCGAAGATCAATGCCTTTTATACCCACCCTTTGAAAGGCAGTGCTAGGCCGTGGCCAAGCGCCACGTTCAAACCAATTTTGTGAACAACCGGGAGTTATTCATTCCCGAAGGGATACCTGGCGTCGTAAGGTGTTGTTTTTGGGTCGTCGCCTTGGGGGTCGGAAGGATTGACTCGTGAGGAGTCATTGAGTGTGGCGGCGGACTGCCGGCGAGTCGAGATTACAAGGTTAGAGTATCCAATTACTCATCCGAGCATAGATGTAGGTAAACACCTCAGCTCAACTTCAGGAAACGTTGTGGCAAGGCGGTGTGTGTGCGTCAGATCTCTGGATCGGACAACCTGATCCGAGCCCCCCCCCCAAATCGGGAAAGACAATGCGCAATTCCCGAAACTCCCGAACATCACGGCATTACCCGGAGTTGATAAGATAAGATCGGCATAAAATTTTCCCATTACACAAGCCCGCTTGTCCCAAGGTCATCTTTCTACGGGTTAGCGCTTCGCAGGCTCGAATTGATCAAGAACGTTTATAGTCATTCTGATCAGCACCGCAGCCCACTTCAGGATTTTAGGGTAAATCAGGCGTGTTTGGAGGAAGGACTTTTACGGAGTAAGTATAAGTACTAGTCAAGACAGTACAAGAGGAAAAACATGTTTTGATATGAATAGCTGCAAAAGAAGGGCAGTCCCGGTCAAGGCGCGCAAGATTTTCCAAACAGACAGTCCGTATACAGTTGCATCAAAGCCAAGCTCCACTTGCAGGAGCAATGCAGGAAGAGGTTCGCGTTGTGTCTTCAACACCGGGCCCGAACTAGGTGTGATACCCTGGTAACTATAGCTGTATGCCTCTTTCGATGAAAAGGCTACGTGGAATAAAAAAATCCAGGCACCTTCGTAAATCATATATGCGCTGTATATCATCTCCTGTTCCATCAACGAGACGGTTCCACCTGTCCTCTACACGCAATCCACGACCTTAACGCACCACCCGGAATCTTCAAGTTCGTTATAGCATATACGCCCTCGGAACCCGTCGAACGCCGGAAATGCGAAGCCTTGCATGAAGGAGATCTCGGGGGGACGGCTGCCTGCTATCACCGGTATGTCGAGTGCGCGTGCTTCCAACTGGGCCGGGTTGTTATCTTCCCCGACGTCCGCACTGACAGCTATCAAAGGCCCACTCGCTCCTGCCCGAACAATTGTGCGCATTATGCCGCGGCATGACGTTGTCTGGATGCCAAAGTGATGCCCCTCGATATGAATAGGTGTCGTCGCCTCCTCTATCCGAGTTGTGCCGTCCGAAAGTAGGTGTAACTTCAGCAACAATAGCGCCGATGTACTTGTAGGATGCGAGCTGCGAACCCAGAAGAGATGGAGCACCTCGATGTTCGCATCGCAAGAAGGCAGAGCTGTAACTTCCTCTATATAGCCCGTGATTGCGAATGGGGCTGTGCCAATATGCGACCGAGTTAGAACGGGTGGCGGGCTAGCGGACAAGGCAGCAGCGTCAGGCAGCGGAAATAACTCCACTTGGGTGCTCGAAGAGTTTATTGGGCAAAAACGAATGAGAAACCTGGGCGTCAAAGCAAATATGGGATGACCAAACCACTCCATTGGCTGCTCGGGGTGGGATGTCAAAATATGATGCAGGAGGCCCGATGGAGCGCACCACTAAAGAGGTATCTGGCATGCGAATTTCCTTTCCAGAAGGGAGGTGAATGAGACGCCGCGAATCTGCAGGTTTATAGAATGCAAAATTGGCCTTCATTTGGTCAACGTAGATTATCGCGGGGAGTGTTGATACTTTGCGAAGGAATTTGAAAGAAAGTTGTTTTGGGGGAAACGTCAGCTTAAGAATTATCCTGATGGTTCGCGCTAAGTTGATACAAAATTAAAATCAATGCGTGCACGTACATGGAGATGCTCGACTGAGCGAAACACACAAAGGCCTCCGATTCGACATCAAGATCGACTTGATGCTGGATAGACATGAATCCTCCCATACCACCTCCGATATCGGGTTGAATGTAGGTTGCGGCAGGAGTATCCCACGTATCGCTGTCCAAATCGTAGCATCGGATTCCCGAGGATCGCTCACAAACAAGCAAAAAGCGCCCGATGACGAGAGTAATAGCCTTGGGATGCAGTTCAGTGCGCGAACCAATCCTAAATCCGGGCTCAAGCCTTCTACACTGTGCTGGCCCAGGGTGGCTGAACGATTTCCACGCGGTATCCAATTTGGCCGCCTGTACGAGAATTCCTTCCAACTCCTCAGAAGATTGAGAGCTACTGGGACCAGGTGCAAGCAGTAGATTCGACCTTCTATACACATCTGCCCATAGTGCTCGTTCGTAGGTCAGAATCCGCAGATGTCTCGAAACCTGTCCAGCCGAAGTTGGGCACAGTGCTACTGGTCAATCTTATGGATGCTTACTCTTCGCATACGTATGATCTGGGGCACCTTGAGCTGACCGAGAACTTCCAACACCAAGTCATCGGGGAGGAAACCCTCACTGCGTTGGGACATGACGATTCAGATGAAGGTGGAAAGAAGGAGTTCCGAGGTGCGGGCCGAGTGATCCGAGATACAAACATACCCAAAGACCCTGTTCACTGTTGAACGTTGAGCAAATGTCTTCAACTCGCTTTTCGTCAAGTGGATTTGAACTTGGCTATTACTTTGCCGCAATAATAATGTATATTTGTTTGAATCTGAAAAAATGCCAAACGGACAATTGTATCTCCCATCTTTCGGTAGTTCTAGTTGTACATCTCGTCCTGGGGCAAAAGCATATATTCATAGTCGAATAAATATAGCCAGCCTGACAGAAAGCAAATTATCCATGAAGGACCGCTTCGATATGTGATACGTTTAAAAAGACAGTGGTGAGACGTCCTGTAGTCCGCATCTCTGGGTATATTAGTCGTGCCCTCAAATAGCAAAGGAATCGTGATAGACCGTATTTCCGCCCGAACTAGCTGTCATCGTAGATGCCATCGACATTCGCAGATGGTTGGGAATTTCGGGCATCTCGGACAACCGCGTTTTGGGAGCGGCCGAATCAGCGAAGGGGTTCTCTGGGTCGGCGAAGGGATTTGACCCTGCCGGCGCATCCATAACCGCCGCCCACGCGGGGTCTTTGCCAAGGGATTGCGCGAAAGCGCTTGAGTCAAAGTCCACGGATGAAGTAGGTGGGAGAGCGACATCTAAAATGTGGGAGGCAGGCTTGGAGGTACTCTGGGATGTCTCCAGCGCCATGGAATTGTCGAACGCCGGCACGGCCTTCTTGTACACTCGAGATTGATACGGCGCAGAAGCCTCGGCCATTTCGGGAGAAGGAAGGGGAATTGGCGGGATCGGGGATGGTGCAGCGGAGCGCTGTGCGGGCGGCATCATGAATGCCGGGACGGTTTCATTTGCCATTGAGCGCTCGGCATCTCTGAGCGGGGAATCAGGTCGGGAGTTCAAGAAGAGTGCCTGTCGTTGACGCCGTTTGCGAAGGAAGAGACATAGAACGATACCAGCGATGAGAAGGACGAGAGCGCCAATAACACTACCGACTGTCACACCGATTTTGTTGCTGCTAGAACTGATGGACAATGAGCCCGATATTCAACACCGAGGAAATTGAACACTTGCCGTGAAGCCGCTATTTGGTTGACTCCGTCAGTTGGGGTTGGAACGGGTACCCGCGAGACAGCAGTAGATGTAATGGATATATCTGTTGTTTTCTCCTGACCCCTTGCGTCTGTGAACGTTGAACGAGAAACTATGGTGGTGATGCGGGTACTTTCGGTAAAGGACTGCTCCTGCCCGCCTCCGGCGAATACACTGGGCTAAGATCAGCCGCAGTTAATCGGTGGAAAATGTATTACTCACCCGATCCTGCTGGGCGCGAGCGTTGGCACGGTCTCTGGTTCAGTCGCCACTGTCGTTCTAACAGAGAAAAATAAGACGAGAGCGTCTATAACGAAGCTTCACCTACTGCGTGGTCAAAGTTGTAGGCGTTTCCGCTGTATCACTATCACCGATGTGACCGTTCTGCCCACCAGATCCACCGTTTTGTGTCGGCATGGACGGGAAGTCAGGTGGAATGGGAGGGTCAGGGTCATTATGATCCGGAGGAGGGTTCTCTATTCCTCCCGAGTCTCCGCCATCTCCCGAGCCGTGCGTGGGCGACGATCCGTGAGGCGTGGTAATTTGAGGAGCTCCATGGCCAGGAGGTTCCGCAGGATTGTGCGGGGGTGTGGCAGGTGGTGTCTTTGTGGTGTGGCCGCCGTTGTCATTGTCCCCTTGACCTCCTCCGAAGATCGGAGGAAGCTGAATGGGCGGAAGTTGAATGGGCGGAAGGGGTTGATGATTGGTTTTGCCACCTCCCTTGTCAGGTTGCTGAGCGGCGCCTCCGGTGTGGGTGGAAGGGGGCGCTTTGGCTGTCGTCGGATGGTCGTCGTTACTTCCGTGGTTTCCGTTGTCATTGCCCGAACCACCTCCGATGGGAAAGAGAGGGGGCAGAGGAGGAAGGGGCAAATGAATACCGCTTCCCTTGTCTCCCCCGGTGTGGGTCGAAGAAGGCGGTTTGGCTGTCGTCGGATGGTCGCCGTTATTTCCGTGGTTTCCGTTGCCATTGTTTCCCGAACCGGGAAAGAGAGGGGGCAGAGGAGGAAGGGGCAAATGAATACCGCCTCCCTTGTCTCCCCCGGTGTGGGTGGAAGAAGGCGGTTTGGCTGTCGTCGGATGGTCGCCGTTATTTCCGTGGTTTCCGTTGCCATTGTTTCCCGAACCGGGAAAGAGAGGGGGCAGAGGAGGAAGGGGCAAATGAATACCGCTTCCCTTGTCTCCCCCAGTGTGGGTGGAAGAGGGCGCGTTGGCTGTCGTCGGATGGTCGCCGTTATTTCCGTGGTTTCCGTTGCCATTGTTTCCCGAACCGGGAAAGAGAGGGGGCAGAGGAGGAAGGGGCAAATGAATACCGCCTCCCTTGTCTCCTCCGGTGTGGGTGGAAGAGGGCGCGTTGGCCGTCGTCGGATGGTCGCCGCTATTTCCGTGGTTTCCGTTGCCATTGTTTCCCGAACCACCTCCCTTGTCTCCCCCGGTGTGGGTCGAAGACGGTGCTTTGGCGGTCGAAAATGGCGATTTGACCGTCTTTGGATGGTCATCGTCATTTCCGTGGGGGATGGAAAACGGTGATTTGACCGTCTTTGGATGGTCGCCGTCATTTCCGTGGGTCTGCTTTCCTCCCTCGCCGTCGTTAGGAACATGAGGAGGAAGACCGTTGCCGTCGTGGTCGCCAAGTCCCCCACCAGAAGGGCGAGGGCGACTGCCTCCACGGGTGAAAGATGGCTCGTCGTTCGTCGGTGCACCTGTATGGTCGCCGTGATTTCCTGTGGACGGGTTATGTCCTCCATCGCCGTCGGGAGGAGAAGGACGCTGAGGGTCGGATATACCGCCACCGTGACCACCGCCTCCCTCAACATCAGGCGGGCGTGGTCGATTGGTTGAATCCGATGGATCGGCGGGCGAAGTCTTTGTGTTTACATCGCCGTTGTGACCTCCCCCAGCATGAGGAGAGGTCGCGGGAAGACGGAAAGGAGTGGTGGCGGTATGATCACCGGGTGGTATGGCGAAAGGAGTGTGGGCAGGAGAAGAAGAGCCGCCATCCTTGCCGGCAAAAGGCGACTTCGGGGTAGTCGGATCACCCTTGCCGCCTTTATCACCATTCCCACCCTTTGTCAAAGTGGATGCTGGCGTTTCTGGCGTCTCGGGAGCTGGAGCCCCGTGACGGGAACCGGAGTCTGCTGGTTATGAACGTTGTCATTCATGAGAAGTTATACTACCAAGAATAAGAAGATATTTTACCAGCGGCGTCCGGAGTCTTGTTCGAGCTGTCGTCCTTCGAGGGAGGCGTTTCTGAGTTAGATGTCCGGTCGGTTGCCGAAGTGGATGCTGGCGTTTCGGGAGCTGAAGCCCCGTGGCGGGATCTGGAGTCTGTTGGTTATGTACGGTGTCATTCATGAAGTTATACTGCCAAGAATAAGATGTTTTACCATCGGCGTCCGGAGTCTTGTTCGTGTTGTTGTCCTTCGAGGGAGGCGTTTCTGAGTTAGATGTCCGGTCGGTACCTTTTGCCGAAGTGGATGCTGGCGTTTCGGGAGCTGGAGCCCCGTGGCGGGAACCGGAGTCTGTTGGTTATGAACGTTGTCATTCACGAGAAGTTATACTACAAGAATAAGAAGATATTTTACCAGCGGCGTCCGGAGTCTTGTTCGAGTTATCGTCCTTCGAGGGTGGCGTTTCTGAGTTGGATGTCCGGTCGGTACCCTTTGCCGAAGTGGGTGCTGGCGTTTCGGGAGCTGGAGCCCCGTGGCGGGAACTGGAGTCTGTTGGTTATGTACGTTGTCATTCACGAGAAGTTATACCACCAAGAATAAGAAGATGTTTTACCAGCGACGTCCGGAGTCTTGTTCGAGTTGTCGTCCTTCGAGGGAGGCGTTTTTGAGTTGGATGTCCGGTCGGTACCAGCCGCAATTGCGGGATCTTTGGGCGCAGAGTCCGCTACAGAATTGCCAGTGTGCTGGTTTGAATCGGATTTGGCAGGGCCTGAAACGATGTCCGAATTTCCGCCGGCGGTCGTCTTCTTTGACGAAGAGGAAGGAGAGGAATCTTTGCTGGCCGCCGGAGGAACACCAGGACCTTCAGCGGACGTGCCAGCCTTGGAGCGCTGGTCGATAGATACAGACGGATCCTTCATGGGAAAAGCACAAAAGTGGCTGACATGGGCGTTACGGGGTTATATGAGCCCACTGAAGATCAGAATACCCACCACCATCTGCATCTCCATCCGTAAATGTCGCTGTTGACGGAGGGGATCTACTTATTTGTTGCAAGTCAAAGCCCGGATCAGGATCAAGCCGATGTGGGTTGATAATAAGCGCTGCGAATGGATCGTTTCTAGACCGAGGTGTGGACTCGTTTTGCTTGGGAACAAGAATGGTGTTGGATAGGATAGGTAGAAAGGTCGGCCTAGGGCGCTAGGGCCGGCGCTAAACGGTTAATGAAGAAAAGTATGAGTTGCCGACGGCGTTGCGAGCGGGTACAAAATGCTGTATGGCAGCAGAAGATTTTGATTGTAGCACTGTGCCTACAAAATAAAGATCGCCGTGACCGGCCTACAGGAACGGATAATGGATTCAGGAATCAAAATAGACGGCGTGAGGAAGATCACCGTCAGTCACCGTCAGCTCCGGCATACAAGATGGATGCCATCAACGGGGAATGGCAGAGTACTTACAGCTCGACTGACACCAGTCCAGGCAGTGGTCACGACGCCGAAGTATCTCAGTCATTCGTGTATTTCTCCGAGCCTCGCACAGCTGAAGATCGGGTAAGACCGCATGCGAAGCTCAACGTGGATCCGCCTGAGTATGAGGCTGTTGGTGCATGCATAAGGAGGCCTGAGATTTACATGCCCATGAGAGTTCTCAAAGCAAACAGTCTCAGGTCGCGGAGATTCGGTCGTCATGGTGGTCAAGAGCCTCTCCCATCAAATGATGACACAGCGATACACGTACACTGTGGTAGGCCTCAAATCGTTCAATTGGAACTTGGAGCATGTGGCGCCGGTTCAGTGAACTCCCTGGTTTTGACAGATATAAGCTGGCCATGAGAAGAGAAAAAAATAACCAGCCCTATAACCCAAGCTTCTGCTTGGGTTGATCCTGCCGCTTGAATCATCATCATTCGATCAAGGTTCTGACTCGAAGATTGTTCTATGGAACAGAATGCTCAATGCCACGAATCTTTGGATAAACCTGGAATATGAGATGAACAAAGTAGCCATTTGGAACCGTCGCTGGGGACGTGACGGGGCTAGTTCAAAAATGATTACGAGGCGGTATCTCGCATGACGACAACGGGAGGAATGCTCGGTATGATGCTCCACCACATATTCCCCAAAATAGTGATCATTCCACACCATGACCGTAGTACCAATGTCATGATGGCGGACACGAATAGCGTGTGCTTCCGAACATCCGCAGCAACTCGACTCGGAACAAATATTAAATGAAGACGTCCAGTCAATTCACTCAAGCCACATCAGTCCCATAGATATATTATTTTCAGGGTGGTCCAAGCTGCGAAAGAAATTAGCTGGCAGCTTGATTTATTGTGTGATAAAATTGAATTGAATCCATCGGGGATTCTAGCGACAGGAGATTTCAGAAAATCGTACCTCCTCAATGCTGGCAGATTTTTCGCAACGTAGACCGTTCAAATCCGGGCGTTCGATGAACATTTACTGGAAGTACGTCCGGGCTGTGTAAACAACATTTTAACCATAGTTGCTGTGAGAAGAACCATCCCTGATTCCAACCGCCCAGTGTTGTCTGAGGCCAGGCCGAGAGTCAAAAAGGTCTGACCCATTTGACCCTTTGACCGGGGTCTGACCGGGTCAGACCCTCGGCCTGACCCTTTCCAAATTTGGAAAAGTCCTTCGTTACAGCTGTTGAGGGTCGTGTGCAATGCTAGCAAGCCTTAACCGACCATAATCCGATGTTCTGAGTGGTCAGGACGAATATCTCCTGCCTACAGTATCAATTTTGAAAGGTAGTCAGATTTACCGGTATGAAAACTGCTATGTGAACAACAGGGCAACCCCATATCCAAATGCACCCCGAATGGCCTGTGAAAAGATTCATAGTGATACCGATGTCAGATTATGAATTAATATAACATGTGTATGGCTCAAAACTGTGGCGGGACGGTCAGATCAAAATCGGTCAAAGGAATCAATGTTGTCTTTGCAATGAGAAATGTGGTATAATCTGGCAATGCACAGCAAGGACCATCTGTTCAATTGTACTCACAGTACACGCCCGAAGGTGACTTTGAACATCCAAGAATGACGCGGAGAGCTTCAAAGTAAGTTCAAACACGGTCATGGCCAGGGTGGGATAAATATTTTTCCGAATGGGTTCGCATTATAGGACCGCTTGGTACAATATCGACTGGTATATCCATTCTCTCAATGATCCGATTTTTCCCTGATTTTTCCGGTGGTTCTACGAGTTTAAAACGGGGATTCCAAAAAGGAAACCCGGCCTTGACGAAACGGTCAAAGGCCGGTCAAAGGGTCTTGACGCCCGGTCAGACCCCGTCAGACCCCGTCAAAGACAACACTGCAACCGCCAACCGTGGATTTAGAAACGAAACTTCATGGGCGGCGTCCTCATCTAGATCAGCGCTCAGCGTTCAGCGATAGCCTTGTCAGCTGTGTCACAGAAGTGTGGAACCGAGTTTTATCTGGATTTGGCGATCGAAGAACAAGCTGGTGTCGGAGTTTGCATTTACCTCGTGTCTACAATCTCAATCAGAGCACAAGATTATTACTTCCTCAGTCAACGTTAACAGTCAACCGTGGCTCGGATGAGAATTTCAGTTTCGCGAGATCGCGGTTTGATAGAACACTTGAACGGGAGTGGCATGCGTATATATAAAAAAGTCAAAATGGAATTCGACGGCGCTCTAAACGCCACTCACGCGATCAACCCCGAAAAACATTCGTACGAGGGCTCGATCTCCTTCCCATCGTCCCCAACGGCCTTCGTTATGTTGAACGTGGACAGTATGGACGCGATTGTGATCCACATCGAGGACATGGCCATGTGTCTTCCTGGACAGATTCTACGGAAATTTTAAATCGTCAGTGTTATCGAGCCCAGTTCGAGTCACAACAAAGAACCTTCGTCCGAACCCGAAGGCAGCATCGGGGCTTTTGATTTCTGGGTTTACCATCCAACAGGAAGCGCTCCGGCTTGAAGGAATAAGGGTCCGGTACATGGTCTGAGGTCGGATTCAACTCAGCACGAGAAAAATACCAGAGAGACTAACCTCATCGTGCAGAATGGCCCTGGGTCGTTTCACCCATCAGTGACCACCTAGGCGCGAGGATGACTATTTGACTGACCATGCATTCGCGATCACGACAGACTTCGCAGGCAGTCGATATCCCTTGTAGAAATCCTCGATTTCTAGTAAATGCGGGATGGCTGCATGGAGCAATGAGTTGCATGTTGCATGCATTTGGTATCTAGTAGAGAACGAACCGGTGGGCGTCACGTTCTTCCAGCGAAGGACCTCCTTCACGAGCGCAGATACATACGGAAGCGAATCCTCATCGTCGAAATCCGGAAGACGATCGCGACCTACGACGGAATCGATTTCCACCTGGGCCATTTTCTGCGCATCCGGGTTCGCGAGCATGGCAAGGATGAAGTTGATGAGCGCCACGAGCGTGGTGTCGGCGCCGGCGGTGTACATGCTCGCGGCGGAGGACTTGACGGCCATTTCCATGTACGCCTTGTCTTGCGATTCCTCCACGATCTGCATGCCATACGAGGTGAAGGAGGGCGTGGCGGTCCCGGTGGCCTATAACACGAAGTTGGATTCAACACTTTAGCGCGATGAGGACGATGCGGCCACTTACGATATTGCGCTTTGCCTCAGCGAACGGCGTTTCGACGGCAGCTTGAGTCAACTTCTTCCACTCCTTAGCTTGGCGCTTGAAGCCGGCGCCGGGGAACCGGTCCGGGACGTATTTCAGGGCCGGGATGTAGTCCTATCGTTTAAGACTCGTCAAATATTCAACGCGGTGGGGGAGAAGACGAGACATACGACGAGATATCGGCCGCGGACGGCGGCGAGAGAAAATGTGTGCAGCTGTGTGCAGTACGATACTACGGCGTCCCCGTATGTCCAGGGCAATTAAGCCAGATTCGCGTCTACACTCGAGCAAGGACACGGTGGCATCGACGAGGTTGAGTCAGGTCCTCAGTCAATGGTGGTGGCAAGGTGGTGGCATGGTGCACAGGAAGACCGGACTAAGACGCCCCGAGATCAGACATTCAAACTCCGCTTGAAAACATTTCGGCATGTTACATCAGGTACCAAGTAGGATAAATATCAGGATAATTTGCCTTATGAGATACCATTTCGGAACATGCAGAGTTGTAGCGTTTAGTACATCGGCCTACAGTGCACGTGTTGAATTGAATCCTTTTACTTGGCTTCTCTGCTAATGTTGAAACGGGATTTCTGCCTCGTGGTACTGAATTGAGTCACTGTCGACCGATAGTGAAATAAAATAAAATCACAGCTCTTTAGCTGGCACCGTTATTGGCTTTTGGAAACTAATCTAGGTCGTGGAATCGGCAATATTGTCGGAAGGGCGGGGAAAGCGCGCCGTGATGCGCCATCATCTTCTCACCAATATCCGTGCACAGCCATCACAAACAGACGCAAATCGGAAGTCGGAAATGGGCGGCCCTGATGAGCATGTACAACCGCGCATAAGCGCTCCCTTTTGTAATTAAGGCGGCTGTCAGCTGCTCCACCTTCATCCACAACTTCCACCATGAATCACCGAAACCAAAAACGCCGCGCAGGATCCGCAAAACGAGTCCGTAGTGCGATGCTAGAACTCCGAAGATCTCGGAAAGGTAGAATGGCGGCTGTTAGACACTGCCACAGCTCCTTTGAGCGGTGGAGGCCGACGAATACATGGGCAAACTTGTTGTAAAATGGATATTGAGAACGGTGAACTCCAGAAGAAAATATAAACAGACTAAGATCATATATATATATATTCTTTTTCAATGAAAAAATGTGAAATATTAATGTCGTATTTCGCCTTACTTTCTCCACAAATCCTGCAAGGCAACTCTTCTAAATTCGAAGGAGATTTCCCTTTGCAGTACCATGTAGCGCAAGAGGTGAGATCATAACTTGGCAAGGGGCATTAAGGAAAAACTACTGGGAATATATTTAGATGACCTAGTCAAGAGCAAAAAAATAATATGCCGAGTCATGAGTCTACAACAAACATAGGTGTCCCTCTCTTTTAATTTTTATTCCGTGTCCCAAAAAAACTAGTACATAGTGACTATATATCCAAACATCGATATCTTTTCTCTGAACATATCTGCCGGCTAGACTCGTAACCAGTCTGTATACAATGGCCGAAATATGTGGCAAGCACTTCGGTGTATACAGACTGGTACAACTCGGGTTATTGCATTGGGCTGTCCGCGGAGTTTGAAAATTTGGTGAGGGCCCTGTTCTGGGATGCAGTTTGAGTATGAATCAATTTGGAGCACACATAAACCATTTTACTTTAAAAATAGCTCAATCTGTCTCCTCACTTATTTTTTAATCTAGCTTGGGAGAGTGGAAAGAGCCATCAACTTTCGACCAGAATTGATGGGGTCTGATGGCTCTTGTGCCGGCCGATCACGGCACCTGCTAAAATTTGAAACTCCGGGGACAGCTCAATCACTTTCAACGAGTTGTACCAGTCTGTAACCACCGAAGTGCTCGCCACATATTTTCGGTATCTGGTTACAGACTGGTAACGAGTCTATCTGCCGGCGCAAATTGGCTGTTTTTTTTTCTGTTACAATTTTTTTTTTTAGCTCCCTGATTCAGTTTTTTTGTAAGGTTGGCCTGGATTAAATTTTTCTACAATAGGTTTGGGCTCGTCAAAACAAATATCTTTTTAAAATTGTTCATGCGGAAGCTGCAACATATTGGTACACAGGTTCCTACCCAGCCGCAGTTACGAGGTTCATAAGACAGCGGTAGTGATAAATTTTATTTAATACAGAAATGGGTGACCGGTAATATCGGACCGGTGTGACAATATTGTGACTTAACTTTTGGATGAACCTCTCCACGGCGGCTGGCATATAACATTAGTAAACAACATAGCCACAATTTGGCTGACTTCAGAGATGAAGCTCTCGGGGGCTCACCCACTCAAAAATAAATTTGTATTGTGCATGAAACATACTCTCAAACTCATCCTGAATGAATTCTGACACTCATTTGAGTTTAATGGACAATATCTTGCAGGTTAAAGTTGCGGGTTCCAAAACTTCAGTGTAATTCACCACGGCTCAGGTCAAAAGGTATGTTATGAGCCCACAATTTTCGTGAAAGGCTCTCAGTAACATTATGAGACTGTTAGAGCCCTTACAGAAATTTATTTTTGAGTGGGTGAGCCCCCGAGAGCTTCATCTCTGAAGTCAGCCAAATTGTGGCTATGTTGTTTACTAATGTTATATGCCAGCCGCCGTGGAGAGGTTCATCCAAAAGTTAAGTCACAATATTGTCACACCGGTCCGATATTACCGGTCACCCATTTCTGTATTAAATAAAATTTATCACTACCGCTGTCTTATGAACCTCGTAACTGCGGCTGGGTAGGAACCTGATTGGTACAGGGAAAAATACACAGACTGAGGTTTTCCGAGAGAAAAAAAACATATGGTGAATTTTACAGAAATGGGACATTCTTGGAGAGCCACTTCGCTTATTTGACGAGGTTTTCAACCACCTGTGGATGTGTGTATCGTTTGGGAGGTGAGCCTGTCATCGAATCCAAATGGGGATAGATCTGATGGGAGTTCTAGCAATCGACTCAGCACTCCGCAAAAGCCTCGTTTGCGCAGCAACAGAAGCGCGCGGGCTTGCTGGTGACGAAGGAGCTGGATACGGCGCTGGCGGAGTGCAAGGCGCCGGTAGAGCGCATTGCGAAGGACTGCCGCGCGAAGAACCGGTGCTTCAGGTGAGCGCTGGGCTGAGCGCCCAGTTACATACGGCGCTGATGGGCGCGGTTTGATCTGGCTCTCCGAGGTAGTCCGGCTTGTCCGGACCGAGGAAAGGCTTGATCCGAACCTAAACAAATGTAGCCTTCTATTTACGACGATCCCAAAGTTCGAGGAATTGAACTCCGAGGAGCAAGCGCTGTACCACCGCGACAAGAATTTCTACAACTCCTCTGCTCGCAAGGGCGGAAAGAGTCTTTACTTTGCGCGGTCGGGCACCGAGAACGAAACCTGGGTTCCCCTCATCGTGTTGGCTGGCCTCGGCTATGCTAGTATTCATTCTGCACAAAAATAGGCCTTCGCCAAATTGCATGGTGACTACGCCTCAATCGTAGCCGGATATTCTTCTGAAGCGATCGGTAGGTGCTCCTCTTCTTTTTCTTGATATATACTCATTGTTACAGAGGATCTTACTGGGTACGTAACCCCCAATCCAACCACATTCTCTCCAGCCCATCCTGACCCCCCACCAGCGGCGTATCCACCTTCATCCCCACCAAGGTCGAACTATTTCCGACTTCCCGCGCCACGCAAGTAAACTAATGCCCCTCTCACGCAGGACATCCTCGACACGGACTTCTTCTGGAAGGAGGAGCTCCTCCTCGCGACGAAAGACCGGCTCTTCGGCTGCGGCTTCGACACGCTCGACACCGTGCGCAGCGGCAGAGAGGAGGTAGCGTTTTGCCAGCTCGCTTCGGCCCTACGCTTGTATAGCTACGACCTATTATACGCCGCAGAGTGTCTCAGCCCCTTCCCCGACTCCCTGCCGGCTGCCGCAATCGTGCGCGCGCCTCTCCCCTCTCGTCCACTACTCACGCGCTCCGGATCCGTTCCATCCATGATCGTGTATGCCGAACACGCAGACGTGGTGGCCTCTTCTTTCTCTCTCTGTCGTTCTTCTTTTCTTTTCTCTCTCTCTTTTTTTCATTGCCTACCAGTGCTCTGTCCCCAGGTCAGCGGGCGACTTGCAGGGCAAGTCGGAGGAGTCTCCGTGTGCACTGACTCTGTGCGCGCAGAGAGAAGCGGCGCCGACTCGTCCTCTTACGCGTTGCGCAGGGACAGATGCGGGTGTCTGTGTCCAAATCCAGCATGATTACTGGATATACAGCATGGCTGCTGGATCCTCCCGCCCCTTTCGCGTTGAGGCGCCACACGCGCTTCGTGCGCTGGATCCTCGTTCTCACCGCCCATACCGTGCTATGATGTGCTCGTTCCCCACGGCCATGCTTCGCGCCCGCACGGCGCCCCACGGCCACAGCTGGCGTCGATTCGCGGGGTGAACACTAGTGACACGCCATCCCCACTGCCTCTGTCGTGAGTCCCTGTCGCGCTGACTCTTTTTCGCAGACTCTTCTCGTGGATTCAATGCACTTCCTGCCACCACTTCCTGTCTCTGTCGCACTTCTCCCAGGTTTTTGCTGGGGCTGGGCTTCGTATATGTATATCCACGCCATTGCCCTTCCGCGTGGCGTGGTGTGACACGGCCATCCGTGCCGCCGTCGGTCTTGGTCTTCGCGCCTCTCGTATTTGTGTCTCTCCTGCGCGCCTTGTACACCGACGCGCAACGCATACTTCGTGCCGCGCGGTGCTCTCGCTTCAACTTGCGTCGGATGGGACTCACCTGTGTTGTGCGGATGCGGGTGGGACTCACCCGCAGCCATCCGCGTGCTGCGCGCCTCACAGGAGCTGATGTGCTGTGAGCCTGCGTGTCTCGTCCGCGCGCAACGCGCAATTTTCGTCGTGCCGGGGCAGTGCTTAGTGTATATACAGCGCTTCCGTGGTTGCTCTTGCTCTTCCGGGAGCACCGCGAGCCTGTGCGCAATACGCGCCGCCGGAAACATGCATATACGGATGGAACTACTTAGTAGTACTGAGCAACTAGTGGGACTACTCCACAAATACCGGGGGTGCTCTTTTTTGGCAGATTTGTGGTCTATTTAAGCCTGAATACCGACAATGTGCCGGCCAGTCTTGACCGGGTGAAAAAGTGAAAAAAAAACCCCTTTCACATCGCGTTCATATGGGGTCGAACCACAAACTCTCCCGTTGCGGAGAGGTCACTTCAAGCTTTGTCATTGCTGTGATTCCTGAACCCACCGGATCACTCGGCATCGTGACAGAAGAGATTTGCGGCGCTCTTGTCGACCATCATCATGTCGTCCATCCACCTCAAACACGCCAAGCTCTGGCAGACAAATGAATTCAACGCGGAATGGATCCATAACGGGGTGGAGTATTGTCGCAGGGACCCGGATGGGAAGCGGGATTTTGAAGAAGCGTAAGTTCATGTGGGTTTGAGGGTGGAACACGATGGCAAACATTTTCAGACTTATCGCCCAGTTTGGACCTGCAGAAGCCCGGAGAAAACTGCTACTTTATGCGGAAACACCCCGGCGCCGAGTATTTAAGTCCCCGCCCGCAGACTGTGTCTGGTGGGCGCAGGCGGCAGTGAGTCCCATTTCCCTTCTCCTTGGGCTCATGAGCTGAGTCCGTAGTTTGATTTAGGCATCTCCAGTGCTCCTTGTGGTGTATGTTCCAACTGACAAAGAGCCTCAGGGGTGTCACATGAGGCTTTAACCGCATACACGGAATACGTGAATATCCACGAGCTGGTCGTTCCGCCACGGACGAAACCAGCCATCAAGCGCATGCGAGGGGAGGGATCCATCTCGTGGCTTTCCCGAAAACATGGTTAGCGCCAGTCTTTGAGCCTAGCGGCGTTTTTCTGAATGTCGGCTGCGGTTATCGTCAGCGGCCCATTTGGCCGGTCACAAAGCTCCTGAGATGGACTGGGCCACCTCCCGAGCACTGGCGACATCCGAGTATGTGAGTTGTCTCCGTTCAAAACACTGTTCTCCTGCGAATTTCGGGTTAGGACAGGGTGCGGGATACTTTGGGAAGTTTGGCACACTAGTCCAGAGCGTTTCTTTGACGAGATCCATCAGCGGGGGAAAACGACAATTTTATCACCTGAAGTTTTAGCGAGCCCCGACAAGGACTGGGTGCGATGGCACAAATTCGACGATGCGTTTCGTGGCCGCGTATACTCTCTAACGGTACGTCATGTGAACAATGGACTATACGTCTTGTGCTTACGCGCCACAGTTGTCGCACATGGTGTGGCTGCATGCGTCGGAACTGCTTGAGGATCTCTTCAACATGGGACTGAGCACATCGAGTCAGATCGAGCGAGCGTACAAACAGGACCGGCACCTGATGCTCCGACTAATCGCATGCTACGCCAAAATGCAGGGCCTGTCTTTACATCTGTGGTCGAACATGACGCAGGTCATAAGTGCCAGCGAGAACATTGCGCCGTGTTTGATTCGGCGACGGGTAAGATACTCTACTTCATTTGGAACAGGTGTTCTTGATTCGCCGTAGACTCGTACTACTGGCAAGCCTGAGATCTTGTTGGACAAATCTCCAGCCGGAGAGGCCGCGCATGAACTTCTCAACGATTTGGAAAATTTTATCGTGCACATGATCGTCAAGGATGTCCGACTTCCGTTTACTCTATGTGATGTGCTACTCAAGGAACTTGTACGAGTATCTTTGTGTGTCATGCACAACTAAATGTAACCAATCTCTAGGCCCTAGATCCACATGCTGCTGATCGTTTCGACTCCGGCGCGTTCCACATTTTTGGGGAACTTGCGATCGGTAAGCATCGCTTCCTTTTCTGCTGCACAGCAGGGTTTCGCTCAAAGACAATTTCAAGTTTATGAGTTCCTATCGCAAATGGAACAATCTACGTTCGGTCAGGGCCTCATGGCCTGTTCGCTCGCTCTGGAGGGCACAGAGGACGATCTATGGGCGGTATTGTGCCCCGTGAATCGCCCCGAAGTCACGAAACCGCTGTCCGCCCATCCTCCATGGGGCCGCCTTTACGGTGCGGTCGTTGTTGTGCGCGACGAATGGCGAACGGCCTGCTGGCGCCTTAATATGCAGGGCATCCAAGGGCCCAACGGCCTCCCCGCGCGCATCGAGCGCCGTGATTATCTTACTGGCGCTCAGTTCGATGAGATGTGGCGCTTGTTCGACTTAGTGCTCTGGGTCAGGTCACAGGAACACACACAGCCGGGACAGCACCGCGCGCTTGTGCGCCATTTCGGGTTGTACGATGTTGAGGACCCAGCGCGCCCAACATGCACGGGTGTCCTCCTCCGCGAAATGGTAGAGCAGGTGCGCTATCTTGAGCTCCAGGCGCGGCATGCGGCCGCGGCTGCGAGACCCAAGGCGCCTCACTCTGTCGTTGTTTCCCTGCCACAAACTGCCGCCCAGTCCAGCCATGCATATCTTGCAAAGACTGGAACTGCACCCAAGGAAAAAGTCAAGACTCGGAAAGTCGGGGTTTCCGAAACGGTATCGTCGCCAGCTGAAGATTCGGAGGAGGACACGGAAGACTGCCTCCCCGAGTTCTTGCCTCCCGGATACAAGGTGGGGAAGAAAATCCTCAAGGTGTGCTGCCTTCCTGTTCATTAGATTTGGTTTGACACTTGGTAGGTCTTTCACCGAATCCTCGAAGACGATCGCACGATCCCAGGAGAAGAAGAGAACTCTAGCGGGCTCAAAAAAGGCCAGATACGCTGGGACGTGTTCGAGAAGGTAATAATCCGATCTGTCGGCGTGCTGTGAGGTATTGACCAATTGTTCAGGCCATGAAAAGGATCGGGTTTGGTGTCTGTCAGACGGCCGGATCGTCGGTTCGCTTTGATCCGCCTGCAAAAAGTGCACGTCCCATCACTTTTCACCGTGTCTGTTATTAATCTACGTCCACTGATCTTGTTGGTCTAATACTCGCGTAGCCTCACCCAGACTCGTTGTTGACTCCGCACTTCATAAAATGGTGAGGATTCCTCAAGTCGTGGTGTGCATATTCGTGTTGCTCAGCTGCTACCCAGGATTGGAGCTCGACTGAACCGGAATTATGGGTGGACAATTTCCACTTTCTCACAGGGCGCAGATGCCGACTGACCGCCGGGCTCCTGTCAAGTTCTTGGCCGTTGAATGACGCGGGGAAATTCAGAAGGACGGGGAGACCAAGGCTTATGAGTTCGATCGATATTTGTTCGTGGAGTGATGTGGCGAAAATCGGGATGATGCCCATTGAGGCGTCGGCAATTACTTCGGTTATCTCATGAGTATCTCACATGTTCAAGACATAAACATCAATGTAAACTTGATTCCGGAATTCGTAAATCAAAATCTTGCTATTCTCCTGCCGACAATCTACGTAGTCCCTTTTACAGACTTCACACCGCTCGCAACAGGTGCCTCTTGATCTCATACCACCACCATGGTCGAGAATTCCCACACTTTGTGGGTAAGAGAGGAGTTCTGCGCAAGCATAGCTCTTCAAGATCGACAGCACCTCGCCCCCCCGTTGCCCCTTCACTGCGAAGGAACCCGCCTACCACCTGGTAGCACAGTCCACCCCAACGTCGCCTGCGAAGCCTGAGATGCCTGCCCTCCCCCCGATACATCACACCATACGTGTCACCTCGCTTGCTCGATCATACACCAATGGCCCCACCTCCCACCCCAGCTGGTTCGCCACCCCCGTCAATCGCGACACCCCTCTCCACCCAATCACTTCCTATAATTCACCCACCACCGACCGTAGAACCGCGACGTATTGCCCTCGGCTTGTGCCCAAGATTTGAGGCGAGCGTTTGGTGATGAGTCTATTCTTTTCGTTTGTCATCTTCCTTGTAGTATGTTGCCCAGCCGTTTCAGACCACAAAATGGCGGCTGTGGCAAAGGTGGGTTGTCAATGTGTTATTCGCATCTCCTAACTTGAACACCTCATCTGCTGGTTGGGTTAAAACCAATATATATATTTCTTTGGAACCGAATGTCTTCAGGTGGCACCTACAACATGCGAGGTACGAGCTTCAACGGTTGTAGCGTCTGTCTAGGAGAGACTAGGTGGCACCCGTGGTTTCAGAATGCTACATCTCAGGTATGAATTGCACTTCTCCACGAAGACGATATGGTTTTTTACCTTGTACTTTGAATACATTGCACCCACAATGATGTTGTTTTGGACTGGGAGGGGGCAAAAGAATCGAAGACGATATGAGCTCAGCTTTGGGGCCCTGTAAGTTATTCCCAGCGATTTGAAAACCGGTTTTTAAACGGTTTATATAAGCCGGGCGTTTATAAACCGGTTTTTGAACCAGTATCGGTACAGCGTCTAAAATATGACCGTATCAGCTTCACTATCCCAAAGTGTCTTCCCAGCGGCCTGCTTCCCCTGCAGGAGGAATGCTCGCTATGATGCTCCACCACATATTCCCCAAAGTAGTGATCATTCCCCAGCATGACCGTAGTATCAATGTACTCGACTCAGAAACAAATATTAAATGAAGACGCCCAGTCAATTCACTCAAGCACATCAGTCCCATAGATATATTATTTTCAAGGTGGTCCGACCTGCGAAAGAAATTAGTTGGCAGCTTGATTTATTGTGTGATAAAATTGAATTGAATACATTGGGGATTCTAGCGACGGGAGATTTCAGAAAATCGTACCTCCACAATGGTGGCAGATCTTTTGCAACGTAGACTGTTCAAATCCGGGCGCTCGATGAACATTTACTGAAAGTACGTTTGGGATATGTAAACAATATTTTAATCATAGTTGCTGTAAGAAGAACCATCCCTGATTCCAGCCGCCAACCGTGGATTTAGAAACGAAACTTCATGGGCTGCGTCCTCATCTAGATCAGCGCTCAGCGTTCAACGATAGCCTTGTCAGCTGTGTCACAGAAGTGTGGAACCAAGTTTTATCTGGATTTGGCGATCGAAGAACAAGCTGGTGTCGAAGTTTGAATTTACCTCTTGCCACAGTCTCAATCAGAGCACAATATTACTACTTCCTCAGTCAACGTTAACAGTCAACCGTGGCTCGGATGAGAATTTCAGTTTCGCGAGATCGCGGTTTGATGGAACACTTGAACGGGAGTGGCATGCTTATATATAAAAAAGTCAAAATGGAATTCGACGGCGCTCTAAACGCCACTCACGCGATCAACCCCGAAAAACATTCGTACGAGGGCTCGATCTCCTTCCCATCGTCCCCAACGGCCTTCGTTATGTTGAACGTGGACAGTATGGACGCGATTGTGATCCACATCGAGGACATGGCCATGTGTCTTCCTGGACAGATTCTACGGAAATTTTAAATCGTCAGTGTTATCGAGCCCAGTTCGAGTCACAACAAAGAACCTTCGTCCGAACCCGAAGGCAGCATCGGGGCTTTTGACTTCCGGGTTGGGCTTACCATCCAACAGGAAGCGCTCTGGCTTGAAGGAATAAGGGTCCGGGTACATGGTCTGAGGTCGGATTCAGCTCAGCACGAAATAAAATACCAGAGAGACCGGCCTCATCGTGCAGAATGGCCCTGGGTCGTTTCACCCATCAGTGACCACCTAGGCGCGAGGATGACTATTTGACTGACCATGCATTCGCGATCACGACAGACTTCGCAGGCAGTCGATATCCCTTGTAGAAATCCTCGATTTCTAGTAAATGCGGGATGGCTGCATGGAGCAATGAGTTGCATGTTGCATGCATTTGGTATCTAGTAGAGAACGAACCGGTGGGCGTCACGTTCTTCCAGCGAAGGACCTCCTTCACGAGCGCAGATACATACGGAAGCGAATCCTCATCGTCGAAATCCGGAAGACGATCGCGGCCTACGACGGAATCGATTTCCACCTGGGCCATTTTCTGCGCATCCGGGTTCGCGAGCATGACGAGGATGAAGTTGATGAGCGCCACGAGCGTGGTGTCGGCGCCGGCGGTGTACATGCTCGCGGCGGAGTTCTTGACGGCCATTTCCATGTACGCCTTGTCTTCCGATTCCTCCACGATCTGCATGCCATACGAGGTGAAGGAGGGCGTGGCGGTCCCCGTGGCCTATAGTACGAAGTTGGATTCGACGCCTTAGCGCGATGAGGACGATGCGGCCACTTACGATATTGCGCTTTGCCTCGGCGAACGGCGTTTCGACGGCAGCTTGAGTCAACTTCTTCCACTCCTTAGCTTGGCGCTTGAAGCCGGCGCCGGGGAACCAGTCCGGGACGTATTTCAGGGCCGGGATGTAGTCCTATCGTTTAAGACTCGTCAAATATTCAACGCGGTGGGGGAGAAGACGCGTACGACGAGATATCGGCCGCGGACGGCGGCGAGAGAAAATGTGTGCATAGCCTTCTCGACCAGCTCTATGTAGGGGTCACTTGTGGGGAGAACCTGTATGCCGTACGCGATGGACATTATAGCTTCGCCTGTCATGCTGAAGATAAGCGTAAATATGGAAATCAATAGCTAAATTTGAAAGCGGTCCCTACTGTCTTAAGTGACTCGAGACGCCGTCTGGGTCGCGGAGGATCCGACGGAGCAGTTCGTGGGCAGCCGTGCGCTGCTTGGGGTGGAAACGCCTGACGGCCTCAATATTGAAGGTATGGTGAAATAATCGTCGTTGTGTACGCCTGAGAGCACATCAGTGAGAATTACGGGTGCGATGAAAAGGTGGCGAACCAGTTCTTATCTGCCGTTCCGCGTATACACTATCAATTCCTGTATAAAAAAGGATGTTTGAAAGAGCGTACCGTATGGCAGACCACCTGAAGCATCGTCAACACGTTAAATATTTGTGGACGGAGCAGCCCACCTAATCCAAACTCCCACCCCATTAACTCGTTAATCATCGGCATCCGCGCCCTGCGTAGCGTCAGGGCCAAAATCCCAAATCCAGTAAGGAAAGCACTCGCCTCCCCGAGTAGATCGTTGATCGTTTCTCGAGCAGCTCGTTCGCGGCCTCTGCCGAAGATAGAACGATAATCGACGTTCCTAGTGTATCCAGATGAATTATATCGGAGTCTGACGAATCAATTATAATTATTAGGATGGATGCCAGAGAAGAGCAACGAACCATGTTCCTTGCTCCACTCCATGTACTTCTCCCACTGGAAGCTCGACGGCATGTCCCGCAGGTTACCGATGAGCGGCAGTTTGCGTGGGCCCGGCGGAAGCGGTAGTCGCGAGCGCGAGCGGATGAGATACCACAGGAGCGTCACTGAAAGCGTCAGGGCCGCCATCCATGAAGAGGTGGAGACATCGCGAAACGCGTTCGCTGTCGGAGACATGGGCGTCACAGTGAGAGGAGTCGGCGCCCACAATGCCTCGGGTATCTATGCTGCTCTTCTGTGATGGAAGCCGACGCCGAAAGCGATGCGGCACCCTCTGTGTGTGAATTCAGGTTGAAATTGGGGCAATTACTCGACTGAAAAGCCCGGATTCGCGTCCACACTCGAGCAAGGACACGGTGGCATCGACGAGGTTGAGTCAAGTCCTCAGGGCAAGCCTTTTGCAGACTCAGTGGGAAAGTGTACGGACGATAAGGACCGCAAAAGCGATTATGGGGACCTGATTAAACTGCCCGAAGGCTCCGGAAGCTCGGTCAATGGTGGTGGCATGGTGGCACAGTGCACAGGAAGATCGGACCAAGACGCCGCGCGATCAAACATTCAAACTCCGCTTGAAAATTTTCGGCATGTTACATGGACTCAGCCTAGGATAAGTATCAGGGGTTGTAGCGTTTAGTACATCCTACAATGTTGATTTGAATCATTTTCCTTGGCTCCTCTCCTTATGTTGAACCGCGTTTTTCTGCCTCGTGGTACTGACTTGAGTCACTCGATTTCGGCGTCGACCAATAGTGAAATAAAATAAAATCACAGCTCTTTAAATTTCTCCAGCTGGCACCGTTATTGGCTTTGGGGAATTAATCTAGGCCGTGGAATCGGCAATATTGTCAGAAGGGCGGGGAAAGCGCGCCGTGATGCGCCATCATCTGCTCAACATCCGTGCACAGCCATCACAAACAGACGCAAATCGGAAGTCGGAAATGGGCGGCCCTGATGAGCATGTACAGCCGCACATAAGCGCTCCCTTTTGTAATATTAAGGCGGCTGTCAGCTGCTCCACCTTCATCCACAACTTCCACCATGAATCTCCGAAACCAAAAACGCCGCGCAGGATCCGCAAAAGCCTCATTTGCGCAGCAACAGAAGCGCGCGGGCTTGCTGGTGACGAAGGAGTTGGATACGGCGCTGGCGGAGTGCAAGGCGCTGGTAGAGCGCATTGCGAAGGACTGCCGCGCGAAGAACCGGTGCTTCAGGTGAGCGCTGGACCGAGCGCCCGGTAACATACGGCGCTGATGGGCGCGGACAGAGATGTGGAGTTTGATCTGGAGAACGATAAAGAAAGGTGGGCGGCACGCGCGAGACGATGATGCAGCCAGTGCTAATTGCGCCGGATCTGCAGATGTCTGTTTGGCCTCTCAAAAGAGGACCGCAAGTTCGCACCGTCCGACGTACAGCGCGTTACGAAGATATTCGAGAAGCCGTCCTTCTTTATAGATGGCGCCGAATCAAATGATATTGTCCAGGGCAGGCTGGGAGACTGCTGGTTCCTCTCGGCGCTGGCAACCATGTCCACTGCAAAGGGCCTGATTGAAAAGTTCTGTGTCGCCCGGGACGAGAAAGTCGGCGTATACGGCTGGATCTTCTTCCGCGACTCGAGCTGGGTTACCGTCATTATCGATGAGTAAGTTGATTTCATGTCCGCCATCAGGATTGCCGGGTTAACAAATGCAGCCTTCTATTTACGTCGATCCCAAAGTTCGAGGAATTGAACTCCGAGGAGCAAGCGCTGTACCACCGTGATAAGAATTTTTACAACTCCTCTGCTCGCAAGGGCGGAAAGAGTCTTTACTTTGCGCGGTCGGGCACTGAGAACGAGACTTGGGTCCCCCTTATCGAAAAGGTACGTTGATCGGCCTCAGCTGTGCTGGTATTTATTTTGCACAAAATAGGCCTTCGCCAAATTGCATGGTGACTACGCCTCAATCGTAGCCGGATATTCTTCTGAAGCGATCGGTATGTGCTCCTCTTCTGTTTCTTGATATGTACTCATTGTTACAGAGGATCTTACTGGGTACGTAACCCCCAATCCAACCACATTCTCTCCAGCCCATCCTGACCCTCACCAGTGGCGTATCCACTTTCATCCCCACCAAGGTCGAGCTATTTCCGACTTCCCGCGCCACGCAAGTAAACTCATGCCCCTCTCACGCAGGACATCCTCGACATAGACCTCTTCTGGAAGGAGGAGCTCCTCCTTGCGACGAAAGACCGGCTCTTCGGCTGTGGCTTCGACACGCTTGACACCGTGCGCAGCGGCAGAGAGGAGGTCTTCGTCAACGGCCTCATCGGCGGGCATGCGTACTCCGTCCTTCGCGCCGTCGAGTACAGGGGCAAGCGCTTCGTCGTGCTGCGCAACCCATGGGGCGACTCTGAGTGGACGGGCCGCTGGTCGGACGGCGCGAAGGAGTGGACAAAGGAGTGGCTCCCTGCGCTCGAAAAGCTGCAGCATGACTTCGGCGACGACGGGGAGTTTGTTATGGAATGTACGTTCATTTATTCATATTGCTGTTTGCTCGTTTATATTGATATCCGCACGAAGATTCTGATTTCCTGGCCAACTGGGACCTCATCGAGCGCACGCTGCTGTTCGACGACTCGTGGGCTATGTCCTCGCAATGGCTGCAGGTCACCGCCCGCCCGCCGCATTCCGCGTGGAGCTATGGTGATATCTCCTGTGCGTCTTTTTACTTTTCTTCCTCCCATCCTATGCAATCTCCTCGATAAAATGACATAAAATAAAACATGTCCGTACTCACGACTCGACCCAGTCACCATATCCATCCCCGCGCCAACCAAAGCCGTGCTCGTCCTCTCCAAGCTCGACGAGCGCTATTTCCAGGACATCTCGGGCAACTCGTGCTGGACGTTCGACTTCGTGCTCTTCCGGAAAGGTTCGAAAGAGATCGTCGCAGAGTCAAATGCGGGTCGCTTCTGGTCGCGCAGCGTCAACCAGGAGGTGCAGCTCGAAAAAGGAGAGTACGTCGTGCATGTGAGTAGTCGTGATCTTTTCTTTTTTTAAGGCGCATGTTGAAGATGGTGTGAATAGGTCAGGCTGGACCGGGAAGTAAACACCGAGGTGGAGGTATGTATATATACGGCTTGGATGCGATGATAATGATGTATGCGTCTATCTATTCCCCAGGTATACCACGCAGGCAACACCAACCAGCGCAAACTCGCGCGGGTCCAAACTGAGCGCGCAAAGAGCCTGTCAATCGCTTCCAGTGAGCTTTCTCTTCTCCCCTCCGCATGGTTGTTTTCGGGGCTCTTACCTCACGGGATCGAACTTAGACTTCAAACCAAGGCTAGTCGTCTCTTCTTTATTTCTGCCTTCGTCGACTGACATAGCTAACGTGGTTGATGAACGAACAGCGCCGTGCTGGACCACCTGCCCATCCCGCTGGACGTCCTTGCCGGCCAGGATCTGGCGGAGGTGGACGCCAAAGCCGGGGAGAAAGAAAAGCAGGAAGCTGCGTTGAAGACGGTGGCGACGCCTGGCAATCCACAGAGGGCGGCTGGAGATGCCAAAGTGGGAGTTCCACCGCGGGGGCCGAATGTCACCGAGAGCATGACGGTCAAAAACTTTAAGAGCAGGCGCGACGCCATAGAACGAGAGGCGACGCTCATGCCAAGGCGCACCGTCGTTCCACCATCTCCCGTGGGTGCTGAGAGCGGCAACTTTTCCGAAGACGAGTCGGCGGGAGGTGAAGACGCCGAGGCGAATCTGGACGATGTGGCCTCCTCGCTTGCGGATGAGGACCTGGGCCTCGATGATGCTCGCTCCTTTGTTGAGCCGCCCTCGGACGTGAGCGACGACGGCGATTCGGAGTATCGTCGGGAAGGGTCCGTCCAGGGGCCTCCCTCGCAGGGCTCCGTCCGGGGGGAGGTTAACCCCCCTCCTCCGGAGGCCCCTGTGGACGAAGGGTACGACAACGACACCTGCGTGCTGGGGCTGCGGGTCTACACGAACAAGGCGTCGCCAGCGCTTATTGGCGGCCAGCTGAGGCACGGGACACGGGCGACGTTGGCGGGGTTGGGTAGTTCCGTGTTGTAGTTGGTGAGAGCTTTGCATTGATTTGTAGATGGTAGCTCTAGATCGGCGTTGCTTTTCCCAATTTTATATTTTTTATATCAGATATTGGTCGAATCTTTTTCTTCCAACACTACTCGAGTCTATTTATCCAGAGCGATGGACAGTTCTGTTACGGTCTCGTTGGTATAGTTCTCCTTCATGCTGTCGCTGCCCTGTCCTGTCCTGTCCACATGCGCAATATATGGTTGTTCGAAAATTCGAATTGTGGCTATCATCAACAAGCGGTCTGGTTCCAACAGTAGATAGGTTTGAAATTGTGGTAAAAATCTACATTTACATCAGGGCATGGCAGCCTCAGTTCAAGAAAGCGTCCAGTTCTCCGTGCGCCTTAATTAACCCGCTTCACGGGTTCTTGAGACCTCCAGGGCGGTTCCTGAACAGACGATCAGTTTCGACACACGGAACCAAAAGCCACAGGCTCGATCACTAACCAGCGGAAGAAAATGGCGGTAAAAGGGATACAGAATCCTGCAGTCATGAATGCTGCGTACTTCAGAGCAAATGTCTTCTTGTGTGTGACGGCCTTGGAGGCATCGAAGGGGAAATGCTGGAGGACGAGGTCAGAGTCGATATCGATGGAATACGATAGCGTACATGGTAGGGACCGTGCCCAGAGGAATATCTCTTCCCAACTTGCGCTGCAGGCGATCTGAGCCGGAGGGCGGAGGAGGCAAGGCGGTAGGACATTTGGGAGGTGGGTGCGGGGTAGTGCGGGGTGGGCAGTGCGGGGTAAATGCGGGGTAAAAGAGGATTATCATCCTGCCGTAAGCTTTTGAACCCATGACCTGCGGTGAGTCATTGTGTACCTTTGTGTGCCTGACAGGGATCTACAGAGATAGGGGTGAAGATCTTTTTTTTTTTTTTTTTTTTTTTTTTGGAGCGTTTGGATAATACAACTCAGTCTGCAATGCATTCCAAGCGTATCCGCTGGTTTAATTGGTAGTTTCCAATAAAGCTGGGAATTTTGTCCTGGAGGAAATGCTGTTACGCACAGGTTTCAAGCCTTTGTGTGGGACTCTGGCCAGTAATTTAACCCATTCCAATTTTTCAAGTGTTGGGCCATATACCCACTAAAACCCCCTTCTGTTTTATCCAGTCATCCGGCAGGGAATCCTCATCAAGGAGTGTTCCGCTCCAAGTGTTAAGTACTAACTGTTTATTGGTCGCAAGACCGCCGAACCGGACTCGATCTGTGAGTAATTGATCTCTCTTCAGGGTCAGGTTCATCATAGCTACCCATCGGTTATGTATTTCAGGCTCAGATGCGTGAGTATGTGTTTCAAACATTCTCTCATTTCGTAATTTCCAAATCAAGTGCATTGACGTCGAGACGGTGATTGTGAATAGACGGTTCTTAGCGGTTAAAATACGCCCTTTGCTTGATCTAAATCTTGGCAGACCACATCCGAGGAGTAGTCCCCAATTTAATTTAATCCAAGATGTATATCTAAGCCTCCAGAATTTTTCTGCAAGCCTCCATACCTGTTGAGCACTAGGAGCGAGGCATTCTAGCATGATGTGTTCGAGTGTTTCTGGGACCCGGCACGTTTGGCATTGTCCAAATGTTTCAAAGTTGGGAATATGGTCCCAGAAATAGCCTACGCGGTAAATATCATGTATGCATTTCCATAAAAAATTACGGATTAGTCGGTGGATAGTGCTCGTTCTTGTTGACCTCCAGATAAGGGGTGAAGATAACCTTGCGAACTCCTTCAGTTTGGGCATCAAAATTTTACTTGCGGAGCCCGGTGCAGCTCGCTTTAAATTTTCTTGTCGTTATTTCATAAATCAGATTTCCTTCCTTTCCTCAAAAAAGCGACGCGGTACCGAATAATTTTCCGCGGAGACCGACTCGGAGTTAGTCCTTTTTTTTTTTTTTTTGGAGCATTTAGATAATACAACTCAGTCTGCAATGCATTCCAAGCGTACCCGCTGGTTTAATTGGTAGTTGCCAATATAGCCGGTGAAGAAGAGAAAGATGGTCCAAGCGAGGACCGGGGAACGTATTCGGTCGTACTGAACCCTAAGACGAAGCCTAAAAAGGAGAAATATATAGTCAATGTATAATAATGGAGTATGCGTGAAGGAGGGAATGAATATCGATGGGGAAACTCAGCGTAGGTGCGCAAGGGCTCGGAGGGACTCGGGAACTCGAAGACTCAGTGGCGATTGCAGAGCAAGATGAGGGTAAGAAGCAAGAGTCAAAAGCCCCTATATGTTGCTTGGTAACTAAATATAAAGTCCATCGGGTTGGCTGCAACGTGTACTCATGCGCCACCAGAGCCCTCAATGTACATGCAACACATAGGTAGGTAGAACTAACTAAGAGTCCGTGGAATATATATCAGAAGACAAAACCCATCCGCTAACTCACTTCACTGCGTTTCAACCAGAAACTGCGCAATTACGGAATAGGGAGAGAACGCTGCCACCTCAGCGCGTTGAATGGTTGCCCAGTCCATCAACACCTCGATCCCCAGCGCAGCCCGAGCCGAACACGTCATAAAATGAGGATTGCAGAGAGAAATGTGGGAATGATGGGATAAAATATAATAGGTTATGAGGGATGAACGGAGAGGTAAGGAGGAAAATGGTCCAGGTAGAATGGGATGATGGAATGTAAGGTAATTAATGAAAATACTGAGTGCGCACCATACACCGTATCCAACGAAATAGCGGTCGATTCTCAATTGATCGCAAGAGAGCCGCGGTCACGTGGTTGTGATGGCTGTGCGATGTAATGCGCATTGACGCGTCTGGCAGTCACGCTCCAAAGTATGAGCCTAAATATGATGTAAGGAAGAAATAGTGAGTAGTTCAGGAATATGATGATGATGGAGAATAGAAGTGGATGATAACTCCCGTGATGGATCGCGTGTGTAACGGACGATACCCGCCGTGTCGACGAGGAAGCCGTAAGGCACTTCCACAGAGGGGGATACTTTGGATTCCGCCCTCGGGATCCTGCATATTAGTGGAAAATGTGGTAGAGGAGGAAGAAAAAATTTAGTAGTTGAAACGGAGATCTCGGAAAGCAGCGCGGACGCGAGGAATGCGATCCAAGTACCATGTGTGCGTAATGTCCGTGACAGCCCCAAGAAGCCGCTCCGGCGTCCACGTCAATATCTCCCTGCGGCCGTAGACCCAGAGAATTTGGCGGTTATAAACCCATTCAAACTCGTCATGGTCCAGTTGAACAGCCCAGCGAGAACCACGCTCCATAAGCCAGTGTTTCGGCGTTAATGGAAACTCGGAAACTCCGCGAGTGGAAATAATATAGAATCGACGCACCAATTTACGGAAACTCTCCTCGTTCATTGGCTCATGAACAACTCCGTCGGGCGTGATACGAGGTCCATATCGCGCTGGGACATCACCGCCAATCAAGAAAGATTTGATTTCGGACCAGAGGAGTTCGAAATCTCTGCGATAGACGTGGATGATGACCGGTAAAGTGACAAACTCACCGCCTAGATTAAACTCAGTAGCCACTTCGTAAGTGTAGCGTAATGATAGGTCTCCGCGGTTGTAGGACGAGTATTGATGATCATCGACTTTGTCTTTCGACGGACGAGGCTGAGCTATGTCGTAGGATCGAGGAACATTTGGATAGCCAAGATGGCGCTCTGTCTCCGGGTGAAATCCGTGAGTAGTGATATTTGAGGGAGAGTGAGCGAGAGTAGCGAAAGGATGAAGGTAAGGAAGTTGCATGGGATTCATGGTGGAGGGAGGAAATGGGGTATATGAGCGACGAGGAAGCGAGTTAAATAGAAATCAGAATAGGGGAATAGGAGGTGTCTTGGCGCAGCGGATGTTTAACCAAGAATAGAACACTCAGCTTCGGTCTCGAGCCAATAATGAGCCATATTGATGAGCGCATAATCCAATCGATAGTTGGAGTTTGCAACCTGTGTGCGTCGATCCCTAGGTCTCAGAGAGGTTTTCAGTGTCTGGTTGCTCGGGCGGAAATAAAAGAGACGAAGCCGACGAATATTTACGTGGCCCTTGAGAATAGCGCCATCGAGCTCACGAAGCACAAATGCATCGTGCTCGCGCTTCTCATGAATGACATATGGGCCTGAATAAGTCCACTTTCCTTTGTCGCCCTTGGTCTCGTCGTATTGGGACTCTCGTAGCCAGACGTACATTCCCTCCTCGTAGCCCGCGAAATCGAACTGGAAATGATTGCGCTTGTGCAAATCTTCGATGGCGCGGAGTCGAGAGAGACGGATTCTTTCATTGGCTTCTTTCATCTTGGGGTCGCGGCGAGATAACTGTCGAGCTCGGATGGCAAGGAGGTCTTCAGTAGTGTAGATTTTATCCCAATCGAGAGTCTGCCAAGTGATTTCAGCGATGTCGAACGATAATACCGGGTGCACACCGTATAAAAGATAATATGGAGAGAATCCCGTGGCGCGGCTCGTGGTAATGCGCATCGCAAATAGCACAGCATGCAAGTATTTCGGCCAGTTGCCTTTGGCGTCTCCTGTTAATTTATAGAGCGCGTCGACGAGTGGTTGATGATGGCGCTCAATTGGTGCATTTCCTTGCGGATGATAAGCTGTGGAAAAGATGACAGTGCAATTGTATTGAGTGCGCAACAATTCGAGTACTTCACCTTTGAACTCAGCTCCTCCATCGAAGGAAATGAAGGGAACGCAAGCGAAGCGACAGATGATTTCTATGTAGATAAACTTAGCAACTTCGTGAGCATTGAGAGACTTAACTGCTTTGGCCTCGGGCCAAAGAATGGTCGGCTCAATCGCTTGAATAATATACGAGAGGCCATTGACTCCAGTAGTCATGTGAATGCAGTCGAGGTTGAAGTGTCGAAGGAGCGGAGCTTGCCACGATTCGTTGTATGGAAGCACAGGAATCTTCTTGATAGATTTCTGGCACTCGATACATGATCTGACGAAAAATGTAGCGTCGTCATACATGTTAGGCCAATAGAAACGGTCACGTAGCTGAGAATATAATGCGTCGCGTCCTCTATGTCCGCCCTCAATGTGAGCACGAGCTAGTAACTCACCGCGTTTAAGCCGCTCCTCAATGACCAACCGTGGGAGGGCGTCGGAGTTTTGCTTAGGCGCAAGCCAAAGGCGGTCCTTGTGTAGTATAAATCGCCGAGAACGCTTAAGAAATCGCACCTTGTCTTTGTCTGTATTGCAGTGCGCAGGATATTCTCCATTAAGCAAGAATCGACGCAGGTCAATCCATAGCTGAGGAGAATCTTTGTCTCGCAAGCCGTGTTTGTGGCCTACGCTCGTGTGCGCTAAAGCGGCAAGGGGGATACTTTGGGAGTAAGCATCCATCGAGATAAATTCAAGAGAAATCATCTCATCTCCTAGCATGAATTCTTCGGTCGTGGCTATCGCAGTTTTGCGAACGTAGAACTCAGGCAGCTTGCGGATATTGTAGGAGCGCACATTTCTGAGGAGGGTGTGGGCGAAATAAGAGAGAGGGAGTGCGGGGTCAATGTGATCATTGTGAAATTGTAGAAGACTCAGCTGAGGAACGAATGCGAGGGCATTACTCGTCCTATAGACGGGGATAATCTCATCGCTTGCCCGCCAGTATCTGGTAAAGTGGTGAGAGTATTTAGCGTGCAGAGAGTCAAGAAGGAACTTAGCTGCTGATGAAGCAGATGAGCCGGGAGGAGCGTTGTGAGCTCCAGAGTAAATAATGTCGAGATACGCTTCAAGAAATTCTTCGTGGTCTTCATAGATGTTCTCTCCATCGTTTTTCGAAGGAGGGCGTCGAGAAAGTGCGTCTTCTACCTTGAATGATTCAGCGCGAACATGATTCGGTTCAAAGTCAAATAAACGGATCCAGGATACCCAGCGCAGAAGCGGCGCGTTAGGAAGGTCATCTGGCTCTCGAATCATTTTAGCAAGCGAAGTAGCATCATGATCAAGTCTGAAATGAATTCCCCAGATGCGATGGCGCAGTTCCTTGAAGGCGCGGAATACCCCGTAGACTTCAGTCTTCGGTTGACCGTAGTTTTGCTCGGTTTCGTTGAAGGTGCAAGAGCCGTAGAGCGTGGGGTGTTTTTCAGCGTTGAGAATCTGATAAACCGCCCAGCCTGCTCCCATCCAGGAGGAATCAACTCCTACAACGACAAGACCATTGTCGGATTCACGAGGAAGACGGCGGATCAACTTAGCTAGAATATAGTCCAAACGAACGAGAACTGGGGTGCGAGTCATTCTTTTCTTGAGGTATTCGAATGCGTCGATAGCCTCATCTGTGATGAGGAAAATAGTAGTAGGATTTCGGAGGAGGACAGTGAGTGGCTTAGCTATGAGTGCAAATCCTTTGATCCATCGTCGACCTCCTCCGGCCAGTCCGAGAAAACTTCGTACCTCGGCAATAGAGCAAGGGATTGGCCAATCCAGGACGCGTTGAACGAGACTCGGAGAAATCTTCCATCCTTCGAGCGACACGACAGATCCTACAATGTAAAGGTCAAGAGCAGCTAAGATAGTTTTCGAACCTGAGGCCGTAATCCCAGCCATAATTAAAGTTCCGAGAAACTCGTCTAGATTTTGTGCGTACTCCTAAACGAACCTGCGAATCTTAGTGTTCCCTGGAATAGTCACGTCGTCGTACCTGGATCTTGGACCTTTAATCCCGCAATCGTCGACGAACGCATCTGCTTTGTGGGGAGCAATAGGTTTCAGAGAGTGACTGACCCTTCGAGTGAATTCTTGCATGGCATTTGTATAACCGTGAGCCATGGTAGCCTGTTGGCGAGCGCCTATAGGTGAGTGAAAAGCTTGTAAAGGACGCGATTTGGGGTGAATCCAGATCGCGTCGAATCCAGAAAATAGGTCAGCAAGCCCGTACATAGCATAGCCAACGAAAGACTCAGCGAATTCGTTCACATTGGTGATAAGAGCAGAGTCTTGGATGGAAACGGCGTTTAGAGGCTCAAGATTGAGAATTATACGCACGGGAGGAACCGATCCTGGCTTTTTCGCGACCGCAATCATAGCACAGCGATAGCTAGAAACGGTAGGCTCAAAACGGCCCGCAGCTTCATCAGCTGCGATAATCTTGCGAACATCTTCCACTAGAGCATGTGGAATAGGAATGGCGCGGCTCTGCCAAGGAGTATGTTCGATGGTAGGGAACTCGTAGTCGGGGAAGTAATCTCTAGAAAAGGAACCCTTTTCGGAATATTGGAAAGCAAAGGCGTACTCACGAGCTACAACTATGTGGGCGAGTAGGTTGATTTCTTCTTCGTGCAATATTCCAGGTTCGATTTTGTTGATCATCATTTCGAGGCGCTCGAGAGTGACGCGTTGTCCGAACGCGAGATCTCGATAAGGCTTTGGGTGAACAGGTAATTCAGTAGGAGTGCAGAGAGGAATTTCGCGAAAGAACTGAGCTTCCGGATTAGGCATGTATGTTGGTACAGGTCGAACCTTCCGGTGGACCGGCTTATATTTGGTCTTGGGCTTGGTTACTGGAGCCTTAGCTCCAGCGTTCGATCTGTAAGCATGAAAATCAGCGAGCGCGCGGTCTGTCCATGGAGTAGATATAACAGAGTCCAAGTCCGGATTAATGGAAATAAAATGAGAGCGAATCATGGTATCATAAGAGGAATTTGGTAGTACAGAAAATAAAGAGTCGAAATCAGAGAACTCAGCTTGTCCCATTAAGGCTTCAAACGATCTTCCGAGAGTATTTGCATGGGAGGTGTGGAAGATCTTCGGAACGCTCCCTTGCTCTAAAAATCCTCTTCGTCAGTGACGTCTTCCACGTACGCCATTGGATGCGAGTGTCCGCGTGTCATAGTTGAAGTGTTGCGGGGATCAAGGGGATCAGTGATAGTCACAACGATGGTGGGGTGAACTTTCCTGTTTCCTTCTTTCCACAAGTACAAGCTCACAGTGCCCGAGCGCTCATAATCGAGACGAGCCGCGAACCATTGAAGGAAAGGTTGTCCTAGAATAATGTTGTGAGGCTCAAGTTCTTGGTGAGAAATAAATAAATGATGAGGAAATTCGTGTCGCCCAATCTTCATGGGGACATCTGTAGCGCAGCCGCGAAGTTGTTCAGGGCCTCCGTGGATGCCTTTCAGCGCCCATTTCATGCCTTCAAAGTCGACTGCAAGACCGCAGCGAGAGGGAATGGAGCTTCCTGCAAGATTTAACTCGGATCCACAATCGATCATGGCAGTCAGTTCAATACCATGAATGGAAAGCGTAAGAGAACCCGTAGTCATAGCAAAATACCGTCCTTCGGGTACTTTAGCAATCGCGTTTCCATACTTGACAAGAAACTCTGGAAGTTCGCTGGTATTTTGTGCATAGACACGTCGCGCTCCAGTTTCCATGACTTGAGTATGTCCTATAAACGCGTCGACGTCTGATTCCTCGCCATGTCGGAAGAACTCAGCTTGTTTAGCTCCATACTCTCTTTTGGCTCGCGTAGCCTCGCTGAGAAGCTTCTGTAGAGAAGGGCTCGATCCAACAAGTTGGAACAGAGGGAGTGTAACATCCATGTTCATGAGATGCTCCAAAATCAAAGTCGCGTCAGCACGTTCTTGAATGTTAGACGTTAAGCGATACTTATCTCCATCGGGTTTCTTGGCATCTCGCATGAGAACGTCATCGCCTTTCGGCTTGTTGGATGGACGCGAGTCCTTCCAACCTTCCTGACGATTAATCGGATTTGTGGGAGGTGGAATAGAGGAATTAGGAGGAACCACAGGAGGGGAATTGTTAGTATTCTGAGTGGATTTAGAAGGCGCACCGGGATTGCTTGCTACCCGATCTTTTCCTTTGTTTCCAATAGGATCGAAGCGCGGGCTAGAATCTTTACCTGTCCTAGTAACAGGTTCAGCGAAGCGGGCTCGTACATCCAGAGAAGATACCGCGAAATAATCATTGTCCAGGACGCTAGTTTGTCCGTAGGAGAGTCCAATAGCGTTCGTTCTAGCTGCTTGAGGTGGTTGAGCCTGATCGCGCTGCAAAGCTCGGATATAATCGGCAACTCCGCCCAAAAATCCGCTCGGAGTACGAGGTAAGTCAGTTCCATCGTGCATAACGTACCGGTCGCGACCCGTGTCATATTTAATTGAACCGGAATCGAGCAAGAACCTAGTTTCGGGGCATCTAGATGGATGTAATGGGTGCTCACCAACTTTACCACACATGAAGCAGCGCTTCTGCGCGTTATTAGAGCCGGAATTCGGGTTTGAGCCGGAGGCGCTCTGGTTCTGAGTGGATTGATGCATGTTCTGAAGAGATTTAAGCGAAGCGATATTAAGATGAAGACTTTCCAGTTGACGAGTCAACTCTTCGATAGCTTTGTCCGAACCTGCAATGTTAGAGGTGCGGTTTGAAGTGGAAGAGGTAGTTGTGGATTGGGACGTAGCTTCCTTGCGATTGCCTTCAGGATCGAAATTATCTTTAGAATCTTTAAGTTCAGTCGTTTCGCTCCAAGGTTCATAAGTGAGCGATTCCTTATCGAATCGCTTCTGTAAAATGGCGACAGATTCTGAGATAGTGGGAGGATCGGAACGCGTACGCTTGGTAGAAGGAGCTTGATTCTGAAACCATTCCTTCATCCGTTTGGGAAGTCCTGCGATGAAATAAAAGTTGCGCTGCACTTCGGTGATTTGGGACTTCTTGATAAGAGGTCCTGCAATGAGCGCGAAACCGCGGTAGTAAGTT
Organism: Mycena rebaudengoi; assembly: GCA_029282285.1. Taxonomy (NCBI): domain Eukaryota; kingdom Fungi; phylum Basidiomycota; class Agaricomycetes; order Agaricales; family Mycenaceae; genus Mycena; species Mycena rebaudengoi. The sequence goes on from JARJCX010000086.1 coordinate 290,706, forward strand.
TCAACTTCCAGTTTATTAGAGAAAGGCGACTTAGCAGATTGTTCTTGGCAGTAATCACGCAACACCTGTTCTGAATAATCTGGCGTCTCTTCCGCATGGCCGTAAAGAAGCGTAAGTTCCTCTTTAGCCTTCACCCAGGTCTTACCAGTCTCATCGGGGTCGAATTGCGGAAGGTAGCGTATAAGATCTTTAACTTGATCTGACGAGTATTGAACGATGTATGGCACGAGTTCGTCTTTATTGGATATCCCAGCATTGACACCGTGCTGGGTGATCAGCGTAAGGAAGTCAGTGACGTACTTTCCATTAAAGTGAGGTGCTTGAGGGGTTCGTGGAATCGGCATCGGCACTAGAAGTACCGAAGGTGGAGCGGGAGTAGTCATAACGGTGTATGACAGCGATGGCGAGGTAAGCGTGCGTGTGTTGTGTGACTCTGGAGGAAGCGTATGTGAAACAGTCAAAAATAGGGGTAGGCAACGTAGCTGGATACAAGTAGCGGAAAACCGATTTCCCCTAGCTCGGTCACCACTGAAGAAGAGAAAGATGGTCCAAGCGAGGACCGGGGAACGTATTCGGTCGTACTGAACCCTAAGACGAAGCCTAAAAAGGAGAAATATATAGTCAATGTATAATAATGGAGTATGCGTGAAGGAGGGAATGAATATCGATGGGGAAACTCAGCGTAGGTGCGCAAGGGCTCGGAGGGACTCGGGAACTCGAAGACTCAGTGGCGATTGCAGAGCAAGATGAGGGTAAGAAGCAAGAGTCAAAAGCCCCTATATGTTGCTTGGTAACTAAATATAAAGTCCATCGGGTTGGCTGCAACGTGTACTCATGCGCCACCAGAGCCTTCAATGTACATGCAACACATAGGTAGGTAGAACTAACTAAGAGTCCGTGGAATATATATCAGAAGACAAAACCCATCCGCTAACTCACTTCACTGCGTTTCAACCAGAAACTGCGCAATTACGGAATAGGGAGAGAACGCTGCCACCTCAGCGCGTTGAATGGTTGCCCAGTCCATCAACACCTCGATCCCCAGCGCAGCCCGAGCCGAACACGTCATAAAATGAGGATTGCAGAGAGAAATGTGGGAATGATGGGATAAAATATAATAGGTTATGAGGGATGAACGGAGAGGTAAGGAGGAAAATGGTCCAGGTAGAATGGGATGATGGAATGTAAGGTAATTAATGAAAATACTGAGTGCGCACCATACACCGTATCCAACGAAATAGCGGTCGATTCTCAATTGATCGCAAGAGAGCCGCGGTCACGTGGTTGTGATGGCTGTGCGATGTAATGCGCATTGACGCGTCTGGCAGTCGCGCTCCAAAGTATGAGCCTAAATATGATGTAAGGAAGAAATAGTGAGTAGTTCAGGAATATGATGATGATGGAGAATAGAAGTGGATGATAACTCCCGTGATGGATCGCGTGTGTAACGGACGATACCCGCCGTGTCGACGAGGAAGCCGTAAGGCACTTCCACACCGGGAAGTTTGTCCTGGAGGAAATGCCGTTACGCACAGGTTTCAAGCCTTTGTGTGGGACTCTGGCCATTAATTTAACCTATTCCATTTTTTCGAGTGTTGGGCCATATACCCACTAAAACCCCCTCTGTCTTGTCCAGTCATCCGGCAGGGCATCTTCATCAAGGAGCGTTCCGCTCCAAGTGTTAAGTACTAACTGTTTATTGGTCGCTAGACCACCGAACCGGACTCGATTTGTGAGTAATTTATCTCTCTTCAGAGTCAGGTTCATTTATGGCTACCCATCGGTTATGTATTTCAGACTCAGATGAATCACTATGTGTTTCAAACATTCTAGTTAGTCCAATACGTGGGTTCGCATGTTATCTCAGTGCAATAGCCATTTTCCATCCGCTGAGAAGGGCTGGCTCGACAGCAGTGCCTCAAAACTCTCCATCCAAGACCGCGAATATGAGACTGGCGGAAATCAAAGTTGCCTACATAGAACAAGACTCCACGTTCTGACCCGCTCCAAAACGTACGCCTCGATGGCGGAGCTGTCCAAGACCTCAGTGGGACACTGTCCAAGACTACGGCAACTCCAGTGAGCTGTGTTCAAGCCCCCCGGTTGCCAGATAGTACGTAAGAATTCTTCTGGCGAGACGATGTTCCTGCCTGCTCAAAACCTTAGTTTAAGGCCCCAAGACCGCAAGATTTCAAGACTGTAGCCTAGGCGACAAGAAAGCCAAGACCTCCATCTTTGGCTATAATCACGAGAAAACGGATCGATCGAACTCTCAACCGGAATACAGTCCAAGTAAGTACGCACGAATAGCCCGGATTTCCCTTTCTATGTACTGGTGTACGCCCTTGCAAGAAGCGTGGGACAGCACTAGGGCAACTTCATTGTTCCCCCAACTTTCCGCATGACCTATTATCTTCGCCCAGGTAAACAAAACGAATGGCTTTTATAGAATTGCCAACTACACGATTATAGGGCGTTCCAAAAGATTGTAATTTTCTACAAAGCTACGAAGGGATGAAAAAAAAAAGTACGCGATTGTTCGAAATTGACTTATGCAGTCCAAAATGATTGCTCATATTTACGGAGCAGGAATAACCGCGGTGGCGACGTGGCTCCCGCCTCCCTCCGCGGGCGCCATAGCCTGGAATGCAGGAATCCCATTCCCAGACGGGCCCGTAGTCTTCGCGAGCATGCTGTTGACCATTTGAATGAGATTAATCAAATAAAAACTAAAAAATGAAATAAAGAAACGTGTGCGTACTTGTCGATTGCGGCCTGGTCTACGGGCGGCGACGTGCCAGTTCCCACGAGGGTCTTGTGCCCGAAGCTCGGCACGCCCGTATTAGTAACGACGTAGAGAAACGCAGGGCCGGGAGGGTAGACGCGGTTATTGGGCGGGGCGATAACGGTGAGGGTGCGCTTGTCCAGTGATAATATGCAGACGAGCTTGACGAGCCGCTGGTCCATGTGTACACCGTGCGTTGCAAAGCCGAGATCCATCAGAGACACTATAATAATATAATGAATGGCTGATGTGAATACGCCAATTATTATTTCTGTGATAAATTCGGAGGTGCGCACCGGTGACACTGGCAGTATTTGCGGGAAGGGTGACGGCGAGATTGAAGGTGGAGCCGTAATTAATAGTTGCGGGCAATCCGGTGTAAGACTTTACTTTCGTGATTAGCATACTCTCACTCAAATATGCCCGATACGCGGTACTTACTGGCCGAGGAACTTTCATATAAGGAGGGGAGTAAAATTCCAGCCTAGATGAACCAGTGATCGTTAGTTTCCGCACAATCTACCAGCGAGGGAGACTTGCCGATATTCCGTCTGATATTTGGCGGTCGAAACGTCATCATTTGGATTAGACCCCGCTGTGGGAGAAGTACATTAGATCGTTCAATGCACATCAAATGCTCCGAGATCGTGATAAACGCACCTAGCATGACAGTTCCATTTGGTGTAAGACTCGCCGTAGAATGATACATTCTCGGAATTGGCGAAGCCACAAGCCCGGCCGACGAAAAGCGGCTTCCGGCTGGGGCTAAGGGATCATATATCACAGGGGTAAACGCTGGGTTGTCCGCATTACTGTGCCCCACTTGATTACCGACCTACGAGGAAGATGATGAGATACCGAGTTTGAACGTGGAGGTCGAAATTTGATATCTTACGTTTCCATACCCGGCCACACCAGTCTGGGCACCGTTGACGAGCATGACGCGCCCATCCGGAAGGAGGATCATATCGACCATGATCCTGGCCTGAGGCATCCTCTCCACCTGCCACCCGGCAGCAATGCCTGCGGTACTCAACACCATTCTGATGCACTGGTTCGAGGCGGGGGTCTGGGACGAAAGGGAGGACGACGAGACTTTATCGCTGACTGTCGTGCCTCCGCAAATCATGATCTCGGGGGTATAATTATTCGCGGGGGAGAGCGGAAGTAGAACGTGTCCAGCCGAGAACGGGGAGCTAGCATTTGATGTAAGTTCAAGAATCATGTCAACAGAGTTTTTTTTGAGAGAGAACGTACCTGATACGAACTCCGTTGGGGATCGCCGGCAAACGTTTCTCGGTGTTAGTTCTCCAGTTCAGGATTATGGCGGCTTGGTTCGCGGAGACAAATATTGTCCCATCAGGAAGAGCGACAAGGTTGGGAAAGTGGTTTCCGTTCAGGGTGTCTATCAGGAACTGGCTCGGGATCTGTAATCCATTGAAGCCTGTGCGGAGAAAAGAGTTTTATTATAATATATATGTGAGGATTCAATTAACGAACCGTTTATGTTCTTCGGTGGCTAAATTTCATGTTGTCAATTTTCTGAGGAGGTTGATAAAACCAAATAAACTCACGTAAAATTCGTAACTCGGGTTGTTGATTCCTACAATTGACAATTCAGTTCTCAATAATCTAGTGGACGGAGTATGTACTGCATACCGGCTGAATTGATAAAACTGTCGCTAACATTTTAGTCATCGAAGCGTCATTCTGAGAGTCAATCATTACCTGCCACTTTTAGAACCACCGAATATAATAATGGACCCGTCTTCAATGCGTACCTGATTCCGAGATTAGAAAGGCGCATGTCAAGAAGTGAATTCCTACTCACCGACGAGGGATACCACCTTGGCGATGTTAACCGGACACGCTTTGGGCTTTCAAAGACGTCACAGGTGCCCGTGGTGCAAGGCGTGAAGAGGCGGACCGCCTGCAAGCCATTGGCGCCTAACATTTTATTCAACCCTCAGTTGGAATGGAACTGGGAAAATACACACCGGTCGTGACGATGGGGTTCCCCCCAGAATTGACGAGCGTGCCGTTGCTGATGAAGCTCCCCGTTGCGCACCACGTATTGCTTAGAGGGTTCAGGGCACGGACTTGCTGGGTGTTCAAATCCAACTCCACGGCCCACGCAACATGTCCATTGACGGTAAGGGGGTTGTGTTCTCTGGGATGATGGTCAGGTCCTGCCATGCAATTGGGGATGCAAGAACGAACACTTTATCGTATATAACGGCTTTGGTTTCCGAAACAACGGCCAGCTGCATGGCGCTCACGCCAGTAGTGCTGAAAAACGGTGAATTGATGGAGACAAGGAGACAATGAACGAACCCTTTCTGAACAAGAGACCATGTTGCCTGAGCGACCGAAGCGCGGGCATCAAGTTCAGACGCAGCACCTTCGGAGGAAAGCAGAGACACCAAGATAATGAGAGTGGCTGAAAGACGGTCGGATAATAAAGAGAGGCGCATGGTGGCTAAGACAGAGGAGCCTCAGTGCGGATGTCAGGAGCTTTATAGAAAACTGCAAGTTTCAGAATTACATTCGCGCCGCAATTGAAACAGAAGGGCCCAGGTAGCTGCGGCAACTGATCCGGGACCAGGGGCGGGACGAGGCGTAACATCAGGGAGCGCGATCGGTGGAGCGATGGAAAAAGGGATGTCCTGTCTGTCAATTCGACATCTGTCTGGCAAAATCCGGCAAAATTCATGAGCGAAAGCATCAACAGACTAACTGGAAGTCGTGACTCATGCATACCGAGCCTTATCACTCGTGAACTTGTGGGCGATAATCTGGCGTGTTCAAAACTACGATGTGATTGAGATCGAATTTTTTTACCAGGCTATAGCGCTCAGGGGTACCCCGCACCGAGAATGTATCGGAGGCCCCTTAATCGAATTTTGCAGAACTCGCGTTTGGGAGGGTTTGGGAAATTTTTGAAATTTTTCCTTGCCTAAAAAGTCAGTGTATGTCAGTGAATTTGGGCTCCAATAAAGCAAATAAATCACCGGAGATCGGCCTATGCTGGGAAAAAAAAATCCGTTTTAATACTATAAGGTGTGTCCAGAGCCCCTTAGGTGAGTTGTCCAACCCAGTGTAGTTGATTTTTGTGGGTACACCTTGACAGCGGTTCAGGGTGGTATTATTGCGATTCTCAGCCATGTAATACAGCCGCTCGTATAGTACTAGAACCTGCTCGAGAAATGACTCCTGGGAAGCTTCCATGCATCCTATCATGACTGGCATATTGAGAGAGACATACCGGATTCATTCCTCGAAGTTCCAGGCTGGAATCCTAAGTTCTGCCCGCTCTAACTTCGACGATAATCGGCTACAGAATCAGGCGACATGCCACCGATGGTAGCATTACCGCGCCGTTCCAGGCCTGTCACATCTTCCAGGAACAGAGTGCCGTAAAATCGACTCTTTGCTGAGTAGCTTCGAGTGGTAGGATTCTAAGAACGAAGTGGCGCAAGTTGTGGGATGTTTGGTACTCGATTCAAACTCCGAACCGGCTGCCGGATCGGAATTCCGACTTACAAGATAATTTTGATGGACACTAGTACTATGCCACTCCACACCTGTTTGCCAAATAACCATCGAAATTCACATATGAATTGCAATTGTCTGAAGCTTAAGCTTCCTAACGGCCCTCCGGGCATCCCTGGTACCTTTTACCTGGATGCTGGAAGGGATACCGACTCCAACTCGCTTCTACTTTAAATACATAGACCTGACTGGCGCCCTTTTACTCCGTCTGCAGAAATTCGCCTTTAACACAACACGCAGTTGTTATATGAGCACAAGTTAAAGCACCTGTTTGAGTCGGTGAAGTATATATATAGGTAGAGATAGCTCGGCCGCGCAGTCAAAGTTTAAAGAAGTTTCAAAAGACCGGCCCAGGATGGAGCTCAGCACAGAGGCATTGTGATTCGTGAACGACGTGCCGGTGAATCTTGCTCAAGCTCCAGCACTCAGTCGGGCGTTCAAGGCACTTTTGAGTAATATATATACGAAACATGACGTCGGGAATTGGAAATAATAGGGGATTTCGGACTCGAGGAACTCAGACTCGAGGGTCGCATTGTTTATTACTTAAAGCTACGGTATGCATAAAATGAATAAATAGAGATCTGGATATACTGTACCATTTCGACCAAAGGTTCGTGACGGGTGACGGGCCGCTGTGAACTGAATAATTTAGGTGGTGGTGACGGTTACATTTGCCCTGTGAACACTGGTTTAAAAGTAGTCAAAAAAGGCTCCAAAAATCGATTTTTGAACTACGTAAATTTGACAGAAAAAAAGGAGCGGCGTGAAGGATGGGGTCTTCCCTGGGAAGCTGTCGAAGGGCGGCGAGAGCTTCAGGCGATGTAAGAGAAGCCTGCGATAGATTGAAGTCGCCGATGTGACACATCTCGAAAGCCTAAAGAGAATAAGAAAGCCGCTCGAGATCAGATTTAGGATCTCGGGAAAATATTCCTTGGCGACTTTGCGGACCAGAGGAGGAGCAGAAGACCAGAGCTTGCCCTGAGAAAGCCATTCGCTTTCTTTGAAGGACTTGGTGGCCATTTTTCGTTGAGAGGACGAAGGTATCTTTACTTTCTATTGCTATGCAATCTCACAAAATAATTTATTCCGGCCGTTTTCCTCCGTATACTGATGTTGCTGGGTCAAGTTATACTTTGTGTACTCGAGAAAGTGGACAGTAGAATAATACGCGAGCTATAAAGTTGCAAAATGCTTGGATTCTCTTGGATTCTCGCCGGTATTGCCCGAGATTTGTTCGCCTGTGCGCTGTTCCGTTCTTTTCATCAACTTCCCCCGCCCCGTATATGTTCGAAGCAGTGAACCGTTACGAATGAACACTTTGCGAAGTGGTGACAGTGATGTCCGAGTTATGAACGCCAAGGCCAGTGAACACCTTGAGGTGATGGTGACATGGCGTGAACCTTTGGTCGAAATGGTACAGTAAGACAGATGTCGGCATAGGCGCTCGTCATGCGAGCTGATTGCAGGCTTTTATTTTCCAAAGGACTCGGAAGGAATGGTGTATCCGCCGGATCAAAACGCACCAGTACAAACTTTCAGGAAATGCGAAATACCGGTTTGAGGGCAACGGGTGTAAGGATCAAAACGGATCATCACATGATGAACAAATATTCTGAAAATGTACTGGTTGGAGGCCGTTGGTAGAAATTGTAAGTGATGCGGAAAGAACGGAAGATCACATGATGGACAAATTTTCAGGAAAAGTGAATTATGAGAAGGAGACCCGGACCTAATCGGTACCAGGAATTGTCTAAAGCTTAAGCTTCCTAATTTTTGAGCTTCAACTGCGCTGCAGGTAGCCGTAGGCTCGATTCCAACCTCTTACATAGAAGCGAGCTTGTCGACGTACATCGACACAGTGTTCGCCCTTAAGCCCTTAAGAATGATTTTGAAAATACTTAAGGGTTAATAAGGCTTAAGGGGTTAAGAGCTTAAGGGCTTAAGGTTTTTTTTCTTTCTTTTTACTGCCCAGCTGCTGCCCAGCCTTGCCTCTTTCATTATATATAAGTTTCACTTTGCTGCGAAGCCGCGTTCGGGAGATACAGCCAAAACAATATTCCCTATTTACCACATAGTGTACAGGCACTAACCAGCCTTTGTACTCATCATCCGAATCGATCTCAATTCCACTGTCATCAGGTCACCTATCCTCCTCTGCTTCTGCTTCAGCCTCCGCTGTAGCCAGGTCTGCCATAAGCTCCGGCTCCGCATCAATCTCCGCCTGCCTCATCCGGTGTACGTGCACTTTTGTAGCCCCACCAAAGAGCTCCGCCAGCGTCTTTTGTTTCCACTTTGGACCTCGAAGCGTCGGTGCCAGGGGGTCGTTTTCATCGTCGTCCGACTCAAAATCCTCCGCAGCCTGCGCGTCAGCAACCATTTATGGTAGTCGGGTAGAGGAGGGATCCACTTTGAATTAATCCGCTCACACTTGCCTTGCACACGAGGTGCCGCTGGTATTTTTAATCCCTCGCTCATTCCAGACGACGTGCAGAATCAATGATTTACGGCTGGCTTTAGCCGTGGGAAAAGTTCGCAGGCCGAAGGTCTTAAGGCTTAAGAATGGCGGAAAAATCTGAATAATACTTAAGGGTTAAGTTAAGGGTTCTTAAGCCCTTAACCCTTAAGGCGAACACTGCATCGACAAGCTCGGTCACTGGGCTACGCTGCAGGAACATCGCCGAGGTGGGAACTAAAACGGGCTTATGCAAGATTTCGATCGAGAATTTGGCAGGCCGATCAAGGCACCAAAAGTACTCAAAACAGGATTTGATCTTCTGGTGGCCGCAAATCCTACTGGAATGCTCTACAAAACTTAGGAGAATTATTTCATATATTAGGCAAGTGTCCCTCTTTTTCATGGAAGCTTTCAGCTCATATTTCAGTTGCTACATCAAAATCTTGGGACATATTGCATAAGTGTGACAAAGATAGTATGTACATGGGCTGCTGCAAAAATGTTCAGCGTGGTCCCAAGCGGCGAATTGGTGACTAATTTCTTTTAATTTGTCTGCCTCTCAGATTGGCAGATTTAACAATTTAACAATGTGATATTCATCTACGTACGGCCGTACTTAGGTATAAATACCTCAATGAACCCAATATGAGAGACAGAGAGACAATAAGTATCGTGATAGTCGTAAGAGTCGTGGCGCGCGTCAGAGTCGTAAAGCCCGTACGACCACATCAGACTTTTGACAAAAAACTTGTGACAGCTTGTGGGAGTTTGTTTGGGCTTGTACAAGCCGAACAAGCTCACAAGATACAAGTAAAAAGTTTGCCCTGATTCCTGACAAGCTCGAAATTTTCCAAAAAAATTTTTTTTGAGGGTGTCCCCTGGTCTTTTCAAAACAATTGGGGTATCTTTTTTTTCCAAGTTCCGACTTGTGAGCTTGTCAGCTTGTCGACAAGCTCACAAGCGCTAACTAGCAACAAGTTCAAACAAGTCACAAGATTTTTGTCAGAAACCTGAAGCGTGAGGAGGACATTTTGGGCATATGGTGAAGGAGTGTTATGTACGACGAGCGGTGGGATTCCGTGCCACCATGGTACACTGAAAGCTCCCAAAAATCCGCCCCGCCAGCCCTATTGAGCTCGTGTGCCAGTCACTTGCACATGGCTCGTCAATTCCTTCGTCTGATCGTGTGGGGGCTTGTAATCAAGCCATTGAGACTAGGTATTTGGCCGATGTAATACTGGGAAATTGTGAGAGGCCAAACTGTGGGCTGGTCGGTGAAGAGGGACTTAACCAGAGGGCCCGCAAAGCATTTTACGGGCCTCAGAGCCGCTCCGAGCCATCCACCTCCCGCTCCGCCGAAGATGCATTATCAAGGCCCGAATATCAGCGCCAGAAAACCCGATTCAGACTCAAAAAATTCCAATTCAACTTCTCCTTCCACTGACAAGTTCCACAAATGGGCGATTCTCACTCGCCTTTCAACGTCTTTTTATTTTATATAATTCAATACTTTGCCTTTCAAATTGCACCTCCGCTGTGCCTAAATTTGGCAATCCCAGGTGTGCCTGGAAGTTATAGCGAAAGTATTTAACTGACAAAATGATTTTTTTCTGCGTGTTCTCTTGGAAGACTTGGGTGAAGAAGACATTCAGAATTTTTGGTAAAAATAACAATATTTTCAGCATCACCTCAGATTTTACAATATAATCCTTGTATAATCCAAAAGATTCGGCCCAAAGTTATTGGAAGACTACGGAGAACAAAATCATCTTGTTATCTGGATATCTTTACCATATGTTCCAGGCTTATATTGTGCCATGGTCATTGTTCCCACAACTTTGCATAAACAAAATTGTAGACGATGGATAGTCAGTCGTAGTCTACAGGCAGTAAGTAAATATATATAAGTATGAACAAGGGAATAGACGTACCCTCAGTCGTACAACGATGTGTAAGGCTGAGGGTCGTTAGGGGCCGAAGCCCCTTAAATACGATCGAGAATGAAACAAACAAATACGTGTAAATAACTAAACGCTACTCGCCATATCAGAAGATTCACTCCTCAACAAAAATGAATGGCTTTCATATAATTACCAACTACGCGATTACAGGACGTTCCAAAAGACTAAAAACAAATATAATTTTCTACAAAGCTGCGAAGGGATGAAATAAAAAAGTACGTGATTGTTCGAATTTGGTTTATGCAGTCCGAAATGATTGTTCAGAATTACGGAGCAGGAATGACCGCGGTGGCGACGTTGCTGCCGTCTCCCGTCGGGGGCGCCATAGCCTGGAACGGAGGAATCGCGTTCGTAGACGGGCCCGTAGTCCGCGCGAGCATGCTGTTGAATATTTGAGTCAGATCAAATCAACCAAAACTAAAAAAAATGAAATAAAGAAACGCGTGCGTACTTGGCGATCGCGGCCTGGTCCACGGGGGGCGACGCGCCAGTGCCCACGAGGGTCTTGTGCCCGAAGCTCGGCGCACCCGTGTTGGTAACGACATAGAGAAACGCGGGGCCAGGGGGGTAGACGCGGTTCGTGGGCGGGGCGGTGACTCTGAGGGTGCGCTTGTCCGCTGATAATGAGGAGACTAACTGGACGAGCCGCTGGTCCATGTGCACGCCGTGCGTGGCGAAGCCGAGGTCCATCAGCGCCACTACAATTATATGAATGAATACGGTACATAGATGAATTCGGAGGGTGCGCACCAGTGACATTTACGGTGTTTGCGGGAAGGGTGACAGCGAGATTGAAAGTGGTGCCGTAATTGATTGTGGCGGGCAATCCGGTATAGGACTTCAATTCCATGGTTAGCAGACTCTCTCTCAAATATGCCCGACACGCGGTACTTACTGGCCGAGGAACATTCATATAAGGAGGGGAGTAAAATTCCAGTCTAGATTTAATCAATGATCGTTAGTTTCCGCACAATCTACGAGCGAGGGAGACTTGCCGATATTCCGTCTGATATTTGACAGTGGTAACGTCATTGTTTGGATTCGACCCCCGCTGTACATTGAATCGGCATTTGATTCAGTGCCTCGGGATCATGATGAACGCACCTAGCATGACAGTTCCATTTGGTGTAAGACTCGCCGTAGCATGATACAGTCTCGGAATTGTCGACGCCACAAGCCCGGCCGACGAAAAGCGGCTTCCGGCTGGGGCTAAGGGATCGTATATCACAGGGGTGAACGCTGGGTTGTCCGCGTTACTCTGCCCCACCTGATTGCCGACCTACGAGGGGGAGGGTGAGAGACCGAGCTTAGGTTGAAATTTGAGATCTTACGTTTCCATACCCGGCCACGCCAGTCTGGGCACCGTTGACGAGCATGACGCGCCCATCCGGAAGGAGGATCATATCGACCATGATCCTAGCCTGAGGCATCCTCTCCACCTGCCACCCGGCAGCAATGCCTGTGGTACTCAACACCATTCTGATGCACTGGTTCGAGGCGGGGGTCTGCGACGAAAGGGAGGACGCCGAGACTTTATCGCTGACTGTCGCGCCTCCGCAAATCATGATCTCGGGGGTGTAATTATTCGCGGGAGAGAGCGGAAGTAGAACGTGTCCAGCCGAGAACGGGGAACTAGCATTTGGCTCATAAGCTCAAGAATCACGCCACCGGAGTTTTTGAGAGCTCGTACCTGATACGAACTCCGTTGGGGATCGCCGGCAAACGTCTCTCGGTGTTGGTTCTCCAGTTGAGGATCATGGCGGCTTGGTTCGCGGAGACAAATATTGTCCCATCAGGAAGAGCGACAAGGTTGGGAAAGTGATTTCCGTTCAGGGTGTCTGTCATGAACTGGCTCGGGATCTGTAATCCATTGAAGCCTGTGACAGCAGAGAACAGTGTTACTAAAATATATATGGAAGGATTCAATGAACTAACCGTTTATGTTCTTCGGTGGCTAAATTCCATGTTGTCAATTTCTGAGGAGAATGATAGACCAAAATGAACCCACGTAAAATTCGTAACTCGGGTTGTTGATTCCTACGATTAACAATTCAGTTCTCGGTGATCTACTGGACGGAGTTTGTGCGCATACCGGCTGAATTGATAAATCTGTTGTACACATGTTAGTCATCGAAGCGTCATTCTGAGAGTCAATCAGTACCCGCCACTCTTAGAGCCGCCGAATATAATAATGGACCCGTCTTCAATGCGTACCTGATTCCGAAATTATGATGGTGCATGTCAAAAAGAAAATGTCCACTCACCGACGAGGGATACCACCTTGGCGATGTTAAGCGGACACGCTTTGGGCTTTCAAAGATATCGCAGGTCCCCGTGCTGCAAGGCGTGAAAAGGCGGAGCCCCTGCAAGCCATTGGCGCCTAGCATTTTATTCAACCCTCAGTTGGAATAGAACTGGGAAATTACAAACCAGTAATGACGATGGGGTTTCCTCCAGAATTGACGAGCGTGCCGTTGCTAATGAAGCTTCCAGTTGCGCACCACGAGTTACTTAGGGGGTTCAGGGCACGGACTTGCTGGGTGTTCAAATCCAACTCCACGGCCCACGCAACGTGTCCATTGACGGTAAGGGGGTTGTGTTCTCTGGGGAGGATGGTCAGGGCCAGCAGTGCCATTGGGGATGGAAGAACGAACACTTTATCGTATATAATGGCTTTGGTTTCCGAAACGACGGCCAACTGCATGCCGCTCACGCCAGTAGTGCTGAAAAACGGTTAGATGATGGAGGTAAGGAAACAATAAACGAACCCTTTCTGAACAAGAGACCATGTCCCAGAGACTGAAGCACGGGCATCAAGTTCGGACGCAGCACCTTTGGAGAAGAGCAGAGACACCGAGATAATGAGAGTAGTTGAAAGACGGTCGGATAGTAAAGAGAGGCGCATGGCGACTGATACAGACGAGTCTCAGTGCGGATGTCAGGAGCTTTATAGAAAACTGCAAGTTTCAGAATTACATTCGCGCCGCAATTGAACAGCTTCACCTTTCCTGTTACCACATGCCGGGGAGCGGGAAGAGAGCGCGCACATCCATCGAGATATCAGCGCACAGGGAGCGCGATATGGAGACTAATTATATTAGTGGAGCGATGGAAACCAGGGATGTCCTGGACGTCTGTCAGTTCGACGTCGTCTATATCTGGTAAAATTCATGAGCGAAAGCATCAACAGACTAACTAGAAGTCGTGGCTCATGCATATTGAGCCTTATAATTCAATGTCGTGAACTTGTGTGCCGACAATTTGGCGTGTTTAAAACTATGATAAGCATACGATGATTGAGATCGAGTTTTTCTTACGGGGCACCAAATTACAACCACGTTTCAGGGTGGTATTATTGCGACCTTCAGCCGCTCGTGTAGTACTAGCGCCTGCTTGAGAAGGGATCATGAATCCTATCTTGACTGGTATATTGAGAGAGGAGATATACCGGATCCATTCCTTGAGGTTCCAGGCCAGAATCGTTGTTCCTTCTTCCCGCTAAGATAACCGGCTACAGGATCATGCGACATGCCAACGGTAGCGCCACGGCTCATCTTCCAGGAACAGAGTGCCGCAAAATTGACTCTTGGCTGAGTAGCTCCAAGTGGTAAGATTCTAAGAACGAAGTGACACAGCCGCAGGTTGTGGCATCTGGTAATCGATTCAAACTCCGAACCGGCGGTCGGATCGAAATTCCGACTCTGACTCAAACTAAGTGCTTGGGCCCTAGGCGGTCAAAGGAGCAACTGCAAAAAACTGTCCAGCGGCCCAAGCGGCGCATTGGCGAGTAAATATTTGCTTTTAAATTTATCTCAGATTGACAGATTCAGATGGTTTGCAATGTATTTTACGGCCTTGTGGCTGCCCCAAGCCGTTCCAGTTCCCGCTCCGCTGAAGATGCATCATTTCCACACCGTGAGGTCCGGATCTCGGCACCAGAATACCCCGACAAAAAAAAACCGACTCAATTTTCTGCTTCCACAAATGGGCGATTCTCACGTTTTATTTTTTGAGCAAGGGTCACAGTACGATTCGAGCGAAGCCAATGATAACTTATTATGGAGAGACAATGATACCAAACCGTCCAAAGCCTGCTCTTCTCCATTGATTTTCTCGAAAAAGTTGTGGATATCACCATTGCCCAATCAATCGGACACTCAAGAATTTTCTGTCGCATTTGAATCCATTTATTTATGGCACTCGGGCGGCATATGATGCCTCAATTGGTAGGTTGACCTTGGGTTGACCATTGGCAAAATCAACTTGAGGTTTCCCAGAACTGATCTCGGCAGTATCGGCACAAAGGAGTCACAGTACCATGCTTTAAGTAAACGCTTGAAATTGTGAGTACCAACATTCCATGCTGATGATAAAATGATGCAACAGTTTGATCCGTGTCCTCCACCGCCTTGATGCGCCCACGGAGGCTGTGTAATTGTGTTGATGGTCGTTGATATGCTTCTTTCTTTTGCTTCTGATCACAAGTGTGCCCGCTTTCACTAAATCTCACTTCCCGTCGGCTGCAAGCAGCCGGCACATCGATATCTTTCAACCTTTCAGCCTCACATAAAGAACGCACGGGGGGCTAATCGGACGGGGCAGATGCTGCGGACTCCTGGCGGCTCTCGGTCAAACTCTCAGTCTGCTTGCTTTTTCCTTATACCAGCGTTTGGCTCCGAGTCTGTGCAGCCTTCGAATTCACATTCTTTGTTCTTCATCTAATTGATCGCTGGTGCGAAAAACATTGCAAACAGAGGCCGTTGCCGTCAAGCGCCCAAATTCGAAGAGTCCTTAAAATGGTAGAAAGAAGAGCGCCACGTGTGTTCAACGTGCCAGGAACTGTTGAGGGTGAGGCAGAAAGTTCCAAATCTAGACTTACACGCCGTATCGAATTGCTCGAATCGTGCCGCCTTCTGGCCACTTTAATGTTACCTGGATCTTTGTTCTTTGCCACTTCCTCAGCGAGTCGGGGACCTTTACTGCCAATATGGCTGCGGCCCGCCTTCCTAGTACTATCGACTTGACTGGCAGCCCTAAATCAGATATTTTCAACGACTCGACAACAGAATCTCGCCTTCTAGTTTTACTCCGCGAGTCTCAGCGCGAAGCAGAGGTCTTGCGCAGAGAACTAGAAGTTGTTCAAAACCAGGCGGACGCAGATCAGGCTCTTCTCGAACAGCTCGTGTATTCCTCGAATCCCGTACACCCAGTGGCAGTCGTCGCAGAAATGTGCGCCTTACAGGAGCGCCTCGCGCGCGCCGACGCAGAGACTCAAGAGGCCAAGGAGCAGACACGCTTCGTGGAGGACAATTGGGCTCACGTTGATCGCTATTTGTCCACGATCGAGTGCCAGGCAAGAGATGCACGCGCCGCGTTTTCCCAAATTTTGGCTGGGGACGACAGCACACTCCTCCTGCCTCACGAATCTCATCCCACCATGCCGACAGAAATGCCTCTGCGAGATTATCTTTCTGTTAGCAGCGCTGCTTCAGGCGGCCGACCTTCCTGCTTCCCACCTCCTTCGGACAAAAGACATCATCATTCACTGCCGCCAATCACCCCACTTCGAGTACCGCCTCGTTCCGTTCAACTGCGCGGTGTTCGCCGACAGACGAAGAGTCCACAAAGCGGCAGAATCGAGGAGGTACCCAGAACATATGTTAGTATGATTTCATTTTAGGCACTCCCGCGAAACTCATCTCTCCACACATGCAGTCGCTTCTCGAGATCGATCTCCGGTCACAACCGCCTGCTCGTTCCAATTCGAGATCATCTGCGCAGTTCTCCTCGAATATTCCCATCCGCAACCGTAACGAGAGAAAGGCCCACCACCAACACCTCCCACCCATCGAACTAGTTCCACCAGAACGCGAGACATCATGTCGCGCGGGGAGCTCACTCACTCATGATTTCCCCCTCCCGCCCCTCCAAATCATCCAGCATAACCATCCACCACCGCCCCCGCCCCCGCTCTTACTTCCCTCACGCTCCCCACCGCCACCCGTGACGTCGACATCGGAGCAGAAACATCAGTACCATCATCGGTTTCCTGTGGCGGGCGGTGCAGCGAACACGCTCGCGGATAGACGCCGTCTAATGCGTCCGGGAGCGTATGAGACGGTGGTGTTTGCGCTGGATCCAGAGACCTCGAATTCACACGGAAGTTACAATAAATGAAGAGGAACCGACTAGTTAAATGCAACTCTCTACACTCTCTCTTCCTGTCTCTGTACATACTCGCCTCCAAGGGGATGGAATCCTAGATTCAGTTTTTGGGGTGTGGACAGGGGACGGAGGATGGCTGGAAATCTTATGTGTTCGGATGTATGCGCCTTGTGTACTTGTTCGCTGACGGCTCTAACTGAAGTGTTTTTGAATCTGTCCATTGATGCTGCGCGATAGCCTCGGAAATAAAAGCTAGCGCCCGTGGACATGCATACAGGCGTCAATTTCGAGCCATTGCAATGTGAGGAGGTCGAATATCTCTCAAGCGAGGATGCACCGAACTGGGCGAAGAAAAGGATCCGAAGCATTATTGCTGAAGATGGGCGTCGAACTGTAACCGTAAGTGTACCCCATGGAGAACCCACCTTAGTACATACTTGGCTGCTGTTGCGACGCTGCACAGTGTGCCTCATCTTTCAACCTCTTTCCTTCCAATACGGCGCTGTATCTTTCGTCGGCCACTGGTCCAACCATAAGTTTTCGCAATCGGTCGCGCGCGACGAAGATTGGACTAGGGTTATCGACCAAAGAATAGCTGGGTGGATGGTCGAAGTGGTGATTGAGAAATCAAGCGTAAGCTGCTGAAGGCAAACGAACTTTTTTTAACAGCCGACATGCTGAGTACCATCGTTCCCAGTCTCGTGGGATGTACTCCAACTCCACCACTAGACGCACACGGCGAATATCTGCTCGAGGCAATGTAACCCCAGGCCACCAAATACTATACATGCCTTGAAGTCGCGGAAATCGACATAGTAGGTATTGTATCGGTGCATCAATTGGAGGCCCTTGCCACAGAGCCGCCTAGCGACACATGTGGAGGAAAGCGACTGGGATCTTGTCGGTGGGATGCCTACTGCAAGAATGCGGGGTGGCTTGACTATGGCTATCACACGGCAGCGTGAAGCTTGAAGATTTGCCGCAAAACGTTGCGAGATTAAGGAGAGCGACATAAGCTTCAAGGAATCCAGGAGCAATCGATTAAAGAGGCGGGAAGAGATAAGGAAGAGATGGATGAAAAGTTTGGAACCAAATCCCGGCCCGGCCAACTCTCGGTGCCGCTTTGTTGCCGTCGGCTAATCTCGTTAACCAGACTCTCCTTAGCCGCCGGCCTTCTTCAGCGAATATCCAACGATATCACAATATGTCCAATCCACGACTTCGCCCAGGTGTTGCGCTACCACACATTTGCGGTTAGGTGACGGTCTATATATAGCCACAGGCGTTGGAGAATCCGGGAAGACAATGCCACCCCGGGCCCTGCCTGCACACGAGAGTGTTGCATAGTGGTGGGAGTTTAAGGACACGAACGTCGCTATAGGGAAAATTTGTTGGATATGTCAGGTTTCACCTTTTTTTTCTTTTTTCTATTACTCATATTAAATATTATAGTTGTATCACCCCATCTACTCGTGCATTGGGAGGTATCAGACCCACGTGTAGCGGCCAACGTAGGTTCTTTTTACTCATGAGCTCAGCTTGCTTTCCACTCGCAGTCTGCCCTCCGCGACCAGGCGTCGAAAAACCTTCTTTGCTGCAACAGCAAGTCGATCTCAGGATTTCCAGTGTTCGCCCTTAAGCCCTTAAGAACGATTTTGAAAATACTTAAGGGTTAATAAGGGTTAAGGGCTTAAGGGGTTTTTTTTTTTTTTTTGTGCCCAGCTGCTGCACGGCCTTGCCTCTTTCATTATATATAAGTTTCACTTTGCTGCAAAGCCGCGTTCGGGAGATACAGCCAAAACAGTTATCCCTATTTACCACATGATGTACAGGCACTAACTAGCCTTTGTACTCATCATCCAAATTGATCTCAATCCCACCGTCATCAGCTCGCCTATCCTCCTCTGCTTCTGCTTCAGCTTTTGCATGTGTTACAGCACATATTGCAGAAAAGAGACACTCGCATGCGACAGAGTCATCTGACGTGTGTGCCATGATCCCGAGATGGGTAAGGGCGGGTGCATTGAGCACTTGAGTACCTGGTTTCCCCATGGTAGTCGGGAAAGAGAAGGGATTGATCCACTTTGAATTGATCCGCTTGTGCTTGCCTTGTGTGTGAGGTGCCTCTGGTATCTCTAATCCCTCGCTCATTCCAGACGACATGCAGAATCAATGATTTACGGCTGGCTTTAGCCGTGGGAAAATTTCGTGGGCCGAAGGTCTTAAGGCTTAAGAATGGCAGAAAAAGCCTGAATAATACTTAAGGGTTAAGTTAAGGGTTCTTAAGCCCTTAAGGTTCTTAACCCCTTAACCCTTAAGGCGAACACTGAGGATTTCACGAGTGCGTTATAAATTTTGTAGTCCATCTGTTGATTTTGAATTGTAGTCTGTCATTTGCAAGACGGACGTTAGCATACGAAAAGACAGCGCTTTGTGTGGGTCGCAAGCTCCACCAACCAAAAAAAATGATGTGCAGCTGACCTGTAACACTCAAGAGAAACAAAAATCTTCCAGTCGCCGCGAATACAACGGGGCTACTCCGTGTCCTGCGGGTGCACGACAAGCTTGATACCGCTCACACCATCCGCCTTCATTCTTTCCAACGCTTCTGGGACGGCGGCAAGCCCCTTGGGGAGAATCTCAAGCCTGTTGGGCTACGAAGGATGTGGGGTTTAACGACTTGTACGGTTCACAGCCCAAACCACATACCACGATCACCCCTTTCTCGAACAGCTCTGGCAAATTCTTGATGATGTGCTTCCCAAACATCGTATGTGCTGGCGTTCCCACCAAGGCTCGCGACGCCTCCGATTTATAGACGTCTGGCCCGGTGTAGAAGCCAGCGACACGGACTAACGACACGGTGTCGTTTGAGCGGGTCGTCGGGTTGAACTGCTGGACGGTGACAATGGTTCCGCCTTGTGCAACGCAGTCGTACGCTTGGTCAATGGCGCCCGTAAAGGTCGCGTCGTAGACGACCTTCACTTTGTTCGCGAGGGCGGGCACGGCGGAGAGGGCGTCCAAAGAAACCGTGTGTCTGTCGATGAATTCGGTCGCCCCCAGCTGGCGCAAGTATTCGACGTGGGCCAGCGATGCGTATGCGACGATCTTTGTGAAGCCGAGAAACTTGAGGAGTTGGATGACTGATGTGTTGTGGGCGATGGTTAGTTCCGCGTTCTTTTCCAAAATGCGCCCTCCGCTTACCATATTGGCCGGTGGAAGTACTGGCTCCGATGACGAGCGCAGATCCCCCCTTTTGTTGTTTCTCCCAAGAAAAATTCGGGTTCAGTCCCGCACCAATCGGCGCAGGAGCGAACAAGCCTATACACGCCGTGCTAAACGTGATAGGGGCGGTAGATACCTCGTCGAAGGTCAAGTTCTCTGGCATCTGTATATGCAGAATTCATCATTGGTGTCCATTTCCTCATAATGTCATACGTGATGCTTACCCGAATGACTATACCAGCGACAAGAGCGACATACTGCTGAAACCCACCGCCGAGCATGCCTGCGAATCTAGAGCCATATGTACCGTAAACAAACACGGTGGAATGACCGCGACAGATGAACATACACCCGGTCCCCTTTGGCAAATCCATGTACATCCGCTCCAACTTTTTCGATCACGCCCGCGAAATCTGCACCCAGAACGGCAGGATACTCCTCTATCCCGACGTCGTGTTCGCGTTGCAAATAGTTTCATCGGGTTGAGGGCGACAGACATGATCTTGATGAGAACCTCGTCTTTACCCGGTGAGGGGATATCGCGGGTTCCGAGAACGAAATCGGCTTTGGGGGTCGGGATGAGGAGTGCCTTCTGCTGCATGGATGCTAGTAATCGAGGATGTTTTCAACGAATCAATCGAAATGGGCATCAGTTTTGTCTTTTCGGTTTTATAATCTTTCTCCAAGTGGAATGTATGTCCGTTATTCCATAACCGAGTATGACTCCCTTAAGCATACCTAAGCATGGCTTATTCAGATTGTTAAGCCATTGCTTGATAAGCACACCGAGATTGACGGAACTTCAAGTGGAAGCGTGTGAGAGAAACGGATATTGCGGGGTTCGGGATACCAAAAGAAATTGACTTATATTCGGGTTCAAATACTGGAACCTTTATATAATCAGTCAAGACAAGCTTTCACCGAAGATCTTAGATTTAGACTAGAGCTAGCGTCGCAGTTGAAATATGTAAGGCTGCTCATGGAGCTCAGAGAAGGATAAGCGCTGGCGGCCCGACTTGAGTATCACGCATGTAGCGGTAAGTGAGGGTTCACGGTGGTAGATTGCAGCAGTAGTCAGATTTTATAGGAGGGAGGTGCTCCCCTGATATACAGTAGCTAAGGAATATTCGATAACCTTCCAGTGTAGCCCAGCGCAATCCACTGAGTCATGGAGGCAGTGTTCTGACTCAACGATGCCCAAGGCTTGCCCGAGTACAACAAGGCAGCGTCGAACCGTGAGAACAAATGTGAAAAACGAGGCATGTAGGCTACTACAGGCCTAAGAGCGCCAATATCCATCACAAAGCGCCGACTGCATTATTAATTCGACTCCACTTCTTTCATTGTTTGGAGTTTCTTTTGAAGCTGTGTGAGTACCAGGTTTCGCGATGCTCGTCAACACTTCACAGTGCACATTTTTCAAATGAGTTCAACCCCCTCAAAAAGGTAATTTGTTGCATGAAAAGGCAATTATCACGGTCACTGGGTCGCGGTTGCATCGAATCGCGTCGTAACGGGTCCTATTGTCCGCTGCTTCCACAAAGTAGCGGCAATTTCTGCCATTTTTTCTTGGTATGTTTATTCTACCCTAAATGTTCGTATATACACGAATTGTACGATCTGCTGCGTGAACCATCAAATGACGGCCATAATAAAAAGTGCATTTCGAGAACAATATTAATCTCTCATGGGAGGAAGGAAGCCCACAATACTGATACGCTCGTTCTGGTACCTCAGGATTTCAAACATACATCGCGGATGAGGTAGGAGACAGGTCCATATCGCGGGAGGGGCGCATATGATCGATGCACCGCACTGGCCACACGACACAGAACATGCTCATCGCAATCCATAGAGGCAGCACATCGAAGCCATAAAATAAACCCTCGTGCCCGTGTGGGGATGGCGGATATTCAGCCCTAGTGTATCTGGGTGGGGAGTTCTGGTCAATGGACGTTTGTAGCAGCAAAAGACACGCACCCGGCAGCGGATTCCGCGATGAGGAAGACGGAGCGAATGAGGATGGCAGAGGACACCATGCACAGAATGCGGTAAAGGACGCGCCAGTCGTATAATACTATATGGGGTCGCGGGAGAGGATCCGCAGGTGTTGCTCCTTATGGGTGGGGAATTCGTGCGATCTGCGGTGTAGGGAAGTGGATCAAATAAGATCGCAGTAGGGACGCAAATGGAAGGTTGGTAACGCACAAGCGCCACCCGAATATGATTAGTATGAAGGTGAAGAATAGGAAGGAGATGAGCTGCAGGCACAGGCCAACCAGGGATAGCTGGATCACGGGAGTTAATAATTATACACGGACGGGTACTGAATTATAGGTGCCTTGTGGCCAATATCCACGAGTTGGGTTTGTGTGGAGGCCGTTCCGAGGACGCCGCCGGTGGCCTGGAGGATGAAAGTTGCAATATCACTGCATATGAAAATCGGGACAATGCGAGTGCGGCGGACGAGTAGGCAGCGGGTTGCGACGACCTCGTCGAATGTGGCTGCCAGGCGCGAGAGAAGCGCGTAGTCAAGGGCGAGGAACAAATAGGGCTGAGGATTTGTAAATTACGGAGACTCAAGCTCAGCGCGTAAGACTCGCCGAAAGAAGGATCAACTTCCGAGGTACATCAGTCATAATGAAATTCAGCTCGAAGTAAGAATGGGATAAACGTACAAAGGCCATGGGCGCTGCGCCTGACGAGTACCTATTCCCCGCGAGTTCCAGTGCGAGACGCAAACCGAATCCTCCAGCCATGGCTTGGGAATACATGTATACTCAGTCGCAGTCGGCATTTTCGCGCCAGACGAACATACCTGTCATTCCAATGGTCAAAGTCAACATGAATGGGTGTTGGCCGAGGGTGAAAAATCCTGTCGAGCCAGTTAGCGCTCTATTCGCCCACAATACTTTAAGAAAATCCGCACGGAACCAGTGGATGAGAGTGGAGATGGAGTAGAGTCCTAGCGCGATAGCTGCAGAGACTTTCATTGGAGAGTAGCTGCTGCACTCATCTCCTTCAGCCACAATTAATGAGAATATGTACGATTAACAAAACGAACACGGGCTGTTCCTCCCCAGGATAGTCCCTTCTGGAATCCGCGGCGAAAACAAAGGACGAAACGGAGAGAAGGAAGAGAAACCTCATGATCGTTCGCAGGGTATGTGGGACTTTAGAAATTGAATGTCCCCTTGGTACTGCCGCAGTTGCTATTATATTATCCTGCCGTAAGCATCCTGTGAGATCTGGCGTACACATCCGCACCTCCAGTTCGCATCCTTTCCTTGAAGTATCGGGGCTGCGCTGACTGCGTGAGCAGCGAGCACGCCTCCACGCGCATGTGAAGCACAGCTTCAGCGGAAATTATCAGCGTGTTCCGCACGGCTGTGAACGAGGTCGCAAAACTCCGTATGTTCACGGGTTGTCGTTACTCGTCCCTGGAGGATGTACAAGCGAGTCCGGCGAACTATGCAGGCTGGTCCTTATATATTAGCTGGTGTATCCTGCAACGTTCGCCACTTTGGTCGGAAATTTACCGTCCGGATGACATTTCTCAACGTTTCCAGAGTCCAGACGAGGGATCTGGAAACTCGGGCCTTGCTTCAAGCTTGCTTGGGGCCTGAATGAGTCGAAAGTTCATGTAAAGACGGAGTCTTTAGGACGGAAGATTCGATGAGACACCGGACCCGGCAGAGATCTATCATCGAGCTGCCCAAAGGGAGACTCAACAGGTGATGCATTGGTGATTCAAGGAGGATACAGGGAATTGAGGGGAGGTCCTGGGAGGAAGATTGGGGGGGGCCATACTTCCATCCATTAGAACGACGAATTTCGATACGGGGCGGAGTTTCAAGCTCACTGCGTTCAGAGTCCAGCTAACCGCAGGCCTAGCCGATCTATTTCAACGAGACGCCGTGAGGCCTGACGAGGTGCGCGGTGTCTCGAAATCGCTCAGAGCTTGAACGCAGTGACAAATGACTGTCGCCGAATGAGATGCGTTTGATGATATGATCCGACTCCCCCGATGTCTCCGATGCCTCCCGATGGTACATAGACGTACTATTCATTTTGTTCAATGGTCTCCAGAGAGTTAATACTGCAGTACCTTAAGGCCATTGCTGCGCATGGCAATACGAGTCCCGTCCTTAGTCCGATTTTATTGCATTAATGGATAAGCTGCTCTGTAGATAAGGATATCTAACGGCTGAAGAAGAAATGGACAGGTGAATTGAGATTATTAACCTGAGTGAATGGAACTTGTGAGTAAAAGGGAAGTGTATGGGGTACACAGCAAAAGATATGAATAGAACTACCAGGACGGTAATATGAATATTCGAAGACGCAGCGTCGTAATGCATAGAGAATGAGTCGGGGAGTGGTGGGGCAGCCTAGAAGGATAGATTGATGAAGGCAAATAACCGGAGAACTGCAGGTGAGTTTGCTATATCCTCCAGACGACGACAGTGTGGGGATAATTTAAGGATCAGATGGCAGCCTATGGGCTGAACCGGACCGCGGTAACACTAGGCAGGGTCCATCACGACTCTGACTGGATGTGAACTTGTCGTAGCTAGAATCGCCGGCAGAAGACTCCTAGGAGAAGTCCAGAAGCTGAAGTTCACGATCTGAATTTAGATATTCTTTTCCGAAGTGCTGCGGTCTAATAGCCATGTCGGATGATTCATGTCAGTAATGGATCCAAGCTCGTTTCAACGTAGAAAACAAGCCGATTGCACGCTGCCGCGCCCACATTGGCCGGAGTTTGGCCGGAGTTGGTCACTGGTCAGCCGTAGTCGCTAGTAAGCTTGAGGAGCAAGTAAGGTCCAGGGATATTCTTTGGATGATTGGGAGACGGGTGAGCCTTGGAGCAGGCCACAAACCTAAGGTTCTGATGTCCAACCTTGGTGAAAAGTTGCGGAATGTGGCCGTACACCGTGACTAATGGTGCACAACAAGTGCAGAACCAAATAACGGAATATCCTGGAAGGATAAGTGTGCGCGAAAGCGGTCATCCAGTGCGGGACCGTGGAAATAAATGCAAAGGCGAGCTAGCGCTCCGTAGTATTAGTCCAAACCAAAGAGCCGATCTCGGAATGTTTAATCTAAAGGTCTACTACTCACACTCCATGGCTAAATTAATATCATTCTCACACACACGAAAGGCAAAATTTAGCTGTAATGAATGTTGCCCAACATCTGGGGGTGAAAGATGACCAAAAACGATTGCCTAAATAAATTTAGGGCTCGTAATAGGTGCGGATGATAATAAGAAAGTTTGAAATCACCTGTCAAAATAAGTGAGCGAGGCAATACAATCTCCGGAGCCCACTTGGAGCCCACTGAAAAGGAAAGAAAGGCCAGGACCGATGGCACTGCAAATAATAACTCGATCCAGTTGGAAACCAAAGAATGGGTAAGACGACCATTATATATTACCTACCGACCGCTAAACACAACCCTCAGTTTCCAAAAACTTTGGCCCAATCTGTCGTCTTCACAAAATCCGCCCATGTATGGGGCGGTCTGGCCAATCCTGCGTGGTTTGAGTGGGTCTTGCCACCAAAAACTACGGAGTATATCAAGCAATGACAGGATGGGGTTATAATACTGGACGCAGACTCACATCCATACTCATGAGAAAATTTGAAGGCTTCCACCATGTCGACAACCAGAAATGGCGGCGTCCCGGAAGACGCCAGACGATCGGCGGCTTCCTCATAGCTGAGCTCACGATACACGATCTTGATCCCGGTCACTGTTTTTAAATTGAGAATTATAATCGGAACGGGGTACTGGTCTTACGGTCGGCCAGCTGTCGGACCATTTCACCGATAGTAATATCTTCGCTGGTCGTGCAGACGTCCGTACCTGCTGGGAAGTTTTCGGCCTCCAACGCTCGAAGGACGAAAAGACCTGAAAAGGCAACATAAATCGCTGTAACTGTCGGGGTAGAAATGGCGGAAGACAAACCGTAATCGTTCCCAGCATAGATGAGAGGGAGGACTGAAGTAGCTTTTATCGGCCAAGAAATAACAACGGTTCCGTCTGCCTCTTTGGTCCTGAAAGCGGCAAGGTTGACAATGTTTTCCGCGTAGAATCCGGTTTCGACGTTGACCAGCGGAATGCCCGAAGTCATCCCGTACTCAGTAGCCTCAGCCTTCCCGTCGAAGTGCAAAACGTTGACATATTTGCCGTTACTGACTTGTGCAGTGGGCCATTGCTTCGCATGGCAATACGAGTTCGTCTAGATAGTCCCTGATATACGGTCTTGATAAATAAAATAATATGAATTTAACAGATACACTGTCAACACATAATGGCAGCCTAAGGCTGCATTGGCGCTAGGCACTCGATTTCAGAGGGTCCGGCCTATTTAGTACGCTGAAATATGTTCAAGCCGCAGCACTTTGATATTATAATCGCACAATGTAAGATTATGCAACACCGCAGTGATGGGGTACTCGACAAATGCAGATGATTCTATTGAGGAACCCAGGTTAATGCTGGTGCATGTCGTAATTAAGATAGCACCTTGTATGTCTCGCTCTGCTCGCTCAGAATATTCTTGCATCAGTATCTGAGCAATATTCATTTTCTTCGAATGTATTGGCTTGCTGGGTGCCGGTTTTGAGTGAAAAATGAGGCATACCATCCTTTTGATGGGACCAGACGAAGTTGAACTAATCTCGGCAACGACCCTACACTCGCTTTAGGTCTTGGAAGAATGTGGGGACCACAACTGTACAGTTCTATGATTGAAATATTGCCTGGCCAATTTTCTACACTTGATTCTCACACAAAATCTGAAAATAAAGCATTTACTGCAATTTTCAAAATTCCTGGTACCGACTCAGGTACTAGGTCTCCAAATCAGAATTAAAACTTGTCTATTGCATGCGCCTTTTTGCCGGATCAGCGGACCGGTCGTTAAGCTAGGCACCGTGACAGATCATCGGACCTCAAGGCCTGAAGTCCAAAAACGTCCGAACCTCCTGCAGATTCTGATTTCAACAGATGTACTCAGAAAAAAAAATGTTACCACTTTCAACCTTCTACTAAATGTCTAGATACAAGGAAATGCTCAGAGAGCCATCCAATGGCTGTAAATATTTTGGAAAGAGCTACCAACTCTAACAGACTCAGAACTATTGCAACAACAGCTTGCTCACTGACTTTGACCTTGGGGAATGCCCGGAGGGCCATCATATAGCAACTGCTGGCGACAAATTAATTGTTAACCGGTCCAACCGTATAATAAGGTATAGTGGGAGGTACCAGGGGATGCCCGGAGGGCCTTAGTATTAATGACCCTTTGGGGAAAAAAAAAAACTTTCAAAAGGCGGGGCACCCAGCAGAGCAGGTTCGAACCCCAATCATTTTTCGTTGATGCGCCGTCAAACAAGCCATCACATGCAAATTTCTTGTTTTCCTTGGACTCTCAAGACTTCTGGGGGCTCAAATTTCATACATAAAAAGCTTTTATGTACGTATACACGTCCTGAAAAAGCAGGTGACAATTTGCATGCATCAGTGGGTTTGTAATTGAAGAATTGAAGTATATACCTGATTTGGTTCCTTTCGTACCGGATTGAGGGAAAATTAATCCTCAGGCATACCCTAAATTTGTGGAAGATAATTTTCAGGTGTTGCGACTCAGAAAACCATTTTGTAAGTGCTGGGAATCCCTATATCACACAATATTCATAATAGTTCTTTTATAGAACAGTATGCTGTCGAGGAGTGCCGTGAATTTCCAAAACCATGATAGAGCACTTGCTTCAACATTGTAACGTATTATGAACGTCTCATAATGTGCTAGGTGTATTATTAGACAGTCTGAAAGGCATTCAGCTGAACTACAAAAGATTCTGATATGTGCGATGCCCTGCATGCTTGGCAAGTAAAAATACCAACTCTGGCAGTATATAGGGTCGTATGGAGCATTTGTGGATACTTGATTGCTCTTAGAAGCCACGGGAGGCTGAGGAATAAAAGAAATTTGTTTCTGATGGCTTGTTTGATGGGGCATCAATGATAAATGATTGTGCGTGGCGGGGTTCGAACCCACCTTGCTGGGCTCCCTGACGTCCAAATTTTATTTTATTTATTTTCCAAAGTGTCATTAATTTTGAAAATTGCAATAATTCCAGCATTGCAGCCCAGTGAAAACTGGTACTTTTGTTTTTTAAATAGCCCTACAAAACTTATTGAGGTCTTGTGGACTGCCAATGAGCTTGTAATTTACTGGTAGAAGGAAGGATCAACATGATGTTTGGGCCGCATTTGTGTCTTAATCTTTAGATTATCCAAATCCCGGCATTGAGGTTTATTCACAGTCAGTGCAAGTCTTTGAATGGGATATGGCTTCACCAATGTAAAGGTATGGTTCAGCAGGAGATGTGTTTGATTTAGATACCTGACACTGACAGAGCATGAACTTGAACCAGTGACATGCTGGCAAACTTGTACAGAAACGAAGCTAAGCCGCCATCTGGTTCAATACTTGGTCTGAACAAACCTTCATTAAATTTCATTTCATAAATCACGGGTAGAGACGGTTTACCTCTATAGGGGACAGGTGGTTCCCGCCCAATCTTCGCTCGGTCGCCGCTTCGTGTCGACCAGCTCAGATTGGGTGAAATAAAAGCATGGCCTTTGGCCATGCCCGCCAATATTTCATCTGTGGCAGCAGACCAGAAGAATACATGGACAAAATCCATATCTTGAAGAAAAGCCAAGGCAAGTTTGATTTAGTCTCCACGGAATTGTATGTGTCGACCCTGATCAATGACAACAAAATAATTGAGTTGATGTATTGGCCACTACATAGCTGCAGACATATTTGCCTACCCGGATACTTCCGGGCCCCAGCATTATTCCTGTACCTTGCAATAGGGGCAGTCACAGTAGCGATTCTCGGGCGATTCTGAGACGATTCTGATGTGGATTCTGATGGGGATTCTCGGTCGATTCTGGACAAATTTAATTTCAGAGAATCACAATGGCCTCTGAATCGTCGCAGAAACGCCTCCAGAGGAGCTTCTACACGATTAAAAGTGATTCTCATGACGGCGATACTCTCACGCTTTTATCACCTGAGAATCGCTTTGAGAATTGTCCAAGAATCGTCGATAAGAAGCTACCTACCTTATCGACAATACCTGGTGATTCAGCTTGAGGATTAGTGAGCATGCTGAGAAACCTGGCTTATGCATCACTTTAATCAGCAAGGAATAACGGTGAGTAATATTCCATCTGCCTCATTGCTTGTGAGTCGTAACCACGTGTTCGGACCAGCTATTGGCAGAAGAATAGTTGGAAGTTGCGACCCTCGATGAATAGTAGTATGGACCCATTCCAGAATGTCAGGCATAGTGCGGTACATATCTTGTGGAGCAGTCTTAGTTTTCTAGAGTTCTCACAGCAGGTTGGAGGAGAAATGCAACACGCGGTACCGTGAAATCCTTGGCATCAACCCAATCAAATTCCCATCCCACGCAAAGTCAAAGTCATCAAATACTGACTTTTTTCCAAAAAGTGGCTTAGGAAAATGACTAAAAACGATTACCTAAACAAGTTTAGGACTCGTAACTTTGCTGGGTGATTCCAAGCCAGACCAGACAACTCGGCTGACTCCCGCCGATTTTACTGCGTCTATGAGTAATTTCCGCTCGTCAATTTCCTGGGTTGAATGGTGTGAGATGGAGCTCAGTGGAATTGTCACAGTACGAACCCTCTGCTTGTCGCAATGATCCCAGAAGTTCGTCATAAGCTATACAAGCATTAGCTCTATGAAAGTCAGCCAACAATGTCGCGTACAAAAGCCATGTCCGCACCACGGAAGGCCGCATGAACCGCATCCGCATTTTGCTGATGTATGTTGAGTGCAACCACCTCTACGCCTGCCCGCATGAGCTCCTGCGCTGATTGCTTAGTGGCATCGCGGGTAAAGCCACGGACACGGTAGAGCCTGTGGGATGCTGCGAGCGCTTTGACAACGCCTCCGCCTTGAACGCCCGTTGCACCAACAACAGCAACAAGGGGAGCGGATGGTTCTAGGGTGATGGACATGGTGTGCTCTGCTGTGATGAATACAAGGGATTCGCACCTCCTTTATATGTTGGCCAACGAGTTGGTTGGTCATACAACATTCTCCGCCGCGGTCGGGAATTTTTTTAACAAGCGAGGTACGAGCTTCACATGTTAAAGCATTTATTTACGAGAAACTAAGAAATTTGCCGGTGTGGCCGGGAAACATTTCTCAGCGCATTTCCCAAACGGGACTGCTTGCAGACTCAGATCAGGAAACTGGTGTATCACGATTGGGCGACAACTGTCAAAGAGGGTTGGAAAGTTCGAGGACGGCAACCGTGGGATGAAACAGTGAGATATGAGGTACAAGAAATTAGGGAAGCGCCAAATGAGCGATGTAACGAGAAAAGACGGATGCAGGAGGAGAAGGACCGATAATGAAGAAGTGTCAGTGATTGAGCATGGGGGATATGTCGGACGTTTGAGGATTCTCCAATTTCATGGCATGCTCCGCCGTGCACGGTTTCCGCCTTCGCACCTTACTCTTGAGTCTTGTAACATTAGACAGAGACGATGGATAAAGAAGCAAATATATGGACCAATATCCTCGCTGGGCATTCCAGACAGCAATCCGGGTCATCGACAAACACTAACCTTGCACCCAAACAGCGCCAACCTTGTGTCAGTGACTAAGGCGGCAGATGTAGGACAGTAGGTGCATTCCTCTAGATCAAAAAGAAGTGATGCGCCACCTGAGCTCGGATCGACCCCGGATTAGATTAGATATGATGCTCATGACTCATGAATTACACCAAACAGCCAGCGCGCATCACCAGGATGATGATCCCGCCCTAGTCCGCCGCGAGTGCGCTATGGACTCCGTGAGCCATCTATCTGCTGTTAAATTAGCGGGAAGTTTGTTTCCTCTCCCTAGGTAATTCTGTCGACCTCAAAAGTCACTGGGATATCTTTTCTAGATAGAAATTCTGCTGAGAAATAACAGGATGAAATAACCGCACAAAACCCTGCAAACTGCCCATCTCATTGTTCCATTGAACCAATGCTTTTTAATAGCGAGAATTCGGTCTCACTGTAATTAGATGTCAAGTACGGCTAGAAAAAGTTGAACACATTATTCAGACCGTAGTTGGCGTAGACACACATGCACACAATGCCACACATAGAGGCGCGCCGATGGCGGATGACTCGTTTGACCCACTCATTACTCAACGAGTCCCATCACTCCGGTGGCTTCCGCACCTGATCCGAGCCCACTTCTCTTGCTTTCTCTTTCCTTTCTCTTGACGTTCTTCTCTTTGATCTAGAGGAATGCACTTATTACTCGATACGAAGAGATACTTAGTACTTGAAGGAGTTTAAAAATAATACGTGCCACAAGTGAGAATGGCCGTTGGAAGAAGAGAAGTAAAATCCGGGCCGGTGCTTCGCCTGCCGAAGGTTCTTTGATGCGGCCACATGGATTAATCAGATTTCTGCAATTAAGTAGATCATAGCTCGCTGTGTCGCTTGTCGTAGTCTTCGTAGTCTTTAATGTTCCACTGTCTACTAATCAGAACACTGGGAACCAGGCACATAACAGCACCACACATTTAATCAGTTGGTATCGATGCCGATGCTTGGTTAAAGATGATACTTAGGTCACTAATTTTGCTTCGGTGTGTTGAAGTGGTTCTACAGCGGTTCGAATCGCGAGCTCGGCCATGGAGATACAGTGAAGTCCAGGGACTAGTGTACGCATTGCCTTTGTACACTTAGATACTTCCTGGGCCCGGCGTTCCTGAGCGGGACCGTGCCGTGTAATCCTACCTACCTACCTACCTACCCAGGGTCTGGGATTTGCAATGCGCCCATTGCGGCGCCCGCCGCTTCTCGGCCCATGTTTGGCAGTTGCTGTCAGCCGTTCCCTATCACTTACCCGAGACTATGCACTACCAACTTCATGAAAATAAGTTTGCCGCCATCGGAAGACCCTGGATCATGATCCTGCGAACAGTTGTGGTGGAATTTGGATCTTATCGGTAAGCGGGCAGTACTTAGTACTCAGTAGTAGTAGTAGTAGATTTATGCACAGCGTGGTCCAGTCTCCGAACAGTGTGTAGTGGGTAGGGCATGTAGGCCGATGTACTAAACACCACACCCCAGCATGTTCCGAAATGGGACCACGCAGGGTAATATATTATCCTGATACTTATCCTGTGTTCCTAAGGGTATCCTAGTGCGCGCTCGCCCTGGACCCTGCTTGGACCCAAACACGCGCATTTGACTAGTTATTCGCTATCAGAACGCCGTCTATCAAAAATGCGTTGCCGATATTGTGCCGATAGGTCATGTTTGTAAATTTGTAAATGCGAGATGCAGGGGTAAAAATAGAATCTAGTCAATGGCTTCGGTAGTAATGGTTAAGAAGGGCCAGACTGAGGCGAACATTCCTTTCTCCTCCGCTTCAACATGCCTGCTGACATAGACCAGACCTATGGGGCATTGCTCATTGGAGGTGTGTACTTGAAATCCTTGTTTGATAAACCACAGTCTCAAGAGGTCCAAGTGATGTTCGCCATATTGTAAGTCGTCCGAGATGCGTTATCTGCTCCTGCTGACGGCGTTTTCAGTTTCCAGGGCGTGCTGACGGTTCAGACCTTCGTCTACTACGAGACATTTCCCGAAGATCTGCGTATTTTGAAAGCATTGGTGAGCAACTCATCGTATCCCTGTGACTCACTTGTCCAATTTTCGCGCTAGGTCGCTAGCGTCTGGTGAGCAACCGCTTTGCCTTTGTTTCTGGCTTCAAGGACTCACGATATGCCTCAGGATTTTGGACACCGCACACATGATATTGGTTTCGCAGAGCGCGTATCACTACCTCGTCAGCAGTTGGGGCAACGACGCAGCTCTTATGGTGTCCACTACACCGCTCAATATACACGTGCTTTTCATTGGTTTTGCCACTATCCTCTGCCAATCATTCTATTTGTTTAGGCCAGTCTAATCCGCCAGCCGTCTTACGAGAGCTACTGACAATTATGTACAGAATCTGGACTCTCAGCAAAAAGAGCTGGTTGCTGACTGGTTTACTGGCGGCAGCATGCCTGACTTCACTAGGATTCCAAATCAGCATCACTGTCTTTCTCACCATGGCGCCAACTACTCACTCATTCAGTCTCAGACCGGCTACGGTTATCGCGAGCTTCACTATCGGAGCAATAGGCGCGTCCTGCGCATCATTCACTTTATCATTGACGACTGAGGCTTTGTGCAGTTGATGTTGCCATTGCGGCATTGTTGGTTTTTTATCTGCGGACGGGGGCATGGAAGTCGAGTTTCCAGAAGTACGCCGTTCACCCCCCATTCCTGGTGCGGGTATATTCTGACCCTGGGCAAGAACAACCTCCGTTATTAATCGCGTAATCCAATACACTGTGGCCACTGGAGCTACAACCAGGTCCGTGAAAGTCATACATGTCTCATGGTTCGTGCAGATCTGACAGTATGCCCAGTTTTATAGCAATCGTCATCGTGATAGCGGTAATTCTCTTGCTTTCTGGTTTTCTTCGTTCTGCTAAAAATAATCCGCAGCACGTACTTGCTCCGAATGGCTTCGTACATATTGTTCGTTTCTCTCGCTTGTCACCCTTCTCGGCCGACATGTACACAGGCTCTTCACATATCCCTCGGTCGCATGTACACGATTGCACTTCTTGCTGCGTACGCCGTCCATTTGTCATCTACGAAACTGTTCAAACATCGTACCCAGGCTCAACTCTCGCAAAGTCTTACGGGAGACACTGAGTGCGGGGTCTAGAATGCACAGTATCTCCCACTTTGGAAACCCTGTTGTGGTCGATGTCCATGTGACCCAAGCTACAGATGTAAGTTAGACAGCCCAGGAATACGTGAAGAGCTGAACATTTCTTTAGTCACCCTCACACGAAGCGCATTCTCTGAGGGGGCTCAAGTCAGCAGTCTAACCACAGCGTTGAGATAATTTGGAAACTGGGCCGCACCACCAGGAAAAGGAGAGTAACAAGATCGCGACGAGTTGGTTTTGCATTGTATATGTACCAAATTTGTTCACCTTCGAGATGCTTCATAATTTAGTACTCAAGTACTAATAGTATGTGCTCGCGAATAAATACGCGTATAACATGGTCTCGCTGCGGTGTAATTTTTAGTTGAAAAAATGATGAAATTTATGAAAAACTGGAACACGGTCGAGCTTCACTAAGTTTGCTTTTTATTTTCTCGCCTCCGAGTTCAACAGCGGGTTGCAATAGGAATAGGCTCGTACAAGCCTTTAACGTTCAACATAAGCCTTTTGTAGTAAGACATGATATGCAGGTTGAAATGGCTTGAGCTTGATCAACTTATCTCCTCAGGCGACTCAATCGCGATTGTGGTCGTTGTGCTTCTTACTTCCATGGCAGAATACTAATTTATTTTGAACCTGGTTCAGCTTTTTTGTTTTGTTTTTTTGTTTGGCCATTACTTGTGGTCATGCGTGCGTAGATCTGTGGCCTTGGCGACCATATGTTTTTTTTGCACTTCATAAGTACTTAGATCCATCAGATAATAATTTGAACCTGAGAGTCTGCATCTTGAACTTTGTCCAGCTTCACCAGCTTTTAAACTGGGAGGCTGTTGCTCATGGTTCTGCCTTTCAGAACAGCATAATAAATGGAGCAGTGTGAGCTTTTGTTATGCCTTAAATTAACGGTGTAATTGTGGCGGATGAGTTGACAATGGGCCGAGCGCGGTAGTGAGAACGTAGAACCAAAAAAAAGGCGGGAAGACGCTGGCGGACTCCGAAGAAGTGTTCTTCTTTACTTCCGGACATTTAATACTTGATACTTATTATTTTACCGAAACCCCTTCAACTTTCTATCAACTTTCTAAGTTCTTTCCAAGTATGTTTGCTTAGCCTCCAGGCGGACCTCTTCCTCTACCTAGGATCATTAAGGTGTGTTCATCCATGTTGAAGCCCAATTTTCCGGCACTTACGCCAGTTTATACTAGCTGGATTCAAGCGGCCCCGAACTTGGCTTAAACTACCGCGTTGTAAGCCGTATTTTTTGTATTAGGATTTTATATGGCGCTTTTATTGTTATTTACTTGGCTTAAGCCAGGTAGAGCTGGTGACAGACACAAGATTATGTGTCCTTATAGCTACATGGTGGTACGGAGGCAACCGGATGGCATACACAAAGGTAAAGTGATGGAATATCATGGAAAGCTTAGGTGAGACGGTCCGTGCTTTCTGACCCGAGCTCTGTGCTGCTCGCCACCCATTCCGGTCCAGCCCGGAATATTCCAACACGGTCGCTACCCATTTCTCATTCAATTAATTTCTGAAAGTTCTCTGGCTAGTGCCTTGAGGACTCTGCGCCGGGCTCGCTACGGGTTTAGGATTCCGTAGGCACGCAATGCGAGTTTAGAATTCCGCGGGCTCGCTGCGAGTTTAAGATTCGCTACAACTGATGCACGGATCGGATGGCAGAGATTGCAAATGGCATATAATAAGCCGTAAGAAATCCGCGTCGGAGACTCGACCGACGAACAATGAACAACCGATGCAATGTGTCAGTGCATTATGAATGGGCGCAATACGGGAACTGGGGGGTTTCCGTCGTGATGTATAGGAGCTGGGTGACCGCGGAAAGTAATTATATTTAGCTAATGTAGCTAGGTACAGCCGAATAACAGTTTACTGCTCGTCGGACGGCAGACGATCCAAAGCGCAAATTGGAAAAAAAACAATGAGCGATGCAAATGATTTGTGCGAGCGCGAGGAAATGGAGGGTCGCGCCTGCAGGGAAATCGAGGACGACGAATCGCACGTTGACGATGAACTTGGCGCAGGGTTTATTTCGCCGGACGACATGTTGTATGTAAATATATCCGATGAATGCAGGCGGCGCGGTCGAATATCCAGCCAGGTGGATTCACGGGTTGGATTCTCGAGGGAAGTTATCTTGGTTATTTTATCAAAGGCTGCGGGTGTATGTATTTTTTACTTTGGAAAAATCGACGAGGGCCTATTATTTAAATTCTGATTTCGTCCTTGTTCTTGGTCTTCGTCTTATCGTATGTAATGATTGCGTGCGGAGCCAGACTGTGTGTATTCGCGACGGAGAGCTGAAAATGAACGCGGCGGTTAAAAATGAAAATGAAAATGAAAGGAAAAAAGGAGACATTGGCGGTAAGTATGTATGGTCAAATTGAACACCCAAGTAATACTGTTGAATGTTCATTTGTATCCCACGTTATTTTCCTTTTCTCATCTCGAGTTGACACTGTGACCCGGCTGGTGGTTTCATGGTCCCATCATTGTTCTTTGCTAGCTCCTCGGTGAGGGTTCTTGCCTGAAAACTGGTTCTCCGGCTCCTAATGTGGCCGTCGCGGCGTTCAAGCCTTTCTGCGAATCTGCGTGCGTTCGTTAAATAGGGGTTCTCGGTGCGTCAGAGAAATTGGCGCAATGGTATTTATTACACAGTAGGTTTTTTTAGTATATATATAAAACCGGTGGCAGTCTAGATCAGCTTGAGCTTTAGGTGCTTGAGCCTGAGCCGTTGTTCGAGGACATAGCAACTCGGTAATTTCGCTTACGTGTCTTGCGGAACGTCACGGAAAGCTTGGAACGGATCAAACCGCGTTGGTGATTTCTGGTGCCAATTCTGAGTTTCGAGCAAGGTAAATATAGGTATCCTTTTCTCAATTGCCAGTATTGAAATAACCACACAAATTGTATTCATTCTGGGTACACAATACATGTCGGAAAGATCAATGGGTTGCGTTCAAGCCGACCAAGTGACGCCCTGACGCATCGAGGCGCTCGGTGTATGCCCAGCCCGTTGGAATAGACATCGGCGACGACAACGACGAGGACACACCGCGCCCACCGACGCCGTCGTGCCTGCACCCCATCATCGGCGCGCCTGAATAGCCAAGCACGCAGGTGTGGATTGGTGTGGGCCCGAGCCCACCACAGCGCTCCAGCGGCCCTCGCTCAAGCGGCCTAGCAGTCATCGCGCAAAATAACCAAGCACGCACCGCGCCGGACGTGCACCCTCGCCCCTTCGACACGATAGGCCGTGCATGAGTATCGCCTGCGCCATACGGACGGACACCAATGTCATCGTACCCATCATACACGCGTTCCACCACCGCGTCGCCATCGCCAACGCCATCGCCATCGCCATCGCCGTATACCTCCCCACCCAAGAAAACGACCCCCGGTGCACCCGGGTTAGGACGACCTTCCTGATCGCGACGCCCGCCTTCACACACATCCGCCTACGCCCACACCGACGACACCCCTCTCGCCCCCCCCCCCCCAAAAAAAAAAAAAAAGCAAAGAGAGAATGGAATAAAAGAACGCACCACACGCATTACAAATATCATTCCCTACGTCGTCCCTCCTCCACAGCGGCGTCGTGTTCGTCCCGCAGTTGCCGCACGCCAGCGCGTTGATCTTGGCCTCGGCTTGGGGGGGGTGGTGCTCCTCCTCCTCCACCTCCTCCTTGCAGGTTGCTATCGTTCGTGCTGTTGTTCGTCGGTTGTGCGCCTTGGGCTTGTACACCTACACAATACGCCCCATCAGCACCAACACCCAGCTGCGACAAGGCAAGGCACTTACCTGGTGCAGGCGCCCCGCCGTTGAGGCTGATCAGGTGCGGGTTCGCGATCGCCGCGTTTGCGTTCGCGCCGGGGCCGGGCGAGACGAGGTTGTGGATCGGGCTGGCGCCCTCGGTGTTCGTGCCGTTCGCGCCATTGACGGCACCTGTGGGAGCGCGTGAGCGGTGCGCAGAGATGAGATGATAGGAGGAATAGGAAGGAGGAACGGAGGGAGGGAGGGAGGAGGAATGGAAGGAGGTATGGGAGGAAGGGAGGAGGGAGAGAGGGGCGGCGCCCCACCACCAGCAGCACCACCACTCCACGGCGGGGATAATGAACGGAACACCCGCGGCGCACCACTCCACCACACCCGCCAACAGAACGGAAAACGAAAGATGAAAGAAAGCAAGAAGACGCACCACTCGTCGTCGTCGTCGGGTTCAGGATCTGCCGCATGTGCGCGGGCGGCGAGGGGCTCTTGCTCTGCGCGCCAGTATTCTGCGCCTCATTGGTGTTCACCTCACTACTACCCCCTGTGCCGATAGTGCTGTTGTTGTTAAGGCTGTTGTTGTTGAGGGAAGACGCCAGCCGCGCGCTGTTATTCCACGTCGGGCACCCGGAGCACGCGGAGGTGCCGCCGGTGTCGTCGCAGTGGCCGTCGCCGGGGCAGGTGCCGCCCGCGGGCGTGGTGGGGACTGGGGCTGGGAGGGGGGTATAAGTTAGGGGGGCGAAGCAGAGAGAGAGGGAGGGGGGGAGAAGGAGAAGGAGAAAAATCAGAAAGGGGGGGGAGGGGGGGCAACGGGGACGGGGACGGGGAGCAGGCAAGAGGGGGAGAATGGGTGGAGGGAGGAGTGAAAGCCGAGCGGATGGAATAAGGATGGGGAGGGAGGAGCATAGAGAAGGGGGTGGGGGGATGAGCGGAAGGAGAAGGCACGGTGGGGAGGGAAGGGAGAGAGAAGGGGCGGAATGGAGATGGGGGGAAAGGGGGAGGAATGGGGCCTGTCGTGGGTGGGGAGAGGGGGGGGAGGTTAACGAGGCGACGGGGACGAAGGAGAAGAAAGGGGGCAGCGAAAGAAAGGGAGCCGACTCGACGTGGGAAGGGGAGGGGGGGCCGGAGCGGGGATCGCAGTGCGCGGGGGAGAGGGATATATCCGATGCCCGGGCGGGAGAAGGGGGGGGGGGACGTGCGTTGGACGATGGGCGATGAAGGAGGGTGGGGCGGACGGGGGGAGCAAGTACGGGGACGGCAGGGGAAGTAGGAAGGGAAGTAGAGGAACAAAATAGTATACGAGATTAAAATAGGGAACGAGGGGGTGGGAAGGAGCGAACGAGCGCGGAGGGAGGCGAAGGGGCGGGGAGAGGGGAGGGGGTGATGAGGGGGATGGGGTACCGGCGTAAATGGGATGTGGGAACGAGAGGGGAGGATGGGTAGGGGGGGGGTGGGCAAGGAAGACGGGTAGGAAGGAGATGGCGCCGCGCGCGCGGGGAGGAAGGGACGAACGATGTCGTCAAGGGGAGGGGTGTATCGTCAAGGGAGGTGGGGGACGGGGACGATTAAAAGCGGTAGTAGAGGGGAGGGATGCTCGTAAGAAGCAAAATGAAGTCAGAGGTTCTCAGGCTCGTCCCCATCCGGTATCTGAATAACACAAGCAAACTTGATCGCTCGGGGGCTCCCATGATCAGATACCGGCTGGGCCCTCTCGGCGCTGTTTTTGGTGACGGTTTTTTGCCCCGCCATTTCAGAGGTCGGAACTTAGAAAAATTTCGCGAAAAAAAAAAACTCAAAAATCAAAAGATAGTCCATTTGCCATTCTCTATCGAACGGGCAAAAAATAAAATAAAAATCGAAAATAATAATAATTGTGGTTGTCGTCGTCAGCCGCGACGACGACCAGCAACAGTGAAATCAGGTAAATCTTTTTTTGTTCATTCGATAGAGAATCAAAAATAAACGATGTTTTGTCTACTATTAGTACTAAGTTTTTTTTCGATATTTTGGCGAAATTTGACGAAGTCCCGAGGTCTGAAATGGCGGGGGAAAAAACGCTCCGCCAAAAGGGCCCCTCGACATCCCAGTCCGCTCGCGATTGATCGTTGCCGTTGTTCCTGTTGTGTCTGATGTTGCTTCTATTTGCACATCTCCCCGATTTAGCCTTAACTCCGTGATCTGAGCGTCGACTGGTTCACGAGTCTAATATTTGTCTACAATTCTGTTGTCAAAAAGTAGGCTCGTCCCCATCCGGTATCTGAATAAACATGTACACATTGATCGCTCGAGACCTCGCATCATCAGATACCGGCTGGGCCCCCATGGAGCCGTTTTTGGTGATGGATTTTCCCCCCGCCATTTGAAGCGTTCGACTTAGTAGAATTTCAGTAAAAGTTGAAAATTTTGGGTAAAGAGGAAACATGGACTATTTTGAATTTTCTATCGAACGAGCCCAACATGTTTTTTGACTAAAAAAAAAGTATGTTGGGCTCATTCAACGTAGAATTTAAAACTGTTGCTGTTACAACCGGGGTCCAATTTTTCAAATTTCCGTGAGATTTCTCTAAGTTGAGTGCTTCAAATGGCGGGGGAAATTTCCTTCCGCCAAAAGTGCGACATGGGGGCCCAGTCCGCTCGCGATTGATCATTGCCATTGTTCTTGTTTTGTCTGATGTTGGCTGTGTTTGCATATTTCCCCGATTCAGCCTTAATTCCGAGTCTGAAATCACGAGCGTCGACTGGTTCACAAGTCTAGTCAAAAAGATGCTGCAAGTGAAAAGCGATTTTCACTTGCCTGTCCTAATGCGGTGCGTGTGAACATCAATGCACGTGTGGTCACGATTTGATCACGGCTTTCCAAGGTCCGATAACCGATATGCCAACAGATTCAGACTCTATATTAAGTTCATCAACTATCTTTGAACTTTTTTTATGGAGTCTGACTACGTGAGACTAGGATATGCTCAACTGGCGTCTTTGGAGTCTGAGATTGCGACGTTGCGAGCAGCCTTAGCCATATGCTACACATATGGTCGGCCTGACAACCCCATTGATAGTCGCGGAACGTCGAAGACGGCGCAACTATATAACGTCGTGCTTATGATTTTAGGCCCAGATTCGTCTCCAGAAGTCCAAGAACTGACTCGGGATGCTCTTGATACCCTCTGGGATGAACTTCCGATTCAGGCGGTCGCGAAGGCCCACAAAGAGGCGGCGGACAATTTAGCCCCTATCGGCAATACATTCAAGAGGAGAGCGGCAATTCCCGGCCGGACATCGACTTGACAGTACCCCCAAATCGGGAATGCCGGACCCGCCGATAACTTTGTTCGATACCGATCCTAAACTTTTTATTCCTCTTCCATTTCCATTCATGTGCTTTAGATATTTTTGCCTACCCCCCCATTTACACCTATAATGAAAAGATCTGTCGACTCAGAATATTATTTTTCATCCGCTACTACATAGTAGGCATGCATGAAGATTTGTCGGCTGAGCTGTTTAACTGCTGACCAATGACCCCTCTGCTCCCTGGATTTACTGCTCTTAGTCGCTTAGCCCCCTTCTGACAGCTGTCAAAACTTTTTGAGGTCTGTGTCGGAAACTTTAACTTTATTCCCGCTTGCCTGTTGGTCACATTCGTGATGTTTATCGCGCCCATGCCAAGTACCTGCTGTTGTCCCCTCATCGCGACAACACCGAAT
Source organism: Mycena rebaudengoi (assembly GCA_029282285.1). NCBI lineage: Eukaryota > Fungi > Basidiomycota > Agaricomycetes > Agaricales > Mycenaceae > Mycena > Mycena rebaudengoi. The sequence goes on from JARJCX010000086.1 coordinate 332,209, forward strand.
ATGTGCGTGATCATAGAACATTCTCTGCATTTAAACCGTGCCTTAGTACGGAAGCTGCAGCTAAACATCTTGAAAAGGGTTGTCATCCTGGAAGAACAGCTTGCAGGAACGGCGCCAATTACGAATCCCCTTGTAAGTCTATTACTATGACTACTAAGACTCCGGTTTCTTATCCTCGCAGTTTGTGTTCCACCCACGTCTGCCACGACTGTGGCTGCCTCCAACACGCCAGTCGCGGGTGCCACAAGATTTAGTTTTCGTTGGTTTATCGGAAAATTGAGGCGGCCATGCCAATGATTTATGCAATGCCTTCTTGCAATTTATGTCTATATATCTGATTCAATTCATCTTCGCTATTCAGGATTGCTTTCATTTGAAAATGTCGTCCTCCTAATGATATGGCCGATGTGACTCCTTTTGGCATGGTCTCTGTTTCCGCATGATGACGCATCAAGAGGCAGTGCTCCGAGACTTTGATGTGATCTGGGGCTTCTTCTCGGCAGTTCAGTACAAGCTTGTGGCCTAGACTCGTTACCAGTGTTGAGTCGATCAGTATAACTCGGATCAAATCTAGCCCCATTTAGACGCAGCCCGCCACAACCCGCCGCCCACCGCGTCCTTCTCGACAGGTAAAAACGACCGCCACCACCTGCATAATATTTAGGACTCTAACAGGTCATCAATCCATAGTATGACATGAATCAAGTAATAATAAAATGCAGAACTGAAGATGACAGAATTCAACATATGTATGTTAAATGTTTTTTTGTTGTGTTGGTTTTTGTCACCAGGAAAAAGACATATGTAGATGCACCGATCCAGTGGAGAGTGGAAATACTGGGATTCAAATATTTATTGCTTCAATAAAGTCCCATAACTAGCACATCTATGACTACTGAAAGGCCCACATATCAAGTACTCAACGCCGGGGATGACCCACTCATGCCTTACTCCGCACTGTCACATCAGGAAAACCACAGCCGAGATGTAGCTATGACGTGTATGCAGCAGTATGCAGCACTATACAGGGCTGCATAGCATTTCCATAGCAACATCACAGCGACAAAACACTATGGAAGCAATGGAGCACTATAGAGCACTATCCAGCTATTTCTTGTTTTCCTGATGCATTTAGCCTTTCCGAAGTGATCGGAGTAGTACTGACTCACTATGGACTCACTCGTTACCAGTCTGTAACCAGAAATGTGGCAAGCACTTTTGGTGGTTACAGACTAACTTGTTGACGTGCATTGAGCTGTCTGCGGAGTTTAAAATCTTGGCAGGTGCCGCGATCGGCCGATAAGCGAGCCATCAAAATCCATCAATTGTGCCCCAAAGCCGATACCTTTTTCCTCTCCGCTATTGGAGATTCTGGATAACTTTAAGAGACAAATTTCATTGTTTTTATCAGTTGAAGATACCTATATACTTCAATTTTATTCAATGCAAAAGTAATAGGAGAACAAGGGCCGCACTTAAATTTTAAACTCCGCAGACAACTCAATGCATGTAACGAGTTGTACCATGAGTTCCTAAAACGGATAGCTTACATAATAAGAGCTGGTAACGGTAATCAGACCGCGGTAACTAACAGACTATCGGATCACCTACTTTGTGGTTTCTTATGGGATTCCCTTTGTTAGCCGAGGGTAGTTGCCGGTAATGCAGCCTTACGAGACGGATCGCTCTTCGCAGGTTGCCCATTTCCTGCCATTTCCTGCATGTTTCCCTGCTTTTGTCTCCTTCAACTCCTTTGTGTCCGTTGCTGTGAGCGAAAACAAGGCGGATTTCCGTAGGGATATAAGGTTTTGACAGACTATAAAACCCCCGAGGTTCGCCCACAGACACCCCAAGGCATGTTCTCAGCTCTCATCTGCTGGTAATATGCAAGCTGAGCCGGACCGCAGTGCCCATGGTCCACTGGCTTGTGGAACCCCTGTCCACTCCATCGTAGCCGTTGCCCTTGTTTTCAAGGAAGCGCCGTCGCCACTCCAAGTCGGCCACGTCCTTGACCTTCCGTGGTCGGAGGTTCGAGAGTATCTACTGGCCGTCGCAGAATTTCTTGAGCCCCCTGGCCTACCAGAGCACTACTACTCGAACTTTCTCTCGCGCCACCCCGAGACATTTGTAGATCTTCGAAAATGGCATGCCTTCGTAGCACTCTGGTGTTTGACTCGCAGCCATCTGAACTACGACGCACGGTAGGTCTCACAGTCGATCTTCATCCGTATCTCACACCGATTCCAGCAACATATTTTACGCAGGGCCAGTCCTACCACAGCGGCCGTCGGACAACCCCCGTGCTCGCTCGTACTCGTACCAGCAACCGCCCTCAATTATCCTGCAGGGCGTCGTTGATGGCGATGTCGACCCATCGTTGATGCGCGATGGCGGGGTCGCCATGTCGCCATGCATTAGCTCCTACGATGCGCTAGGGAGTATGGGCGGGCGCACACACGATCCACTCCAGCTGCACGGCTCGCACCGGCCGCCGTCAATGGACATCCAGCAGCGCAAGCGCATGCCGCCCGCGCCCACGTTGCTGCTTGTGCACCACCTGCAGCCCGGGAGCAACAACAACAACGCGATGACGGACCAGGCGGCGGCGGCAGCGCTGGGGCTTCGTGGCGGCCTTGGGAATGGGGGTGGGAAAGGGAACGTGTGGCCGGCCGACGATGGGGATGGGGAGGACAGGGCGCCAGCGAGGCGGACGATGGCGGGTGCGGGGTCGAAGCCGCAGCAACAGCAATATCAGGCGCAGCTACAGGGGCCAGGAGGGAATGGCATGGGCTTCGTGAGTGCCACGCACCTTGAGCCTTATCCCGCTCCCGCATTCGACCCCGTTGTTACTGAGCTCCTGGCTCATGGAAATCATCTTCACTCCATCCTAGCCGTCACCCTTATTTTCCGCACGGCGCCGTCACTGCTCCAAGTCGGCCACGTCCTTGACCTTTCTTGGTCGGAGGTTCGAGATCATCTACTGCCGGTCGCAGGACTTCTTGAGCCCCCTGGTCTCCCAGAGCAATATTACTCGAATTTTCGCATTTCGCGCCAGCTCCAGGACTTCCTCCTCGATCCCTCCCGTCCGGAGACGTTCGTGGATATTCCCAGATGGCATGCCTTCGTAGCAAAATGGTGTTTCGAAGGAAGCCATCTGAATTGCGACAAACGGTAAGTCCCGCAGTCGTTGCTCCTTCCGTATCTCACACGGATCGCAGCGACGTATTGTACGCAGCGCATTATTGGGCCCACCACGTTTGCAATTCAAGACCCTCAGCAGACATCTGGGATTCTCTCCGACGCTCCCTTATTCCGCGTCGTCCGACCTCGCGGCCCGTACTACCCGAGGTTATCGCATGGCTGAAAGTGAGCGGATGCCGCTTAATTCATTGTTTCGCTGCTCATCTTTCTTACTAGAAAGTAGATGTGGATGACACACGAGAACTCATTGCCATATACGAGCATCTTTGTTATCGGACGACAACCGCCGTGGCCAGCCGCTCAAGAGCCAACGGATCAGCCCAGATGTACCCGGCACTGAGGCAATACTGGCGGTGGTTGGCTTCATTTATATTCTCCTTATATTAATATTGTATCCGTTCCTTTTTGGCATACCGGCATAGTGTAGATTATGAACCAAAGCTACCAGCAGTACGGATATCAGTGTACTTGTTTTGTGCTTGTGCGGCTGTCTCCATATCAGACCATTGAATCATCAGAGTCGTTTTTTTTTGGCTGGAAAATGAACGCAGAAGAATGAAAATATGCGACAGACGTAATCTACTTTGGTGTTCCTGGTACCGACTCCGGTACCAGGTCTCCAAATCGGAATTAAAACTTGTATATAGCACCCGTGTTCATGACGGCCCGGAACACCCTACTTAACGGCAATCACCGAACAGTTATGAGTAGTTTATTTTTTGGATGATGGTTTGTCTGGTGAGCGGATGCAAAATTTAGATCCCGAAGCGCCGTTTTTATCCCAACGTCAATTACAGCTCTCATTGCAATGTGCCAATAATATGCACTGCTCAGGCCGCGTATTTTTCTCGAGCTCATCGAATACACTTTGGGCTCAGGCGAGCCTATGCGATGCCATTGTCTGATGCCTCAGTTGGCGGCGCGTTCCTGTCTTCCGGGTGGAATCAAGAATCTGGAGAGGCAAAGGTTTTCTATACTGAAAACCTCCTTTCTGCAAAGCGAAAAAAGGGGGAATCAACTCAACAAGAGAACTAGGTTCAGGCTGCCGCGGCAACTAGGGCGTCGGCGCGGGGAAAGATATTTTCAGGGCATCTTATGGAGAATCCAATTATTAGAGGACATTGAATTTTGTCACTTGGATATGGTATCCAAGTGTGAATTCTCCAGACTTCCTGGTCCTGAGATTCTTGTTATTTAAAAATAACCCAATACCAATAGTCTCAGCATTTTTTGGTTGGCTGGTGGCATTCGTTTGGGCTTTGTGGTCTAGCATGCGTTCAAGAAATTTGATCCCGAAATATCATATCGGATTGGTGGTTTCATCCCACTCCCGAGTCCTTCCCACCGCGTACTCCCTTGCAACCGCTTGTGTGCCGAAATCGCTTCAGGTTTTATTGTGGCGCATGAAAATATGTGCCGGAAACACACCGGTGTGATTCGTGCACTAGAAAGAAAAATGAAGTCAACTACGGCTGATTCTTCAATTTTGGGCTTTTTTTTTATGATTCACTGTGCCTGTGCAAGTCCAATATCACTTTACGACTTCCATTTTCCCTGGATGACTCTCCCTTAATTTCTTTTACTGCATAACCAGTCTGCACAGAATACAGTGTCATGTGGCCTGCTCTGACTTGCTTAGTTGGCTGCGTGTTTACAGTGTACATCAGCATTGAGATTGCCGACACTGTTGCTCATAGCTCCACCAAATGGTCCAAGCCAAGGGAAGTGAAGCAGGAAAGTTGAAGAACCGTAAAATTTTGCAGGATTACATGGGGATCACGATGCACTGGGGGGCGTGGGCAGCAACAAACTCTGGGGACACTGTCATTTTTAGTGGGATGGAAAACGAATAAAAAAAACGGGGGCGGAATGGAGTGGGTGCCTTTTTAGCTCGTGCCTCCGCTATATATTCGGGGCCAAAGTCTATAGAACATAATATGAACTTGTGGGTTGGCAAAACAACGAATGGGATTGTGCCGATCTGAGATTCGATTTAGATCTGTTCCTTGGTGGTGTGGCATACAGCGTCATCAACTCGACCAGAGAGTTGGGAGGTTAAAAGAACTGGAAATAGCCTTTGAGGTAGTCTCTCTAGCTAGACGCTTTAGTGGTTCTAACTCGTACCTCGCTCACGCAACAGAATTCCTGGCAACCTCGAGGAGTACCACCATAGGAACAGCAAATATAGCTGACTTGCCATCCCCAGTGGCCATGATACAGAGCACGTCACTGCCGTCAAGAATCCAAGCGATGACAATGAGCTGCCATTCGTGAAGTCCACCTTCCCACTCGGGGATCTTTTCTTCCACGATTCGCCGGATGACAGCGCGTCCCCGAGCAGTTTGCCATCGAGGGCCCCGAGACGGCGCCAATCGCAAGATAGGACTGCTGACGTGTCGGTGAAATTGGTACGCGTCGCGTCAACACGTGCACTGTCGGCGGTCCCCGCATCGGCACCCCCCAACTGCGTCAGATGGGATCTTTTTTCCATCTTTCGTCTTCAGCGGCACCACCAGAAGGCCCAGAACTTGTGGGGACCTAATCTCGGCTCCAGATCTCTGGGTGGCGGAGTTCCAAATTTGAGGCAGATCAAATGATGAAAAAGATGGGCGGAACTCTCACCCTAAGATCTGGTGCAACTCGTATAGCAACCATGCGCATGAGGCATTTTGTCACATTTTGTCACGCCCCCTATTACCTTCGACTTTTTGAGAACTGGGGCCCACTGAGCCATGGATGCATGGATTTGAGATTCAATCCACTTAGAATTCATTTATAGTGCCCTTGGGTCAAAAAAATGGAGGGAAAGAAGTATATTTGGGCCAATCTCAACAAGTGAGCATTTTGGTCACTTATTGAAAGCGGGGAATTTCAAGGCTGCATGGACTTAGAAAATATCGGAAGATGAGTGAAATATCATTCAATTAATATTGTGCTCACAAGAATAATTTTCCGAGCCATACAATGGACCCAATGCTGAAAATATGTGATGGTGATCTATCTGCAACTACAAGTTCATTAGAGGACCAAGACAAGTATATGGGGGGACAAAATGAAGGGAATATGCAGGAGAATCCATTGGTACATGATTTAGGCTAATATAAGTGTGCGGTGAGGAAGGGAGAGGAAGTTGGATGGAAGCGTGACTCAAGCGCATGGTTTCTATACGAGCTGCACCAGACGTTATAGGGCAGTGCTCCGCGATCAAATTTCATCAAAACTCTGCCTCGGATCTTTCCGACCGGTCCGGAGGACCGCTGGCGCTCTGCGCCTGCGAGCGCAGCGAGCACACTGCCCTATAACGTCGGGAACGAGACTAGTGGGGACCAGCATCCCAGAACGGCATATTTGCTTTTGTTTGTTCTCAATTACAACTGTTGTTCTCATGTTTCCTTGCATATCTCAATGCTCTTTCACGGATTCTCCTCGCTTCATTGAAAAAAAATGTTCTTAGCATGTATGGGCACGCTGAGAACAAAAGAAATCATCCAATCATCTCGTTCTGTTGTGATTTGGGGGATATGAGTGTTGAAATCAAGAGCTTTATGGGGCCTATGGGGTAGATAACAGTAATAAAAGCGGGCAGACTCTCTCAAATATAATGAATACTTCGTTTGGGTTTTTTATGCGCCGTTCCTCAGGCCTCCCTAGTCCTGTTGCCATGACGAGGGTCCGATCGGGCTAGAAAGTTGTTACGTAATTGCGGGGTTTGAATTTTGTCGCGACTCATGTTCAACGAAAAACGCGTCGTTTCATTTGATTTCTGAGTGGATGAGAGCTTTATGTGTGAGTATGAGAATCTGCCGCTTTAGATTTTACATCCCGCTTTCCTAGCTCTCAGTATAAGATCACAGGAATTGATGTTACAGAGTGACTGATCGGTGATGAGCTGTAGCACCCTTGGACCGAAATTCGTGCTGAGGGTTAAAAAAAATGCAGAAACAATCAAATCCCATATATTTCGGAATATGTATACGATTTGGGCATGTATTACATCCTCAGGGTAGCAGAACCTCGAGTGTACAACTGTGCGATGAAATTTCAAACTCCGCAATTATGTAACAACTTTCTAGCCCGATCGGACCCCCGCGATCGCTAACAGACTTTAACAAGCGAGCTACGAGCTTCATTTGTTAAAGCGTCTGTCTACGAGAGACTGAGGCCTCCCGTAGGTCTGGAGCTCAAATATCCCCTCAAAAAGCCTTTTTGGACAACAACCAAAGGTTTTCACTGGTTTTTGAGGAGTGAAAAAGTTCCTGGAGGAATAGGGAGGGCTATATAAGCGTTCAGTTTGCGTAAAGTGACCAACTCAGGCTGTGCTTTCGTTGAACGGCCTGAAATATGTGCATGTCACAAATGCGTGACAATGGTCACTCTTCCCCTGGTCTGCAGCGTTTTTGTTCCGTTTGACCGCGCCTGCTACACAATCTATAAAAAATGAGTCTCAAACAGTTCATAGAGATAGAAAAATGAGTATAGCGGCAGGAAACTTCAATCTGATGGCATGCCGACTGGTGGTGGATGATTTAATCAAATCCCGCAAAAAAGCTATCTCCTCTTTCAATTCTACATGAAACATCCTACTTCCGCGGAGAAAACGCTAGAGATTTAGCCTGTACTGAGCGCCTTAAGAGTGGATTTTTGATTTTCAGTCTTATTCCGCAGGGATCTCTCAACCATGTGATTAGTTGCCTCCCATTTCTTGTATTGGACAAAAAGCAAAAATCCGTTCTGAAGGCGCCATTCTAACATCTATTTCACTATGAGTCTCTCAGTTATTCAATGGGCTAAAGAGGCGGGATAAAGAGCCTTAGTGTTTACAAAACAGGAACCGAGTGCTACAGCCAACCAAACAAGGACAAGCCTGCCGTTCTGATCATTGATGGTGCCGGTCCCCACCAGAAGTCTGCAGTTATGCATGGACAATGAACCGCTGGCATTGGTAAGCAGAACAGCTCAGGATGATTTCGAGGTTAGGAGCCTTAGTCCACAGGGTGCTCAAAGTCATAAATCTGGCGGGAAACCTTGTTTAAATCCTCAGAGAATAGTTAGCATGTGTCTGGGGAGTAAAAAACGCGTCTAGGTCGCGAATACGGGCTGGCGACGCGTCCGCTAATTGACGCGTTTCCGCTCATGATGGCGCACGTGTGCCGAGAAACGTCATGCTTATATAATAAGGTTGCCTACCACTTGTGATGGCGCGGTAACTAACACAAAACTAACAGACTACCTTTGAGGGTTTAAAAATGGTAATTTAATTCATGTATTTGTAACAAGAATGTGTAGAACAGACTTCCGCTCCGTGTGTCTAGTCTTGTTCCCGACGTTATAGGGCAGTTTGCTCGCTGCGCTCAAGCGCAAGCGGTCCTCCGGACCGGTTGCAAAAGTTTTGATGAAATTTGATCGCGGAGGCTTAGGGTGAGAGTCCCGTTCTCAAATTTAGAACTGCGCCACCCGAAGATCTGGAGCCGAGATTACGATTATCTATGAACTCGTCGCGTCGGTGAGCCGTGATGGATGAACAAGCGTGATAAATTTAATATGACTAGCAGTTACCCGTGCTACGCCACGGATCTACAGATAATTGAGTCAAGCCTGTACATTTTGAAGAAAAGACATATAATTATTGAAGACGTCGCTCGTCGTCAACCTTCGGTTGGCTCCTTGTGGCCTCGTGGGCCGGTCAATTGGCTTGATTTTATTTTGGCAGACAGCTATGTACATATGTTATTTCCTTGACTCATGTCGATCTTCCGCGCTATTTCAAGGCACCGATAGTATTCCTTAGACCCCAGCATTCGTTCCCGATAACTCAGAAGATCCCTACGCCGTCGACGGAAGTCTGATTCATGAACATTTACCACATCAGCAAGTGCACCGGTTGAATCTAAATCTTGAGGCAGCAAATATCCTCCAGACAATGCTCAGGCTCCTGCCCACTCACCGCAGTCTGGATGATTTGAGAATCGGCGCTTTACAGTTTCAATTTCTCTCCGATATTTCTGTGCTTTGCATCGTGCACTTACTCCATCTGTATAGCCCTGTCCCTGTCCCCTTTTCACGGGACCGTATTTTGGCGGCTAGTTCACGCTGTCTCCCCGCACGCTTGGCAATAGACCAATGTGAATTGGTGTTAACCTGCGAAATATATTTTGTATTCAACAGGCAGCAGATATTCAAATATTCATGTCTCCTTCCAAAGTATGCAGTTGGGAGGGTTATCAACATATTGCATCAGACATAGTGCAGTGCAGAGCGAGACGTTCAAATGTTCGACTTACCGGTTGGAGAGCTAAAAATGGTGATTCAACATGGTAGAGTAAATGGACCATTCACGGCGGTGAGGTGGAGTCGCTGAGAAAATGACATCATGCAGTTATCAGCGGCCAATACGGTTATACCAGACACAAAGTTGTCTTGGTGAGAAAAACCGTTGTGCTTTCTTATATAGATATAGATATTGAACGGAACTTTATGGGCGGCCTAGACTACAGTGGCGCGGGGTGGAGCTGACGTTGGGGCTGAGAAAAAGAAGTGAAGTGGCGGTGAGCTTTGTTGTGGTTGTCCGTTTGCGGAGTCCCTGATGTCATTGGAGCTCTCTTAGCCAATCAGCTTTATCGAGAGTCAACGTGGTCGATTGTAATATAGATATAGATGTGGATTTACAGGAAGTACGGGCGAAAATATCTCAGCATCTGATGAACGCGCTGAGAATTCTCCGGTGGAAAACCTGCACTAGCCTGTGGAGATATGGTGAGCGAAGATCCCCACAGAAGAGGTGCAGTATCCCAGAAAAGAAATACTAGACCTTCCCTAGGTGTGGGTGGGTGGGCCAGAAAAGATTCCTGAAGACTGCACTGAGTATGTGCAGCAAGTACGGGAGGATGTCGGTGGAGAGAAAACATAGGGGCTACCTTCTGCTCCCGTACATAGACCCCGTTTTGGGATTGGGATTCGTACCTCAAACAATCCCAAACCATCCATCTTTGCTCATTTTACGGGTCCAAAGCCAGCTTGGTCAAAAAAAGGGGGGGGACGAGGACGAGGACGGGGACGGGGACGGGGACGGGGTGCAGGCAAGAGGGGCGGAGGAAGGAACGAAAGCCGAACAGATGGCATAAGGAGGAGGAGCAGGCACGATAGAGGGGACAGCGCGAGGAGTAGTGGGCGGGGACGGAAACGGAATGAGAGGGAGGAGGGATAAGCGAGACGAGTAGACTGCTCGTAGCCAGTCTGTACATAACCAACCGGCCGAAAATGTGGCAAGCACTTCGGTGGTTACAGCTTGGTACAGCTTTACATCCTATTTGGTAAAGAAGTTTGATGAAAAGGCAGTACTCACTCAAGCCGCGTCGCTTATATCGTTTTTATAACTTTTTTATAACTGAAGTTCCAGGAAGTGTCCTGAACTGGGTCCTTTCCTGCCTGCTCCTGCTCAAGGACGCACAGGATTCATTCTAACCCTTTTCTTCCTTTCGACTCCTCCCTGCACAATCCGTATCCTTGCTTTCCTCTACCCTCCCCGCTCGCCCATCGACAGCCATCGACATGACCGGGGGCGATCAATCAGACACGTGCTTTCCCCACATAAAAAAAATCCTTCGCTCATGTCGAGCCCGCCTTTGCTTCCGCTACCTCCCCGCTATCTCGCCCGCCCATCGACATGACCGAGTACGACTACAGCGAGGAAGCGTACCAGCGACATCTCGCAACCCAGTCCCGCATCGCCAGCTGGGTCGACAGCCAGAATGTGCCCCGAGCAAATCCGTTCGCGCCCCCCACGCCGGCGCTCCCACACGACGGCGACCGCGGCAGAAAACGTAGGAGCTCTACGGGCAGGCATAAAACACGCGATGCCGCACCCCCTCCGCCGATGCCTCTCCGCATGGACCCCATTCCGCCACGCCCCCGCACCGCGCCCCCGCGAGGCGACGTCTATGGCGTGCAGGCCCCAAATTACCCGTACAATGCCGTCGCGTCTCACGCGGTATACCACCCTCCCCAGCCTCAGCACCGCCGCTCATCCTCTCAGGCGCCACCCGCCCAATATCCAATCCTACCACAGCGGCCGTCGGACAACCCCCGTGCTCGCTCGTACTCGTACCAGCAACCGCCTCCAATTATCCTGCAGGGCGTCGTTGATGGCGATGTCGACCCATCGTTGATGCGCGATGGCGGGGTCGCGATGTCGCCATGCATTAGCTCCTACGATGCGCTAGGGGATATGGGCGGGCGCACACACGATCCGCTCCAGCTGCACGGCTCGCACCGGCCGCCGTCAAAGGACATCCAGCAGCACAAGCCCATGCCGGCCGCGCCCGCGTCGCTGCTTGCGCACCACCTGCAGCCCGGGAGCAACAACAACGCGATGACGGACCAGGCGGCGGCGGCAGCGCTGGGGCTTCGTGGCGGCCTTGGGAATGGGGGTGGGAAAGGGAACTTGTGGCCGGCCGACGATGGGGATGGGGAGGACGGGGCGCCGGCAAGACGGACGATGGCGGGTGCGGGGTCGAAGCCGCAGCAACAGCAATATCAGGCGCAGCTACAGGGGCCAGGAGGGAATGGCATGGGCTTCGTGAGTGCCACGCATCTTGAGCCTTATCACGCTCCCGCATTCGACCCCGTTGTTACTGAGCTCCTGGCTCATGGAAATCATCTTCACTCCATCCTAGCCGTCACCCTTATTTTCCACACGGCGCCGTCACTGCTCCAAGTCGGCCGCGTCCTCGACCTTTCTTGGTCGGAGGTTCGAGACCATCTACTGCCGGTCGCAGAACTTCTTGAGCCCCCTGGTCTCCCAGAGCAATATTACTCGAATTTTCGCATTTCGCGCCAGCTCCAGGACTTCCTCCTCGATCCCTCCCGTCCGGAGACGTTCGTGGATATTCCCAGATGGCATGCCTTCGTAGCAAAATGGTGTTTCGACAGAAGCCATCTGAACTACGACAAACGGTAAGTCCCGCAGTCGTTGCTCCATCCGTATCTCACACGGATCGCAGCGACGTATTGTACGCAGCGCATTATTGGGGCCACCACGTTTGCAATTCAAGACCCTCAGCAGACATCTGGGATTCTCTCCGACGCTCCTTTATTCCGCGTCGTCCGACCTCGCGGCCCGTACTACCCGGGGTTATCGCATGGTTGAAAGTGAGCGGATGCCGCTTAATTCATTGTTTCGCTGCTCATCTTTCTTACTAGAAAGTAGATGTGGACGACACACGAGAACTCGTTGCCATATACGAGCATCTTTGTTATCGGACAACCGCCCTGGCCAGCCGCTCAAGAGCCAACGGATCAGCCCGGATGTACCCGGCACTGAGGCAATACTGGCGGTGGTTGGCTTCATTTAAATTCTCCTTATATTAATATTGGATCCGTTCCTTTTTGGCATACCGGCATACTGTAAATTATGAACCGAGGCTACCGGCAGTACGGATATCAGTGTACTTATTTTGTGCTTGTGTGGCTGCCGCCATATCAGACCATTGAATCATCAGAATCGTTTTTTGATTGGAAAATGAACGCAGGAGAATGAAAATATGCGGCAGACGTAATCTACTTTGGTGTTCCTGGTACCCTAACCAGGTCTCCAAATCAATTAAAACTTGTATATAGCACCCGTGTTCAGGACGACCCTACTTAACGGCAATCACCGAACAGTTATGAATAGTTTATTTTTTGGATGATGGTTTGTCTGGTGAGCGGATGCAAAATTTAGATCCCGAAGCGCCGTTTTTATCCCAACGTCAATTACAGCTCTTATTGTAATGTGCCAATAATATGCACTGCTCAGGCCGCGTATTTTTCTCGAGCTCATCGAATACACTTTGGGCTCAGGCGAGCCTATGCGATGCCATTGTCTGATGCCTTAGTTGGCGGCGCGTTCCTGTTTTCCGGGTGGAATCAAGAATCTGGAGAGGCAAAGGTTTTCTATACTGAAAACCTCCATCCTGCAACGTGAAAAAAGGGGGAATCAACTCAACAAGAGAACTAGGTTCAGGCTGCCGCGGCAACTATGGCGTCGGCGCGGGGAAATATATTTGCAGGGCATCTGCTGAAGAATCCAAGGACACTGAACTTTGTCACTTGGATATAGTATCCAAGTGTGAATTCTCCAGACTTCCTGGTCGTGAGATTCTTGTTATTTAAAAATAACCCAATAGTCTCAGCATTTTTTGGTTGGCTGGTGGCATTCGTTTGGGCTTTGTGGTCTATCATGCGTTCAAGAAATTTGATCCCGAAATATTATATCGGATTGGTGGTTTCATCCCACTCCCGAGTCCTTCCCACCGCGTACTCCCTTGCAGCCGCTTGTGTGGCGAAATCGCTTCAGGTTTTATTGTAGCGCATGAAAATATGTGCCGGAAACACACCGGTGTGATTCGTGCACTAGAAGGAAAAATGAAGTCAGCTACGGCTGATTCTTCAATTGGGGCTTTTTTTCTGTGATTCGCTGTGACTGTTCAGGTCCAATATCACTTTACGAATTCCATTTTCCCTGGATGACTCTCCCTTAATTTCTTTTACTGCATAACTAGTCTGCACAGAATACAGTGTCATGTGGCCTTCTCTGGCTTACTCAGTTGGCTGCGTGTTTGCAGTGTACATCAGCATTGAGATTCCCGGCACTGTTGCTCATAGCCCCACCAAATAGTCCAAGCAAAGGGAAGTGAGGCAGGAAAGTTGAAGAACTGTAAAGTTTTGCAGGATTACATGTGATCACAACGCACCAGAGGGGTGTGGGCAGCAACAGGCTCTGGGGACACCGTCATATTTAGTGGGGATGGAACGAATAAAAAAACGGGGGTGGAATGGAGTGGGTGCCTTTTTAGCTCGTGCCTCCGCTATATATTCGGGGCCAAAGTCTATAGAACATAAAATGAACTTGTGGGCTGGCAAAACAAGGAATGCGGTTGTGCCGATCTGAGATTCATTTAGATCTGTTCCTTGGTGGCGTGGCGTACGGCGTCAATTCATAGGAGAAGCGGAGGAAGGGTTTGTGTTCAACACAGCGAGTCGATGCACCGCATGCAGCCTCGTATCTTTAGGTAACGGCAGAGGATTGGTAGATGGGAGGAGATCCGCTTGATCCGAACGTTGAGCAGAAATTTGAATGTGCGAATGATCAGCCAGCTGTGGATTAGCGCTAGCATGGAAGAGGGAACCGACGAAGTGTAAAGTGAGATCCGCTTGATCCGAACGTCGAGCTCATGTCCAAGATACGATGTTGCTGGCAGCTTCAAGAAGGGTATTTTTGGAGCGACAGGGGCAAGAAGTAGTCAGCTATGGATTAGCGCTAGCAGTGAGCACAAGAGAACTGTACGCGAAGGCTAAAATGTGGACGAGTCAGGAAAGTAAATTGCAGTACAAATGCAGTGGCGCGCTTAAAAAAGACGCGCACATACCTCCGCAAAAAATGCTGGGCGCTTTAAAGTGTGATTAGGAACTCGAACGAGAGGGTTAGAGTCTGGACCCACACTCAACAATTGGCTTTTGGATGTGGAAGGTTGAGACCAATTATAGGGCAGAGTTAGAATTGCCTGTGTGGTCCCAAATTGAAGTAAAATAAAATAATAATCGGGAAGAAGTCTGAAATGAGCACAAGTCTTGTTTCTTCCCTTCGCTTTTTCGTCGTCTTCTATTTCGGCCGTACATGGCCAATGCATGGTACACGTAGAAGTTTAAAACATTGCATCGCCGTTACCATGAAACCGCTGTGAAAGCGTGGCTAACGCTCTCCAAAAGTGTTGCCAAACATTTCTTGGCATTGCTTGGAATTGGCTTGTGAAATGCAAAATTCTCCCCAATGAGAATTGTCAGTTGACCTGCATCGCCTCCTGGGAGCCGAAAGAGAGGAAGGCTGGCTCGGACCGACCTGCCATCTCCTGCCATGCGCTTGATTGTTAACACCGGGCAATCACCCCCACACAGATATTTATACCTAAGTACTACGTACATAAACGGATATCAAATTGTTAAATTGTTAAATTGCCTTGAAATTGCCCACACATTTAACTAGTACACCGGGATACTTCCTGGTCCCGGCGTTCCTAAGCGGGACCGTGCCATGTAATGCTACCTACCTACCGTGTTATCCAGACAGACTCCAGTTTCCAAGAGTGGACCAAGGCAGACCAAGACCGATAGTTCGCGACCATCGCTGCCTAGCGAGTGCCTACCGAGACATTCCGTCCGAGTCAGCGCCTTTGACACACAACAGCTGGGCATCTGGCTCCGCTAGCCTAGCGCAAGAGTTGATTTCCAGGTTGGTTCAGTATGTGCTCATCAGACCTGCGTGCAATTGTGCGCAATTAATGTCTGTAGTTGGTGGTCGCTCAAGAACCGACTAACGGTGTTGAAAGATGAGGTTGAGGAATAAGGAGAAGGTCAGGATAAATATATTATACTCGGCTATGTCCCCTTTCGGGAAGTGCCGAGTTGCAGGGTAAAGGTACTACATTACCTACGTTGCAACCCTTCGCAACCGGACTCGGAGGTATCGGTAAAACCTTTGATACAAATCACGATCTCCTCGAGCCCCTCCATCAACTTCTTGATGAGCGTATGTACGTACGACTTACACTTCCTCCGCGCCGTTTTCAAATCGTTTATAATGAAAGCAAGGATATGCAAGAGGTAGCAGATCGAGAGATCGGGCACACAGATCAACACACGTGACGACCCCCCCCCCCAAATCGGGAAACACCATCAATTTCTCTTAGAGCCACTACGTCGACTCGGCGCCTTCTGTCATGGCTCTAAACCTCTTATTATATGTAAGGGACTATATCCTCCGTTTTTTACTCCTCCCCACTCGAAAAACCACCTATTTTGCCTCTATCAGCGTGTCGCGTAACAAAAGTGACGTAGGGTGGTTTGAGGCCGTTTTTTTGTTTTCCTGCCATAGTATGCATAGGCATGCATTGAGAAGACATTATATACTGTTCAGATGGTGTCCATTATGCCTTTCCCCACTGGAAATGAATGTTTTGAAGCGGATTTGCGATACTGTTACATGGACGTGAGGTTGCCATCACTTCGCCACGCGACTTGATCTGTGTGCCCGATCTTGCCAGGATTACTAGGCGTGATCCAATCGGTGGGCAGGCCATATCGGGGAAACTAATATTAGTGGATCTGGGTCTACGCATCTAGATCTGGCAGGTGCGATTTGCGGATTACATACAATGTGTGATATATATGGACTGGATGCTTGTGTGGCCGTTCGCCTTTTCTTCTCATTATCGAATCGGCAGCGTTATCCATGGACGCGATCCAGGCTGCGCACGACGAGCTGTTCTATGCAACCTTCCCCGATGCGCGGCCCAGCCCCCGCAGTGCACGGGTGGAGCAGGAGCATGCACAGATATATGCCTCTGGGCTGCTGCCGGCGTTGTGCCCGCCCGGTGAGCATAACGGGGGGATGCAACCGGTGCTGAGCTATGGTGCGCCGACGTACGACTATGCCGACCCGGACGTCTACGGCTACGGTGCCGCCGCAGCTTATATGGAGCCCACGATGCCTAGTCCCTATGCCGCCATCGCCGCCGGCGCCGCCATCGCCCCCGACGCCTACGCCCACCACCCGCTGCCGCGCCGTCTGATCACCGACGTGTCGTCGCTCATTGAGTACGACTACAGCCCGGAAGCGTACCAGCGATATCTCGCAACCCAGCCCCACATCGCCAGCTGGGTCGACAAAACCCAGAATGTGCTCCAAGCAAATCCGTTCGCGCCCCCCACGCCGACGCTCCCACACGACGGCGACCGCGGTAGAAAACGTAGGAGCTCTACGGGCGAGCATAAAACACGCGATGTCGCACCCCTTCCGCCGATACCTCTCCGCATGGACTCCATTCCGCCACGCCCCCCGCACCGCGCCCCCGCGAGGCGACGTCCATGGCGTGCAGGCCCCAAATTACTCGTACAATGCCGTCGCGTCCCACGAGGTATACCAGCCTCAACACCACCGCTCATCCTCTCAGGCACCACCCGCCCAATATCCAATCCCACCACAACGGCCGTCGCACAACCCCCGTGCTCGCTCGTACTCGTACCAGCAGCTGCCCCCAATTATCCTGCAGGGCGTCGTTGATGGCGATGTCCACCCATCGTTGATGCTCGATGGCGGGGTCGCGATGTCGCCATGCATTAGCTCCTACGATGCGCTAGGGGGTATGGGCGGGCGCACACACGATCCGCTCCAGCTGCACGGCTCGCACCGGCCGCCGTCAATGGACATCCAGCAATGCAAGCGCATGCCGGCCGCGCCCGCGTCGCTGCTTGCGCACCACCTGCAGCCCGGGAGCAACAACAACGCGATGACGGACCAGGCGGCGGCGGCAGCGCTGGGGCTTCGTGGCGGCCTTGGGAATGGGGGTGGGAGAGGGAACGTGTGGCCGGCCGACGATGGGGATGGGGAGGATGGGGCGCTGGCGAGGCGGACGATGGCGGGTGCGGGGTCGACGCAGCAGCAGCAGCAATATGAAGCGCAGCTGCAGGGGCCAGCAGAGAATGGCATGGCCGTCGTGGGTGACACGCACCTTGAGCCGTATCCCGCTCCCGCATTCGACCCCCTTGTTACTGAGCTCCTGACTCATGGAAATCATCTTCACTCCATCCTAGCCCTCACCCTTGTTTTCTGCACCCCGCCATCACTGCTCCAAGTCGACCACGTCCTCGACCTTTCTTGGTCGGAGGTTCGAGACCATCTACTGCCGGTCGCAGAACTTCTTGAACCCCCTGGTCTCCCAGAGCAATATTACTCGAATTTTCGCATTTCGCGCCAGCTCCAGGACTTCCTCCTCGATCCCTCCCGTCCGGAGACGTTTGTAGATATTCCCAGATGGCATGCCTTTGTAGCAAAATGGTGTCTCGACAGAAGCCATCTGTTCCACAGAAGCCATTTGCTCGACAGAAGCCTTCTGAACTCCGACAGACGGTAAGTCCCGCAGTCGTTGTTCCATCCGTATCTCACACGGATCGCAGCGACATATATTACGCAGGGGATTATTGGGCCCACCACGTTTGCAATTCAAGACCCTCAGCAGACTTATGGGATTCTCTCCGACACTCCCTTATTCCGCGTCGTCCAAAGTCGCGGCTCGTACTACCCGAGGTTATCGCATGGCTGAAAGTGAGCGGATGCTGCTTTAATTCATTGTTTTGCTGCTCATCTTTCTTACTAGAAAGTAGATGTGGACGACACACGAGAACTCGTTGCCATATACGAGCATCTTTGTCATCGGACAACCGCCGTGTACGGCCGCTCAAGAGCCAACGGATCAGCCCAGATGTTCCCGGCACTGAGGCAATACTGGCAGTGGTTGGCTTCATTTAAATTCTCCTTATATTAATATTGGATCTGTTCCTTTTTGGCATACCGGCATACTATAGATTATCAACCGAGGCTACCAGCAGTACGGAGATCAGTGTACTTATTTCGTGCTTGTGCGGCTGCCGCCATATCAAACCATTGAAACATCAGAATCGTTTTTTTTTTTGCTGGAAAAAGAACGCCGAAGAACGAAAATATGTAATTTACTTGTTGTTCCTGGTATCAACTCAGGTACCAGGTCTCGAAAACAGAATTAAAACCTGCATATAGCACCCGTGTTTAGACTCGTAACCAGTCTGTATACAATGGCCGAAAAATGTGGCAAGCACTTCGGTGTAACCACCGAAGTGCTCGCCACATATCTTCGGTATCTGGTTACAGAGTCTAACCCGTGTTCATGGCGGCCCGGTACGCCATACTTAACGGCAATCACCGAATAACTGTCGTGTAGTTTCTTTTTTATGATTGATATGATGGTTTGTCTATGAGCGGATGCTTATATAACTTCCAACCTGGCGGAGACCTGTGTCAATTTCCCCCACGAAGTCTGTTGACGAACGTCTTGGTATTTGGCGTACAGCGACTTACTTATTTCATTTTCACTTTCCTTTTATATTCTCGATCGTATCCCACGTCGCTTGACTGTATTACAGCCAATAAGGACAGTCAGAGTAGGGGAGGAGGAGGAGGAGGAGGAGGAGGAGGATGTATTACTGCGGAGGTCCCTAAAAGGAACAAGCAGGTACTGTACCTACGTACACAGCATCCAAAATGTACGCTACGTCCACGTTTTCGGCACCGCGGCATCTTTGACTTACCTCCATTAATTTTACAGTCTTTATTTCCCACAGAGCGGGTAGGTATGGCAGTAACACATGCTGCCAACGTGCCAACCTAATTCCCGGTCCCGGGCCAGTTTCTCACCAATACTGGGCTGTGTTCATGCCCTAATCCTCGCACAAGTTTTCCACAAGAGAACAAAGATGACACAATTTCGATGTGTCAATATGTCAGCTGCCGGACTGCCGAAAGTGTTTATGGTGAGCTAACCGTTGGCCAACCGTGCACCAACCGCGAGCCAACCATGCCTGTGGCGGTACATTTTTGTACCATCACAGGATTTGCCCGCAGTGTTATAAAATTCATGTTGACGCAACCCATGCTTTCGTGGAGAGTCTAACCCCGTGCCTCATTGGAACATCAAAATCGTTCCTATTGAATGGAGGTGCGGCCCGTGTGCTACGAAAGCTTAGTTCACTTACTTTGAACCCGATTTTATATGAGGTTTTATGCAGGGTTGGGTATGGGCAAAAAATGAATTTCAAGTGGGCAATGTTTTCGTGGGGAGTCGAACCCCGTGCCTCCAAATATCATCTTCTTGAGAGGTCGCGAATGGATGTGAGGTGCGCACCGTGCGCTACGAAAGCTTATGGTACTTACCTTGTATCTTGTTTTAAACTACAATTATCCCGCCGGGTAGGAGGTAAAAATCTTCACGATCAAGTGGGAAGCCTGTGCGGAGTCGAACCCCGGCGTGCCTCATTAGATCGATGGATTTACCAATTATTGTATCGAGGCGCGCACCATACGCTACGAAGCCTTGTTGTGCTTACTCTTGTCCCTTGTTTTATACGGATTTTATCTGTGCTGGGATAACGGTCCCCAAAAAATATTATAGTGTCTGCAAATATGCCTTCGTGGGGAGTCGAACCAGTTCTCCATGGAAGGTGTTGCCGATAAATGTGAGGTGCGCACCGTGCGCTATGTGGCTCACTTTTTGTGCCTTGCTTTGAACCTCTCTTTCTTGGAGGGTTGGGTAGGGGCAAAAAAAAAAATCGTCCGCATACAATCATGCCTTCATGGGGAGTTGAACCCTGTAGGGAAGCCAAAACACGGGTTGGATCAGCAATGGGCCGCAATAACACCCGGGTTGGGTCAGCAGTAGGCCGGGGTCCAGTTCCCAGTTCGCAGTAGCCTCGGGTTCAGTTTGCAGCTGGGTCTGGGTACGGTCCGCACTTGAAAGTCGAATTCAGTTCGTAGTTTTCGTGGCGGGTTAAGTCCGCAGTTTTCATGCCGGCCAGGTCAGCAGTTGACAGAGAGCACAAATATATTTTGGTGTAATGTTCAAATGCTTTAAATTTCTTTAGCTTGTAACCACCCATTCGCTTCGCATTTCCTTGTGACCAGGCTAGACTGATTGTATTAAACGTCTCAAACCCGCCCTACATACGACAGCTGTAGGCTGTGCAATTTCACTGATGAGCCTCATATTATATGTATTTTTCTCTGCTAACCATGTTCAACTCATTAGATATATCTTACAATGCTCCTTCCCATCAGTACCAATTGGGTTGGGCTTGAGCCTAGCCCCAAGCTCTTCGGATACCGACACTATTGCCGCTCAACTCAAGGTATGTAATTACTTGCTTTCATTCCTCCCTAACCACCCATTTGCCTATGGACGTTCCATACCGCGTATTATATTCATTGCAATGCCGCATCTTTGTTTGAGCTCTTCAGGGTATTTCTCCAAATCCTCCTCGGTACCGTGGCTGCTTCAATTAAATTCTTGTCGAACATTCCCCCACCTCTATTCACCGAAACTGGAATAATGTCGATTCAAATCCTACACTTCCTGTTGCTGCTGGGTTACCTGCAATACATGCTGTCACTTGAAATGCCACACCTCACACGTGCCGCGCTCAATATTTCAATTGAGTTGCTGGTGATGTGATGATTGCGACAAAAAACCCCCGTTTGAACTGGATTTTTCTACAGCCACTAGTGAAATTGTGGAAGACTTCAGAAAATCCGTTGAGGATCAGGCCATCAAATGGCTGCAGCAGGCAGTGGACTCCTCAGACAAATTATATGTATTACACGGACATCGAGAACCTCAAAAGGACGCACCTGCCGTACAAAAAACATTTTCGCAAAAAAAATACTCACCGTGACATAAACCCGGCACAAAACTTTGTTGTTGCCGAATCTATCTCCACACGTAAAATTGCCTAACACAAACGGCGCGGATCCTCGCATTTGGAGTCAGGCTGCACGGAAGTCTGACATGCGGGGTACGCGGGAAAATCTATCTCGGCCTCGGCTTGCTGATATCACCATTCCCCCAAAATCCGCCGCGTGGCTTGAGTGTTTCGCTCAACGGTTAATTACTGTATGTAAGATTATTTGTAGTTTGAATGAAAAAGATCACATCGCTGCGGTGTTCAAACACGGGAGTCGAGCCCCATCCGTCGCTTATTTGTATGAACGCCGCTTGACAGAGTGCTGTTCCTTTGGAACTCCCTGATTCAGACACGGGGAGTCGAACCCCATCTGCTGCGTCAAATTTCGGAGCGCTCGCTTTTACTGACAGCAACCGTGTTCCGTACACCAAGCCTGATTACTTCCTTCATTTTGCAGATTGTTATATGCGGGATTATTTGTACGTCGAATCAAAAAAAGAGTCGAACCCCATCTGCTACGTCGACTTCACACAAGATGTCTAATCGAGCACAGCCTATTCCGTACACCAAGTCTGAGTACTCCTGTTCCTCTGCAGCACTTTTTATGCGAGATTATCTGTGGGTGGAATAAAAATGATCACATCACTGTGCAGTTTAGACGGGGAGTCGAACCCCATCTGCTACATCAACTTCACACAAGATGTCTAATAGAGCACAGCCGTATTCCGTACACGAAGTCTGAGTACTCCTGTTCCTCTGCAGCACTTTTTATGCGAGATTATCCGTGGGTGGAATAAAAAAGATCACATCACTGTGCAGTTTAGACACGGGTTGGACACGGGGGGTCGAACCCCATCTGCTACGTCAACTTCGCACAAGAGGTTAAATCGAGCGCCGCCGTGTCCCGTACACCAATTCTGAGTACTTCCTTTCCTCCCCTCGTTCCCCGCTGTCTAGATGTGTCTCGTCGCTTCGCGGCCCTTCACCGAACTTGACAAGAAAGTCACGTGCCTTCCCTTCGCGGAACTGCACCTCACGGCGTTTGCGGGGGGGTTTTTCCGACGTTCAACCACCCCGTGGGAGAGTTAATTCTTGCCAGGTGATACGCGGGCTCGGTTGGTGGCGTCCCATGAAATCTGCGCACTCGAGACGATTGGATCGCAGGGGGCTTCGAATTCTTCCGCAGCAGTATAAATAAATAAAATTAATGACTGCTGATAATGTTCACGGGAGAAAGTCTGCCATAAATTATTCAACCTTGTTGACGAGAGCGGTGAACATCTGGAAACAGGTTTCTGGCTGATAGAGCCTCGGCTTGTTGATAGAGCCGCCGGCATCTTGATAGCGCGTGATATAGACCTGATCCCTTGATAGCGTCTCATAGAGCATGTCTTCTCTGTAGAGTCTCATAGAGCCCGTTACTCTACCATCGCCCCCGACGCTCTACCAGGGTCTATGGGTGACTGCTCATCGCCGTTTCCATCATCGTTTCCATGCGGCGCGTTGCTAGGGCCAGTATTTATGATAAAAGACGAGGTCCATGCATGTCCATCACTTCCGACTCTTTCCCTCTCACCATCTCCTGCACGCAAGTCCTGAAGTATTTCAAGCCCTCAAGCTCAAGCACTTCTCTTCAAGATTTCCTGTTCCTGTTTCGGGCCCATTGCTCCTTGTCGTCAATTGATCTTCAAATCAATACAAACTCTCTGCTCAAGCCATTTTATCTTCGACTCGGGCATTTGGGGCTTTATTTTTAGTCTTGTTTTCTGTATTAGTAGCCTACTAGCTGTGAATAAATTCTATTGAACCTTAATTCTTTCTTTATTTTCTCAAGTCTGAAGGAAGGGGAGGGGGAAAAAATTGCGATGCTGAGCTTGCCGGCACCGTTCGATGGGATCAGATCAATTCGCGTACGCCATCTTCGTGATCTTCGCGAGCTCTATGGTGCTCTATGACGGCTCTATGTAGAGACTGCCTTCTCTATCATCGTCTATATAAAGGGGGGGGGTTGCTACGGCTCTATGGCTCTACTAGGGTCTATCAAGAGCTATGTAGGCACTGACCTATTCCCAGATGAACTCACACAGATAGCTCCGGATCCTGCAATGGTGATAACGAACTTCGCCAGCATCGGCGCCAATAAATTATTCAACCTTGTTGACGAGAGCGGTGAACTCACACAGATAGCTCCGGATCCTGCAATGGTGATAACGAACTTCGCCAGCATCGGCGCCAATAAGGTTTACACAACCTTACTACCCGTGCAGCCGTGCCTGTTAGGCGCGGGGAGCGATCACGCTGTGGGTTGCGTTTTCGTTAAAGTTTGAACTGCGCTGACGTCTACTAACGGCAGGAATGGAAGCACCTGGCCCCCCGACTCCGCGATAAGATAAAAATAAGATAAAATGAACTATCGCCCCTCAAATACCGAGCGCGCGCGCCTCCTGGACTGAGTGTGTATTGCTTCGAGATGTTCTTCCGTAACTGCGTTCAGGGTCGACGGAGACACGCCGTACGTTATGATCTGGGCACGCTGGGGCTCCTCTTTTTCGAAGTAAGGTAACTGCTAGGCTCGTTACCAGTCTGTAACCAAATACCGAATTATACTTCAGTTGTATACACCGAAGTGCTTGCCATATTTTTCAGCAATTGTATACAGACTGGTTACAAGTCTACCTAACTACACGGCAGACGTAAGTTACTTGTAACTCCTGCAGTAAGCCATTCAACATCTACGGACATAACGGCGTCGGTGTGGCGCCGAATCCCCGTTAGGCGAGCACTTTCAGCCAATTGGAAGTCCACATGCAGGACAGAGAGCTGTCGGGTGGATGGATGAATGATCAAAGACAGGCTAACCGGATGAGGATATGTTCGTGCTTGGATGCGATGCGATGCACTAGTAATACGATGATACTAAATCCACCCCAAATCTTAAATAAACCAAGGGTCTAGGTCCAAGACCCGCAGCCGCTATTCTCTTCCAGCCATGTCACGCAAATGTGCAGGAACAGGGCCAGAGCAGCGACGAACGGCGCCAGAACAGCAACAGCAACCGCAGCAGCAGCAGCAACAGAGGCAGCAGCAACCGCAGCGCCAGCGCATTCTGAGCATCCACCAGCTGCACCCGTACCTCCCGCCCATCGCCGTCAATCCCCAGCCGCCGCCTCCACCACCTCCGCTATTGATGGATCCCGAGGCGTTACAGGCCAGTACGAGTGGCATCCAGAGTGCTAGTGGCATCGGCAACGCGCCCGCCGTGTCCTTGGGCTCGGAGAACGGGTTCGAGTTCTTCGGGAGGTACGGCGGCGGCGGCGGTGGTGGTGCTGAGGACGCGGTGGGAGAGGGCGACGGGGACGACGACGATTATGGGGCGGACACTGAGGGCGGCGGCGGCCCGCAGAAGAAGAAGCGGCGACGACAGGCGCTGAGCTGTACCGGTGCTTTTGTCGTCACCCACCTCGCTACTCAATCCTAACGCATCACCCCTTAGAATGCAAGCGCCGCAAGATTAGATGCGACCGGTGCGTTGTCCATGCCTACTCTATTTTTTGCGCGTGCTTACAGCATTCGATTTCTTCTTTTTTATTTTCCGCCTTCCAATCCATATATGTATACACCAATGGTCCTATGCAATTGCGCAAATCCTCGGCACTCTGGACGTCTTGGAATCGCGTCCCTGGCCACTTCGATTTTTTCATAGCGCCCAACCCTGCGCGCCCTGTGTTCGCCGGGGCGATCAGGCAAAGTGCCAGTGGCACGTCGTCGAGCCTACGTGAGTCCCTCTCTCTGCCCTTATTTTATTTTATCATTCCATTTCATTAACATCCCGTGAATCCCTTCATTTCATTTCATGCCATTCCATCTCGTCAATCATTTCATTTCGCCTCATTCTTTCTTCCCTACGGGCATCGCTGAGCGGGTTCAGTGAGGCAGACAGCGAGGAATCAATCGGGTCTTCTTTCTTGTACTTTTCTCTTCCGCCTCCGACCCCGTCGCCCCCTCGATTCCCTTGCCCCGGTCGCCGCAGTCGCCCGCGCCTCCTCTCGCGTCGTCCTCAGGTCGTGACGTCGAGGCTGACGACCGCAACGACAACGCTGTGGGTGAACCGCCGAAGAAAAGGCGCCGTCGAGCAGGAATCTCCTGCACCGGTACGTGCACGCTCTTTCAACTGGATCTTGAGTCGTCGCTGATGGATGTGGCACAGAATGCCAGCGGCTGAAGATCAGGTGCGATGGGTGCGCGTTTTCTGGCAGTTCTGCGTTTGTGGGGTGGTGGCTGACCTGTGAGGTGTAGGACGCTGCCCTGCAAAATGTGTGTGCGGCGTGACGCTCGGGCTGAGTGCCAGTTGCATGCCATCGAGCCCGCGTGAGTCGGATTTCCTTCCATTTACCACCTTTCCTGAGCATAAGACGACCATCTAGTGGTCCCCACCCGTCTTCAAGTAGCGCAGGTGGTGTGGTATCTAGGCCACTGAAAGGCAGGAAAGCGTGCTTAAATTGCAGGTAAATCCTCACCGAGAGTTTTCCTGTCAGCCCTGCTGAAGTTGTGAAATTCAAGGTTCTTGAAGATTGTACGTCAGATGGAAATTCAAACCCCATTTAATTTGATTTGCACAACAGAAATGCGATTGGGTTAAACCAGTTTGTGGCCCTTGTGGCAAGGACCAGAAGGACGACGAATGCGAATACGCGGATGGGCCTGGTACGAAGTTCCTCCTTGTCATGCTCACCCGAAGGATGACAGCTGTGAATACATAGGACGGTCTCGTACGAAAGCTCTAGAAGATACAGTTGCACGCCTGGAGAGTCGTCTGCATGAGCTAGAACACCGCGAGGATGCTATGCCGTCTGACATGTCGACATGGTACGAGTTCCGGGACGTCGAACCCTTACTCAGCGTCTGGAGGCTGGATTACTCAATTTTTCTCGTGTAGGGCATACAATTATCCTCCATATACTATGCCTATAAGGTACTCTAGAGGCCCCGGCTCGCCATCGGATAGCCCTTGCCCGTCGTCGCTGAGCGGGTTCAGTGAGGCAGGCAGCGAGGAATCACTCGGGTCTGCTTTCTTGTCCTCCAATCAGAAGAAATGGGATCTTCCTGTCTATGATTTGCCGACACATCAACTGATATTGAAAGAATTGGTACGACTCAATCATCTCGTCATTGATGTTCTTCATTAAAAGACCCTTTTTAAGGATTTAACTGGTAACGTGACGAAGTTGGATAAATATCCAGTCGACTCGGGAGGCGCCGCTGACATTTATCGTGGAATTTTGTTCAAGACTCCTTTTCCGGTTTTCACTAGCAACGTAACAAAGTTAGACTCTGGACGCACTCCAGATTTCGATGGCGGACTTGTGGCATCCAACTTCCCTGTAAGTTCGTCTCAATTTTTGTTCAAGTTGTTCAACCTGACATCCAGATCCAGGTTGCGATAAAGCTTTTCCGCCGCATGCATTCTGAGCCAGAAACACTTGAAGAAAGGTGTAAAGTGTGTTTCTGTTTCGCTTTGTTCTGAGTGGGTCCGCTTAATTGGATCGCCAGTCATTATATGAAGCCGCCCGATCTTGGAGACGGCTAGACCATCCGAACCTTCTTTCATTCCTAGGAATATCCCTAGACCTTGGGCTTTGTCCTGCTCTAGTGTTCCCGCTTTGCTTATCGGGGCCTGTGATGAGATATTTGGGAGTGAACACAAAAGATCCAAGGGAAAGGCTCCAAATGGTCGGTTGGATTCAATTACACTGCATGATCTGAATATGAATCGCGGACAGGCAATTGACGTTGCTTCCGGACTAGCACATCTTCACTCCCAAGGGATTATCCATGGTAATCTATGTACAGTGCGCCCGCCCGCCCTTCAACCCAATCAATCCCGTACTCATTTGTTTCGTAGAAAAAAGTATTGATCAATGAAGCCGGAGTGCCGGCAATCTGCGGCTACGGGATGTTCAGGATTCTAGGTCCCGCCGCAAATACCATATCCTTATCTTCATCCCCGATTCGATTTACTGCTCCTGAATACTTCTCAGTCGAACTCGGCACATCCTCTGCCCGAACGACAGCTGGGGACGTTTACGCTCTTTCCATGGTCATGCTAGAGGTTAGGTGATATTTCACTGAGCATCTATGTTCCTGACTCGTTCATTTCGGCAGATTTTATCTGGACTTGAACCGTATCATCATTTACCGACTGAGCATGCTGTTTTTATGCATATTCTACGGGGTGACCGCCCCATTCAAACTCACCTGGATCACCAGGCAGTCACAAAACGCATCTGGGGACTCCTCACTTTACTCTGGGATCAAAAGCCATCTTCACGGCCAGGCATGCCAGACGTAGTGAAAAATCTGATTCAAATGTGCGTTATCCCGTGAATACAGGATTCCGCTGACATCCTTGCAGACGTGATACCGAGAGCATAATAGACGGAAATGCTGAACCTAGCGAGGTGGGTGGTAGATTCGTCTGGCTCGGTGCCCTTCAAAACTCTGGACTTCAGCCTGAAGCTGTCCCTCCTCAAAACGAAACTGTAACTGCACCTCCCGGGCCGTTTTTGTTATTCTTGCTGAATCTCATGCCACAGGGAGAGAGAACTTCCAGTGGAGAGGAAACCACCTTCGGGGTGAGATATCTTGTTACCAGCCTGTGTCGCAATTTAAAGGCATTCCCAAGAAAAGTCTCTTCAGGATTTCCATGGTCGAGACCTCAAAGGCCGCATCAAACAGGACGATCAGTACCCTTTTACTGGTGGAGGTAACTCCAACATCTACCGCGGAAAATTGACTCGTTCTGATGGTCGCAAAATTCGCGTGAGTTCTTCAGCCACTTGGTGGTAAACCGCCGTTGACACATTCAATTTTTTATGTATAGGTTGCTATCAAAATGATTCGCATGTCGGATGATGGCTCCCAACAGGAGGAGATGTTGAGGGTGAGCTGCCTTTGACACTACCCGCTTAAAATATCATGTTGGTTCTGGCTAGCGCCTGAAACGCGAAGTCGACGTCTGGAGCCGCCTTAAACACAAGAATATCCTTCCATTTATCGGCGTGTGCGACGATCTTGCACCATTACCTGTTCTGATATCCCCATTTTTTAAATTCGGGCACGTTGGAAGGTATCTCAGCAAGCATCCGGCAGTCAAAAGGGAGGAACTTGTAATATCTATGCTTCATACGGAACAGAGAAGGAGAGTAACTGTTAAACTTTGCAGGTTCTTGGTGTAGCTTCGGGGCTGCAGTTCCTCCACGTGAACAACATTGTCCATGGAGACCTGAAAGTTGTACGTGCGATGCATCTCAGGGTATTATCTTTCTCTAACCTTTGACTTAGCAAAACGTTCTGGTTGACAAACGAGGGGTGCCGTGCATATGCGATTTCGGCATCTCTAAGATAGTCAGCCGTCGAGGCTTCACGACGTCGAATGTCGGAACAGCACCCTATATGGCGCCGGAGCTGTTGTTTGTCATTGACGGCGGCGTGGGGACGAGTCACCAGGAATCATCCTATCCAAGCGTAACCAAGAGCTCCGATGTGTATTCTTTCGCTCTTCTGGTGCTCGAGGTGCGCTCATAGTCATCCATGTACTCTTGGGACTAAGACGAAGCCCCAGATTCTGACTTCTGAACCATCCAAAGGTCGGCCGACGAGACCGATCGTGACAGCGAAAATCCTCGCCGAATTGCGGCCCAAACGGGCGGACTACGACGAGAATGCGGTGCGGGACAGAACGTGGTCTGTCCTGGACCGATGCTGGTCCTTTGAGCCGCAGCTCCGGCCGGGTGTTTCTGAGGTGCTGCGTGACCTTACCGAAGGCTTTACTTAGGGAGATCTGCGCGGGTCTCCCCCGCGTAAGATGCATATCGTTATTCTCATATCAAAACCGCGTGCCTCCTCAGGGAGTTAGTTATAATCAACCATTTCGCTCGAAAGGAATTTGTACTCGGGTGAACCGTACTCACTTGTTGACTTTCAGCACGGTCATCCATAGCCATCGCCCACACAAAACCTTCCCACAAAACAGAGGGTCAACGGCCCGGTGGTGTACGCCGCACGCCTACTAAACATAGATGTGCAATCTCGACATTTGTGGGAGGTCTGAATTATAGTATTTATGTCTGAGTTTGCAATTTATTGCATAGTTTTATTCATGCTGTCCATGGAATGTTATATTACAGCGACGATACTGTCTTTTTTCATTCAATTCGAACGTCACGCATCACGCACCCCCTGTTCGTGTTCGAATATTGGTTCAGTGTCACGCATCACGCACCTAGTGTTCGAATTGGTCCCATGGTTCGCGAAAATGGCTCAGAAAACGCGTCTGAACATCTCAAAAGAGCACAATTAGATTCCGAAGCTACGGCACTCGAAAAATAGCAGTGTAAGTAAAAATTAAGAATAATTTTCCTCCCAGTCGTCTTCATGTAGAAGTTGTACCTCTATGTCGAGAGGAATTTCCATTGAGCCCGAGAGGTCAGGCAGCGGAGAGATCGTAGCAGAGAGAAAAATTATTGACTGACATTATGCATTGATGCCATGACGGGTTCATTTTCTCCATATGCAAAATTCCGAGAACGGCTTTCACAGACATTATGCATTGATTTGATGCCCGCGACGGGCTCATTTTCTCCATATGCAAAATTCCGAGAACGGCATTCACAGACACATCACATTATGCATTGATTTGATACCCGCGAAGGGGTCATTTGCTCCATATACACAATTCCGAGAACGGCTCGCTAAGGAATCGGTGTTTCGCCCTTGTTTGAACTTTTCGCGCCTGTCACGCTAAAATTAGCCCATGTTCGAATGTTCGAACTGGATTTTTGTGTCACGCGTCACCCCCCCGTTCGAATTGAATGAAAAAAGACAGTATAATTGTTATTGAGCGACTACTGAAAACGCGTAGGCGAAAGCAGCCACTATACCTCACATGCACCACAAAGTAAGATCTTCTGTGACTTGGAACTCATTTGCTGGCGCTATATGTGCTACTGTACCATTTCGACCAAAGGTTCACGCCATGTCACCGTCTGGAATCTCTTCATGTCGGATTTCATCTTAAGTTGTCACCCGCAAGACATCAACTTGAATGGCGTGCCAATCACCAACGTCGAACACGCCGACGATATTCTTACGACATCTGGAGGACCTGATGGCTTCCAAAAACATCTCTCTGAGTCTCAATACTGGTCGAACGATAACGGATGCGAGACTTCAATCGTGAAATGTGTCTATCAGATATTTGGAGCCCGCCAGAAATCCTACCGAAGCTTCAACATGGGAGGAAAAATCATCGCACATGTTCAAAAGGCGGCCTATCTGGGTGTCTGATTTGAAACTGGAACGAAGAATATATGGAGGGAACAGTACAAAATCAAAGCCAAAAAAGCGATCAAAATTGGAAATGCCCTGCTTGGACTAGACCGCTTCGTTGGTTCCTTACCTATGTGGGAGACCAGAACCTTATATATGGCGCGCGTCGACACACATCTTACATCGGGATGCGATGTATGCTTGGATGTAGATTTGAGAAGCCTCAAGCTCCTTGAAAAGGTGCAGTACAGGTTCTTACGCCGTATGCTCGGAGTGGGATCACGGTGCCTACGGGTTGTCCTATTCTCAGAGACAGGAATATGGCCGATCAAGTACAGGAGGGTCTACTTAGCTCTCAAAAACCTGTGCTACCTCTTGGAACTGGACGAGAAGCGACCTGCATCACTTGCACTCCAAGACTCACTGTCCCTGGCCAGAGAAAAAAGGATTTCGTGGATTAATGACCTCCGGATTGTGCTCGCCCGCCTACATATTCCAGTGGAACTCAAGATTTCTCCGGACCTGAAGACCGACGTGGTTGAGCAAGCCATGAAGGATGTGAAGAAGTCCATGGAAGCCTGGGTCGATGACTCGATTGCATCGTCATCCCGAGTGAAGGATATGCTGGCTGGACGACTCGAGATGGACTCATCTTCAGGAAAGCTCATTAAGAAATCTTTGGACTTCCGTCATTACTTGCGCATCAAAGCACCCCAACACCGCCGAGCTTTGACACGGATGATTCTTTCCAGTCATAGCTTAGCTGTGGAGCGAAGACGTTGGAAGGAGCGCAGAAAACCCGTCGTCCCAAAGCAGTGGCGCCTCTGCCGCTTTTGCTTTGTGCATATTGAAGACCCGGTGCACGCAATGTTTGTATGTGAACAACCTCAGCTGATAGAGCTCTGGCAAGTTTTCACAGAGAAGGTGAATCAAGAGCTCCCTGGGCTTATCGCACAATTCAGCAAATCGGCACTACAACTGTTCAAAGGTCTCCTTGCACGGAGGGAGATTACACCGCTCCTGGGGAAATTAGCATTTGATGTGCAGAAGATATTCGACGAGACTCCGCTTCTTCTCGTTTGCGAGCCTGTGTTACGGACCTAAGACACCACCTATACTCCTTTCTCAGGCCATGAGACTGGTTTTACTGTTGGCTGTGGACCTTCTTTGGAAGTTGAACACGTTAACCTGTGGTCTTGCATGCACTCTGCAAAGGGACAGACACGCGACAGCTTTCTGTTGACTGGTGGATTCCGGGGAATTTTACCTGGGAGGAGGGACCCTCCTCCTGTACACTTGCGCCTTTGGCTCGTGGTCAGGTCCCACGAGGTTATAACCAGAGGTCCAGCCAAATGGCCGGCCAGTCACAGTTTGGCCAGCGTCTTGTGTGATCGACCCCCCTGGAATGGTGTTGTGCTCAGTTGACATCTTGCAGATTTCTAGAAGGATAAACACCCTAATAGTGCTACTTGTTTGTCTTCTGTAAACTCGTAGTTCATGTTGTGGACCGCGCGAGTACAATATACCCCCCCCCCCCCCCCCCCCCCCCCCCGTCACCCGTGTGAACATTTTTTGGAAGGTGTCCATTTCTCGCTTAGCGTGAGAAACTGCTATAAGGGGACATCCGGGTCGGATTTTTTGACAGATTTCTGGCCTATTTGGGTCTTTTGTGTTTCGTGCGCACGTCGTTACTACAAACCTTCACGGCACTTCCGTTAACGCGCCGGTAGAAAGGACATGTAGGATCGGTCAAACAGAATGCGTCTGCCCGCTGGACGAGACGGTTCCCCCAAGCAATTTGAAAATGTGAGCATATCCTGTAACGGCTGGAAGCCTGTCATTGTACTGCAAATTGGGGTTGAAGGAGCTCATACCATTCAGTGTGGGATGACCGCATCTAGGATAAATCGGTCGACGCGAGAGGGATAGCGGGCGGAAACTTGCGTTACGCGTCGCCCCCTATGTCGATTTGATTGTAATAGTACAGTAGTTTGTATTCCGTAAACTCGTTGTTCATGTTGTGGACCACGCGAGTATAATAAATCCCCCCCCCTTTGTACCTTCTTTTAAACCTCACTTCCTTGTAGGGTTGGGTAGCGGCAAAAACGTGATCCTACCTTGAACATGCCTTCGTGGGGAATCGAACCCCAATCCTCATTAGATCAATGTAGACTATCAACTATTGAATTGAGGTGCGCATCATGCGCTACGAAGGCTTATAGTGTTCACGTAGTACCTTGTTTTATACCACAATTTTTCCGCAGGGTTGGGTTGGGGAAAAAAAGGGAACACCCGAATCGCTGTATGCTTTCGTGGGGAGTCGAACCCCGTGCCTCATAAACCGATTTCTCATCACGCTAAGAATGTGAGGTGCGCACCATGCGCTACGAAGGCTTGCTGTACTTACCCAATTTTCTTCTGCAGGGCTGGGTAGGAGAGAAAAAAAGGGAAACCGAAGGCACATGCCTTTGTGGGGAGTTGAACCCCGTTCCTCAGTATGCATGCTGGGAATACTATTCAATTGAGGTGCACACCATGCGCTACGAAGGCTTACTGCACTTATTTTTCACTTGATCTTATTCTACAATTTCTTTCGGCAGTATCGGGTGGGGGCAAAAAAGGGAAATCGGAAAATAGGCCCCATGCTCTCATTGGCCGTACATACCTCATTATCAGATTCTGGACTCACCGGATGTGAGGTGAGGTGCTCACCGTGCGGTACGAAGGCTTACTGACCTTCCTCGATCCTTCCTTTTATTCCCCAATTTCTGTCCGCAAGGTTGGGACAGGAGAAAAAAAAAGCTTGCAGACAGAAGATACTATGCCTTCGTGGGGAGTCGAACCCCGGTCCTCATGAGACTCATAGCCATATTATGAATCTGAGGTGCGCACCGTGCGCTACGAATGCTTGTTGTATTTAATTTTTGCCTTGTTTTATACATCGCTTTCTTACAGAGTTGGGCCGGAGAAAAAAAAGGGAAGCAAAGGGAAGCCGAGTGTGCCTTCGTGGGGAGTCGAACCCCAAGCCTCATTGCACTGGAGATCTCAGCGATTGAGGTGAAGTGCGTACCGTGTGCTACAAAGGCTTACTGCTTCTACCTTGAACCCAATTTTAAACCTCACTTTCTTGAAGGGTTGGGTGAAAGGCAAAAAAAGGTGCTTTCGTGGGGAGTCGAAACCCGCGCCTCATTAGATCGATGCGTTTATTATCAATCATTGTATTGAGGTGCGCACCGCGCGCTACGAAGGCTTATGGTGGTTACTTTGGACAGAGATTCATACAGGATTTTGTGGGATGAGGGAAACCGAAAGGCAAAATTAAAATAAAGCTATTTGCGGTTGTATATCACATGCTGGCCCTTCCCCAGATGCCCGCGTGAGGCAGAGTCTTTCCACGACCACGACCACGACGACGACGGGATTCTACTAGGGAGACAATACAAAGCACGAACAGGAACACTACGAATAACACCGGGAATGAACCTGGACCTCCGACGGCGCGACAAGCAGCGTTCGGTGTGGGTGGCGCGGCGTGTGCGAGCGGATATCAAGCTCCAGCTCCTTCACGGGGAGCTGCGAGGTCCGCGTGACACGCACAGAGCGCTGTTGTGCGTGCCTAGCGAGACATCGAGGGCGCAACACCAGCGCATGGCAGCATTGGTGCCGGGGTACTAGGGTGCTTTTTGTGCCTGCCGCCCAGTGTGCCTCCTACGAACGCTGCCGGCCACAGCGGGGTGGAGTATGCACGTCACGATGGGCGGAGCATGCGCGCGCGCTCGGGCTCCTCCAGCGCCGTCTTCACTTCTTTTGACATTCATTCTCTTCCGCCTTTGTTTACGGGGACGCCGTATTTTGGGGCGCTTCGCCTTTCATTCCCTTCCTTTCCTCGTCTGTCCTCCCATCCATGCCATCCATACTAACATCCCCCTTTCGCATGTAGCAACCTCCCCATTTGTCGCCGCGCCGCCCCCGCCCTCGCCGTTCGAGGTGTCCGCGTCCAGGTCAGGGCACTTCGAGTCCGGCGCGGGTGCGGCACACCTCCACCACCACATCCTCCCGCCGCTGCAGTGGGAGTACCACCCAACCAACACCATGCGCATCATGAACACCATGCGAACGATGACCATCAGCAGAATCAGCAGAACCAGCACCCAAATAGTAGCCAGCGCGGCGGGCAGGGGCAGGGGCAAGGGCAGAACAGTGGCCAAGTCGCGCAGCGCAGCCGGCCGCGGTGGCACGCGATGCTGCTCGAAGCGGTGCGTTTTTTCTTCTTTCTCTTGCTTCCTTTCCTTTCGTTCTTGTTTTCGTGCTTTCGTGCTTGCTTTCGTGCTTTCTTTCTTTCTTTCTTTCTTTCTTGCTTTCTTTCTTCCTTTCTTGCTTACTTGCTTTCCCTCCCCCTTTTTCTACTTCATCCTTCCCTTCATTGTCGTTCCACCCATGCTGACAGTTATTATTTGTGCAGGGCGGGCTGAGCGCGGCGCTGGGCGCCGAGAGTATGCGGAGGCTGCGGTATGTGCTAGGGTGGTTGCAGGCGCGTGGCGTTTTTCTTTTTGGTGTTCCTTTTTTTTTAGGGAAGGGGCGGAGTGGGCGTGCGAGGGATGTCGTGCACGCGGTGCGTGAGAGGGGGGCTCCTGCGGGGAGGAGGGCGGGGTGTCGGCGCCAGGCGATGTGTACAAACGCATCGTCGCCACGGCGCTTCCCGCTGCACTAGACCGCGTCGAGGTGCGGCTGCCTCGCGAGTACGGCGATTCCCCCTTATCCGCATGCATGCGTGTACCGGTAGCGGTGCTGAAGCGGGCGTGCACGAGCTCTTGCTCAGTGGTGTTCAGTGGTGCGCGTCCACGGTGCTGCACCCCACGCCCCGACTCGCGGCACAGACACTTTTGTAGTTCGAAGCAGGTGGCGGAAAGGCGGGACCCTGCATCCATAGTACCTTAGTTTTATACAAGATTTCTTTCCCTTACGCGGAGGAAAAAGTGACAGAAATTCTCTATTAAGCCCCCTACCTCATACGAACTGGGAGGGATAACGCACCGCGCATTGGGAAGGCTTTGATTCACTTCTGTGACTACATATTCTTTGTGGGGTTGGAGATCGCAAAAATAAAATAAAATGGGAGGCCGCCGTTACATGCTTTCGAAGGGAATCGAAACCCGTTCCTCATAGAGACTTGGCATAAATACATGAATATGAGATGAGGTGCGCGCCATGCGCTACGAAGGCTTACTGTCCTACCTCGGTCCCTCCTTTTATACAGATTTATTTGTGGGGAGTGAAAAAAAATGAAATGACGGGAGAACAGTCTGAACAGACATGTGTTCGTGGGGTGTGTTGAACGTTGAATCCTAGTCCTCATGAAACTCCAAAATCTTCATCTTGAATTGAGGTGCGCGCGGTGCGCGACGAGGGCCTATTGTACTTCTCATGAACCATCTTGTGAACCTCACTTTCTCGCAGGGTTGGGTAGTGGCAAAAAAGCTCATCCAAATGAAAAGAGAATGCATTCATGGGGAGTCGAACCCGGTTCCTTATAAATTTGTCTCCTACCCCATGCGTATGAGGTGCGCACCGTGCGCTACGAAAGCTTAATGTCTTTACTTTGTGACTTGTTTTAAACCTCACTTTCTTGCAGGGTTAGGTGAGGTAAAGAGGGCAAATTCAAATTTGCGACCATGCCTTCGTGGGAGTTGAACCCCATGCCTCATTATAGGCTTAGTTTTCATTTTCCTTGCAGATGAGAGTGGGGTGCGCACAGTGCGCTACGAAGTTGTTGTCCTTATCTTGGACTGAGATTTATACAGATTTTTCGTGGAATCAAGGGCAAAAAAATTCATGCCCACCCAACCCATGTTTTCGTGGGGAGTCGAACCCCGTGCCATCATCCTGAGAGACACGAATGGATGAGAGGTGCGCACCGTGTGCTACGAAAGCTTAGTGCAATTACCTTGAACCCGATTTTATATGAGATTTTACGCAGGGTTGGGTATGGGCAAAAAATGAATTTCAAGTGGGTGATGTTTTCGTGGGGAGTCGAACCCCGTGCCATCATACTGCGAGACGCGAATGGATGAGAAGTGCGCACCGTGCGCTACGAAAGCTCATGGTACTTACCTTGTATCTTGTTTTAAAACCACAATTATTCCGCCAGGTAGGAGACAAAAATCTTCACGACCACATGAGAAAGCCTGCGGGAATCGAACCCCGTGCCTCATTAGATTGATGCATTTACCAATTATTGTATTGAGGCGCGCTTACTTTCGTCCCTTCTTTTATACTGACTTTATCTGTGCTAGGATAACGGCCCCCAAAAAATATAGCAATGTCGATCTGGCCATGCATTCGTGGGGAGTCGAACCCCGTGCCTCATGAACCTTCGATCCTCAACCAGAAATCTGAGGTGCGCACCGTGCGCTACGATTGCTTACTGACTCACTTTTTTGCCAAGTTTTATGCCATGTTTTCCTTCGTGGAGTAAAAATGTGTGAAAAGAGGACTCACGATGTAAGCCTTCGTGGGGAGTCAAACCCGTTCCCCATCCAATTTTTCGACTTGACGTAGGAATGTGAGGTGCGGACCGTGCGCTACAAAGACTTATCGTACCTACCTTTGTGCCTTGTTTTATCGTACAATTTCTTTCGGCAGGGTTGGGTTTTTATTCTGTGAGTTGCATTACCCTTTGGCCAGTTATTGGCTTCCCTGACCGCGTTGAAGTTATAATTTTGAATGCTGGACGGACTGCTTTCGATGTCTCAAGCACGGCGGCAGGCCGTTGTTATAGTGTTCAATCTATTCAGTTTTTATTCTGTGAGCTGCATTATCCTTTTTGTTCGTCATTTTTCATTTTTCCTGCACTTCAGTACTGGATGGTCACGACTTCACACCATTGCCTGAACTGTGTAATTCAAGTTACTATATCCCGCTGGGAAGTGGGCCACTTAAGAGCAATCAGTGAATAGCGACATTCACACATGCTAAAAATGGGGTTTTTTGTGGCCGGGATCGAAGATAGGCCTGGTATAGACCTGTGCAGAATATTTGGCCGATTATTGGTGAGTTAGTGTGGGCCTCAGAGATTTATTTTCGGCGGCAGTCCAAAAGGGGCAAATATCAGGAAGTGAGCCAGGCGGCCAAATCGTGTATTTCTGCATTGATAACTGCAACGAAACTGCTTGGATATGTCAAGAGAGAACGAATGCACTGTATAACATATTAAAATGGGTGGTAGCATGAATAGTATTGGTGGCAATATTTACTTCTCCAACGTGTATGTTGTCGAAAATCACGCCGATTGATGAATTCCGGCTATTACATCCCTGAGGCGCATTTGGAGGGATAAAATATGGGTTGGGCAGTTACATATGATAAATATCAACATTATTGAAGCGGAATATCCACACCTATATGAAGATGGGGTCCACAAAAAATCTCCAGATTCCAGTCTCAGATGATATCTGGTTTGCAACAATCACAATTAC
Organism: Mycena rebaudengoi; assembly: GCA_029282285.1. Lineage (NCBI taxonomy): Eukaryota > Fungi > Basidiomycota > Agaricomycetes > Agaricales > Mycenaceae > Mycena > Mycena rebaudengoi. Next base: position 370,512 of record JARJCX010000086.1, read on the forward strand.
CCAACTCCAAATCGGCCGAAATAAATATTGGTGAGTGCTCACAGTCCATTACATATGTCTCATCAATCTGCATGTGCTGGGGTAAACATGTATCATTCAGGGTCTACCCATGGCAAAGCGGCCAATGTGAAGCACGCTGTACCTCCAAGCCTACTTTGGGGAGCGCAAAGTGAACTTGTGCAGTGGGCCATTGCTTCGCATGGCAATACGAGTTCGTCTAGATAGTCCCTGATATACGGTCTTGATAAATAAAATAATATGAATTTAACAGATACACTGTCAACACATAATGGCAGCCTAAGGCTGCATTGGCGCTAGGCACTCGATTTCAGAGGGTCCGGCCTATTTAGTACGCTGAAATATGTTCAAGCCGCAGCACTTTGATATTATAATCGCACAATGTAAGATTATGCAACACCGCAGTGATGGGGTACTCGACAAATGCAGATGATTCTATTGAGGAACCCAGGTTAATGCTGGTGCATGTCGTAATTAAGATAGCACCTTGTATGTCTCGCTCTGCTCGCTCAGAATATTCTTGCATCAGTATCTGAGCAATATTCATTTTCTTCGAATGTATTGGCTTGCTGGGTGCCGGTTTTGAGTGAAAAATGAGGCATACCATCCTTTTGATGGGACCAGACGAAGTTGAACTAATCTCGGCAACGACCCTACACTCGCTTTAGGTCTTGGAAGAATGTGGGGACCACAACTGTACAGTTCTATGATTGAAATATTGCCTGGCCAATTTTCTACACTTGATTCTCACACAAAATCTGAAAATAAAGCATTTACTGCAATTTTCAAAATTCCTGGTACCGACTCAGGTACTAGGTCTCCAAATCAGAATTAAAACTTGTCTATTGCATGCGCCTTTTTGCCGGATCAGCGGACCGGTCGTTAAGCTAGGCACCGTGACAGATCATCGGACCTCAAGGCCTGAAGTCCAAAAACGTCCGAACCTCCTGCAGATTCTGATTTCAACAGATGTACTCAGAAAAAAAAATGTTACCACTTTCAACCTTCTACTAAATGTCTAGATACAAGGAAATGCTCAGAGAGCCATCCAATGGCTGTAAATATTTTGGAAAGAGCTACCAACTCTAACAGACTCAGAACTATTGCAACAACAGCTTGCTCACTGACTTTGACCTTGGGGAATGCCCGGAGGGCCATCATATAGCAACTGCTGGCGACAAATTAATTGTTAACCGGTCCAACCGTATAATAAGGTATAGTGGGAGGTACCAGGGGATGCCCGGAGGGCCTTAGTATTAATGACCCTTTGGGGAAAAAAAAAAACTTTCAAAAGGCGGGGCACCCAGCAGAGCAGGTTCGAACCCCAATCATTTTTCGTTGATGCGCCGTCAAACAAGCCATCACATGCAAATTTCTTGTTTTCCTTGGACTCTCAAGACTTCTGGGGGCTCAAATTTCATACATAAAAAGCTTTTATGTACGTATACACGTCCTGAAAAAGCAGGTGACAATTTGCATGCATCAGTGGGTTTGTAATTGAAGAATTGAAGTATATACCTGATTTGGTTCCTTTCGTACCGGATTGAGGGAAAATTAATCCTCAGGCATACCCTAAATTTGTGGAAGATAATTTTCAGGTGTTGCGACTCAGAAAACCATTTTGTAAGTGCTGGGAATCCCTATATCACACAATATTCATAATAGTTCTTTTATAGAACAGTATGCTGTCGAGGAGTGCCGTGAATTTCCAAAACCATGATAGAGCACTTGCTTCAACATTGTAACGTATTATGAACGTCTCATAATGTGCTAGGTGTATTATTAGACAGTCTGAAAGGCATTCAGCTGAACTACAAAAGATTCTGATATGTGCGATGCCCTGCATGCTTGGCAAGTAAAAATACCAACTCTGGCAGTATATAGGGTCGTATGGAGCATTTGTGGATACTTGATTGCTCTTAGAAGCCACGGGAGGCTGAGGAATAAAAGAAATTTGTTTCTGATGGCTTGTTTGATGGGGCATCAATGATAAATGATTGTGCGTGGCGGGGTTCGAACCCACCTTGCTGGGCTCCCTGACGTCCAAATTTTATTTTATTTATTTTCCAAAGTGTCATTAATTTTGAAAATTGCAATAATTCCAGCATTGCAGCCCAGTGAAAACTGGTACTTTTGTTTTTTAAATAGCCCTACAAAACTTATTGAGGTCTTGTGGACTGCCAATGAGCTTGTAATTTACTGGTAGAAGGAAGGATCAACATGATGTTTGGGCCGCATTTGTGTCTTAATCTTTAGATTATCCAAATCCCGGCATTGAGGTTTATTCACAGTCAGTGCAAGTCTTTGAATGGGATATGGCTTCACCAATGTAAAGGTATGGTTCAGCAGGAGATGTGTTTGATTTAGATACCTGACACTGACAGAGCATGAACTTGAACCAGTGACATGCTGGCAAACTTGTACAGAAACGAAGCTAAGCCGCCATCTGGTTCAATACTTGGTCTGAACAAACCTTCATTAAATTTCATTTCATAAATCACGGGTAGAGACGGTTTACCTCTATAGGGGACAGGTGGTTCCCGCCCAATCTTCGCTCGGTCGCCGCTTCGTGTCGACCAGCTCAGATTGGGTGAAATAAAAGCATGGCCTTTGGCCATGCCCGCCAATATTTCATCTGTGGCAGCAGACCAGAAGAATACATGGACAAAATCCATATCTTGAAGAAAAGCCAAGGCAAGTTTGATTTAGTCTCCACGGAATTGTATGTGTCGACCCTGATCAATGACAACAAAATAATTGAGTTGATGTATTGGCCACTACATAGCTGCAGACATATTTGCCTACCCGGATACTTCCGGGCCCCAGCATTATTCCTGTACCTTGCAATAGGGGCAGTCACAGTAGCGATTCTCGGGCGATTCTGAGACGATTCTGATGTGGATTCTGATGGGGATTCTCGGTCGATTCTGGACAAATTTAATTTCAGAGAATCACAATGGCCTCTGAATCGTCGCAGAAACGCCTCCAGAGGAGCTTCTACACGATTAAAAGTGATTCTCATGACGGCGATACTCTCACGCTTTTATCACCTGAGAATCGCTTTGAGAATTGTCCAAGAATCGTCGATAAGAAGCTACCTACCTTATCGACAATACCTGGTGATTCAGCTTGAGGATTAGTGAGCATGCTGAGAAACCTGGCTTATGCATCACTTTAATCAGCAAGGAATAACGGTGAGTAATATTCCATCTGCCTCATTGCTTGTGAGTCGTAACCACGTGTTCGGACCAGCTATTGGCAGAAGAATAGTTGGAAGTTGCGACCTCGATGAATAGTAGTATGGACCCATTCCAGAATGTCAGGCATAGTGCGGTACATATCTTGTGGAGCAGTCTTAGTTTTCTAGAGTTCTCACAGCAGGTTGGAGGAGAAATGCAACACGCGGTACCGTGAAATCCTTGGCATCAACCCAATCAAATTCCCATCCCACGCAAAGTCAAAGTCATCAAATACTGACTTTTTTCCAAAAAGTGGCTTAGGAAAATGACTAAAAACGATTACCTAAACAAGTTTAGGACTCGTAACTAAGATGAGTGGTGTGTCGCAAAAATGAGCCCTTCAAAATAAACAACAGCATAAGGCGAACATCATGAGCCCCAGAAGTCCCAAATTGATAAAGAACTCGCAGAGAACGAGATGATGGAAGTTGGTGCCATTAAGCGGTGCAGTTCCCACGACAATATTTGGCTGTCAAAACATGCCATAACTTGCGGGCCGAACAGCGAGCCACTGCCGGAAACGAGACAAGGTGCAAGGGAATGATGGCATCGTTACTAAGCAGAGGAGGACGGACAGACAGACAAATTCGCAAATCAGACTTGGTCCCTAAATTCGGAACCAAGAATAAATTTAGGACTCGTAATCCTCCTAGTTTGCTGCGATTGCGATTGCTCTATAATCCGCCTGTTTCATTCTCGCGTCTGCTGCATTCTTCGTCGCGTCTATTCCTGCAATTGTACATTCCGGCATGATTCCTGCGTAACCACCCTTATTCTGTTCTGGATTTACGGTGCTGTATATTGCTGGTCTGGTCTGGGCCTGAATATCCACAATGCATGTTCTAGGCTGGCTGGCGGTGCTTTCACTTAAACTCTCCCTTTTCTAATTATTTAATTCCCGCAGCGGGACACCATCACGCTTGCCGCCACCCCAGATTCCAATGTCCACAAGTCCATTTGGCTAGATCATACAATACTACCTACCTACCTACCTACCTACCCACCCATTCCCCGCGCTCCGCTCGCTCGCTCCTTTCGCTTCGGGGTCTTCCTATCATCCCGCCATCAAACTTGGTACAAACAGGGGTCCAAGGTTGTATTCCATCCCCCAATCACAAGGTATGCCAGAAAGTAACTAGCTGGCCTTATATTGTCTAATGGCCCACTACCTGGGGGTGGCCCACTTCTCAGCAGGTTATAGCATGCAGTTTCCGATATTCTAATGCTTTTGTTTTGTTGCTTATTCCACAGGCTAGATTAAAAGTCATATTGTGGGCAACGCAGGCCCCCCGTTCAAATACCATTTATTTAGTCGCCGAAATCAAGCCATCAAGCCTCATCAAGTTCCATGATCAAATTTGCATCCAATGATATGGATAATGTTCTTCATTCCATGCTGTCAGTAGGAGCTTCTTCAGGAGAGCACAAAATTCGTCATGATTCAGCCGTACAACCGGACTTGCTGCGAAAAGAATTATCTGAGGACATAATTGGTACAATTTCAAAGTACTAGTCGGCCACAGAATTCTTCAGTTCAAGATGCAGGGAGATCTCATTGAACCTCGTACAACGGCAAATCCGCTTTGCCATCATACTTCGTGAGCTGCAACTCTGCTAGAGCGATGTTGTTTATCCCGCGCACATTGATTGCCCGGGTGGGGCCCTCGGCCCGCCCGAAGAGCGCGACACCGCAAATCCCGCAGAATTCATGCGCCCGTTTCTGCGGCCCAAAAGTGTACCCGACCAGCGCATTGGTGGTGTCTCGAGCAGTGACCAGCGTCTTCAACGGGAATATCTACAGCCCTGCGTCCTACACTTTTATTAGTAATGTTTGCGACAAGTTGAACAACATACAACAACCAGGATCATTTTTATACCACCGACGGGCAGGAGGTCGTCGATGCGAGGCGTACGGGATATAGGTCTGAAGGCCAGGGTTTCGCTGGCTTCATCCTTCCTGCGAATTGAGCGTATAACGTGTTTTCTTCGTTTTTTTGGCCCTGGGTTTTATCTCTTACGGTCTGTTCAACATGCTCGAACTTGTTTCGCGTTTTCTGGAGCGATGTTAATTTGTTCGTCCTGAGTGGTTGCTTGTCGAGTTGTACGATTTTACTGGAGATATGTAAGAAAGAAGAAAGACATCTCAGGATCACAGAACTATTGGGGCGAATCTCGGGATAATTTTCAGATCGGAGGGTCAATGCTCAAAGCGTGGGAACTAATTCAAACTCCGATAGTCCTCCCCGTCTTTGCCACCACCACCATTTCAACAGCGAATTTCAAGGCCTATCTAAGCTCGCTCCGCCTATGCCCATACGCTCTGCTTTCATAGACCCATGATACCATCCACTGGGACGTCGCCGCATAGGCGATCTCCACACAACAGGACTCTGAACTGAGACTCAAAGTTTGCCACATTTTTGCAAAACCAAAACGCTCGCCGCATTTTTTCGGAATTTGTTTACAGACTATTTGCGAGCTTGCGAGCGAATCTAGTCGAAGCATTGTGGGCGCCAATTGATATCTATTCTATATGCGACAAAAAAACATGCTCTCAGAGATCTGTATGTAAGCCACTGACGGTTGAGCGAGTGTTGAAAACGGGATATTTTCGTCCTCATGGCATCAACTTTCGTTGTGACCGCCGATCCAGTTCGCATCAACGTCAACATTTTCTGCATTTACTAGTATACCCAAAAATCTGCTGAGGAACGATGTCGACGCCAGAGACAACTCTGACCTGAAGGACGAAAGTCAACCAACTTACAAATAATAATAATAATAATAATAATATACAAGCAGATAAGGTACCTAGGTACACACGGGAAGTCACCCATTATACCTGTTAATCTACAAACATTTTTTTACAGCGAGAAGATCTACAAGTTGTAGGTCGACATTTCAAAACTCGGACAAGGAATTGGACGCTTTGTCTGAGGTGGCTAGGATGAGATTGATTGCCGCTTGTGAGCGAGGTTTTATAGAGCACGCGATAGGAGCCGGCACACTGGAGAATGAATGGGAAAATAATCCTGTTTGCGGGAAGAAACTCACGAGATTATGCCGACGTCATATTCATAACTGGGCTCGATGACCTTGCCGTCTTCTCCAAATGCCTTGGAAATATCGAACGTCGCCAGAATGGAGGCTATCGAGATCCACAATGATGACATAGCCATGTGGCGTCCAGGACAAATCCTAGAATGGCCGTCAGATATTCGGAGAGCCAGTAAATATTCTAAGGGAACCTTCGTCCGAAGCCAAAAACAAAGGTGGGAGTCCTGACGTCAGGATTGAGCTTTCCGTCCAGAAGAAACCGTTCTGGTTTGAATGAGAATGAATCTGGGTACATAACCTGGAATGATCAGCATGGATAAAGAAATGGTGGAGGAGTGGAACCTCATCGTGCGACATTGCCCTAGAGATCCACTGAGCAGCGATCATAAAATGAAAATGAATAAGTTTACCATGAGTTTGCTATAACGGTTGAGCCCGCTGGAATCCTATATCCGCGATACACGTCTTCAACAGACACGAAGTGAGGTAGACCTGGGGAGAAAGATCAGAACCCCACTCCTTTAGATTTAGCTATGGTGCGCACCGAAAGGAGTCACGCTTTGCCATCGAAGAGCTTCCTGGACTATGGCGGAGACGTATGGAAGCAAGGCCGCATCGTCGAAATCAGGAAGCCGGTTGGGACCCACGACGTTATCAATCTCGAGCTGCGCCTTTGTCATGGCGTCAGGGTTGGATAGTATTCCTAGCAGAAATGTTCCGAGGGCAGAGACTGTCGTGTCGACACCTGCGAGGTACATAATCCCAGCAGTGGATTTTATGATATCTTCATGATACTCCTGGTCTGCCTGATTGTCCAAATTTTCCGCATTTCGGAGGCAGGAGAGAGTAAAGGACGGCTTAGCCGTCCCCGAGGCCTGATAAACAGAGTAAAAGATGTTGAACACGATCATCGGGCGAGCTTGAGTGTACAGACCATCTCACGCTTCACATACGCGAATGGAAGGTCTATTGAGTCTCGAACCTGTTTTCTCCATACCTTCGCTTTACGCTTGAATTCCGCGCCGGGGAACCAGTCAGGAACATATTTTAGTTTCGGCAGAGAATCCTATAATATCAATGTGGACAGGTTCATTCGAAAACGCGTGGAGCTCACGACAAAATATTTGCCAGGCGTGGCGGCATCAGATAGTGTACGAAGAGCGTTCACGGCACGGTTGATGTATGGTTCGCTTTCAGGAAGAACTTCAAATCCGTATGCGGTAGATAAAATGAGCGCCCCGGCCATGCTGAAAATAATGTAAGTCATCTGAAAAAGGAATTTTGGCACCTACAGTCTGAGGTGGTCCATCACGCGGTCCGGGTCCAGAAAGATATTGCGGAGTAGTCCATGACAGGCGGTAATCTGCTTCGGACGAAGTTTGAGTGATGCTGTCGGGTTGAACTCGTGCTGGAAAAGCCGACGACGGGCACGCCTGGGGTAGGGATTAGTTCAGGCGATGCAGAATGTGTGACCGAATGACGAACCAGGCGGCACCTAGAGGTTGCTGGGATATTTTCCCTGTCATTCTACTGCTGCTAAATTTTGACATACCATATCGCATTAAACCTGAAGTGTTCGTGTCAGTTGATTAGCAAAAAATCTGACATTCAAAGCCGACCGAAAGCAAAATCCCATCCCATCAGTTCATTGATCATCGGCATCCGCGGCCTGCGCATGGTCGAGGAGGAATCGCTAACCGCAAAATATAGCTCACCTGTCTGAGTATATGGAGGACCGTTTCAGGAGGAGGTCGTTTGCTGCCTCCACAGAGTTGAGCACGATAATCGATGACCCCGCAACATCCAAATGTATGATATCGGAATCTGGAAATGTTGCGATTAGCGGATGAGCATGCCGACCACGGGCATGCAGGTCGCACTGTATTGTTCGCTCCACTTCATGTAGGTCTTCCATTCGAATGCTAGCGGCATGTCGAACAAATTACCCACAAGAGGAAGTTTTGGAGGGCCCGGTGGAAGTGGTAGCCTGGATCTCGAACTTCTATAATAGATAGCTACGAGTCCCGCAGTGCATATCGCACAATAAAGAAGAAGGGATGGCATGTTTATGAGGGTAGGTGACGGAAGCGTAAGTGCACGAGTTCCGACGTACTGGAGGTGACTGCGTCAAGCAATAGATGGACTTAAAAAATGCGAACTACAAGCACAGGCTTTATATATGAGTGGAAGTGGCGGTGATCTCATCAAACATAGAGCGGAACTGAAAAGATTACGGCGTTCTTGCGGCGTTCCAACCACTGCCTCCTTAGTGATAAATTAACATTTGGACCGCTTGCATTGAAATAAACACATGGTCTTAGACACATGGAGTGGCTTATTTATGGATAAGGATTCCCGTAAGCTTTTTTTTTATTCCGGGGATCATTTTCACACTTTCCGCCGTGATGCCGAGGCGCCTGTCAGGACTCCATCACCCCAAAGCGGCCAAATCTCTTCTACCATCCCTCGAATATCCTCAAATCTAGAGGAGGGGTCTTATCCCCCCGAATAGATTGTTTGAGCTCAACATTATCTGTTTGGGACGAAAATGATTGATCATCACTCCCATCACAAATTCTCCGCCACCCCAATCGACGCCTAAGCGCGCCAAATGCACACGCCTGAGTCAGTATATCAAGCTTGACATCATGGGAAACGTCCTCTGACCTCATGCACCTCTTTCTGGCCTTTAACAGACCTCAAATGAATATTTTTACGCCTTACCTCTCGGACAGCTCTCCTGCACATTGCAAGAGCAAAACTCCTCGCAGTCGACTGCCTACTGAAGCAAGGGATTGTCCTCAATCTGGTAGACTATATATATTAGTTTGCCTGCGGGAAACATGCAGTGTTAATAAACACGATTATACTGCTCATCAATCCCATCACTGGCACCCCCAGAAATGGCGTCAGAATATTTAAATCTTACGGGAAGTCACCTACTGCTGGATGGTTTGACGTATACGGGGCTTTTAATGGATATACGGCCCATAAATATACTAGTATAGGATAAATCTTTCAGGCCGGAGTCCCACACAATGGTTGAACAAGTGATTACTTCATCCGAGTAAATTTTCCCTGCAATGACTGGCTCACAATCGTAAAAATGGATGGCCTTGGAATGCTTCTGCGGAACGAGTTTCATTATCCTAAATGCTCAAAAAAAAAATGAAATGAGGAGAAGGAATGGATGTTGGCGGTCGAGGGGATGTGAATTGGGCGGTGGACAGTGAAACGCGAGTAAATGACTGGATAGGAATTGGAAAATTGTGGGGACGTTGAAAACTGGCAATGACGACCAGTTTCCGAGTCGTTAATACAATTTTGCAACAAGGCGCCTATCAGGAGCGGCTACTGTACAAAAAAATCGAGCAACAGCTGGCTCGAGAAATCTCGTAGGCTTCCGCATGGTAGCAGTCAAACCCTAGACGCAGAATATACAACTTCGATGGCTATTGGATGCCTAGCATGGAGCGATTTGGAGAATCCAACCAAAGCGGAGACCACTATCTCCGGCACGGCAAGAACCGAGAACGGCAGCAGTATAGTCACCCACGCCTCAAGCGGAACCCGACGGAGCCGGAGTACGGCGACAGACGCCGGCAGACGCCAAACTTTCAGCATGTTACTCTTCCTCGTTTTTCTGAAACTGCGTCAGACTGACTCAGACATGACACGTGTATGCTGCACCCCTCTGGAATATTGTGATCCGTCACCGTTTTTTGAGACAATTTGAGTTGAACAGATATCGTGATGGCGAATGTCTCGGGCTTTGCCGCACGAAGCGGCGTCCTAGTCTCGGTCCCGAATTGTTTAAAAAAATATTTTTAGAGTCGTTTTTGCCAGGCTTTTACACCAAGAAATCGAGGACTCTTAAGGTCAACTTTGAAACATGACCTCTTGATTAAACCTAACCTAAATGTCCTGTTTTCCCCGCACTTGCCCATTTCTACGTCACTTCTGCCCGCATCGGGTGATCGTCGACCACTTTCTCCTCATTTGGCGTCTCTCTGATCAGTCAGCTTGCCGTGCTTTTTTAAAAATCTCCAATTGCTCACCTCTTTGGGGTTACCAGGTGATCTTGTTTGTGCGCACCTATGGAAAGGGCACAAATTTTTGTCCCCGAACTCACACTTTCAAAACAACGTGAGAGGCACTTACTTGGCTAGGCGGCATGCATTCAACCAAAATTTGCATGCCTTCGTGGGGAGTCGAACTCCATGCCTCATTAAAACACTGGATAATAGATACTAGATTGAGGTGCGTACTGTGCGCTACGAAGGCTTGTTGTACTTATTTTGTCCTTCTTTTTATTGCACAAGTTTCTTCTGCAGGGTTGTGTAGCGGCGAAAAAGCGGTCCTGCAAAACATGCTTCGTGGAGAGTTGAACCCCGTTCCTCATAAATCATCTTTTGGTGAGACTGCTGATGGAAGTGAGGTGTTCATGAACATTGCGCCCACTCATGAATTTGAGGTGCGCACCGTGCGCTACGAAGGCTTGTTGTACTTAATTTTGTACCTTCTTTTAAACATCACTTTTTTGCAGAGTTGGTAGGAGGGCCAAACATCGCGTGGGAATACCTCTATGCTTTCGTGGGGACTCGAGCCCCGGTCGTCATTACAAAATCGCCCCAGTAAATTACCGATTGGAGTGAGGTGCGCACTGTGAGCTACAAAGACTTTTTGCACTTACTTTGAATCTGATATTAAGCCTCACTTTCTTGAAGGGTTAGGTGAGAGGCAAAAAAGGGAAGATTTGCACGGCCATGCTTTCGTGGGGAGTCAAAACCCGATCCTCATAAACTCATTCATTTTCCCGCAAGATTGTGAGGTGCCCACCTTACGCTACGAAAGCTTGTTGCCCTTATTTCGTTCTTCCTTTCATACGGGATTTTATGCAGGTTTGGGTAAGAGCAAAAAAGCGCGCAGGCAATCGTGGATCATGCCTTCGTAGGGAGTCGAACCCCGGTCCTCATTGCGACGTCCGCGAAATTTTATTGAATCGAGGTGCGCACCGTGAGCTACGAAGGCTTATTGTATTTAATTTTTACCTCATTTAAACCTCACGTCCTTGCAGGGTGAGTAGGACCAAAAGAGGGAAAATTAATTTGCGACCATGCTTTCGTGGGGAGTCGAACCCCGGTCCTCATGAACATGTTCATTTGCCACCTCATGAATTTGAGGTGCGTACCGTGCGCTACGAAAGCTTGTTGCCCTTATTCCGTTCTTCGTTTACGGGATTTTATGCAAGTTTGGGTAGGAGCAAAAAGAAGGTGGAAACAACAGAATGCCTTCGTGAGGAGTCGAACCCCGGTCCTCAATAAATCACATGATGAAACTGAGGTGCGCACCATGCGCTACGAAGGCTTGCTATACTTATTTTGTACCCGCTTTTAAACCTCACTTTCTTGCACGGAGGAAAAAGAAACGAGAGAATTCTGACAAGCCTTCGTGGGGAGTCGAATCCCAAGCCTCATTACACTAGAGCTCGAGATCTCAATTATTGAGGCGAGGTGTGCACCGTGCGCTGCGAAGGCGTACTGCTTCTACCTTGAACCCGATTTTAAACCTCACTTTCTTGAAGGGTTGGGTGAGAGGCAAAAAGGCCAAATCATTTTTCGACGCAGCATGCTTTCGTGGGCAGTCGAACCCCGGTCCTCAATAAATCACACGCTCAGTCCTGAGACATGTAACTGAGGTGCGCACCATGCACTACGAAGGCTTATTGCTTCTACCTTGAACCCGATTTTAAACCTCACTTTCTTGCTGGGTAGTTAGCACTAAAAATGGTCTACCTGGTCATGCCTTCGTGGGGAGTCGAACCCCGGTCCTCATGAACATTTTACCCACTCTCATGAATTTGAGGTGCGCACCGTGCGCTCCGAAGGCTTGTTATACTTACTTTCTTACCTTCTTTTAAACCTCAATTTCTTGCACAGAGGAAAAAGAAACGAGAATACTCACAAGCCTTCGTGGGGAGTCGAACCCCAAGCCTCATAAACCGTGCACTGTTGTTGATGTATGAATGTGAGGTGCGCACCGTGCGCCACGAAGGCTTATTGTGCTTACTGTGTGCTTTGTTTAAAACTCACTTTCCTGCGTGGCGGAAGAAAAACTACGTCAATTCCAACGAATTAAAAACTACCTAGTTTCGAACCATGCCTTCGTGGGGAGTCGAACCCCGTTCCACAATACATCTGATTTGATCTGTATATGATTGTGAAATGCGCACCGTGCGCTACGAAGGCTTATTATTCTACTTATTTTGTACCTTCTTTTAAACCTCACTATCTTGCACGGAGGGAAAAGAAGCAAGAATACTCGGACAAGCGTTCGTGGGGAGTCGAACCCCAAGCCTCATAAACCGCTGAGCTCTTGAATGGGTGTGATGTGCGCACCGTGCGCTACGAAGGCTTGTGGTGCTTACTGTGTGTTTTGATTAAAACTCACTTTCCTGCGTGGCGGAAAGAAAAACTCGATCAGTTCGAAACCATGCCTTCGCGGGGAGTCGAACCCCGCTTCACAATACATCTGGGGTTGGAAGCTGGATATGATTGTGCGGTGCGCACCATGCGCTACGAAGGCTTAGAACACTTTCTTCGTAGCTGGTATAGCTGGCCCGGTCAGGCAAGGGTCAAAAAAACCGATCCGCAGGCCATGCCTTCGTGGGGAGTCAAACCCCGCCGCTCCTCATAAACATTGCAAATTGGCAAGTATACAGTATGATTGTGAGGTGCACACCGTGCGCTACGAAGGCTTGCTATACTTACTCCCGCGCCTGATCCCAAACCTCACTTCCTTGAAGGGTTGGGTGAGAGCCAAAAAAGGGCAAGTCATTTTCACTATGCTTTTATGGGGAGTCGAACCCCGTGCCTCATTTAAACAACATTTTGTGGATATTGGATTGAGGTGCGCACCGTGCGCTACGAAGGCTTGTTATATTTATTTTGTGCCTGAATTTAATCCTCACTTTCTTGCTGGGTGAGTAGGACAAAAAAGCCAAATGGCCCAATTGATTATGCTTTCGTAGGGAGTCGAACCAATTGGTGAAGAAAGCTTTCAAGGGGAACAGCTCTTATGGCCTTATAAGGCCGTAGAGCGCCTTATCGGCGAAATTACAAATTTGCGATACTTCCTGAGATGCTGAGCGTCGGCTAGAATCTTTGTCTACCCGCGGGACTTTGCGAGGGATCCTTTTCGCACAATTAACCAGTTATTACTGGTCCCGGTATTACAGGCACAAAGCGGTTTGCTCTTGGCTCGTTATTCGCGACAACCTTCAAGAGCGTGCATTGACATGCTTGGATTAAATGTATAATTCTTACAAAAGTTCGCATCCCGGTCACCTGGACAACTCGGAGTCTCGGACTAATAATAAGTGGACGGTAGGTAGGTAGGTAGGTATTATCATTTTCAAAATGCCGTTCAAAATGCCATCTAAGAGGACCCCTGATAATAGGTGGGAAGGCCAGGTCCCAAACTCGGCCGATTGGCCGATTTTTGCCGCCTGGGTTTTGCGCCGATTGCCCGGATTTTTGACCGTCCCGTAGCCCAAAATTCGATCCCCCCCCGCAGGGCTGAATATAGTGGATTGCGGCCACATATACAATATTAATTAATGCAGTAGGACAGTTTTGCGTCCAGCTTCTCGTCATTTAGAACTAAATTAGCTCTCCCCGTCATCATCATCGTCAGAATCAGCCGGATGGGACTAATACGTGGATCAAAAAAGACAACAGCGTGGATATTGGGGTTCGAACACAGGAGGAACAAAATAAGCGTATTTTAAGTCGAGCGTCATAAACCGTAAAACTATCAAAAACTGCGTTCCGCGGCCCCGAGGCAAAGGTTTTACCCTGGGTCTATGTTAGTCTACGTGGGTCTATATCGGCCGTCACTAGTAGGCAGAGTCCGCTTACTGGGGTCGGCCAATGTAGGCAGACGTAAACCAGCTTTGTCTATGGGGCCACGGAATGCAGTGAAAGTATTATGTGACCAATTGCCTAGCCTTAGTCCCAGCAATTTTGTCCGCACAGGACCTGGGCTTCTCGGCGTCAAGACACCATTTTTGTCCGTCCGGGACCTGGGTTTGGGGCCAAAATTCCCAAATTTTGTCCACCAGCGGACCTGGCCTTCCCACCGATTATCAGGGGTCCTCGTCTAAGTCGTTGTCATTCGCTTAAAAGATGACGCCTACTTCGATGGCGGTTTTTACGCTTCCTGGAGACACATGAGAGTTATTTATACAGAGATGTATCGCGTATTAATACAACTCGCCCGTCGGCAATACCCGGGATCGGATCTCGGAGTATAACTCGAGGCCCAGTTTTTTTACTCAACTTCCTATTGACTCGGAGGGCTTACTGGCCGGATTCTTAAACTACTATCCTCCTAATTGTTTATTCTTCTCCAAATGCTGTTCGAGCCAATTGCCATCATCGTTGAATTGAAAATTCTCACCTTTTTAAAGTTTGCCCGACGGGCGTTTGGCGTGTCATTATATGACAAGATTCTGCCAAACAGAACTGGCTCCGCTTCAAGAATATATTTCGGGCCAGGTCCTTTATGAGCGCTTGTCTTCACCTCTCGCCGCCCGCTTGATATGCCACCTCTCCCAGTTGTAACATTCGTTCTCGGCGGTTGGGTGAGTAGGCGTTATTTCTCAGCATTGAGATCTGAGATGCTGAGTATAGGCTAGGACATCGGTACACATGCGGACCTCATCCTTCAAGGCATTCTCTTCGCACAATTCACCAATTATTGGTCTCAGTATTACAAGTCGGATTCTCTCTCCCTGAAGCTGTTTGTTCTTGGCTTGTGCCTTGCGACCACCTTCAAGAGCGCGCACTCAATGTATGCCCTTACTATTCTCACAAAGGTTCGCTAACCGGTGGACTTGCAGTGCTGCAGTTTGGGTCCAAAATGTCGAATACTTCGCGGATATCGGGAAGGCATCGCAGATGTTCTACACCAACTGGGTGACCCAAAGTACTATTCTAATAGGGGCAATAATCGGGTTTTCTGTGCAAGCATTCTTCTGCCGGAGGCTCTGGGTATCGAAATTCGTTACCTCTGGCTATTGACGCTGATTCGAGTCTTGAGATCATATCGAACAATATCTACGTGGTGGCCTTCGTTGTCTTACTTTTCGTCTTCGGCCTCGTAGCGGCGATAGTATATGTAAGGATTCTTGATGTTGACTATCTCTTGTTCTAATCTAGGTGTCGCAGACTGCGTTCATCTTTTCGGGTCAGCTGTTCCGAGCCCTGGCGTCGCCGACTGTCGGGCATTACCACGAGCCCACTGATAAAGTAATGTGGGGTAAGATTCAACTGCTCCTCGTTTAATTCTGGCCTCAGTCTTGTGATATTCCAGGCCCGATTCATTTCGGAACAGTGGTGGCAGGAGATGTGATTTTATCTGGAAGCACCGTCTATTTCTTGTTGGTCAGTGAACAAAGATTTTATTCATTCTCGAGTTATAATTATCCTGTGGTAGAAACGATCACACCAGGCGCTACCGGGAAACGTGGGGATCCTGAACCGACTTTTGAGGATCGCATTCCAGGTATGAAGCTCGACCCTGCCGAGTTTCATTGCTGATGAAAGGTGTATGATATAGTCCACGGTGGCAGTCACTCTCTGCGCCTTGGCCAATTTCATCTCCGGACTGATTTACATTCAGCACCCTTCTACCGGTGCGACACTGCTGTTCGTCCAGCTAACCAACATGATGCTCCCAAAACTATACGCCACTTCGGCCATGTGGACGCTTAACTGCCGAAAAGGTTTTGGTGCGGATACTAGGAGAAGCTCGGAGAAACCCAATAGTCATCAAGTGGCAACGACAATACAATTTGAGCGACAATCCGTCGATGGTGGCCCCCCAGTTCGAATTGAAAGCCACGAGGAGACTGAGCATGAGCATATGTTCGAACGGCGCATAAAGCCATATCCGGATGTCAGTAGCCGACAACTGGAGTCTATACCAGAGTAGTACGAGGGGTGGTACTCGAGCCAGACCCTAAACGGGCCACAAAGCCTCCATTAATATTAGGACAACCCCCACGACCCGGACTCGGGCCCAAAAGTGGGAATACCCGAGTCCCATCCTACTCTTCTCGTCATTCCCCGCACGGATATATTATGTATTTTTATTATCATTCCCCTGAATTAATTGAAGTTTTTTTTCTCAGCAACATTTCAGCGGCACTGATCGGCACGGCAACTTCCTAGGCAAAGATAAAGTGCCGCAGCATGTGCCGCAGCCAGTGGCTGCGGCAATTTTGTTGCACTGCCGCGGAAATAAATAAATAAAAAACCGCGTGCATCGACGGCCACGAAGACGCGAGGGCTTCCAATTCTTGAGAGAATTCGTTAACTACTCATGTATATGGCCCCCACAATGTTCAATGCCCCGGGGCCTAAACAGACGACTTGGCTGCGGCAACCTGCGGCATTCTCCGGCAACCAAACAAATCCAACGTGAGTGGCTGCGGCACTCTGCGGCAATACATGCGGCAAAACCATGAATGACTGCGGCAAACTCGTGCACGGCTACGGCAGCCCAGTATATGCCGCAGCCATTCTGCGTCAGCCTGCGGCAGCCAGGCGGCGTGACGCCATCGCAGTGTGACATGTCTGCGGCAGGTCTGCGGCAATGTCATGCACACTGCGGCACTACGCAGCGGTAGTCCCAATGTGCATTGCGGCACTGGCAAACAATGTTGTTATAATAAAGCCAGCCTGTCATTTTAAGCATCGCTATAGTTCAACCCAAGCCGACATCGTCGCAACTCGAGCCAAGTTGATTTCTTTTAGAGTTGAACCGTGTGCTCCTCGTCATTGGCAGAGTCAATTACGCGCGGCTTAAAATAACTTCATTACTCAATGAATTTTGAATTCCTATGGCAAAAGATAAACCAGATTAATATGCCTATCTGATCCAACACCCAAACTCTCTCAACCTATATACAGAAGCCTGCGGAAGTTACTGTAGTTTGGTTGCGGCACTGATTAAATTTACATAACCCAGCTATATTTTTTTCGCGGATTCATTCATGAGTGTCCGGATTTTCCAACAGAGTCAATTAAGAGGGCATTTGATTCTGTGGCCTGTAAAACGGAGTAATATTCGGGCATGGGGCTCAATGCGGCAACGTTCGAAAAGTGGCTGCGGCACTAACACAGCCACTCTGCGACAGCTTCTTTGGCGGTCACTGAAATTCGCTGGAACTATGTCCAAATCCTGGCAATATGCCATGGGTCTCATAAATTGGATGTAAACACTCCTCTGAGTGCGAAATCCGCGCAAAATTCATCCCTGGGACTCACCACATTTGTAGTTCAGAAAAGTGGCGGCAATAACACAGCCACCCTGCGGCAACATCGCCTTTTGACTGAAGAATTAGTTTTTGAGATTAGCCTGAATATCGATGTATATAGGCTAGTAATTGGGTTTCTATGAATGAAAACCCTGCAGAATTGTTTTCCCCCCAAATTATGTTCAAATATATTCTCAGACTATGGGCCGTGTTAGGATCCAGCTGCTCAGAAATGGAACTTCAAGAATATTTGGGGGATTCATTGCTCAGCATACTGTACGGTAGTTCGTGGTTTGCAAAAGATCTAGACCGCTTTCCCGAGGCTTCAGTAAATGTATTTGTGGCATTGAAGTTGCCACCATCGGTGTCACTTGAATTTTGTAGGTGACATGGATTGTGATGGCTTAGAGGTTGAGCTGAACTCAATAATGTCGCCTGTAGTGCCCTGCGGCAGCCTGCAAGGGCAGAGAGTGACTCTGCGGCAGTGTGACATATCTGCCGCAGAGGCTGCGGCAACCTGCGGCAGCGCTGCGGCAGTGCTGCGGCAGCAACGGCATTTTCACCGTGCCCCAACTTCCTCACCGGCGCAGCACCTCACGCACCGTTCCAGAGTGGCCTTTCGTCTTCATGGACCTGTGTTTCTCCTTCGCTCGTACCCCGCCTCGGCGGATCCTTTGTAATTTATCGTGGCAGGGCGACTTGGCGACTTTGAGCAGTTCGACAACTTCCGGCAGGCTGTATTTTCTTTGAAATACCACCTTTCTTCCTTTGTTGAAAGGCCTGCTGAAAGAACTCTTTTTGGCAGGCCTTTTGTTCATTAAAGATAGTAAATATTTTCTTAATTGCTGAAAGCGTCGCGAGAAGTTGCCGTTTTTTATACCTTTTCATTTCAAATAAAAGTACATCTTTTTATATATTTGAAAAGGTTCATAAAAATGTCAGCTTTTTCCCCACCATCCTACGTAGGTTAAAAGCACTCTGTCTTGAGTGTGCAAGGTTATGTTCTGCCAGACCGTCCCAGACCATCGCCTCCACACGGCTGTGCCAAACCATCGCTTCTTGCACATGGTGATCTACTTGCCGGACACGGTGCTATTTTATTTACTCCAAATCACTTCGAATCTCTATAAGTAAGAGCGCGTCCAAATGCGCACGCGAGTCTCTTTCTCCCTGCAACTCTCTCTCTCCCCAAGCCCATCTTTCTGAGTTCCCCTTTCAAATCCTTCAAGCTTCAAGGTCATTCTAGGTCAAGCTTGTAATGTATAATATCACTGGTTCTTGTACCCAAAGCTCCTCCAATTTTCGGTCAAATACACAATCCCCCTTCGGGTCCCGTGCATGGAGACTATTGAAGATAAGGTGTTAGAATGTGAATGGTCGGCTTGCTGCAAATCTGTCGCACCCCGAATACCGGGCGCAACTTGAGACACCTGTACCCAGGGCAGGAAATGACACTGCCGATCCCAAGGGGCTACGAGATCTACGCGATCTCGAGGGAGTCCACGTTGACGTTCGATAGTCAGGGAGGAGGAGTTGCGGCCGTGATTCGGGATGGGGTGGAGTTTAGCATAGATGAGGGGCTATCGGGGCCCGACCTGCAGGTGCTGCGGATTGGCACCCTGAGCATTTTCAATGCCTATATACTGCCGCATGGCTCGCCATGGGAACTATGGGCGCCGATCCATCCACTGGATAAGGCGGAGGAATCACTGCCGTGCCTCATTCGATATATATATATATTATTGGGTGAGGTGCGTATGTAGGCTTGTTCAACTTACTTAGTCCTTTTATTCCACAATTTTCCGCAGGGTCGAGTGGGGGCCAACCATGCCTTCGCGGGGAGTCGAACTCCAAGCCTCATTATGACACAGACAGCAGTACCAAATATTGAGGTGAGGTGCGCACCGTGCGCTACGAAGGCTTGTTGCACTTGTTTCGTTCTCCTTTTCATATGGGATTTTATACAGGTTTGGGTCGGAGCAAAAAAGCGGCAGCAATCAATCATGTCTTCGTGGGGAGTCGAACCCCGGTCCTCATGAGCATTTTGTCACCTTATGAATTTAAGGTGCGCACCGTGCGCTACGAAGGCTCGTTGCCCTTATTTCGTTCGTCTTTTCATACGGGATTTTATGCAGGTTTGAGTAGGAGCAAAAAAGTGCGCAGGCAATCGAATGGACAATGCCTTCGTGGGGAGTCGAACCCCGGTCCTCATGATCATCAGATTCTTATTCCCACCTTATGAATTTGAGGTGCGCACCATGCGCTACGAAGGCTTGTTATACTTATTTTTGTCCTTCTTTTTATTGTACAATTTCTTTCCGCAGGGTTTGGTAAGAGGGCCAAAATCCTGGAATTCAGAGGTGGAGGATGCGGGAGCCTGGAGTGGTGCAGGGAGCGCCCAGATGCTTGACGGAGGGGACCATAGCTGGGTCGAACGATAGTTCCCATTTGGAAAGCACCTCTCTGAGGCGGCATTGGCCCCAGAAGAAGATGTTGCAGTGGCGAAAACGGCGGCATCGAAGGGCGACGCGAGGTCGAGATTGTCATGCAGTAGCTCGAGCATCTGGAGAGTGATTGGGGGTCGGGGTGGGGAGGCGTCCGGGGCCATGTCCGCTCATGAATTTGAGGTGCGCACCGTGCGTTACGAAGGCTTGTTGTACTTATTTTGAACCTGATTTTAAACCTCACTTTCTTGCACGGAGGAAAAAGATACAAGAATATTCGAGACTGACAAGCCTTCGTGGGGAGTCGAACCCCAAGCCTCATTGCGACGGCTGCGATTTTTATTGAATTGGGGTGCGCACCGTGCGCTACGAAGGCGTGTCATACTTATTTTGTCCTTGTTTTTATTGTACAATTTTATTACTGCAGGGTTGGGTAATCCAATCAACCATGTCTTCGTGGGGAGTCGAACCCCGGTCCTCATTAGAGGAGCAAGTCACAAACACTGAGTTGAGGTGTGCACCATGCACTACGAAGGCTTATTGCACTTATTTTTCACTTGATTTTATTCTACAATTTTTTTCAGCAGTATCGGGTGGGGGCAAAAAAAAGGAATTCGAAAAATAGGCTGCATGATCTCATGGGCCGTACCTCATTATCAGATCCTGGTCTCACCGGATGTGAGGTGAGGTGTGCACCGTGCGCTACGAAAGCTTATCGCTTCTACCTTGAACCTGATTTTAAACCTCGCTTTCTTACACGGAGGAAAAAGATACGGGAATGCTCCAGCAAGCCTCCGTGGGGAGTCGAACCCCAAGCCTCATTACACTAGAGCTCGAGACACCAATTATTGAAGTGAGGTGCGCACCGTGCGCTACGAATGGTTACTGCTTCTACCTTGAACCTGATTATAAACCTCACTTTCTTGCAAGGTTGGGTGAGAGGCAAAAAAGGGCAATTTCACTTTCGCGATTCCTACTGCCTCCAGATGTATGGATGTGAGGTGCGCACCCCGCGCTGCGAAAGCTTGTTATACTTATCCGGTCTCTCCTTTTATTGTACAATTTTCTTCTGCAGGGCTAGGTAGGAGAAAAAAAAGAGATCCTGTCCCTGGGAATGCCTTCGTGAGGGGTCGAACCCCATTCCTCATTGCGACATATGCGAACTTTCATTGAATTGAGGTGCGCACCGTGCGCTACAAAGGCCTCCTGTCGTTCCTCGGTCCTCTTTTTATACAGATTTTTTTGTGGGGAGTGAAAAAAATATCTTGCAACACTGCTCCACATGCTTTCGTGGGGAGTCGAACCCCGTGCCTCATTACAAATTGAGGTGAGGTGCGCACCGTGCGCTTCGAAGGCTTTATTGTACTTACTTTATCTTTCTTTTCATACAGATTTTCTGCAGACATAGGGGCAAAAACGATCAAATGAATCGATCATGCCTTCGTGGGGAGTCGAACCCTTCCTCATGAACCTTTTGTTCGCCCATGAATTTGAGGTGCGCACCGTGCGCTACGAAGGCCTGTTATAACCTTCTTTTATCCTATAATTTCTTTCCGCAGGGTTTGGTAGGAAGGCCAAAAAAGGGGCTCTGAATCTTGAATGCCATGCATTCGTGGGGAGTCGAACCCCATGCCTCATTGAAACACTGGATACTGCCGGGAGACCGGATTGAGGTGCGCACCGTGCGCTACGAAGGCTCATTGCTTCTACCTTGAACCTGATTTTAAACCTCACTTTCTTGCAAGGTTGGGTAGGAGGCAAAAAAAGGGCTAAGCAATACATCGCAATGCCTTCGTGGGGAGTCGAACCCCGGTCCTCATAATCAGATTTCCTTGGGGACAGAATTGGAGTGAGATGCACACCGTGCGCTACGAAGGGTTACTGCTTCTACCTTGAACCTGATTTTAAACCTCACTTCTTTGCAGGGTGAGTAGGACAAAAACAAAACCGAGAAGCATATGCCTTCGCGGGGAGTCGAACCCCGTTCCACAATACATCTGAGGTTGGAAGCTGTATATGATTGTGCGGTGCGCACCGTGCGCTACAAAAGCTTATTCTACTTATTTTGGCCTCCTTTTTAGTGTACAATTTTATTGCTGCAGGTTTAAGTAAGAGCAAAGAAGCGCGTAGGTAATCGCTCATGTCTTCGTGGGGAGTCGAACCCCGGCCCTCATGATCAAATTCTCATTCTAACAGAATTGGAGTGAGGTGCGCACCGTGCGCTACGAAGGCCTGTTATACTTATTTTTGTCCCTACTTTTATTCAGCAATTTCTTTCCGCAGGGTTTGGTAAGAGGGCCAAAAAAGGGGCAGGCAATCGTGGATAATGCCTTCGTGGGAGTCGAACCCCATTCATCATTGCGACGTTTGCGAACTTTCATTGAATTGAGGTGCGCACCGTGCGCTACGAAGGCTTACTGTTTCTACCTTGAACCCGATTTTAAACCTCACTTTCTCTGCTGCGTGAAGAAAAAAGATCAACAACGAACCTCCAAACCTTTGTGGGGAGTCGAACCCCGGTCCTCATGATCAGATTCTTGTGTCCCGCAGAATTGGAGTGAGGTGCGCACCGTGCGCTACGAAGGCTTGGTATACTTATTTTGTACCTTCTTTTAAACTTCACTTTCTTGCGCACGGAGGGAAAAAATCAAATCAAATCCCGAATCCCGATAAGCCTTCGTGGGGAGTCGAACCCGAAGCCTCATAAACCGTCCATTGCTATCGATGCATGGATGTGAGGTGCGCACCGTGCGCTACGAAGGCTTATTGCGCCTACTGTGTGCTTTGTTTAACACTCACTTTCCTGCGTGGCGGAAAGAAAAACTAGATCAATTCCACCCACGCATGCCTTCGCGGGGAGTCGAGCCCCGTTCCACA
The DNA here is from genome assembly GCA_029282285.1 of Mycena rebaudengoi. Taxonomy (NCBI): domain Eukaryota; kingdom Fungi; phylum Basidiomycota; class Agaricomycetes; order Agaricales; family Mycenaceae; genus Mycena; species Mycena rebaudengoi. The sequence goes on from JARJCX010000086.1 coordinate 393,470, forward strand.
ATACGTCTGAGATTCGACCCAAATATGTATGAGGCGCGCACCATGCGCTACGAAGGCTTATTGTCCTTCCTCCGTCGCTCCTTTTATTTCCACAATTTCCGTCCCCTTTGAACTCCGATCCAACTCAATTAACCGATTCGCATCTAATCACATCTAATCATGTTACTCGCCGCGGCGAACAGCCTAATAGTAATGCCTTACTCAGCCCAAAATAAAGCTATTTGCGGGTGTATAATGTAATAAGCGCGGACTGGCGAAGCCGGTTCACGCCACCGACTTCCACTGGAGCTTCAAATGTCGTCCACTGGAACTGGTGTCCGTGCCTTGCCGTCCACCGAGGTACAATGGGCCTCAACTTCTTTCCGCTGATAGTCAATGTATTCCATCGTATACCCCAAATATATTTAGATATGATTATATTTCGATATCCCCCGTTGGATTCCACAGTACATGATATAATTTCCACTGGATGTGTTATGACTATTCAGCCAGCTGTGCAACTGGTTTAACCTGTTTTCCACTCAGATCCAGTGTCCCACTCACGAAATTCCGGTGAATCCTGTTACACATTGCCTCAATGTCCACTGCGCTCCACTGGAATCACCAAGAAACCCATTGACATCCAATGGTATAGATCCAATCATCTACTGGATTCCATTGGAGAGGCGGGCCATTCCACTGGATGCGCACACAAAATCCAGTGGAGGTTACTGCCAGCCATTGTAACTGCACTGAATTTTGGTCTCATTCCACCGAAATCCAGCGGTAAGTGGCACATCATCTAATGGATTCCAGCCGCTCTTAAACAGAATCCACTGGCTTGCGGCGGGCCTAATGGAAATCTTTTAGAAAATATTTATTGGAAACCTCGGTTGATATTTAGTATACCTGTTACCTATCAATCCGTACTCTCAACCTGATCCCAGAATTCTTGCGTAAGTGGATTTGACTTGCCATTGAGGTCTGGTAGATTCCAGTGGAAGACAACCACTTCAGCGGAGACCCTTATATTAAATAAACGGGCTAGGAAAGATTGCCGGCTATCATCGGTAATCATCAGAAAGCAGTGGATGACACTATTTAATCTTTTTCTCTATCAACTGATCCCGTCAGCCACCGATGGATACCGGGGTCCGGCGTTATACGAGTTAGAACCACTAAAGTGTCTGTCCACTGAGAGACTAGGTCCGGCGTTCACTGGCGTCTCTTCATAGTCCGGGCATATAACTCGGTGTATATCACATGCTGGTGTCTCCCCCAGAAAAAACACATGCCCGCGTGAGGCAGAGTCTTTCCACGACCACCACGACCACCACGACCACGACCACGACGACGGGCTGCCTATTCTCCTCTCCGGGATTCTACAATACAGAGCACGAACAGGAATACTACGAATAACGCAGGCGGGCAATGAACCTGGAGCTCGAGGACGAAGACGTGCGGATCGCGGTGCGCGCGCTAGGGGACATGCGCAGCGGGGCCCAGCAGAAGCCTGAGGGCAATAGTAATAATAACAGCGGTGCGCCTTTCTTTCTTTTTACCAGCACTGGTATTGAAGTGGAATACTACTACTACTAGGATTCGTATTCCCCACCGCGACTCCCACCCCAAATTCTCATTCGAGGAACTCACCACGGAGCAATACGAGTCACAAGCCTGCGCTGTCGCTCTCGCTCGCGTCGACGCACCCGTCCGAGTCGCTGCCGCGCACGCCGCCGCCCGACGGCGAGGAGCAGAATGATCGTGATCGTGATGCCACGCAACAGCAACAGCAGCTGTACTCGTCCCTCGCGCGTATGTCCAGTCTGCCGCTCGTGAGCGGCGCGCTGCGCGTGTACGAGGCAGGCAAGGCCAATTCGCGGGTCGTGCAGGTGCGTGTTTCTTGTCCCCGATTGTTTATTTTATCGATAATAATTCAAATTGCGACAGTACACCTCGACGTTGGTGAGCACGTCGCTGCGGCACGCGAGCAGTCGGCTGCCCGCGGGCTCGGGCGAGCGCATGGACGAGTTTGCGGGCGGCGTGTTGGATAGGGTGCGTTGTTATTCTTTCTTTCATCCCATTCCTTTGCTCCCATCCCATCCCATTCTCCTTGCTCCCATTTCATTTCATCCCATCCCCTCCCCTCCCATCGCACCTCACGCACCCGCCCGATCATCATCATCCCCGTTGTTTTCCCTCTATCGATCGCACGCGCCCCGACTCGCGGCATTGGTTGCTTAATCACGCACCGTCGCTCGATCCATGCGTTCCGCGGCCTTCGTGCTTCATTGCACCACCCCCCGCTGCTACTTATTATTCCGCCCGGTCTCTCATCCTCGTACTTTTATTCCAAAAAAACACACACCGATGGGCGGCGGCTTGCGGACTGATGAATATATTTTTTCAATCACCGGACTTCGAATTTTTAAAGGAAGCAGATTTTCGTGATGCGTCGCAACTGAAAACATTAGCACTATCACCAGTCCTCGTCGGATTCGGAATCAGCGTCCCCTGTGCGACGCGTTGAAACATTCTGGGACCATTAGGATAATCGGGTTTTTAAGGGAAGCAAGTTCGCATCTCGGCGTCTTTCTTTTATTGAACTCACCGAGACTTAGGAGTGAGCTATGAAAAATCACCACAGGCGAGATCGAGTACATGACGAAGTAATGGGGTTCCCAAACCAATGTCTGTCCATCCAGGATCGCTAGGGTAAAGCTGGTCAAGAGGAACTAAATAAATGGGGTGCTTCCTATGAGGTGCTGGTGAATATCTACAGGTTGAATGTCGACATTTCAAAATTCAGACAAGGAATTGGACTCTTTGTCTGAGGTGGCTAGGATCAGACTGATTGCCGCTTGTGAGCGAGGTTTTATGGAGCACTCGATAGGACCCGGCACACTGGAGGCTGAATGAGAAAATGATCCTGCTTGCGGCAAGAAACTCACTAGATTATGCCAAGGTCATATTTATAACTGGGCTCGATGACCTTGCCGTCTTCTCCAACGGCTTTGGAAATATCGAACGTCGCCAGAATGGAAGCTATCGAGATCCACAATGATGACATAGCCATGTGTCGTCCAGGACAAATCCTAGAATGGCCGTCAGATATTCGGAGAGCCAGTATGTATTTTAAAGGAACCTTCGTCCGAAGCCAAAAACAAAGGTGGGAGCCCTGACATTAGGATTGGGCTTGTCGTCCAGAAGAAACCGTTCTGGTTTGAATGAAAATGAATCTGAGTACATAACCTGCAATCTTCAGCGTAGCTACAGAACAGAGTGGAGGGGTGGAACCTCATCGTGGGACATTGCCCTAGAGATCCAATGAGTAGCGATCATAAAATGACAATGAAATAAGTTTACCATGAGTTTGCTATAACGGTTGAGCCCGCTGGAATCCTATATCCGCGATACATATCTTCAACAGACACGAAGTGAGGTAGACCTGGGGAGAAAGATCAGAACCCCATTCCGTTGGATTTAGCTGTGGTCCGCACCGCAAGGAGTCGCGCTTTGCCATCGAAGAGCTTCCTGGACTAAGGCGGAGACGTATGGAAGCAAGGGCGCATCGTCGAAATCAGGAAGCCGGTTGGGACCCACGACGCTATCAATCTCGAGCTGCGCCTTTGTCATGGCGTCAGGGTTGGATAGTATTCCTAGCACGAAGGTGCCGAGAGCAGAGACCGTTGTATCTGCGCCTGCGAGGTACATAATCCCAGCAGTGGATTTTATGATATCTTCATGATACTCCTGGTCTGCCTGATTGTCTAAATTTTCCGCATTCCGGAGGCAGGAGAGAGTAAAAGACGGCTTAGCCGTCCCCGAGGCCTGATGAACAGAGTAAAAGATGTTGAACACGATCATCGGACGAGCTTGAGTGTACAGACCATCTCACGCTTCACAGACGCGAATGGAAGGTCTATTGAGTCTCGAACCTGTTTTCTCCATACCTTCGCTTTGCGCTTGAATTCCGCGCCGGGGAACCAGTCAGGAGCATATTTCAGTATCGGCAGAGAATCCTATAATATCAATGGGAGCGGGTTCATTCGAAAACGCATGGAGCTCACGACAAGATATTTGCCAGGCGTGGCGGCATCAGATAGTGTGCGAAGAGCGTTTACGGCACGGTTGATGTATGGTTCACTTTCAGGAAGGACATCAAATCCGTATGCGGTGGAAAAAATGAGCGCCCCGCCCATGCTGAAAATAATGTAGGTCATCTGAAAAAGAAGGTTTGGTACCTACTGTCTGAGGTGGTCCATCACGCGGTCCGGGTCCAGCAAGATATTGCGGAGTAGTCCATGACAGGCTGCAATCTGCTTCGGACGAAGTTTGAGTGATGCTGTCGGGTTGAACTCGTGCTGGAAAAGCCGACGACGGGCACGCCTGGGGTAGGGATTAGTTCAGGCGATGCAGAATGTGTGACCGAATGACGAACCAGGCGGCACCTAGAGGTTGCTGGGATATTTTCCCTGTCATTCTACTGCTGCTAAATTTTGACATACCATATCGCATTAAACCTGAAGTGTTCGTGTCAGTTGATTAGCAAAAAATCTGACATTCAAAGCTGACCGAAAGCAAAATCCCATCCCATTAGCTCATTGATCATCGGCATCCGCGGCCTGCGCATGGTCGACGAGGGATCGCTAACCGCAAAATATAGCTCACCTATCTGAGTATATGGAAGACCGTTTCAGGAGGAGGTCGTTTGCTGCCTTCACAGAGTTAAGCACGATAATCGATGACCCCGCAACATCCAAATGTATGATATCGGAATCTGGAAATGTTGCGATCAGCGGATGAGCATGCCGACCAGGGGCATGCAGGTCGCACTGTATTGTTCGCTCCACTTCATGTAGGTCTCCCATTCGAATGCTGATGGCATGTCGAACAAATTTCCTACTAGAGGGAGCTTGGGAGGGCCCGGTGGAAGTGGTAGCCTGGATCTCGAACTTCTGTAATAGATAGCTACGAGTCCCGCAGTCCATATCGCACAATACAGAAGAAGGGATGGCATGCTTAGGGGAGGAGGTGAAGCGTAAGTGCACGAGTTCCGACGTACGGGAGGTGACTGTGTCAAGTAATAGATTGACTCAAGAAATGCGAAAGGTACAGGCTTTATATATGAGTGGAAGTGGTGATAATCTTATCAAACATAGAGCGGAACTGAAAAGATTACGGCGTTCCAACCACCGCCTTACTGATAAATTAACATTTGGACCGCTTGCATTGAAAGAATCAAATGGTCTTAATACGTGGAGTGGCCTACTTATGGATGAGGACTCACTGCTGGATGATTGGACGTACACGGGGCTTTTAGTGGATATACGGCCCATAAATGTACTAGTAGGATAAATCTTTCAGGCCGGAGTCCCACACAATGGTTGAACAAGTGGTTACTTCCTCTTGGGTAAATTTTCCCCGCAATGACTCGCTCACAATCATAAACAATAGCGGATGGCCTTGGAATGCTTCTGCGGACCGAGCTTCATTATCGTAAATGCTCCAAAAAAAATGAAATGAGGAGAAGGAATGGATGTTGGCGATCGAGGGGATACGAATCGGAAGGTGGACAGTGAAACGCGAGTAAATGACTGGATCGGAAATGAAAAATGGCGGGGACATCAAGAGCTGGAAATGACGACCGGTTTCCGAGTCGTTAATACATTTTGCAACAGAGCGCCTATCAGGAGCGGCTGCTGTACAAAAAAATCGACCAATAGCTGGCTAAAGAAATCACGTAGGCTCCCGCATCGTAGCAGTCGAACCCCAGACTCAGAATATACAACTTCGATGCCTATTGGATGTCTAGCATGGAGAGAATTGGAGAATCCAACCAAAGCGGGGACCACTATTCTTGGCACAGCAAGAACCGAGAACGGCAGTAGTATAGTCAACCCTGCCTCAAGCGGAACTTGACGGAGTTGGAGTACGGCGCCACATAGGTGCCGGCAGATGCCAAACTTTCAACATGTTACTCTTCCTCGTTTTTCTGAAACTGCGTCAGACTGACTCAGACATGACACGTGTCTGTATTATATATTTTTGACCTGGATGTGAGGTGAGGTGCGCACCGTGCGCTACGAAGGTTTGGTGTACTTACCCGGTCTCTCCTTTTATACTGGATTTTCGAGATTTGGGACGGGACAAAAAGATCTGCGGCGAGCCTTTATCATATGCCTTCGTGGCGAATCGGATCCGTCATTTTCCTCAGTTGATAATATTAATATTCACCTTATTTAAGAGCAACTTTATGTTAATTTTGTCTTCTTGTCTCAACGCCACTGAGCTAAGTATTCAAAGGACTTGGAATGAAAATGAATATGAAACCACAGGCAGTAATCTTCATAACCAGAATGAACTGCAACATATGGAATGGGAGTTAAAATGAAAAACGTGACTGGTCGGCGTGAACTGAAATGAAAACGAAGAATGAAAATGAAAATAAAAATGAAAATGAAAATAGGGTGAGTGGGACACAATAGCTATGTATTCAATTGAGTTGGAATCAAAATGAAATGAACATGGATCCGCTGACAGTATTGTTAATAGTCGGCATGAACTGCAAGGTAAAAAATGAAAATGAATGCATGAACGGAAATGAAAATGAAGATGATTTGGAAATGAATATTCACCAACGGAAAGGAAGAGCAATGAAAATGGAATATGAATGGTACGAAAATAAATACTTTCAACTATGGCAGATTGGCAGCATGAATTGTAATGAGAATGAAATTGAATTGAAATTGAAAAGGACCGTGAATGTCAATGTAAAAAATACATTTACAATGCAGCCGCAAACAAAGTATCTTAATCCTCAGCCTGTCAACGACATCAGCGCGGTCTCCAGATGAACTAAAGCAGGGACTTAACCACCGGTAACGGGTTAATGTAAAAGTAGTTGGCCACTTGAACACCGCTGCGCTGGGCCGGGCGCTCTTGACCGAGTCAGGTGTTCCAGTTGCATTGTCTTTGTTCTTGACATCCCACGTGTGACGGGCCTGGCTGGCGATAGGGGCGAACGGTTTAGCTCCAGCGGGAGGACCGGCGCTAGCAAAGTGCTTGTGGATTGTAGCAAGTGCAAATGCTCATGTTTTATGACAAAAATGATAGGTAGAAATTAGATGGAGAAAAAGGCGCTGGGGCGGGAAGGTGGCACCGTGCAGGAATCGGCGCACCTCTAGTCAGCTGCACATGAAGAATGACGCGGAGTCACCGAATCGGCTTACTCGAAGTGAGCCATCTTGAGGCCTGAGGGGTTCAAAGGAAGGCAAATAAGCCCTCGTAGCGCATGGTGCGCACCTCAATTCAATGCGCTACGAAGGCTTGTTATACTTCTTTTGTACCTTCTTTTAAACATCACTTTCTTACAGAGTTGGGCCGGAGAAAAAAAGAGAAGCAAAGGGAAGCCGAGTGTGCCTTCGTGGGGAGTCGAACCCCCGGTCTTCAATAATAAATCACACGCTCAGTCCTGAAACATGAAACTGAGGTGCGCACCGCGCGCTGCGAATCCTTGTTGTACTTACCCGGTCTCTCCTTTCATTGTACAATTTTCTTCTGCAGGGCTGGTTAGGAGAAAAAAAAAACTCGTACAATCCATCATGCCTTCGTGGGGAGTCGAACCCCAAGCCCCATTACACTAAAGACTCCCTACGAGGAACGTCACAAGAAAGTATATTGATAACCAATGCTCTTTAGAATGAGATGTCGAGCTTATAATTAAACCCTTCTCTCTCATGGGAATGGATTGTAGTCATGTACTCCCGAACATGCTCCATTTATCTCGATACCATCGACGTGCTGCGATACTTTCCCGTCAGCGCCGAAGCGGATGAGATCTCCACCATGCGGATCACTGGCGACCAGTGGTTCCCAGCCCATCTTCTGTGGGCCATGATACGGATCCTTGGCGAAGGCCAAAATATGGTCCTGCACGGACTGACTGACCTCGACTTCGAACCTAGTGGTGTTCGCTGTGTCATCTAGAAGCTCATACGTCCCAAAGGTTATCGGCAAGTCGCTGGCATGGTACGCGCCGAGCCACTTGTAGTAGTTCAAATTGGGAAACGTGCCCGCATACTGGAAGCGGAAGACGGGCACCTTCGCACCCATCCGGTTCCGATACACGGTCGAGTTGAGGATCTCACACATCCTTGTAATGTCCTTGGCAGTGACCGCCGGCTGGTACGGGCCCGCGGTTAGGTTTTGTACCGGATACGGAACCATCGTCGACGCCTCGTTGGCGGTCGTCGAGATGATGACCGGCGCGCGCGCGATTAGGCCTGCCTCGGACCGCGCGTTGTAGTCGGCGAACATGATGCGATCATCGGGGATCCCGTTGAAAAATAGCGCGGGCGTCGCGCCCCGATCGCCATACTGTCCGATGAAGTTCACGATCTGCGCGAACGGCACCTGGCGCATGCAGTCGAGCTCCGCCGCGCCGTCGTCGTAGTCATCGCCGCAAGGGGCCTCGCACCCAAAGTGGCGCGCTACGAAGCTGAAGTTGGAATACGACAGATCCTTGTGCGGCGAGAAACTGAAGACCGTCCCCGATTGCATGAAGTAGGCTTGGGCGATAGGATCCTGGTGGAAAGCATAGGCATGGATATCCGCGGCGATGGACCCAGCTGACTGTCCCCACATCGTAATGCGGCCCGGGTCACCGCCGAAGGCCGCAATGTTGTCGCGGACCCATTCGAGTGCGGCGCGCTGGTCGAGGATGCCGAGGTTCTGGTGGCCGTCCGTCAGCCCGCGGGCATTGGGGAAGCCGAAGATGGTGAGGCGGTAGTTGATGGTGACGACGATGTGCGACTGCGACCGCTCGACCCACGACGGCGGCAGCTGCCACGGGATATCGACGCCGCCGATCACGAAGCCGCCTCCTGTCATGAAGAAGAGGACGGGTAGCCCGGGGTCGGGCGGCGGCAGCGCGGTCGTCGGCGTCCACACGGCTAGGTACAAGCAGTCCTCGGACGTGGCCTCGCCCACCAGCCCCGACGAGTCATTCTGGTTGCCATTGTAGATTAGGTTGCCCTTGGTCAGGTTCTGGCTATAGAGTGAGGTCACCGCCGTCACGAACTGCGGGCACGACGGCGGGAACCGCGTCGCATAGTGATGCTCGCTCGCCGGCGACGACAGCTTCTGCGGCGGCAGCCAGCGGCGCGACAGCACCGGCGGCTTCGCGAAAGGGATGGCGCGGAATTGGCGGGTTCTCGGAAACTTGGGATCGATGAGCCCTGTGTAGGTGCCCGTGGACGTTTGGACGGTGAGATTGTCCGAGCCCGGGCACTGGGCTTCGAGACCGAGGGCCAGCGCGAAGAGAGACAGGATCGCGAGCTTCATGTTGCGCAGCTTGCGTTGTTGCTCCCAAAGTGCTTCAATCAACCGTCTCTCTCCATGATGTCCTTATCTACCGTCACGTAAGCAATTGATGATTAGACTCGTTACCAACCGATAAGTATCCAAAAAATGTGGCGAGCACTTTCGGCGGTTACGAAAGTGCTCGCCACATTTTTTGGATATCGGTTACAGACTGGTTACGAGTCTAATTGATGATACCCTGCTGGTCGGTCGGTCCCCGCGGAAGTAAATGAGCCAATGAAATCATCCTTTTAACGCTGACATCAAAAACAGAAAATCGAACCATCTTCCTTGTTGTAAGTTTGATCTACCCATCAAAACTCCCCCGAGCTAGAACATGCCCCAATTGAATTTCTTCGACCACAATGAGCTTTCCATCTGCTGGCTTGGTGACCGGGTTCTCGGCGTCAATGTCCTGTTTTACCCAAGTTTTACCTTGTGCATGACTCAAGGGGGTGCGGGCCGGACAAGCCGGAACCTAGGGTGGGTCAGACGAAAGGCACAGAAAAAAAAACAATGACCTTTCCTAATTCATGTTGAAATGGGTCAGGACGCGTCCAAATGAGCTCCAAAACACACTCTGCCACTTATTTGGCGCAAATTGAGCATTTGTGGGACGCCAATCACGCTAGTTTGGCTACTTCGTCCCGTTTCGGAAGGATAGGTCATCCATTTGGTCGTGTTTTGACAGCGGGATTAGGCAAATCGCCGTCCTCATCGTCGCCGCGAAATTCTCGCTATTTGACAGCCGTACTTCTATTGTTGACGCCAGAAATGGCTCCCACCGTGGTAATTAAAGACTTCTCCGCCAACTACATCAGCAAAATGTTTCGCATCTGGCGGGGTATGGAGGGCTGGCGCTATGCCTGCCAGACCCTCCATACCCCCACAATATGGTCTGGTGCTATGATGACTCGCACTGGAACACAATGTCAATAGTAGCGCCAGAAAGTGCCACAACTGTTTAATGGAACCAGTACTTGAAGCTCCCCCATATTTGCTATACTCATCAGGCACGCTAGAAGGAATGTTTGAATGGTATTTCATTGCTATGTACCCATACAAGCTATATACAGGGAACACGAGCGCCGTGCCACGAACACTGAGTCGAGGTGCGCACCACACGCTACGAAGGCTTACTGCTTCTGCCTTGAACCCGATTTTAAACCTCATTTTCTTGCAGGGTGAGTAGGACAAAAAAACGGGAGAGAGGAGGTACATGCCTTCGTGGGGAGTCGAACCCCGCCGCTCCTGATAAACATTTCAAGTACAGTGGATATTAGACACTGGATTGAGGTGCGCACCGTGCGCTACGAAGGCTTATTCTATTTACTTTTGTGCCCGATCTTAAACCTCACTTTCTTGCTGGGTGAGCTGGACAAAAAGGCCAACGGCCCACTTATTTATGCCTTTGCGAGGACAAATTCCATTACGCGCCGCGGCATGCTTTCGTGGAGAGTCGAACCCCAAGCCTCATTAGATCAATACGAAACTTATCAACTATTGAATTGAGATTCGCACCGTGCGCTACGAAGGCTTGTTGTCCTTACTTTGCCCTTCTTTATACAGATTTCTTTGTGGGTTGGGTGAGAGGCAAAAAAGGTCAAATCAATACACGACCATGCTTTTGTGGAGAGTCGAACCCCGTGCCTCATTAGAATAGCAAGAACCAATGTTCATTGAGTTGAGGTGCGCACCATGCGCTACGAAGGCTTACTGCACTTTTTTTTACCTGATTTTATTCTACAATTTCCTTCGGCAGTATCGGGTGGGGGCAAAAATAGGGAAATCGAAAAATAGGACCCATGCTCTCATGGGCCGTACCTCATTATCAGATTCTGGTGTGAGGTGAGGTGCGCACCGTGCGCTACGAAGGCTTACTACTTCTACCTTGAACCCGATTTTAAGGCCCACTTTCAGAGTGGGAGACGACAGGCAAAAAAAACTCCCTCAGTGAGCCGACACTTCAACATAAATGCTGTGAGGTGTTGGCGAGGTGCACACCGTGCGCTACGAAAGTTTGCTTTGGACTGAGATTTGTACAGATTTTTCGTGGACTCAGAGCCAAAAAATGTTTTCCTCCACTATGCCTTGTAGGGAGTTGAACCCCGCTCCTCATGAACATTTTGCCGCCTTATGTTCATGAATTTGTGGTGCGCACCATACGCTACGAAGGCTTATTGCTTCTACCTTAAACCCGATTTTAACCCTCACTTTCTTGAAAGGTTGGGTGAGAGGCAAAAAAGGTCAAATCAGTTGCGCGACGCATGCTTTCGTGGGGAGTCGAACCCCGTGCCTCATAAAACTCATTTGTTTGTGCAGTATGAATGTGAGGTGCGCACCGTGCCCTACAAAGGCTTTATTGTACTTAAATTATCTTGCTTTTCATATAGATTTTCTGCAGGGCGGGGTAGGGGCAAAAACGATCAAATGAGTCCCGGTCCTCATGAATGTGAGGTGCGCACCGTGCGCTACGAAGGCTTGTTATACTTATTTTTTACCTTCTTTGAAACCTCACTTTCTTGCACGGAGGAAAAAGAAACATCAATATTCCATAAGCCTTCGTGGGGAGTCGAACCCTAAGCCTCATTACACTGAAGCTCGACCAATAATTGAGGTGAGGTGCGCACCGTGCGCTACGAAGGCTTGCTGCACTTACTTTGTACCTTCTTTTAAACCTCGCTTTCTTGCACGGAGGAAAAACATCAATATTCCATAAAGCATTCGTGTGGAGTCGAACCCCGTGCCTCATAAATTCTATTTTGGCCGCATGAATGTGAGGTACACACCGTGCGCTGCGAATGCTTGTTATACTTATTTTGTACCTTCTTTTAAACCTCACTTTCTTGCTGGGTGAGTAGGACAACAAAAACAGCGGATAAGCTCCATGCCTTTGTGGGGAGTTGAACCCCGGACCTCATTATACTAGAGCTCGCGCCCTGAATTATTGAGGTGAGGTGCGCACCATGCGCTACGAAGGCTTACTGCTCCTACCTTGAACCCGATTTTAAGCCTCACTTTCTTGAAAGGTTGGGTGAGAGGCAAAAAAGGTCAAATCAATACACGACTATGCTTTCGTGGGGAGTCGAACCCCGGTCCTCATGATCAAGTTCCTCGTCACTAATGAATTTGAGGTGCGCACCGTGCGCTACGAATGCTTGTTCTAGTTATTTTGTCTTTCTTTTTATTGTACAACTTTCTTCTGCAGGGTTGGGTAGCGACAAAAAGAAGATGTTAACCGATGCATGCCTTCGTGGGGAGTCGAACCCCGTGCCTCATGAACCACTTTTCATTCCTACAGAATTGGAGTGGGGTGCGCACCATACGCTACGAAGGCTTGTTATACTTATTTAGTACCTTCTTTTAAACTCACTTTCTTCGCTGCGTGGAGAAAAAAGATGAAGAACAACTTTTCGAAGCCTTCGTGGGGAGTCGAACCCCCAGCCTCATTACACTAGAGCCCGAGACAATTATTGAGGTGAGGTGCGCACCGTGCGCTACGAAGGCTTGTTTCCCTTCCTTTGAACCCGATTTTAAACCTCACTTTCTTGAAGGGTTGGGTGGGAGGCAAAAAAAGGGCTAAGCGATACATCGCAATGCCTTCGTGGGGAGTCGAACCCCGTACCTCATAAATTCATCCTCTCGGCGGTATGATTGTGAGGTGCGCACCGTGCGCTACGAAGGCTTGTTTCCCTTCCTTTGAACCTGATTTTAAACCTCACTTTCTTGAAGGGTTGGGTGGGAGGCAAAAAAAGGGCTAATCAATACTTGAGTCATGCTTTCGTGGGGAGTCGAACCCCCGGTCCTCATAATCAGAGGATTTTGCCCGCAGAATTGGAGTGAGGTGCGCACCGTGCACTACGAAGGCTTATTTGCTTTCCTTTGAACCTGATTTTAAACCTCACTTCATTGCAGGGTGAGTAGGACAAAAATAAACCCGAGAATCATATGCCGTCGTGGGGAGTCGAACCCCAAGCCTCATAAATTTACACCGCGCCTTTGTACGGATGTGAGGTGAGCACCGTGCGCTAGGAAAGCTTGTTCTACTTACCTTGTACCTTCTTTTAAACGTCGCCTTCTTGCACGGAGGAAAAAGAAACACCAATACTTGGATAAGCCTTCGTGGGGAGTCGAACCCCAAGCCCCATTACAACCGGGACATTAACTATTGAGGTGAGGTGCGCACAGTGCGCTACGAAAGCTTAAGGTACTTACCTTGTACCTTGTTTTAAACCACAATTATTCCGCTAGGTAAGAGGCAAACATCTTCACGACCAGTAAGAAAGCCTGTGGGAATCAAACCCCATGCCTCATTAGATCGATACATTTACCAATTATTGTATTAAGGCGCGCACCATGCGCTACGAAAGCCTGTTGTCTTTTACTCGCCCCCTTCTCTTATTCTACCATTTCTTTCCGCAGGGTTGGGGCGGGAGAAAAAAAAGCTTGCAGCAGCTATGATAGCCCACTATGCCTTCATGAGGAGTCGAACCCCAAGCCTCATTGACTACAACGGTTTTTGGATATTGAATTGAGGTACGCACCGTGCGCTACAAAGGCTTGTTATACTTATTTTGTGCCCTGTTAAACCTCGCTTTCTTGCTGGGTGAGTAGGGCAAAAATCCAAATGGCCCAATTGGTCATGCCTTATAGGGAGTCGAACCCCGGACCTCATTACACTAGAGCTTGAGATCAATAATTGAGGTGAGGTGCGCACCATGCGCGACGAAGGCTTACTGCTTCTACCTTGAGCCCGATTTTCTTGAAGAGTTGGGTGAGAGGCCAAAAAGGGCGAATTCTTTCTTAACTATGCCTTCGTGGGGAGTCGAACCCCGGTCTTTATGCGACTCAGAGTTTACGGAAACTGAGTGAGGTGCGCACCGTGCGCTACGAAAGCTTGTTATACTTATTTTGTACCTTCTTTTAAACCTCACTTTCTTGCACGGAGGAAAAAAGAAACATCAATATTCTGACAAGCCTTCGGGGGGAGTCGAAGCCCGTGCCTCATGAACCAAGACAAGATTCACGGAGTACGGATGATGAGATGCCCACGCCGCGCTACGAAGGTTTACTTTGGACTGAGATTTGTATAGATTTTTCTCGTGGAATCAGAGGCCAAAAACAATATATACAACCAATGCCTCCGTGGGGAGTCGAACCCCGTGCTTCATCGAAGTACAAAATCCCATATACTGGATTGAGGTGCGCACCGTGCGCTACGAAGGCTTGTTTCCCTTCCTTTGAACCCGATTTTAAACCTCACTTTCTTGAAGGGTTGGGTGGGAGGCAAAAAAAGGGCTAATCAATACACCATCCATGCTTTCGTGGGGAGTCGAACCCCGGTCCTCATAATCAGAAGATTTTGCGGCAGAATTGGAGTGAGGTGCGCACCGTGCACTACGAAGGCTTATTTGCCTTCTTTTGAACCTGATTTTAAACCTCACTTTCTTGAAGGCCCGTTGGGTGGGAGGCAAAAAAAGGTCAAATGTTGAAACACATTCATGCTCTCGTGGGGAGTCGAACCCCGGTCCTCATGATCAGATCCCGGTATCTGCAGAATTGGAGTGAGGTGCGCACCGTGCGCTACGAAGGCTTATTATACTTACTTTTGTACCTTCTTTTAAACCTCACTTTCTTGAAAGGTTGGGTGAGAGGCAAAAAAGGGCAAAAAATATAACTTGTACAAGTCATGCTTTCGTGGGGAGTCGAACCCCCGGTCCTCAATAAATCACACACACTCAATCCTGAGCTATGAAACTGAGGTGCGCACCATGCGCTACGAAGGCTTGTTATACTTATTTTGCAGCTTCTTTTAACCTTACTTTCTTGCACGGAGGGGAAAAAAATCATCAAATTCTGACAAGCCTTCGTGGGGAGTTGAACCCCGGACCTCATTACACCTACTGAGCCTTTATATGGATGTGAGGTGCGCACCGTGCGCTACGAAAGCTTATTGTGCTTACTGTGTGCTTTGTTTCAAACTCGCTTCTTGCGTGGCAGAAAGAAAAACTCGATCAGCTCAGTTATGCCTTCGCGGGAAGTCGAACCCCGATCCACAATACATCCGATAAGGCTGAAAGCTAATAGATATGATTGTGTGGTGCGCACCGTGCGCTACGAAGGCTTATTTGCCTTCCTTTGAACCTGATTTTAAACCTCACTTTCTTGAAGGGTTGGGTGGGAGGCAAAAAAGGGCTAATCAACACAACACCATGCTTTCGTGGGGAGTCGAACCCCGGACCTCATAAACTGATATGTCGCTCATGATGAATGTGGGGTGCGCACCATGCGCTACGAAGGCTTAGTGTACTTACTTTGAGCCCGATTTTAAACCTCACTTTCTTGCTGGGTTGGGTAGGGGCAAAAAAGGTGAAATGAACAGCCCATACATGCCTTCGTGGAGAGTCGAACCCCAAGCCTCATAAACCGTCCATTATTATCGATGCATAGATGTGAGGTGCGCACCGTGCGCTACGAAAGCTTATTCTACTTATTTTGTACCTTCTTTTAAACGTCACTGTCTTGCACGGAGGGAAAAAAAACAACACTACTCGGATAAGCCTTCGTGGGGAGTCGAACCCCAAGCCTCATAAACCGTCCACGGTTATCGCTACATGGATGTGAGGTGCGCACCATGCGCTACGAAAGCTTATTGTGCTTACTGTGTGCTTTGTTTTAAACTCGCTTTCCCGCATGGCGGAAAAAAAAACTCGGTAACTTCAAAACCATGCCTTCGCGGGGAGTCGAACCCCGGTCCTCATGACGAGAGAAACATCGCGGAATTGGAGTGAGGTGTGCATCATGCGCTACGAAGGCTTATTGTCCTTCCTCCGTCGCTCCTTTTATTTCCACAATTTCCGTCCCCTTTCAGATCCACTCAATTTAATTGCTGATTCGCATCTAATCAGATCTAATCATATCTCTCGCCGCGGCGAACAGCCTAATAGTAAATCCTTACTCAGCCTAAAATAAAGCTATTTGCGGGTGTATATCACATGCTGGTGTCTCCCCCAGAAAAAACACATGCCCGCGTGAGGCAGAGTCTTTCCACGACCACCACGACGACGACGGGCTGCCCAGTCTCCTCTCCGGGATTCTACAATACAAAACACGAACAGGAATACTACCAGGAATACTACGAATAACGCAGGCGGGCAATGAACCTGGAGCTCGAGGACGAAGATGTGCGGATCGCGGTGCGCGCGCTAGGGGACATGCGCAGCGGGGCCCAGCAGAAGCCTGAGGGTAATAGTAATAATAACAGCGGTGCGCCTTTCTTTCTTTTTACCAGTACTGGTATTCAAATGGAATAATACTACTAGGATTCGCATTCCCCACCGCGACTCCCACCCCAAATTCGCATTCAAGGAACTCACCACGGAGCAGTACAAGTCACACACCTGCGCTGTCGCTCTCGCTCGCGTCGACGCATCCGTCCGAGTCGCCGCCGCGCACGCCGCCGCCCGACGGCGAGGAGCAGAGTGATCGTGATCGTGATGCCACACAACAGCCGTACTCGAGCCTCGCGCGAATGTCCAGTCTGCCGCTCGTGAGCGGCGCGCTGCGCGTGTATGAAGCAGGAAAGGCCAATTCGCGGGTCGTGCAGGTGCGCGTTTCTTGTCCCCGATTTTTTATTTTTAATCGATAATAAATCAAATTGCGACAGTACACCTCGACGCTGGTGAGCACCTCGCTGCGGCATGCGAGCAGTCGGCTGCCCGCGGGCTCGGGCGAGCGCATGGACGAGTTTGCGGGCGGCGTGTTGGATAGGGTGAGTGCTTCTTTCTTTCATTCCATTCTCTTGCTCCTCTATCCCATCCCATCCCATCCCATCCCATCCCACTCCCTTCCTTCCATCGCACCCCACGCGCGCGCGCATCACCCCGTGTTTCTCCCTCGCCTCTCAGCGCATGCATTGCATCGATCGCACCCCGACTCGCCGCATGTGATTGATCCATGGTCGATCGCCCTCGGCCCATACGCCCGTCGTATCGCCCATTATGTACCCCTTCCTACTTTTTCTCAGAGAAAAAATCGATTCACCGCCCCCCTCCTCCCCCCCTTCCACCTATTCCATTCCCTTCCCTCCACTCGTTTGTGCTCATCCCCCCTCCCCCCAGCTGGACAAATACCGCGGCTCCCCCGCGCCCGCGCCCGCCCCGCCTGTGCGCAGGGGCAAGACCCTCGACGGCTCGCCGGCACCTTCGTTCGATGCACCGCCTTCTGGGTCTGGGTCTGCCTCTACTTCGTCTTCGACGTCTACGCCTGCGTACAGGGGGGCCGAGCGCGACGACGACAATGCGTACATGAACTCGCGCGATGGCGATGGCTACATAAACAACGCCGACGGGGACGAGCGGAGCACTAGTACAAGTATAAGCGGCGCGCCAAGCAAGGGGAAGCGCAAGCGCGGCGCAGACAAGGGCGCGGTGCCGGGGTGGTTGGAGGGTAAGCTTATCTTATCTTGGCGGGTTTTTTTTGGGGGAGAGGGGGACGGCGACGCTTGTGGAGACCTCCTCCGCCCTGCTGTGGGTTTGGAGTTGCCACGGGAAGCGTTGCGATGTGTATGCGTATGCGTATGCGCGGTTTGGAGCGGATGCTTCTGGACGAGCCGCCCTCCCCCCTCCCTTGTGGTTCTGGGTGTGGGCTCGCGTCTGGTGTGCTCGGGGTCGTGTGATGCCTGCCTGACTAGCGAGACGACACCTCGGAGCGTTTGGGTGTGGGCGGTGCGGCGTTTGGCGAGCGTCGGGCGCGCGGATATCGAGCTCGAGCCACCTTCTTCGCGGGAGGTGTGCGTGGTCGTCGAGCATGCGACGCTCTTCTGGTGTGAAGGTGGCGACGGCTCGGATGCGCGGCCTACCTGGCGCGTACACGAGACGGATACGCCGCGCGCACCTGGACCCGCGACGCATGTGGCGAGATCTGCATCGCGGCGCTGTTTGTGCCTGCCGCCCAGTCTGTTCCCATGAGCGCAGCCCGTGAGCGCTGGGCGGGACATGCGCGCCTGCCCTGGCTCTTCCAGCGTCGTCTTCATTCATTCTTTGACATCCATCCTCTTCTGTCTGCTCGGTACACGCATCGCCTTTTTCGATCTTTCTGTCCTTATCGTCCTCCTCCTTCCGTCCCTTCGTCGTCTTTCGCCCCCTCATACACGCTAACACCCCCTCTTTCGCATTGTAGCAACCTCCCCATTCGTCGCCGCGCCGCCCCCGCCCCCGCCGTTCGAGGCATCCGGGTCTGGATCAGGGCACTTCGATTCTTCTGGCGCGGGGGCACACCTCCACCACCGCATCCTCCCGCCGCTGCAGCTCGAGCACCACCACCCCGACGACCAACACCACCATGCGAATAATAATCATCATCAGCAGCAACATAATAATAATAATAGCCAGCAACACCAAGTCGCGCAGCGCAGCCGGTGGCACGCGATGCTGCTCGAGGCGGTGCGTCGGTCTTTCTTTCTTTCTTCCTTCCTTCCTTCCTTCCTTCCTTGCTTGCTTTCCCTCCCCTTTTTTTCGTCTTTCCCCTCATTATTTGTAAGGATCCATGCTGACGGTTATTTTATTTGTTACAGGGCGGGTTGAGCGCGGCGCTGAGCGACGAGAGTATGAGAAGGTTGAGATATGTGTTGGGGTGGTTGCAGGTGCGTGAGGTTTTTTTTTCTTTTGATTTTTTTTTTTTGGGGGGGGGGCGCTTTGGTGGGCGGGGCGCCTAGGCACGAGGAGCGCGGGCGGGGAGGCGATGTGCATGCGGGGCGTGCGTTGGCCATGCGGCGCACCCATTTTCCGGCCGCGTCGTAGCTCGCGAGTACGATAACTCCCCCGTATCCGCATGCCTGCGTGTACCGGTGGCGGTGCCGAAGTGGGTGGTGCGCTGCGCGCACGAGCTCCTGCTGAGTGATGTTCCGTGGTGCGCGTCCACGGTGCTGCACCGCACGCCCCGACTCGCGACGCAGACACCTTTGTAGTTCGCTGCAGCGCTGCACCGCGTTGGAAGGGGGTCGACGCGTAGCGCTCCGTGTGATTGTGGGGCTTGCCGTCGGACGACCGTCTGCGTGGGCTAGGGCCGCCTCTTCCTCGCAGCGGGGTGCTCAGAGCCGTGTCATTTTCCGTGCTTGGGACCTGAGGAGTACGCTTCAGTGGTTCAAGCCTGTGGTGGTGGGTCGGCCTGCGGTTCGTAGCGATACTTTGGGTATGGATGCAAGTCGACCTTGGATGTAGTTGGTTCCGCTCCCTGCCCGTTCGCCCCTTCTTCCCTCCTCTTCTCCTTCTCCGCTCTACACATATACTAATCCATGATTCTATTACACAGTACGCAACGCAGCACATCGACGCGCAGATCCTCATCCTGCGCGACTTCATCGCCAGCCTCGGCGACCCTTCTTCCGGCGACGCGCAATACCCGCCCGACCACCCCGACTACCAGCCGCAGCATATCACGCCGGACCACCTGCGCACGCTCGCGCACCTGCGCAGCGACATCGTGCACACGATCCGGCAGGTCGTCGGCGTGATCAGCAAGTATGCAGGCGGGGCGCTGCCGGAGCCCGCGCGGGGGCGGGTGCGGGGGTTTATTTTGGAGCTGCCGAGGAGGTTTGGGGAGGGGGGCGCGGCGGCGGGTGCGGCGGGTGGGGGTGCGGCTGCGGGCGGGGGCAGTGCGGGTGCGAGTGGGAGCAGTGCGACGGGGACGGGGACAGCTGTGAGGCGGGAGATGCGCAGAGAGCGCGGGACGGGGGTGTCGAGCCCGGGGTCGCCTGTGGGGTCGCGCCCGGGGAGTCCGCAGGCGCTGCGGAATCGACATGGGGGCGGCGCGGGGCATAGTCGGCACGGGTCGGCGTCCGGGGAGGTGGAGGCGAGCAAGGCGGTTGCGGCGGCACGGAGGGTGCTGACGCTCGCGACGGAGAGCTTGGACATGATGCGGGGGGTGACGGCGGTTGTGGGGGATAGCTTGGATAGGGCCGATGCGTGAGTGCTCTCTTCCTTCCCTGCATCAA
Organism: Mycena rebaudengoi; assembly: GCA_029282285.1. Lineage (NCBI taxonomy): Eukaryota > Fungi > Basidiomycota > Agaricomycetes > Agaricales > Mycenaceae > Mycena > Mycena rebaudengoi. The sequence continues at coordinate 413,805 of JARJCX010000086.1, forward strand.
TCCTATCTTGATACTGATTGCACCACGTTGCAGATGGGTCGACCGCCTGCGTACGGTGGGGATCCAGCGCGGGATGGACGGGCTCGCGCTGCCCGAGGGGGGGATGCCGATGTCGCCGCAGACGTGGGGCGGCGAGGAATCGGGGGCGCGGAGTGCGGGGAGCTTGGGGGGCACGTCCGGGATGGGCACACCGGGCAGTATGGGGTTGCGCGTTGGCAGCAGCAGCATGCCGCCGACGCCGGGCGGGGACGCGCCGAGCCCAGGCTTTGGGCTGGGCGGGATGAGCTTGGAGTCGGGGCCGGGTTCGCCGGCGCCTCTTGAGGAGGAGGAGCGGCGCGAGCAGCAGCAGCATCGGGAGCAGCGCGAGTGGGAGCGGGAACGAGCGCAGATGGAGAGCAGACCGCGCCCTGAGTCGCGGATGGATGTGGATGGATGAAGCCACGCCCTTTCTTTCTTTCTTTCTTTTCCTTTTCTTGCATGCAACTACTACTCTCGCTTGGCTCGTTCCTACATTCATACCACATATCATACAGACATACCACCGCGCTTGATTGCTTATTTGTTGTAACCTCATTCCGCCCACTCTCCTTGCATCCTACATGGACATTACGATTATCGCCATCTCTCTCCCACCAACTCATTTTTGTTGTTCCTTTACTTGACACATAACTTATCCTATTTTGCGGTCTGCCCTCGTACATAATACTGTACATTTGAATGTGTATATCAAGGGCTGCATTGACTCTGTCCTTCAAAATCTTTTTGAAATAACCGCGGAAGATGGCAGGGAACAAATCGATTGATAGAAAACCAGTGGATACATCGACGACAGACCGTAAAAGATACACCCAGAAAAAAAAAGAAAAAAAAAATCAAGCCCATGAGCTGCGCTCAATTGGCAGGGAGAATGTAGCCCGCGTCACCCTCGACATGGTACCCCGCCCGCCTCGCATCGTTCACCTCCTGCGGGTCGGTGGTGTAGAAGTGGTCCTGGTTGTTGTACAGGCGCACCAGCTTGACGCTGCCGCAGATCTGCGACGGATAGACATACCCGGTGATGCCTTCCTTCGTGTATTGCCACGCAGCCTTGCGCTCGTTCAGGGACGTGGTGTAGAAGTGGTCACCCGAGCTCGGGTTGTAGGCGCGGTAGAGCGGGACGAGGGTGCGGTCGCCCGCCGCTGCGAAGACGCGGCCGGCGATGCCCTCGGCGGTGTACCCGGAGCGCTGGGCTCTGGCCCGCTCCTCGCGGTCCGTGGTGTAGAAGTGGTCGCCGTTGTCGTTAGGGTGGTAGAGGCGGTAGAGGTTGATGGCGGAGGATGCGGCGGCACAGCGGATCGTACTAACCTTCTGAAGCAAGAAGAAAGAGGTGTCAATAAAATGGGGAAACGATAACAGCTATCGTAGACGTACTGTGCCCGCTGCAGTGGTGTTGACTGGACTGGCGGAGACGTGTCCGATTGCCAGAAGAACTGTGGCGGTGGCGAGGATGGATGTGAAGCCCTTCATATTTAGATGTGAAGAAGTTTTGTTGGTGGGGGATGGGAGTGGGCGGTGAAGGGGAATGAGAAAATATTGGTGTAGCGCACCAGTATTTATACAAAAATACGAAGCGAGACAAGGTTTTGAGACTGCCCCCAAAGGCTGTTCCCCGTATGCGGATGCCGGTTCGAGGGGCCATAATCGAGCGGAAGAACCAAGGAAGAACATCTGCGAGTGAAACTTCCGTCAAACCTGTTCTCCAAGTCACGATCCGCCACCAGCAGGCATGGAGAACATGGAAGGCAGCAACAAATACAATGGCCGAATAGCGACTTCGTAGACCATTTAAACAGCCGCGGCCAGTTATGAGACAACAAGTTCGATATCATTTCCTGCCGATCTGAGGGAGAGCGGTGCCCAAGGCGATGCTCTCTAATAGAATGCGGATTCCAACGGGATGTCGCTGGTTAATACAGCGGTTAATAACGTAAATTTATTTTCCGACACAGCCTTCCCACGCTGTCGGGTGGCTCTCTTCCTCCCACCATCATGGGCATATTCCAATCGCTTTCGAGCCTCTATTGTCCGTCTAAAGACTTTGCACTCTTGCACGACTCACGATCCATTCAGGGCTCATATCAACCTTGTCGATCCTGCTGATCTCTGCGTGCCTATTAACGATCGTCAACTTTCCCAGTGAATTCAATGACATAGGCAAGCCCACCCGTTTGCCCCAACCAATGCAACTAAGCCTGCAAGATAGGATTTTCGCAAGTCCTCATGATAGGTTTTGCGGTGCTCGCCCTTGCCATAACGCATGTTCTGTGCGTACCCCATAATATCTGCAAACATTCACGGCACTCCCAACCCTTCAACTAGACGCGTAGCCATGCATCGCACAGATTGGGCACTCTCCCGCGTTAACGGCCACATCGTGTTCCTCAAGACTCATGTCATGCGGCCCGGTTTTGCTACTGGTGTGTACAAAGCCTGGATCTATGCATATAAACCGACACCTCACCCGTGCATTTAATTGACAGCGTTCCTCGCCACGGCGCTCATAGCTGTACCAACTGAACCGCCACATACTGTAATCCCGTCTTGTGTCGCTGCCAAGTTCATGCACGGCGGATGCGCTCTACTCGTGGTCGACGTCACTCTTTGTCTAGCCATCGCCCTGATCGGTGAGTCCCAGCATTGAATGCCATGCACCGCAATAGATTAAATATTCATAATACCTAGTGCGCACTGTGATCCACAGAATCCATTCCAGCGCGATTGCGATTCACGGCGACGGGATGGCTGCGCTCCCGCCCCAGTTTGTCCCGGCGTGGACGGTGGGGACTATTGCAGAGATTGACAAGTCCCTGAGAGCGCGATGAGTAGGGAGCAGTTAGTGGTAGGCAAATTTCCTGTTCTAGGAATCGTGGACGTCTGTCTGTGTACTTATTCAATGGACTCTGTTGGCATATAATCGATGGACCCGACTAACTGCCTCAATATGCCGAGAGAAACCGTCAAAAAATTGTTACTTTCCGAACCAAGGAACCACGCGATTTGGTCGTGGGATCCGCGGTCATGAGACTGCAGTGACTTCCATTCCAGTCTTATCGACGCGTCGAAACGGGTCAATTTCCTGCAAATGTTCTGGTTTAGCTTCCTGTGAGGATTTAAACCAATTTCCCTGAATGATGCCCTTAGTCATGGCAGCTGTCCTTGAATCTATCCCACTCCCTCTCAAGCCTCTACAGTTCGTCTACGACTTGGTATCCTTGCGTTATTCATAGTTCATCTGTTCCCTCATGAGCTGACAAAAGCGATGAGAAACTTTTCGGCCTTGTGTTCTGCGGGCAGTACTGGCAGCACGGCGACATTTGTTCTCTGGAGGTTGGAGCGCTGAACATTCAATTGTCCCTGATTCTTCGCTGCCAGCTTGTCTTGAGAGTTCTCGCGTGCGTGCAAGGATGGCGGAAGCAGTGCTGGAGTGATGTCTCAACAGATTTGGCTACTTTTTATAGACCCACTAGTCGCTCCCCGTGAATAAATTCACGGGGCCATGCTGCTTGCTCTGTGGAGCGTCGGCCGGTTGGTTCCCACCTAGGTTACAGTATTTCCCATTCGCTTGCAACCTGTTGCTTGTTCCCCGCTTGCCCGCCGCTTGTTCCTTGCCTGCCTAGTATTACCGGCCAGAAAATCCGGGAGCATAATATGCAATTCAGCCTGTATCCCTCCCTGATTCGATTTCCCTGAAAAAATCTGCCTGTATGGGGCCCCCAAAAGAGTGCCGGGTGCCTGACAAAAATTTCCCACCCTCCTACCCTCTTTCCATGATATATGGTGCAGAGGGAGGAGGCCAAAAAAAGAGTGCACCGATTTTGGCCTTAGGCCAGCCCAGCTAAGTATGCCCCCGAAAACACTGCTTGCCTGCCGGTTTGGGCCAAATCCAAGTTGACACATCTGTGCCCATAACACATAGCAAGTTCCCCTGAAAAGAGTTTTGAAGAGCACCAGTATTCATTGACTTATAGTTATTTTACTCCAGATGTTTGAAAAGTTTTTAAAAGCGTAAAGATCCCCGGAGCTCCTCCTCCTCCTCCTCCTCCTGGTCACAGTCTCAGTTCAGAGTCCTGTTGCATTGAGATCGCCCAAGGCGAACGCAATACGTATGGGCATAGACGGAGCGAGCTTAGATAGACCTTGAAATTCGCTGTTGAAGTGGTGGTGGTGGCAAAGACGGAAAACATCGGAGTTTGAATCAGTTCCCGCGCTTTGAACGTTGAACTCCGATCTGAAAAATATCCCGAGATCCGCCCCAATAGTTCTGTGATCCTCAGATATCTTTCTTACACATCTCCAGTAAAATAGTACAACCCGACAAGCAACCACTCAGGACGAACAAATTAACATTCCGGAAAACGCGAAAACAAGTTTGAGCATGTTGAACAGAGTTGAACAACAGAGGAAAAGTTTCGATTGAGAGCTACAAAGAAAATAGGGGCGCACTACTTTAACACAGAGACCGTAAGAGATAAACCCAGAGCCAAAAAAAAACGAAGAAAACACGTTGTATGCTCAATTTGCAGGAAGGATGAAGCCAGCGAAACCCTGGCCCTCAGACCTATATCCCGCACGCCTCGCATCGATGACCTCCTGCCCATCGGTGGTATAAAAGTGATCCTGGTTGTTGTACAGGCGGTACAGCGTAACACTGTCGCAGATTCGCGACGGGTAGATGTATCCGGCGATTCCCTCTTTCGCGTACTGCCGGGCGGCGTTGCGCTCCGCAATGGAGGTGGTGTAGAAGTGGTCGCCCGACCGCGGGTTGTATAGGCGGTAGAGCGGGACCAGGGCGGGAGAGTCCCGCTGCGAGGTGAAGACGCGTCCGGTAACGCCTTCGGCGGTGTAGCCGGAGCGCAGGGCCCTCCGGCGTTCCTCGCGGTCGGTGGTGTAGAAATGATCGCCATTGTCGTTGGGGTGGTAGAGGCGGAAGAGGTCGGTGGCAGCGGATGGGTCGGCACAGCGGATCGTGAGGCGGTTCTGAAGAAAGAAAGAATATTAGTGGACTGAGTGAAGGATTTCAGGTGACGGTCGACGTACTGTGTCCGTGGCGGTGGTGTTGGCCACTGTGGTGGTGTTGACTGGGCTAGCAGAGATGTGTCCAACTGCCAGTAGAACAGTGGCAGTGGCGAGGACAGAGATGAATCCCTTCATGTTTAGATGCGAGAAAGTTTATGTTGGTGGGGAGGTTGTGGTGGATGAAAGTGGGCGGCGAAGGGGAGTGAGGACTTGTTGGAGGAGCATTCCGATATTTATACAAAAATCGATATTTTGAGACTGCCCCCAGAGGCTGTTTTCCGTGCGCGGGTCAGCCATAATCGAGCGGAAGAACGTCTGCGAGTGAAACTTCCTTGAAAACTTTTCTCGCGATCATGCCGCAGCCAGCGATCATGATGACTTGTCGTAGACCAGCAAGCTGAACAACGACCGCATAGTGTGAGCCAGTTCTGATAGTGATGCAATGGCTTGACTAATAATCTCAATTCGCGCCGATCTGCGGGATGGGAAAAGAAATGCCCTCAAGTTGAATTCGTGCAGATGCGGATGTAGGAAGAGGTGTGTCTTTTGCGCACAGCCGACTGTCTCAGTCCCTTACCGAGATCGCCTGAGAGGCGAGGGCCGAGGCGGCTCCCAGTGGATGGTATGAGTGGTTTGGTGGAAGAGGCAATAATATGAGAATGGACAATGAGAGATTTTACAGAGCCTTGAAATTGGCGCAAAAGGAAAGTATCGGAGTTTGAACTTTATTCCCACGCTTTGGCTGGGGAAGGCCCCTATTCCCTCTTTCATGTGATTCTTCCAAAATTTTGGGGATCGGCGAATGGCATGTGAATTCTTTTCGGTTGGGGATTGATGAATGAGGTCAGATTGGCGCGTTATCTTATCCGGCGAACGATTGATGACCTTTATCTTATCCGGCGAACTTATCTTCGATCAACGGAACGGAGTTTAAACATCCCTTCTCTTACACCACGATGTCCGTCAGCACCAGTACTACCGTATTCCGGGTTCAAGAGCTTTGTGACCACATTCTAGAATTCGACACTAAGACAGGACGCGATGACGACCTCAAAGCTTGCGCCCTGTCGTGTCGTAACTTTTGCTATTCCGCACAGACCAACTCTTCCGCGACATCATCTTATATCCATTTATACTAGGGTCTCCGAGTCGAGTCCTCCTTGGCATGTGGCGGTTGTCCGCCTCTGCTCTTGCCTCACGCTCTCTCCTCACCTCATCTCCTACATCCGCCGCCTCAGTACTTCTGTGCCGACCCCGACATACTCGCGTTGCTGTCGACTATCTCCTTCTCGAACCTCAATGAGATCAAGTTGATCATGAATGTAGATAACTGCGATACCGCAAAAGGCGTATCCCCGTTGGTGCGGGACCTGATCGGTCTGCCATCCCTGCGTAGGGTTGAGGTCAGCAACCTCCTTGCACAGTGCGAAGACCTCGAGGCAATGTTTAGTAGCCCCACACTCGCGGTCACGGAGCTTTCTTTCAATTTTGTCCGAATTGTGGTTCCTTCGAGCAAACCAACCAGACCCGGTGGGCAAATCCAGCGCCCTGCGGTCAAATATTTGAAACTTATGCATTCGGCGCGCCTTACTGAGTGGTTTGTTCATCCGGGATGTCCATTCGACGTTTCGCACTTGATGGACGTTGAAATACACTCATCGATGACCGGGAACCTCCGCGAAGTACTCAATTGCTCAGTGTTAAGCGATTAAAAATGCAGGCTGGTACGTTTTTACGCGTCCATTACTTGGCTGGAATAACTCACTAGGATACGCAGCGGATGCACCGGAAATCAGTCTTGACTCCATTCCAGCACTCACCTGCCTCCACCTCACCACCGAAAAGAAGAGTCTCGAGAACATCGCGGCCATCCTGTCGCAAATTACCGCGGCTACGCTCATCAACACCGCCATTGTGGAGATGGTGGTGATCGAGGACGAGGTAGTCCAGATACTCCAGAATCTCGATGCCGTGGTTGCCAGCCTTAGTTCGCTGCATCGATTCGAAGTTCGGTTGGACTGTTATGAGTATGAGCTTTCGGCGCGCGGCATGGAGGGGGTGGCACGCCGAGTCAAGGATTGCTTCCCTCAAGTATTTTCGAAAGGAATCCTGTGTGCAACACACTACAGGAGAGGAGGTGCGATTTCTGTGCTCATTTATTTCTGACACTGAATTATAACAGTGAGAATGAGCTATCTCGTTGGAGGCAATAATTGATTATCTCTTATCTTTCAATTGCTACGTCTGCGGTTCTTCCGTCTACATACTTCCGAAGCCATGACCTGACCAAATCTGCCCCGTTCTCGCATGAAACATTTTCGGATACTTCCCAGAAGAGCTCCACACCGACGCTGATCTCTTCTTTCACCACCTCAGCTCTTAATATGCGCCCATAGGAAGCCGCCCATTTATTTAGTCCCTCTTGACCAGTTTTACCTTAGCGATCCTGGATGGACAGAGATTGTTTTAGGTACCCCATTACTTCGTCATGTCCTCGATCTTGCCTGTGGCGATTTCGTAACTTACTCCCAAGTCTCTGCCAGTTTAACAAAAGAAAGACGCCGAAATGCGAACTTGCTTCCCTTAAAAACCCGCAGGCTATTATCCTAATGGGTCCCTGAGTGTTTCAACGCGTCGCACAGACGCCGATTCCGAATCCGACGAGGACTGGTAATAGTGCTAATGTTTTCAGTTGCGAAGCATAACGAAAATCTGATTCCTTTAAAATTCGAAGTCGGGTGATCGAAAAAATATATTCATCGGTCCGCAAGCCGCCACCCATCGATATATTTTTGGGGGAATAAAGTACGAGGGGTAGAGGCGGGGTGGGGTAATAGGTAGATTGTACAAAGTGGGTGAGTGGGTGGTGCAACGAAGGACGGCGGCGAAGGTGGCCGCACACACGGTGAATAATCGACCAATCACATGCGAGAGGTGAAATGTGGAGGGTAGGCAGGCATGGAAGAGATGGGGTGGGAGCAAGAGATGGAACGGGAGCAAGAGAATGGGATGAAAGAAAGAAGCGCTCGCAAAGAAGCACTCACCCTATTCAACACGCCGCCCGCAAACTCGTCCATGCTGCTCGCGTGCCGCAGCGAGGTGCTCACCAGCGTCGAGGTGTACTGGCAACATTAAAGAAACATAAAAATAAAAAATCGAGGGCAAGAAGAGAACGCAAACGCGCACTTGTACGATCCTCGAACTGGCCTTTCCCGCCTCGTACACGCGCAGCGCGCCGCTCACAAGCGCCAGACTCGACATGCGCGCGAGGCTCGAGTATAGCTGTTGCTGTCGTGCGGGTTCACGATCGCTGTTACTGTGCTCCTCGCCGTCGGGCGGCGGCGTGCGCGGCAGGACGGCTGCGTCGACGCGAGCGAGAGCGACAGCGCGCGCGTGTGGCTCGTGCTGCTCCGTGGTGAATTCCTCGAATGCGAATTATGGGTGGGAGGTGCGGTGGGGAACACGAATCCTACATAGTATTCCACTTGAATACCAGTACTGCGGAGATATGATTAGATCTGATTAGATGCGAATCGGCAATTGAATTGATTCAGAGGCGTGGGAATGCGGTGAATTCAAAGGGAACAGAAATTATGGAAATAAAAGGAGGGACGAAGGAAGTACAATAAGCCTTCGTAGCGCACGGTGCGCACCTCAATCATATTCAGGCGCCGGCTCCAAATCAGAGGTATTGTGGAACGGGGTTCGACACCCCGCGAAGGCATGCTGCCTTGTGCCCTTTTTCTCCTATCCAGCCCCTGAAGAAAATTGTACAATAAAAGGAGAGACCGGGTAAGTACAACAAGCCTTCGTAGCGCATGGTGCGCACCTCACATTCATACGGCACGAGAAATCAGTTTATGAGGGCACGGGGTTCGGCTCCCCACGAAGGCTTAGCGAGTCCTCGTTTCACCTCCACGAAGGAAAGCAAGGTATAAAAATAGGCAAAAAAATGAGTCAATAAGCGTTCGTAGCCCATGGTGCGCACCTCAGTTTCATATCTTGACAGTGTGATGTATTGAGGACCGGGGGTCGACTCCCCACGAAGGCATGAATCCAGGCCTTCCTATTTTTTTGTCCTACTCATCCTGCAAGGAAGTGAGGTTTAAATGAGGTAGAAATTAAATACAATAAGCCTTCGTAGCGCACGGTGCGCAAATTCATTCATGTTGAAGTGTCTTCTCATTGAGGCAGGGGGTTTGATTCCCCACGAAAGCATGCTGGGGGAGCTTTGTCCTGTCTCTCCCACGCTGCAAGGAAGTTAGGTTTAACAAGGCACCAAGTAAGTAGAATAAGCTTTCGTAGCGCATGGTGCGCACCTCACCCAAATAATATCTATATCCATCCAATGAGGCATGGGGTTCGACTCCCCACGAATGCGTGGACTTTTCGTTTCATCTTTTTTGACCTACCCAACCCTGCGAGAAAGTGAGGTTTAAAAGATGGCTGAAAGGAAGGGAAATAATCCTTCGTAGCGGGTGGTGCACACCTCACGATTATTCGCGCGAGGTAGAACACAAGTTTATGAGGACCGCGGTTCGACTCCCCACGAAGGCTTTGTCGATCTTCTGGCATAGCTTTTTCCTGCGTAAAGGAAGAGAAATTGTAGGATAAAACTAGGTGAAAATCAAGTACAACAGCCATTCGTAGCGCACGGTGCACACCTCAACTCAGTGTTGGTGTCTTGCTGTTCTAATGAGGACCGGGGTTCGACTCCCCACGAAAGCACTGCGTCATACACATCGCATCGTCTTTTTGCCTTTGTCCTCCCACAGAAATCTTGTATAAAAAGCAGGACAAGATAAGTAGAATAAGCCTTCGTAGCGCGTAGTGCGCACCTCAATACAATGATTGATAATAAACGCATCGATCTAATGAGGCGCGGGTTTCGATTCCCAACGAAAGCATGGTCGCAAAATGATTTGCCCTTTTTGCGTCTCACCCAACCCTTCAAGAAAGTGAGGGGGTTCAAGGTAGAAGCAGGAGGTTCTCTTTTATAATAGCTGCCCTGCATTGTCAGGTTAATAATAGGAAGACGTTCGAGGACCCGGGTGGCATGAACCTCAGCGTACAAATGCATATGGAGTACTTCGATTCCTGCGTTCACCTTGACCCCAACTTCCACGAGGCAGATGTATGGAGCAGTGTCGTCATCCTAACTCAAATGAACATCTTTTGATTGTGTATCTTGGCCTGATCGTTTCACAAGCGAAAAAAATGGGCGATTATATTCATTCTGTTTTCTAAAGCTCACGACGTTTTCTTCCGGCGAAGTCGGGATTCAGAAGCCCTGTTCGTGGTGCCATCCGATGTGGCGGCTTCTTGCACTTTATTACCTACTCTGGCGCAAACACGGTCGGTTCCGGCCAACCAATTGCGCTCTTTACCTTTTTTTATCCGTCCTTCGGTGCACCAGAGAACTTCCTGGCAATCTTCAAGTTTGGGTTTGGCCATGGGGATCCCATTTGAGGACGGAATCCCATCTTTAATTTGGACCTGAAAACGTGTTGTGAGGAGTCCGTACTATTGTGCCCTCTGGGTCTGGAACTGCCCTGTCTAGTTGGAACGACTTTTTTCGATTTTATTTTGCGCACTTCAGCCTCCGGTATCCTCCGGCATTCATTAATACATGTCTGATGCATGTACGTGCAAAAGAATTAAGAGTTCGGGGAGAGGAATGTATAGATAGCTTGTTGCCAGGCATGGTGATCAGAGGGTAATATGGAATACTATGCACTTTTGTCTGTGTCCGCTGATCCCGAAGCCCCAAAAAATTCAGGCGTGTTCTTAAACAATGAAAAATAGTTTCTGCCTCCTCAGAATATGTTCACTGAACGATGTGCCCATGCCCTGCGCAGGGAGGTGCAAAACGTATGACATGCAGTGACAATGTGGCTCTCTCGCCCAAGTCGTAGGCACATCGTTCTGGAAACAGATTCCGAAGAGACCGAAACCTTTTTTTATTGTGTAAGAATATGCTTGATTTTTTTCGGAGCTTCGGAATGAGCGGACACGGAGAATTTCGGTAGTATTCCGTATTACCCTCTCATCAACACACCCGGCAACGAGCTAACCATACTTTCCCCTCGCATAATCTCTTAGTTCTTTGCACGTACATGCATCAGGCATGTATTAATGAATGCCGGAGGATACCGGGGGCAATGATGCACAGAATAAAATCAGAAAAGTTGTTCCAGCTAGACAGGGCAGTTCCAGACCCATAGAGCACAGTGCTCTAAAGTATACCTAAGAGTTCAGAAACGGGGTTTCTGAGAAAATGATTTTTTCTATGAGTAGGTTCTTGCAGGGTGGGGGTTTTGGTGTTTCTGGCACGTCGATCTCCAGATTGGCTGATCCAAAAAATCCAGACCAAATTCCTATGGATAGCTGATATATACTAACCCCCCCTCTTATCTGGGTCAAAACGGCCGGCTGGAGGCTTCTTCGTGAGATATTGAGGTCCCATCATTCCTATTACCCAATTTGGGAATTCCATCAAAGGCTTTTTGTGACCTGACTTCATCGTCTTTTAACGAGAAAAGTTGACAGAACTGTAGGGAGTATATGAAAATGAGGGTGGTCATGTATATCTGAATGACCATTATGGCGCAGTGGAAGGAGAAAAATGCAAAATACGGGACATCGGGCCGATTGGGAGAAGTGGCTAGGTATCTCGGCATCTCCCGGCGCCCACCTCTTGTGACAGCTTCTTCCGACTTAGAATAATCGACCCTCGACTCGTGAGGCAGTATATCTCCGACGATGTCGGACTTCCCAATGAGGAACCGAAGGCGGATCATTTGAATGGTACCACCGAGAAGTGCGCAGCGGGTGCCGCGTGAATTCACTCCAGAATACTTTTTGAGGCTCACAACAGATCTAGACATGTCTGCCACAAAACTAAAGGGTTAAGTTAATGGGACCGCGCCGGTAATACTACCTACCTACCACACAAAAGTTTAGTGACAGCAAGGCCAAATATAACGTGTCAAATAACACCTTGAAATTCTATGACAAACAACAGGCGCAAAAATGTATCACTATAATAATAATTGATTTAATTCTAAAATCTATCTGTTGAACTGTCTAAATGGTCTGTGTACCTGTATGCGTCTGCGGTGGAATGTCTTTGAACAATGTAAATTTCACTTTATCTCCACCTCGCTAAAAACACATAAAGCGCTGTGTGGGGGAGGTGATTGTCCTTGACTAGACATAAACACTGAAACTCTTGCATACACGAATAAAATGTAGTAAATTTGACATGATGAAACAAGTCTCCCGTATTTAACTTAAGAGAATCACTCTGAGGTACTCAGATGACCCATGATATTGAAAACACAATACCAGAGGCGTGCAACACGAGGGAGTCGACGCATCGAACACATCCCGATCTCAGATCGTGCTGGACCGAATAGAGCCGTAGAATTCTAGAAAAAGAAGCTTGTGTTGATCGACTCAACACTGCGTTGTGAGTGCGGATTTGACTCATGCACTGGGCCCACTGCCGCGCGTCGGCAAGGTTATGTATATAAACCGTACATATAAAGATGCTAACTCCTGCGTTCTTCCTCCCAATGGCCATTCTGACGCTTTTCAACACAATAGTCACTGCGGTGTGTCTCCTCTTCATCATCTATATTCGATATGCTCCTACTCGGCCGCCCCTACCGCCGGGACCGTACAGGTGGCCTATCGTGGGGAACATGTTTAATGTTCCGACGACCTTCCAGTGGAAAAAGTACTTGGAGTGGAGCAAGACATATAGTTCGTCATGCATCAACCTCATCTTCGTATCCGTCACCACAGCCGCTCTTAGATTCCGATATCATCCACTTGAATGTTGTTGGGACGTCCATTATTGTCTTGTGCTCGGCGGAGGCGACGGACGAGCTGCTCCTGAAGCGCTCATCCACATACTCCGACAGGTATCGAACTTCTATTATAATCCTACCTGTTTCTCACGGATTCTTAAGACCGCGAATGCCTATGTTCAAAGAGTTGATGGGCTGGGCTTTTGCTTTCGGTTTGTTTCTCAAGTATTTCTTTGGGAAGCAACTGATGGTCACTTCAGCTGTTATGAAATACGGTACCACCTCGGTGATCTCGAGCAGTGTCGGTACAACACTTACCATTCCTTGAATTTCAGGTCCTGTCTGGTACTCATCGACAGAATCATCATTTGGGTCATATTATTTACCTCGTTTCTAGGCGCGCCCATCGGAAACTATTCCAAGCTACATTTGATCCAATACCATCTCTCACGTTCCGTCCGACACAGCTGGGGGTGGCTCATAACCTTCTCCGACGTCTTCTCCAGGACCGAGGCAATAATGTCATGGAACATTTGAGGCTGTTCGTCACCCGATCATTCATCCTTCCCTCAACACTCACCGTTTCGAAGCATTACCGGAGAAACTATCTTGTCCGTCACTTATGGAATAGATGTACTGCCCAATAACGATCCATACATCGCCCTGGCCGAAGAAGCAATGAGAACCGTCGGGATTGGAACATCCGCCGGAAAATTTGTCGTCGTGGGTCTCATTTTTTTCTTTTCGAGGCGACTAGTAACCGAAATCGCTTGCAGGATGCGATCCCCATGCTGAAGCACGTCCCTGACTGGTTTCCTGGAGCGGGATTCAAGATCCAGGCGAAGGAGTGGAGTAAATTGGCGCGCGCGTCTGTCAACATGCCCTTTGCCGAGGCACAACGAAAGATCGTCCGTATCGCTTGTGCACATTGGTTATTGACTAGTCCAACCTTCGCAGGCCACTGGCACCGCTCAACCGTCTTTCATATCCCAACACTTGCAGGGACAGGACGCGGACAAGGACAAGGAAGATGCTGTGAAGGACGTCGCAGGGACCTTGTACATTGCAGCGTCCGACACGACACTCGCGGCTCTCGGCACCTTTTGCCTGGCCATGTTGGCGAATCCCAAGTCCCAACGTCGGGCGCAGAAGGAGATCGATGACATCACCGGCCTTACCCGTCTTCCCAACTTCGACGACGAGAAATACACGCTATATATGTCCGCTCTCATCAAGGAAGTTCTCCGTTGGCACACTGTGGTCCCGCTCGGTTCGTCTTCGACTTTCATAAAGTCCGATCAGCATCGTTAATCTGCTGTAGCGATTCCTCACTTCACGCAAGTTGAAGATGTGTATCGAGGTTATCGGATTCCCGCGGGTTCTATCATACTCGGGAACTCATGGTGAATGTGGTTCCATTCGGATGCGTTCAGGCCTCACTTTACTTGCTTCCTTTAGGGCCATTTCTCACGACGAGGTGATGCGTCGCCCTTCAGTGTTCCCTGGGCCCTAATCATTCGCAGACCCTGTACCCAGATTCATACGCGTTCAAGCCGGAACGTTTCCTATTGGATAGTGAGCCCAATCTTGACGTGCGGGCCCCGGATTTCGCTTTTGGTTTTGGTCGAAGGTTAAGTGCAACTGAAGTCCGCTCGTCTCGGCTGACCCCTCGCTAGGGTTTGTCCGGGAAGACACATGGCAATGTCGTCGATGTGGATCACCATCGCGTCCATATTGTCCACCTTCGACATAACCAAGGCCGTCGGGGACGATGGAAATGTGATTGAACCGACATATGAGTTTTATACCGGCATAGTCTCGTGAGTCGTTCGTTCAAGTTCATTGACCAAGAGAGGCATGTTGACTGCTGGTCCCAGCTTGCCGCGTCCTTTCAAATGCTCAATTACACCTCGCTCTAAACAAGCAATGGAACTCATTCAGGCCACTGCCCAAAGTTAGGAACCGGGGTTCGAGGAGCAGAGGGATTATTGCCGAAATTCGAGATGGCGAGTAATAGCTTGATTTTGCGCATCATAGTATGCCCTCGAAGCATTCATGTTGCACAATGCAGATCTAAAATTGTCGGAAAAACGATCTCGCCTTCAACTCGCCTTTTTAGACCCCTTAACTGGTCTAAAACCGAATACAATTCTGACCCTCTTAACTATTCTGCAAAGGGTATGATTGAAGGCAGGGATCCATCGACATTGCACATTAATAATGAACCAGATGCCTCCAGCCGACCACCGGGCCCATCTGAATTAGAATCTTGCAGCGCGTGGAGTCGAAACAGTGCGGTGTCACTCAGTGTCCAATCGGTATCGTCTTTTCTCTCTCTCACTCGTGGGCAGAACTTGCGCGCGCTGCATAACGGGTTTCCACACGCATTTATCGACAATACGTGTATCTAAATAATTTGTAAATAGATGCGGGGAAGTGAAAGGGGCCTTACCAAGCAGTTCATGTGGAATGACAGCGTTACACACAAGAGCGACAGGAGCGACACCTTCAAGTTTGCTTTTTCTTGTCTTTGGAGTATGGGATCGTGCGGGAAGTAGCTCAGGTAATCAAAAGACGGATGATTGAAAGTATCCGTAGCATACATATTGACGCGATGTATGTAGTACGGGCCCCAGTTGTTCCTTAATGGGACCGCGCCGGTAATACTACCTACCTACCTACCGTACCGCTCCCACATGAAATGCACAAGGGGTCAGACGTCCTCAGATGTCTTGCCATGGAAGCTGAGGATTATATTAATTGCCGATTGGGACTCCGCGGTAATTCAACGCCCAACACTCAGGCCCTCACTGCATTCGCAAGTTAAGTCGAGAAGTGTTGTAGAGGGTTGAGCAGCCTTGGGCGGAGACGACAGAGCAAGGTCGAGCATCGGCACAGAAAGAAGAAACGAGTGGAGTCCATGGGAGAGTTTAGTCTATTAGTTACCGCGCCATCACAAGTGGTAGGCAACCTTATTATATAAGCAGCCCACGTGCGCCAATGTAGCGACGCGACGGCAAGGCGAAGCCACGGCTTTGACGCGTTATATCTTCATATAATGGATCCGACCATCATTTTGAATGATATAGTGGACCTGTACTTGATTTAATCCAGTGTTTTCCCTTTTCTCAACCTCGGACCTTTTTTTTGGCAGAGAAAGGACAGAAATCACTGGTGCCTCCATTTCGAGAACTGAAGCACTCCGAAGGTGCTATAAATATTTTCTGTTTGATTATAAACTGCTACAGAAAGTTTCAAGGGGACACCGGTGTGGCAATCGCGTCCAACCCAGCGAAACGCACAAAACGAGGCGCGTTGTTTGGTTATGCATTCGTGATCGTTACATAACAAGTTTGACAACCGGTTATCAGGGCGCGGTAACTAACAGACTTTAGTGAACGAGGTACGAGTTAGAACCACTAAAGCGTCTGTCCACTGAGAGACTAGGGAGAGTTCACAAACCAAAACTTGTTTTGAAAGCTTTGTGCCTTCCCGTGCTCAGGATTGTCCAAAAAGACTTGGTCTTGAGGCCACTGCTGACGCATGGCAGTACGAGTCCTTTTCAAGTCCTTTTCTTTTTTTAGGGCATTGGTAATTATTTTGAAACTCCGCTTTAAATCATCGGTCCGATGACCGAGTATATCCGAATATATATGCGCGTATCAGCATCTGCTGTTCGATATATCTGTCCGAACATTCTCGTTTCTTTTTCCTCCGTGCAAAAAGTGAGGTTTAAAAGAAGCTACAAAATAAGTATAACAAGCCTTCGTAACGCATGGTGCGCACCTCAATTCAACAAAAATTTGCGGACGTCGCAATGAGCAACGGGGTTCGACTCCCCACGAAGGCATAGGTCACGAGTCGCGTTTGCAGACTGTTTTTGTCCCCGTTCCACCGCACACACGGGGCGCACCTCAATCCAGTATCCAGGATTTTCGAGTTATATGCCCGGACCATGAAGAGACGCCAGTGGACGCCGGACCCCGGTATCCATCGGTGGCTGACGGGATCAGTTGATAGGAGATATTGATGAGCAAAAGATTAGATAGTGTCATCCACCGCTGTCTGATGCTAGCCGGCAATCTTTTCTAGACCATTTATTCGATATAGGGTCTCCGCTGAAGTGGTTGGCTTCCACTGGAATCCACTAGATCTCCAGGTGGCTAAGAAGGAGCAGTCACGCATGCAAGGGTTCTGGGGCGAGATCAAGGTAGTAGACAATCAAAGTGTCCAATAAATATTTTCTAAAATATTTCCATCAGGCCCGCGGGAAGCCAGTGGAATCTGTTCAAGAGGTGCTGGAATCCGTTAGACGATGTGGTATCTACCAATGGATTCCGGTGGAATGAGACCAAAATTCAGTGCGGCTACACTGACTGGTAGTAACCTCCGCTGGAGTTTTTATGAGCATCCAGTAGAAATGTTTGCAGGTCCAATGGAAACCACCGACTGATTTAATGTATACCATTGGATGTCAATGGATTCCTTAGTGATTCCAGTGGAGTGCGGTGGAAAGTGAGCCAATGCATAGCGGGATCCACCGGAACTTGCTCATGAGTGGATCTGAGTGGAAAATAGAGTGAAGGAGTTGTGTGGCTGGCTGCTCTTTTCATAGCACACCCAGTGGATGGTGGTTGAAATTCTATTTATGCATTGTGGAATCCAGTGGAACCTGGGCGCGATAATGAAATATAAATTATATCTAAATATATTTGGGGTATACAATGGAACACATTGACCATTGGAGGAAAGGAGTTGAGGCCCATTGTACTTCAGTGGGCGGCAAGGCACGGACACCGACCTCCAGTGGACGAGGTTAGAAGTTCCGGTGGAAGTCGGTGGCGCGGACCGGCTTTGCCGGTCCGCGCTTATTACACGGATTTTCTACTTCAATGAGGCATGGGGTTCGACTCCCCCCGAAAGCATGCAACTGTCGGTCGACATCTCTTTTTTCTCCTACCACGTCGTAAAAAAGGAAATGGGCGAGTAAAAGAAAACAAGCTTTCGTAGCGCACGGTGCGCAGCTCACTCCAATTCCGCAATAAAGAGGAATCTGATCAGACCGGTTTCGACTTCCCACTAAGACATGCAGCTTCTGATCCCCCTTTTTTTGTCCTACTCACCCTGATGTTTAAATGAGGTAGAAATTAAATACAGTAAGCCTTTGTAACGCATGGTGTGCACCTCCTGAGTCGCATAAGGACCAGGGTTCGATTCCCCACAAAAGTATAGCTGTACTCCCACGCGATTTTTGGCCCTCCATGCGCAAAAAAATTATAGAATAAAACTAGGCAAAAATTAAGTACAACAAGCATTCGCTAGTAGCGCGCGGTCCTCAAATTCATAAGCATAAGGTGGCAAAATCTTCATGAGGACCAGGGTTCGACTCCCCACGAAGGCTTTATCGGTCTTCTGACATGGTTTTTTCCCGCGCAGAGGGGAGAGAAACTGTAGGATAAAACTAGAGACAAAGTAAGTAGAATAAGCCTTCATAGCGCACGGTGCGCACCTCAACAGACCGGGATCAGCGGCGGCACTGGTGGCACGATCACCAAATGATGTGGGACTTGGCACCCTTTCAAGCGTTTCCCATGTCACCCGTCACCATAAGTGTTCATTTTTGAGATGTTCATTTCGCCATTTCAGGTGCAGAATTACCATATGGGGTGGCCGGGCCGGATTTTTTTTGACAGATTTAGCCCCTAATTGGGCCAAAATCCTCGAATGTCACCGTCACTGAGACCAAAAGTGTTCAGTTCGGAGGCCGGCGTCACTCGTCGCTTGAACACTCGGTCAAAATGGTACTGTAGGCGCTCGGTTACAAATGTATTAACGACTCGGAAACTGGCCGTCATTGCCAATTCTTAACGTCCCCACCTTCTTCACTTCAACTCGGTCCGCAGAAGCATTCCAAGGCCATCCGCTATTGTTTATGATTGTGAGCCAGTCATCGCGGGGAAATTTACTCAGGAGGAAGTAATCATTTGTTCAGCCATTGCGTGGGACTCCGGCCTGAAAGATTTATCCTATACTAGTATATTTATGGGCCGTATATCCACTAAAAGCCGCGTGTACGTCCAATCACCCAGCAGTGAGTCCTTATCCATAAGTAGGCCACTTTATGTGTCTAGGACCATGTGTGTATTTCAATGCAAGCGGTCAGAATGTTAATTTATCAGTAAGGTCGTGGCTCGAACGCTGTAAGGTCGTGGTTGGAACGCCGTAATAGTTCCACTCTATCTTAGATGAGATCACCGCCACTTCCACTCATATAAAGCCTCTACTTGTAGTGCGCATTTCTCCAGTCAGTCTATTACTTGACTCAGTCACCTCCCGTACGTCGGAACTCGTGCACTTACGCTTCCGTCATCTACCCTCATAAGCATGCCATCCTTTCTTCTTTATTGTGCGATATGGACTGCGGGACTCGTAGCTATCTATTATAGAAGCTCGAGATCAAGGCTACGACTTCCACCGGGCCCTCCCAAGCTTCCTCTTGTGGGAAATTTGTTCGATATGCCGCCAGCATTCGAATGGAAGACTTACATGAAGTGGAGCGAACAATACAGTGCGACCTGCCCGTAGTCGGCATGCTCATTCGCTAATCGCAGCATTTCCAGAGTCCGATATCATACATTTGGATGTTGCCGGGTCATCGATTATCGTGCTTAACTCTGTGGAGGCAGCAAACGACCTCCTCCTGAAACGGTCCTCCATATCCTCAGACAGGTAAACTATATTTTGCGGTTAGCGATTCCTCTTCAGCCATGCGCAGGCCACGGATGCCGATGATCAATGAGCTGATGGGATGGGATTTTGCTTTCGGTTTGCTTTCAATCTCCGATTTTTTGGTAATCAACTGACACAAACACTTCAGGTTTAATGCGATATGGTATGTCAAAATTAGCAGCAGTAGAAGACAGGGAAAATATCTCAGAAACCTCTAGGTCCCCCCTGGTTCGTCATTCGCTCACACATTCTGCTTCACCAGAACTAATCCCTACCCCAGGCGTGCTCGTCGTCGGCTTTTCCAGCACGAGTTCAACCCCACAGCATCACTCAAACTTCGTCCGAAGCAGATTGCAGCCTGTCATGGACTACTCCGCAATATCTTGCTGGACCCGGACCGCGTGATGGACCACCTCAGACTGTAGGTGCCAAAACTCCTTTTTCAGATGACTTACATTATTTTCAGCATGGCCGGGGCGCTCATTTTATCTACCGCATACGGATTTGAAGTTCTTCCTGAAAGCGAACCATACATCAACCGTGCCGTGAACGCTCTTCGCACACTATCTGATGCCGCCACGCCTGGCAAATATCTTGTCGTGAGCTCCACGCGTTTTCGAATAAACCCGTTCACATTGAGATTGTAGGATTCTCTGGCGATACTAAATACGTTCCTAACTGGTTCCCCGGCGCGGAATTCAAGCGTAAAGCGAAGGTATGGAGAAAACAGGTTCGAGACTCAATAGACCTTCCATTCGCGTATGTGAAGCGTGAGATGGTCTGTACACTCAAGCTCGTCCGATGATCGTGTCAACATCTTTTACTCTGTTCATCAGGCCTCGGGGACGGCTAAGCCTTCTTTTACTCTCTCCTGCCTCCAGAATGCGGCAAATTTGGGCAATCAGGTAGACCAGGAGTATCATGAAGATATCATAAAATCCACTGCTGGGATTATGTACCTCGCAGGTGTCGACACGACAGTCTCTGCCCTCGGCACATTTCTGCTAGGAATACTATCCAACCCTGACGCCATGAGAAAAGCGCAGTTAGAGGTTGATAGCGTCGTGGGTCCCAACCGGCTTCCTGATTTCGACGATGCGGCTTTGCTTCCATACGTCTCCGCCTTAGTCCAGGAAGCTCTTCGATGGCAAAGCATGACTCCTTTCGGTGCACACCATAGCTAAATCTAAGGGAGTGCGGTTCTGATCTTTCTCCCCAGGTCTACCTCACTTCGTGTCTGTTAAAGATGTGTATCGCGGATATAGGATTCCGGCGGGCTCAACCGTTATCGCAAACTCATGGTAAACTTATTTCATTTTCATTTTATGATCGCTACTCAGTGGATCTCTAGGGCAATGTCCCACGATGAGGTTCCACCCTTCCACTCTGTTCTGTAGCTACGCTGAAGATTGCAGGTTATGTACCCAGATTCATTTTCATTCAAACCAGAGCGGTTTCTTCTGGACGACAAGCCCAGTCCTGATGTCAGTGCTCCCACCTTTGTTTTTGGCTTCGGACGAAGGTTCCCTTAAAATATTTACCGGTTCTCCGAAGATCTGACGACCATTCTAGGATTTGTCCTGGACGACACATGGCTATGTCATCATTGTGGATCTCGATAGCTTCCATTCTGGCGACGTTCGATATTTCCAAGGCCGTTGGAGAAGACGGCAAGGTCATCGAGCCCAGTTATGAGTATGAGCCTGGCATAATCTCGTGAGTTTCTTGCCACAAGCAGGATTATTTTCCCATTTAGTCTCTAGCGTGCCGGCTCCTATCCAGTGCTCCATAAAACCTCGCTCACAAGCGGCAATCAATCTCATCCCAGCCACCTCAGACAAAGAGTCTAATTCCTTGTCCGAATGTTGACATGTCGACATTCAACCTGTAGATATTCACCAGCCCCCCATACGGAAGCACCCCATTTATTTAGTTCCTCTTGATCAGCTTTACCTTAGCGATCTTGGATGGACAGACATTGTTTTGGGTACCCCATTACTTCGTCATGTCCTCGATCTGGCCTATGGCGATTTTTCGTAGATCATTGCTCCTAAGTCTCTGCGAGTGCAACAGAAGAAAGACGCCGAAATGCGGACTTGCTTCCCTTAAAAATGCGCAGGCCACTATCCTAATGGGTCCCAGAGTATTTCAGCGTGTCGCACAGGGACGCTGATTCCGAATCCGATGAGGATTGCATGGTGAAAATCTGATTCCTTTAAAAATTCGAAGTCCGGTGATTGAAAAAATATATCCATCAGTCCGCAAGCCGCCACCCATCGATATATATATTGAATATAAGTACGAGGGGTAGAGAGGCGGGGCGGGATAATGGGTAGATTGTACAAAGTGGGTGAGTGGGTGGGTGGTGCAATGGAGGACGGCGGTGAAAGTGGCCGCACACACGGAGAATAATCGATCAATCACATGCGGGAGGTGCGATGCATGCGCAGAGAGGGAAACACAAGAAATAAATACGGGGAAGATGCACGGGGTTGGCGCGTGGGTGCGATTAGATGGAGGGCGGGGATGCATGGAGGAGATGGGGTGGGAGCAAGAGAATGGGATGAAAGAAAGAAGTACTCACAAGAAGCACTCACCCTATCCAACACGCCGCCCGCAAACTCGTCCATGCGCTCGCCCGAGCCTGCGGGCAGCCGGCTGCTCGCGTGCCGCAGCTATGTGCTCACCAGCGTCGAGGTGTACTGGCAACATTAAAGGAGCATGAAAATAAAAAATCGAGGGCAGGAAGAGAACGCAAACGCGCACCTGTACGACCTTCGAACTGGACTTTCTCGCCTCCTACACGTGCAGCGCGCCGCTCACGAGCGCCAGACTCGACATGCGCGCGAGGCTCGAGTATGCGGGACCACGATCGCTGTTACTGTGCTCCTCGGCGTCGGGCGGCGGCGTGCGCGGCGGCGGCTCTGACGGGTGCGTCGATGCGAGCGACAGCGACAGCGCGGGCATGTGGCTCGTGTTGCTCCGTGGTGGGTTGCGCGAATGCGAATGGGTGGGAGTCACGGTGCTGGTGGTAGTGGGGAATACGAATCCTAAGTAGTATTATTCCACTTGAATACCAGTGTTGGTAAAAAAGAAAGAAAGGCGCACCAGCGTTATTACCCTCAGGCTTCTGCTGTGCTCCGCTGCGCATGTCTCCTAGCGCGATCCGCACGTCCTCGTCCTCGAGCTCCAGGTTCATTCCCGGCGTTATTCGTAGTATTCCAGAGTATTCCTGTTCGTGCTCTGTATTGTAGAATCCCGGAGAGGAGAATGGGCAGCCCGTCGTCGTGGTCGTGGAAAGACTCTGCCTCACGCGGGCATGTGTTTTTTCTGGGGGAGACCCAGCATGTGCCAGTAGCTTTATTTTGGGCTGGGTCAAGTCTGAGTAAGGATTTACTATTAAGCTGTTCGCCGCAGCGAGATATTTGATTAGATCTGATTAGATGCGAATCAGCAATTGAATTGAGCGTGGGAGTGCGGTGAGATCAAAGAGGGACGGAAATTGTGGAAATAAAAGGAGGGACTAGACTCGTAACCAGTCTGTACCAAAATCCGAAAAATTGTGGCAAGCACTTTCGGTGGTTACGGAGGAAGAACAATAAGCCTTCGTAGCGCATGGTGCGCACTTCACACATATTTAGGATGTATTGTGGATCGGAGTTCGACTCACCGCGAAGGCATGTTGCGGACTTGTTCCAAGATCTTTTTTTTCACTCCCCCACAAAGAAATCTGTATAAAAGAAGGGGAAAATGTAAGTACAACAAGCCTTCGTAGCGCACGGTGCACCTCACCTCAATTATTGATCTTAACGTCAATGAGGTACGGGGTTCGACTCCCCCCGAAGGCTTGGTGGGCCTTCTGATCTCCCGTTTCTTTTTTGTCCTACTCACCCTGCAAGGAAGTGAGGTTTAAATGAGGTAGAAACTAAATACAATAAGCCTTCGTAGCGCACGGTGCGCACCTCACTCAATTTCCGTAAACTCTGAGTCGCATAAGTACCGGGGTTCGATTCCCCAGTTCACGCGATTTTAGCCCTCCTACCAAACCCAGAAAGAAATTATAGAATAAGACTAGGTAAAAATTAAGTACAGCAAGCATTCATAGCGCACGGTGCGCACCCCAAAATTTATGAGGTTGCAAACCGAGTCTCATGGGGACCAGGGTCCTCCTCCCCACGAAGGCATGGGTTCGAGTCGTTCAGGCAGACATTTTTTTGCCTCTGATTCCACAAAAAATCTATATAAATCACAGTCCAAAGTAAGACTTCGTAGCGCACGGTGCGCACCTCACACCAATTGACCAGTACACGAGGCCGCGAGGGGTCAACCGAAGGCTGACGACGAGCGGCGTCTTCAATAATAATATTTCTTTACTTCGAAATGTACTCAATTATCCGTACATCCGTGGCGTAGCACAGGTAACTGCTAGTCACAATATAAATCATTTTGTTGTCAACAATTTATAATTATGTTTCTTACCTCCGGGAATGGCATATGGTTTGGGTAAGACTCGACTTTATTTTGCGCGGAGGTCGACTTTGTATTGCGCGGAACTCAAAAGCGGCGGATCAAAACGTTCCAAATGGGGGTGATTCTATTTGAAGCGGAAAACCTAAAAAGGCAGCTTGTTTTGCGCGGAGCATCAAAAGTTACGCGGAAGAATAAATGTGCATCCGGACCGCCATACGGGTAACGGCTTGCCGCAGATCTTTTTGCCCAGTCCCAACTCTCGAAAATCGAGTATAAAAGGTGAGACCGGGTAAGTATACCAAGCCTTCGTAACGCACGGTGCGCACTTCACCTCACATCCAAGTCAAAAAGTCCAGGGACAGCGGAAATACAACAAGCCTTCGTAGCGCATGGTGCGCATCTCACATTCATTCATGCTCCAAATGGAATTGTTAGCTTCCTGGAGTCTGGAATTTATTCGGCTAATATTCCTGTGCTCTCAGCATAAGCTGATAGCGAGAAGGGGATGGAATCGGGATTCCTGGAAGTAGTCATGATGGTGGCGGCACCGAAGGCCGTGGCGCTTCTTACAATTCGGGACCGAAAATAGGACGCCGCTTAGCCGAGCGTCCCCTGGCAAGGCCGGAGACATTCGCCATCATTCAACCGCGAATTAGTTCAAATTGTTTCAAAAAACGGCGACGGATCACAATATTCTAGAGGGGTGCAGCATACAGGTGTCATGTCTAGTCGACAGACGCTTTAACAAATGAAGCTCGTACCTTGTTAAATGTCATGTCTGAGTCAGTTTGACGCAGTGTCAGAAAAACGAGGAAGAGCAAAATGTTGAAAGTTTGGCATATGCCGGCATCTATCACCGTACTTCAACTCCGTCAAGTTCCGTTTGAGGCAGGGGTAACTATACTGCCGTCGTTCTCGGTTCTTGCCGTGCCAAGAATAGTGGTCCCCGCGTTGGTTGGATTCTCCAATTCTCTCCATGCTACGCATCCAATAGGCATTGAAGTCGTATATTCTAAGTCTGGGGTTTGACTACTACGATGCGAGAGCCTACGAGATTTCTCGAGCCAGGTCTTGGTCGATTTTTTTGTACAGCAGCCGCTCCTGATCGGCGCTTTGTTGCAAAATGTATTAACGACTCGGAAACTGGCCGTCAATGCCAGTTCTTAACGTCCCCACCATTTTTCACTCCCTATCCAGTCATTTACTCACGTTTCACTGTCCACCACCCGATTCGCGTCCCCTCGATCGCCAACATCCATTCCTTCTCATTTCTCTTTTTGTTTGGAGAATTTAGAATAATGAAACTCGGTCCGCAGAAGCATCCCCAGTCCATCCGATATTGTTTATGATTGTGAGCCAGTCATTGCGGGGAAATTTTACTCAGGAGGAAGTAATCACTTGTTCAACCATTGTGTGGGACTCCGGCCTGAAAGATTTATCCTATACTGGTATATTTATGGGCCGTATATCCACTAAAAGACCCTTCCTCATCCATAAGTAGACCTCTCCACGTGTTTGAGACCATTTGTTAATTTCAATGCAAGCGGTCCAAATGTTAATTTATCACTAAGGCGGTGGTTGGAACGCCGTAATTTTTCAGTTCCGCTCTATGTTTGACGAGATCACCGCCACTTCCGCTCATATAAAGCCTGTACCTGTAGTTCGCATTTCTTCAGTCAATCTATTACTTGACACAGTCACCTCCCGTACGTCGGAACTCGTGCACTTACGCTTCACCTCCTCCCCTAAGCATGCCATCCCTTCTTCTTTATTGTGCGATATGGACTGCGGGACTCGTAGCTATCTATTACAGAAGTTCGAGATCCAGGCTACGACTTCCACCGGGCCCTCCCAAGCTTCCTCTTGTGGGAAATTTGTTCGATATGCCGCCAGCATTCGAATGGAAGACTTACATGAAGTGGAGCGAACAATACAGTGCGGCCTGCATGCCCCTGGTCGGCATGCTCATCCGCTAATCGCAGCATTTCCAGATTCCGATATCATACATTTGGATGTTGCCGGGTCATCGATTATCGTGCTTAACTCTGTGGAGGCAGCAAACGACCTCCTCCTGAAACGGTCCTCCATATATTCAGACAGGTAAGCTATATTTTGCGGTTAGCGATTCCTCTTCAACCATGCGCAGGCCGCGGATGCCGATGATCAATGAGCTGATGGGATGGGATTTTGGTTTCGGTCTGCTTCCAATCTCCAATTTTTTGCTAATCAACTGACACGAACACTTCAGGCTTAATGCGATATGGTATGTCAAAATTAGCAGCAGTAGAAAGACAGAGAAAATATCCCAGAAACCTCTAGGTTCCCCCTGGTTTGTCATGCGCTCACACATTCTGCCTCCCCAGAACTAATTCTTACCCCAGGCGTGCTCGTCGTCGGCTTTTCCAGCACGAGTTCAACCCCACAGCATCACTCAAACTTCGTCCGAAGCAGATTGCAGCCTGTCATGGACTACTCCGCAATATCTTGCTGGACCCGGACCGCGTGATGGACCACCTCAGACTGTAGGTGCCAAAACTCCTTTTTCAGATGACTTACATTATTTTCAGCATGGCCGGGGCGCTCATTTTATCTACCGCATACGGATTTGAAGTTCTTCCTGAAAGCGAACCATACATCAACCGTGCCGTGAACGCCCTTCGCACACTATCTGATGCCGCCACGCCTGGCAAATATCTTGTCGTGAGCTCCACACGTTTTCGAATGAACCCGTTCACATTGATATTATAGGATTCCCTGCCGATACTAAAATACGTTCCTAACTGGTTCCCCGGCGCGGAATTCAAGCGCAAAGCGAAAGTATGGAGAAAACAAGTTCGAGACTCAATAGACCTTCCATTCGCATATGTGAAGCGTGAGATGGTCTGTACATTCAAGCTCGTCCAATAATCGTGTTCAACATCTTTTACTTTGTTTATCAGGCCTCGGGGACAGCTAAGCCCTCCTTTACTCTCTCCTGCCTCCGGAATGCGGCAAATTTGGGCAATCAAGCGGACCAGGAGTATCATGAAGATATCATAAAATCCACTGCTGGGATTATGTACCTCGCAGGTGTCGACACGACAGTCTCTGCCCTCGGCACATTTCTGCTAGGAATCCTATCCAACCCTGACGCCATGAGAAAAGCGCAGCTCGAGATTGATAGCGTCGTGGGTCCCAACCGACTTCCTGATTTCGACGATGCGGCTTTGCTCCCATACGTCTCCGCCTTAGTCCAGGAATCTCTTCGATGGCAAAGCGTGGCTCCCTTCGGTGCGCACCATAGCTAAAGCTAAGGGAGTGCGGTTCTGATGTTTCTCCCCAGGTCTACCTCACTTCGTGTCTGTTGAAGATGTGTATCGCGGATATAGGATTCCGGCGGGCTCAACCGTTATAGCAAACTCATGGTAAACTTATTTCATTTTCATTTTATGATCGCTACTCAGTGGATCTCTAGGGCAATGTCTCACGATGAGGTTCCACTCCTCCACCCTTTCTCTATCCATGCTGACCATTCCAGGTTATGTACCCAGATTCATTTTCATTCAAACCAGAACGGTTTCTCCTGGACGGAAAGCTCAACCCTGACGTCAGGACTCCCACCTTTGTTTTTGGCTTCGGACGAAGGTTCCTTTGAAATATTTACTGGCTCACCGAATATCTGACGGCCATTCTAGGATCTGTCCTGGACGCCACATGGCTATATCATCATTGTGGATCTCGATAGCTTCCATTCTGGCGACGTTCGATATTTCCAAGGCCGTTGGAGAAGACGGCAAGATCATCGAGCCCAGTTATGAATATGACGTCGGCATAATCTCGTGAGTTTCTTCCCGCAAGCAGGATTATTTTCCCATTCATTCTCCAGTGTGCCGGCTCCTATCGAGTGCTCTATAAAACCTCGCTCCCAAGCGGCGATCAATCTCCTCCTAGCCACCTCAGACAAAGAGTCCAATTCCTTGTCCAAATTTTGATGTCGACATTCAACCCTTAAATATTCACCAGCCCTTCTTCTCGCTGTAAAAAAAATGTTTGTAGATTAACAGGTATAATGGGTGACCTATGTGTACGTAGGTACAATACCTGCTTGTTCCTTTTAGGGACCCCTGCAGTAATGCCTCCTCCTCCTCCTCCGTAAGCCCCTTGGCTTCCTGGGGTTTTCCTGAGACCGCCTTTGTTTCCAGCCCGGACGCCTGGTTGACAGATCTAGAGTCGGCTGTCCTGCTGTCTCCACGGCAAAAATAATAGAAAGCAAGCGGTAACAAGATGATACGGTTGTGATGCTAAGCGGCTCCAGTTTACACCCAATCAACCTCCAGTAACGAACGGAAGTGTGAAGACGAAAAACTGCCACAGTCACAGCAGCTACAATTTTGATGGCGCTTATAGTTTATAGTTTAAATCCTCTCATGGGTCTTGTGGTCTAGACAGTAATCTTGACATGAATTGAATTCAGAGCGTAGCTACGGCGATATACATCATGCGGCGAGCGTACGCCGCACAGAGCCGCATAGTACGTCTGGATTAAGTACATGGAAAACGCCGAACGGGCCCCCTTCGAAGTTCCAGGAAGCCGGTAGTGGCTAGCCGGCGTTTTGTTTTCCGGGCCCACCGATCAACAACAGATATATCCACTATCGCCCATTATTATTCTTTTTTGTAGGTTGGCTGACCTTCGTTCTTCAGGTCAGAGCCGTTTCTTGTTTCCCTGCGTCCACGTCGTCCCTCAGAAGATTTTAGGGTGTACTAGTAAATGTAGAAAATATTGACGTTGATGAGCTGGATCGGCGGGTAACAACGAAAGTTGATGCCAAGAGAACGAAAATCTCCCGTTTTCAACACTCACTCAACCATCAACGTTCAACATCCAATCAAACTCGTCCCATTACCCTAAGCTGAGAACAGCTGTCGCAATCCTTCGATTCGAGACGGTCCCGTAAAAGCGTTGGTCTAAGGTATGAAGGCAAACCCCCATTCATTCCCAGTGGCTTTTTCGATGGCATCTGATAACACATATAACTACTTAAGCGAGGTACGAGCTTCATACTGTTAAAGCGTCTGGCTAGGAGAGACTAGCTTCTACTAGACTCGAGCTCGCAACCAGTCTGTAAGTAAACGAATTCCGAAAAATGCGGCGAGTGCTTTGGTTACATGCTGTAACGTGGTGCAACGTTCGCCGCATTTTTTCGGAAGTCTAGCTAGTACTCAGCTTTTGATCGGGGGCTTTTTGTCAAGCTTATGGAGATAATTGGCCGGGGTTTAAAAATATGATCCCGGATCAACAACATAGCCACCATCAGCTTGGTGATCCGCTTTTGGCTTGGCACGTAAGTGTAGCTCTCATGGCTCACGCAGTCACTGCTCTCTCGTCCCGCCTTCCACCCCGGTGTTGTCCTCAGCAGGAATGTATCATGCCTTGCCATATGTACCTGCCTACATCCGTCAGCCTCCCTCCGTGAAATTCTCGTGTTCTCAGCTTCCGCCATCGACAGCTATGATTGCTTCCTCCTTCGCGACTTGATCGCTGGATTCGGCGCAAATCCTCACAATGGGTTGCCCCTGCTTCTTGAAACGCAACGGTAGCCAGGCTGAAAAGCTGCGGACGTTAACGTAACGTCACAGGGTGCAGACTTATATGCAACCTTGGTAGACTTCTCTGAACAAAGAATGCTCAGTCTCACCATCCTTGTGTCCCTCGCGACGGCAAACGCGTATGTCTGGCCATCGCCGAAGCTCGACGCCCTGGAGGCGATGCGCTGGGACCAGGACGACACATTCAACGGGATGGCGTCCTTCATGCAACCCTGTACTTTCTTCGTAAAGGGCAATGAGGACGGCTCTGGAACCGGGAGAGCCAATGCCCCGGACTGGATACGGACGGTGAGGTCGCAGATTGACCGCGGAGCAGCTGAAGCTGATCTGCGGGAAGGCATACCAT
The DNA here is from genome assembly GCA_029282285.1 of Mycena rebaudengoi. Classification (NCBI taxonomy): domain Eukaryota; kingdom Fungi; phylum Basidiomycota; class Agaricomycetes; order Agaricales; family Mycenaceae; genus Mycena; species Mycena rebaudengoi. The sequence continues at coordinate 443,808 of JARJCX010000086.1, forward strand.
GACATGGCGACTCACAATGTCGAGGACGGGACGGGTGGGCTAGACGCCTCGATTCGCTTTGTTGAAGAGCAATCGCGCCCAGAGGTGCATTAAACAATTCCTGCGACACCTGCTACTTGCTCACTCACATTATAGAATGCTGGTAATGGCTTCCAGAACACGCTGGAAGTCTTGGTCGCCTTTACCAATCGGCATATTTCCAGTATGTTCTCAGCCCCGTGCGACTAAACCCTCTGACCACAGTGCCCGTAGTCGCCGATAGCATTGCAATTGGGTTTATTACAGCCTTTGAGAGCTGGTAGGTTTTTCGCTACCATCGCTTCCCTCATGAGGTTGAACGAGATTGAAAGCAAGGGTCCAGAGATCAAGTTCCGTGGGGGACGCATTGACGCCACCGAGGCCAACAAGCCTGGTGTGCCTGAACCGCAACAGGACCTGGATGCGCACATTGCCTCCTTTGCCCGCCAAGGGTTCACACAGACTGAAATGATCGGCCTCGTCGCATGCGGGTGTGTATCGTCTTCCTTGAAGGTCTACAGTATTTCATTGTCCTCAGGCACTCCTTCGGCGGCGTACAACACGAACCATTTCCCGATATCGTGCCCGAATTAAACGATCCCCAGAATACACAATCCGTCGCTCACTTTGATACGACTTTTTCAGAATTTGACAACAACGTGTGAGTCGCACCCTGTCCACCTGCAGCGAGCGTTGATGGCCATCCAGCGTAACAGAGTACCTTGAAAGTACGACAACCAATCCACTAATCGTTGCCAAGAACGATACTTTTAATTCGGACAAGCGCATTTTCGGCAGCGATGGGAACGCCACTATGCTCTCGTGCGCATTCACTTCCCATGCTTGGATTTGGCAACTCAGTTGCAGTCTCGTAGCTTTGGAAACTCGCCGAACCTCTTTGAAGCGACATGCGCGGAATTGTTTGCGCGCATGTTGGATACCGTGCCAGACAGCGTGGAGCTCAGCGATGTGATAGACCCGCTGCCCGTCAAACCGGATCTCGTCGAGGTCGTCCTGCTGGGTGACAAGCTAGGTTTATCTGGCACAGTTCGCGTACGTCCAGTCTCGAAATCTTGCCGTTAAATGCTCATTTCCCCTTCAGTTATTCAACGTTTCCGCGGAAAAAAACCCCCGTCGTTCGCCTACTTTGGGAAGATCGCGCCGGGCCCAACACAGCCAACGACGTGGAGGTGGTTTTCGACCGCACTAGTCAAGCTATGGGTGGACGAGTCCAATCGAACTACTACGCGTTCAAGGGCACAAGCTTCGAGCGCGAGTTCATCCCGCTCGATCCTGAGGCTGGTGTTCTGAGCATGAGCTTTACCGTGGACGGCAAGCTGGAAGATCAAGACGGTGTCGGGTTCGCTGTAGATGACCGCATCGCCTTCTCTAATTCGTCATGCCTCATTTCGGTGGTGCCTCTCAAGGGGAGGTTTGACATCGGGGTGCGTTTGGAATTTGTGTAAATTTACTTGGCTGACGATAAGCAGATCCGCAATGGCTTTGAGCCAGCACGCGTGTTTCTCGAGCGTGAGGTCAGAGATGCTATTAATCGCACCACCGTTGAGGAAACAGACATCGAGGAGCCCGAGGACCCCGTGGCTGCCAACTCTGCGTACTCCCTTTGGAGCATCGAGCTGACCGAGGAGGAGGATAATGTCAGGAGATTCACTATTGGCGCTGAAGATGAAGACGGCGTCAAGATTTCAACAGTCGTTACACACTCTGTAGACGTAGACACCCTTCCTCCTTGCGTACCGGCGGCATAGGAAGCTCGCGGGTGCCGGCTCAGAGCCGGTCCAAAATTCACTACCATGCCGTGTAATACCTACCTACCTACCTACCACTACTACTTCGTTCGTTTGCATGTAATTAATTCATTGGACTGTCACAGTACAAAACCCGTTCCCTCCTGCAAATAACTCATTCGTAGTTTTCAAGCAACAACTTGGTTCGTTCCGCGAGTTGCAGCAGGCTAGAGTCGACCAGCCTCTCTCTTCTCTCTCTCACCGTGTCTGAGGATCAGTGTGCGACGAACCTCGCAATCGATATTTCCCGCCGCCGTACACACATATGGAGAGTCCTAGGTATGTCCTATAGAACGACAGTAACAATAGACTCTTCCCTTTCCTGTTCATTTTGGATCCCAGATTAATCCACCGTCACAGCACTTGTGAGGGAACTCAAGCTGCCACGCAGTCCTCCGGCACGGCCGCACTGTCGACATGGTCGGCCGCGCCAACACCGAGGCCGCGGCTGGCGAAGGCGGTCCAGAGAAGACACTTATTCGCGCCGGTGTATCTGTTGACGTCGGCCTGGATCCAGGCATCACGGGCGGTCGGGCTGGCGGAATATTTAATCACGCAAGGGTTTGGCTTGATGGACGTACAACTTGGGGCTGCAGGGCTGCGGCGTGAGGGCGTCGATGAGCAGGTGCAAGTAGACGACGTTGCCCTCGGTCTGATCGGGGTCGGTGAAGGCAGTGGTGGAGAAACCGTGCTCCAACCAGGGCGGCGTACACGTTGTGCAGAATATTGGCCCAGACCTCACCGATGTCTGCGCACGCGAATTTTTGCGAGATTCAAGCGACGTTGAAGGAGGTGTTACGCACTGTGGACCTCGGTGAGCTTGGCGAGGCTCCCGTAGGTCAGAGGATTAGTGGTCTTGGAGGTGGAGTGGGGAGGCCCGCGGCCTTGTTGGAGATGTACGGTCCGATAGTGTAATCGACGATGGTGGCGTTCTTCTGCTCAGTCCACCTGCGGAGCCAGTTCTCAGTTACCAACGCCAATAGAAAAATTGCATGCGTACTCAGCCATCGCACCCAACCATCCCTCACCCATACCGCCGGCCTCTGGAGCGCGCAGGCAACGGGCAGTGCCACCACCGGTCATGCGGTTGGTGACACCGTGCATGGCCTCATGGACAACGACGTCGTTCTCGAGGGCACCATCGCCCTTGGGCTACGGAAAGAAAGTTGGAAGAAAAGCAGAAACAGTAAGAGAGACTAGACTGGTAACCAGACTGTATGAAGAGGCGCATGCGTCCAGATTGATCGCTGAGAAAGAAAAAAGGTTAGAATAAAGGTGTATGTTGAAGACAGAAACGACACACTCAGGGGGAGTCGAGAAGTCGACATTGTCAGAGCCAGCGATGTCTTGGATGGAGGAGGTGACGCGGTCATTGGCCACCCCGTCGAGGCCGAAATTATCGTTCTGGAAGTTGAACGCCGCCTCGGTGAAGCCGTAACTAAAATAATAAAATAAAATATGCAGGGAAAAGCGAAAGAAAGAAGGAAACGGACCGGTAGGTGATGTCGTGGACAGTGTTGATAAGGTAGAAGGCGTTGACAACGGCTGCGCCAACATTAACATCCACGGTCGGCTCCTGGGCGGGATCCTGAACGTATTCGAAGACGAGACCGTTGGCGGTCTCAGGGATCCGGCCGGTGGCGGCCGTGCCCGTGAAAGCTCCAGGATTGTTTCCACTGGATGCAAGTAAATTATATGCCACTGTCATCGAAAAGAATATTGCAAAAGACGTACGACGTGAACGTGGAGTTCTCAGTGTTGGTGGTGTGCCAGCCATTGGGAGAAGCGATGGCGTCCTGTGGGTCCACGAGCTTCTCGGAGCCCTCCAAGAGAGCCTCCTTCTTGATAGGCAGCGCCAGGTAATGTGAAATCATGAATGACCAAGACGCAAAGTGCAAAGCGTGAGATGGGACGTACGGATGCCTGGGCGACAAAGTCCACAACGGAGAGTAGCTCACCGCTGTGGGCGTCGACGAACGCCTCATACCATGTTCCGGTCGCCTCGTTGCTCACTTGGAAGGAGTATACGAGCGCGGCAGATCCGTCGTCCTTGGCCAAATATTTGAACTTGGAGGCGGACAGCCCTTCGTGGGAGCCCGCGAGCTGTTTTTCGGCGGTCGCGCGGGCCTCTTCGAACGAGATAGAGGGGAGGCGGCGGCGATGGTCGCTATATGAGGAGGTGGCTAGTATCATAGGCTTCACTGTACTGAAAGAGGTAGGCTCACTCGGGGTGACGAAGGATGAGCCGAACACAACTACCTTGTCGTCTTTGTTGAAGGCGACGTTCGCAACGGCGTTAGCATAGGAGATCCCTTTCTGAAGGGAGATGTGAGACAATCTGTATAGATGCAAAGCATTGAACATACATGAGTCTGGGCGGCGTAACTATAGCGAGCGGCAGCGCCAGTATACGTGAGGTTCAGCTTGTCCTGAATAAACGCAACAGAAGACTCCTGCAGGCTGGCTCCCGCGCGCTTGTGCAGAGGATGGTCAATTCCTGCCCCGAAAGTCTGGGAGGGTCATAAATCGAGATATGGGCCGTGCTGAGACATATTTATTTACTTCGAGAATGCTGGGAGGGTTGTAGGACTCGATTGTCAAGCCGCTGGGGAGCATGTGCGTCCTCGCCGTGGAGAGCTTCGCCGATGCAAATCTCGGCTCCGTTGCTGGGGATGGGACCGCCATCACGTTAGACGAGTATACGACCGCAAGAACGGAGACAAAAAAAATGTTTAAAGCAGGCATGATGATCACGTCTAGAAAAGAAAGGATTGTTCTAGTAGATGCCTGGTGTGAGCCTGCGTTTTATGGACTAACTTATGGTTGCCAGCCAAAGAGATCGAAGGTCCGCACGCGGGGTGCTGGGCCCGTGGATGTACGCAGCGTCGCGGTTCAGCCAGGTTCAGCATATAATAGGTTGCGGTCGGCAGGCAAGCATTCGCACAGATTCCCCGTTGGGTGCTGCGCAGCTGCGGAACGTGGTGGATTTCTAAACGGGGATAAAATATCGAGCCCATCCTCGCTCGTAGTGGTCCGCTCGCTAGCGCGTCCTCCGTGAAGTCGAGGCATTAATCACAGAAGGATCAATAATCGCAGAATTCGGTTGAATCGATCCACCCGCAAAGTTGTATATGGCGCAAAAAGGAAAATAAAAACAGGCACGCGTATTTGCGCGCGACTCGTCCCAGGCTACGTGCGCGATGCTCGGCGACCACGACCACCCGGCTGACCGTACATCAGCGAAGCCCAGATGGCACTCCCTTCAACGGCACATGCCCAAGAGGGCGTAGGGAAGAAGAGGAACGTGTGGACAAAATGATGAGGCTAAGTGAAGCGCGAAGATGGGGAAAGGAAGGGAAAAATAAGGAAAAGGCAGAGAAAAAGGAATAAAAGGCCAGAGGGAAGGACGCCCAGCTGCCTTGCTGTGGAATATACAAAGACGAGATGCGTAGCTGTCGCGCGCTGCTGCATCACGGAATACAGAATTTTAATAAGACGGCCAACGAATTGCACCGAGAATGTAATGTCGCGCACAATGAAGAAAAGTGCGTTGGCAGCGCGCCTAGTAGAACCAGGAACGTCCGAAGAGGAAATAAAACAAAATAGAAAAGGGAAGAGAAGAAAAAGAGTGGGACCATCGGATAAGAAACTTACTTTCCCGCCGACTTCCTCTTACCGAAGTCTTCCACGAGCACAGCCTGCGCTCGGCGAGGGCGCAACATTGACGCTCGTCGCTCGGAAAGAGAGTCGGTGCGGATTGTCAGAGCCAAACGTAATGTCACAGCGCGGGGGCGAGAGTTAGGATGTTTGATCAGCGTGGAGAGCCAGAAAAACTATGGATCGCAATAATTCCGCCTGTACAGGTTAAACCGAAGAGACGAGGGCTCTATCAGTAAAAAAACCAGATGGTTTTGTAGCACTGGGTAGAAGTCCCCCGTTTGGTAGGTGGTCACTGGCGGAGGGGCGACTTGCGGAGGGGTGACTCCAGCGCATTTGTTAGAGTCGCCGGCGCCAATTGTGCAGGTAAAGGGATTTCAAAGCTGACAAAACCTGAACAAAACAGCCGAAGAAGGGAGGAAGAGGGAGATACGGTGACCGTGACGTGACTAATCGTGATCTCCCCTAGTCTGTAGTTTACCACGCCCCCGATCATTGGAACCTGCCCTTATTATATAATCGTCGGACTTTCAATTCTAGTCTAGCTAGTTGGAACCTTTGCACTGCCCAAATGACCGACTTGAAGAGACAAAGTTGCTTGAACCCTGGTTTTGAAAGTAATTGCGTGTTCAGAATATTTTATCTTGATTCCTTCGTCGAAGAACGAGATACTGGCTCTAGCGCGTGGCTCCTACGGCAATTTTCGGCATCGCCTTTCTGACCTCCAGAGGAAAAACTTCGGCTGGAAGAGCTTTAATTGACCTCTTATGCTGGGAGTCATGTCAGCCTTTGGCATTCCACTTGAAGTTCCTCAAAAACCTCAACTCCGGACAAGGGTTGAGAAATTTTGGCCTCAAAAACCTCAAGTTTCGGACAAGGAAATCGCGATTTTTTTCCCTCAAAAACCTCAAAATCTGGACAGCCCTTGGGTGGAGCTTCCAGGGGCCTGCTGCCCCTCAACCAGATTTTATTCTATTGCTGGGTCAACAGGAATTCCGCAAGATCCAAGGCCGATGGGGTCCTGACAGTTGTCTCGGGATGTTCAAAAACGGCCTCAAAAAAATCGGTAGGAATATATTTATCTTACGGGAAGTCACCCAGTTGCCCTCCCTTTTTTTTATTGCGGCAATAATTTCTTTCTCGATTCATCCATTTTGGGGGCCTCCAGTAAATCCGGGTTCGGCAAGTCTACCGCACGAGGTACAAGTTATTATCGGCTGTCTATAAGAGACTACATAATTAAGAGCGTTGTAATCCAGGACGGCCATATCTTCTACTATATAATATAACGTTGCCAGACAAACGTCAATCAATTTCGCACGATCGCATCACGGGCGGCGCCGATGCGGCTTCTGACGTCATCCAGAGCCCCTATCGTGTTGTACAAAGTGCGTCGAAGTTAAACCACTTCCATTACAGAGAGGTGCTCTCATTCACAAAGATTGAACAGGCTCCGTAATGTTTTACTGTTTAATTCTGGACTAAGAACCAGAGGGTTGGAATGTGACGACGGGCACACCAACGAACAATGCCATAAGGAATATGAGAACCACTGAATGCAACCAGATGCCGAAGTACGGGGCATTGTCTGCAGCTCGAAGGTACTTGAAAAAATCATGTTAATCTATAAGACAACCAAATTAAATTGTTACAGGCAATTTGATGTTTCCACCTTTCTGAAAAGTATGTAGTTGGACAGATCAGATGAGAAAGATTGGGCAGTTCAAGTTCAGAAGGACACTTAAATAAAGTTATAGGACTGGAAAGACAGCAAGTGGTGCAAGTAGTTGTTCAAGACTCCCACAAACCATTGCTCAGCTGGAATTTGACCATAAACCTAGCAGATACAATGAGTAGCTTCTCAAGGAGAGATTCACCTGAGAAAATTAGCAGTGGGGATGAGTTTTCATACAACTGAGCAGCAGCCTAAGACTCCTGGGCAACTGGGGTGACACAAACGAAAATTTATATTGAGAAGTTGGTCGGGGGGAACATCATCACTCAAACGGCATGCTGAGATTTTTCAGTAACGGGGAGGAGTGGTGGTACAAACATTTATCTTGAACTTAAGGAGTTCACAGCTTGAACCAGCGATAATACAATATTAAATAGATGAAAAGAAGTTGATCAGGGCCGTTAATATTTGTGACGGTGCGTGATGAGCTGTTATAAAAATGCGGAGGCAAGGGGTAGACAGACAAAATCACGTTAAATGTAGAAGCTGGGACGAGAAGTACCCTACTAATTTCGCGGAACTGAGGAAGAACGTGGGATAAGCAGTTGCACAAATAGAAAATTAAACTCAGCAGCTGGAGCTGGAGCTGGAACTAACATGGTAATTAAACTGGTGAGATCAAACTGGCACCCCGTGAATTTATTCACGGGCAACTCTGGTAGCTGCAGAAAATACAACATAGTTGAAACTCGGCGCCTGTCCAGGTCTCAGTTCCGATACCTGAGCCTACCGGAGGAGCCAAAGATTTAGGAGTCAGGCAAAATAGCTACGGAATTAGCAGTTTCAGGGCCGAATTCCTTTGGCCCAAAGTCCGGTGTCATGAGCATGGTCTTGGCATGGCCTCTCAATGAGCGCAAAGTGGGCCAAGAGATTCCCTTGCTCCCGACTCTCATAGGCATGCCATCCCTTCTTCTCTATGGTGCGATATGGACCGCGGTGCTCCTAGCTATCTGTTACAGAAGCTCGAAATCCAAGCTACCACTTCCACCGGGCCCTCTCAAACTCCCTCTTGTGGGAAATCTGTTCGATATGCCACCAGAATTTGAATGGAAGACCTACATGAGATGGAGCAAACAGTACAGTGCGACGTGCACACCCGTGGTCAGCATGCTCATCCGCTAACCCCAACATTCCAGATTCCGATATCATACATTTGGATGTTGCCGGATCGTCCATAATCGTCTTAAACTCCGTGGAGGCAGCAAACGACCTCCTCCTGAAAAGATCCGCCATTTACTCAGGGAGGTGAGCTGATATTATGCGGCTAGCGATTGTCTTTCGACATGCGCAGGGCGCGGATGCCGATGATCAATGAGCTGATGGGATGGGATTTTATTCTCGGTTTGCTTGCTATCTCCGATCTTTTCCGCTGAAGAACTGACACGGAACACTTCAGGTTTAATGCAATATGGTATGCCGAATTTACTAGCAGTAGAACCACGGTACAGATATCGTGTCCACCTCAAGGTCCCGCCTGGTTCGTCATTAGCTCACAAATTCTGCTTCGCCCAAACTATACTCTTCCCCAGGCGTGCCCGTCGTCGACTTTTCCAACACGAGTTCAACCCGACAGCATCCCTCAAACTTCGTCCAAAGGTGACTTCAGCCTGCCATGGACTACTCCGCAATATCTTGCAGCACCCGGATCGCGTGATGGACCACCTCAGACAGTACGTGCCAAATCTCGATTTTCATATGGCCTACATTATTTTCAGCATGGCCGGGGCGCTCATTTTATCTGCCGGATACGGACTTGAAGTTCTTCCTGAAAACGATCCACACATCAACCGTGCTGTGAACGCCATTCGCACGCTCTCTGATGCTACTGCGCCAGGAAAATATCTTGTGGTGAGTTCCACGCGTTTCAAAATCAAACCGTCCGAATTTGAGCTCATAGGATTCCCTGCCGATTCTAAAATACGTCCCTGACTGGTTTCCCGGCGCGGAATTCAAGCGTAACGCAAAGGTGTGGAGAAAACTGGCTCGAGACTCGATGGAACTTCCATTCGCTTATGTGAAGCGCGAAATGGTGTGTACAGACGTGACAATATTGCGTTCAACACTCTTTTTACTCTTTTATCAGGCCTCAGGGACAGCTCGACCGTCCTTTACGCTTTCCTGCCTCCGGAATGTGGAAAATTTGGATAATCCGGCGGATGTGGAATATCACGAAGATGTCATCAAATCTACTGTTGGAACTATGTTCCTCGCAGGCACCGACACAACGGTCTCTGTCCTCGGCACCTTCGTGCTAGGAATGCTATCCAACCCAAACGCCATGAGAAAGGCACAGCTCGAGATTGATCGTGTCGTGGGCCCAAACCGGCTTCCAGGTTTCTCCGATGAGCCCTCGCTGCCATACGTCTCCGCCTTGGTCAAGGAGGCTCTTCGGTGGCAAACCATCACTCCATTCGGTGTGGAAGTTGGGGCTCTAGGTGAATGATGATCTGATCCTTTTACCCAGGTATACCTCACTTCGTGTCTGTTGAAGATGTGTATCGCGGATATAGGATTCCAGCGAGCTCAACCGTCATAGCAAACTTATGGTGAGCTTATTTCATTTGCATTTTATGATCGCTACTCAGTGGATCTCTAGGGCAATGGCTCACAATGAGGTTCCACCTCTCCACCCTTTCTCTATCCATGCTGACCATTCCAGGTTATGTACCCAGATTCATTCTCATTCAAACCAGAACGGTTTCTTCTGGACGGAAAGCTCAACCTTAACATCAAGACCCCCGCCTTCGCTTTTGGGTTTGGACGAAGGTCGCTTTGAAATATTTACCGCCCCTCCGAATATCTCACCGCTGCGCTAGGATTTGTCCTGGACGCCACATAGCAATGTCATCATTGTGGATCTCGATAGCCTCCATTCTGGCCGCCTTCGATATTTCCAAGGCCGTTGGAGAGGACGGAAAGGTCATAGAGCCCAGCTATGAATATGAGCCTGGGATAGTCTCGTGAGTTTCTCGCCGCAAGCGGGAGTTTTTTTCTCATTGGAGTCCCAGCGTGCCGGCGCCTTTCCAGTGCTCCATAAAACCTCGCTCCCAGGCGGCTATCAATCTCATCGTATCCACTGCAAAGGAATCGAATCTTTCTCCTGATTAAATCCGCCTTTTGAGAGGTCGTCACTGCATGCCCACACATACTATGAGCCCTTCATTTTTTTAAAAGTTCGTCGGTCAATATGTATCCAGATCCAATATAGTCGAATGGACTACACATAGCATATGGTTGGACTCTTCACTCTCGCCTTGCTCAACAGCCAAAAGCTTCGAGATCGTTGCGATAGTCTTTCCATACCAACTCTGATAACATAAAAACACTTCCTGCACCTGTTTAAGTTCTTGTCGACTGCTCTATCCCCAATATTGATTTTAGACGCAAGATTGAACCCGTGTTTGGCCTCCTCGCCGAAGATAAACATCCCAAAGGAGCTGTGGCTGTGTCTCGGACATTTTTTTCGCCCACCACGCTATCGACTTGGGTAGTAGGGCCGTGGCGTTGCCCGGCAGAACTCGTACTTATCTTTTTTTCAGATTGCCACTATTCACTAGCTTCGTAATTTATACCTCATAATTGCAGTATGCGAGGACTTGGCGAGCATTCTTTCCAAATCTGTAGTCATAGTCTCTGTTCACTGCTTGACATGTGGCTGGCTAGATTCACACACGGGTGTATGCCAGTGGAGACTTTAAATATTAATTAGAGTACATGGAATGTATTCTGGTAGATGCAACTTGAAAGGTATACATAGATGCGGAATATGCTTGTTTACACAAGAAGGTATGCAGCTATCCGAGTCATGCAAACACGAGGTCTGTTGCATAATGATTGGATAACCGTACTTCAGAACATGAGGAAATTGAGAGTTGAGGATGGCGAACAATATTGTGACATTCTCAAGTCAGACAAGGGTCACATGTATGAACACCGTGCAGAAGTTAAAAAATAAGTGTTTCAATGCTGAAGCAACCGCCATGATAAGACAAGATTGAGGCTGAGTCCCTACCTCGCTATCCGAGTAACCGAGATTAACCGAATGACAAAAAGTTTTTTTCACTGAGATTACTTGGTGAAAAATCCACCAATGATCCCAAAATAACACTGAGGGCGTACGACGAGATAGACAAGGGCGTGTACGAGGCCATGTACTCCAAAAGAAAACAGCTATGAGGGTGGAAGGCAAAGAAAAAACGCCAGCATGTTGATAGCTCATCTACGATGCCGAAGTAGCCGACCGGGGTCCGGTGCGATTATCCATAGATTAGATTAAGACGTAGATAGAGCTCGGATATCCAGTTACCCGATTAACCGGTAGACAAAAAGTTTTTTTGGAAAAGATGACTCGGTGAAAAATCCATCAATGATCTCAAAATAACATGAACAATGACACAGCCGCTATTTTCAATACAATTTTTTGAATGGAAATTAAGCATAGCAACTAATTTCAATAGCACAGCCCCTAAAAAATCCCTCAGCGTTTCGAGCATAACACAGGAAAAAATCGATGATTTTGCTGATCGAGCATTCTGAAAGAGACGAGACTTATTACATAAGTACTCGTAACTCCATCGTGGGCCTGGTAGACGATTTACCGACACTCAAGTCGTGCTCTCTCGTCGCCACCTCATTGGTTGCCGCCTCCCAGCGCCATCTTTTCCGATCTCTGCGCCTGTACGCCGGCCCAACACATTGGCATCCCCATCTCACTCTGGAAGGGATAAGCGTCTCTCTCAGTGCAACCAATATCCACTTCATTCATACCTACCTGGAGTCTTGACGCCGTTCCGTCACCCTGACGCTTTTTAAACTTTCTGGTTGGGTTCGCCCGACGCGTCCAAGGGCAAGTATAGACATCCTGCTAAAATTTCAAAACCGATCGGCGTGCGAATTCTCTGGATGACCAATCACTACAGCACAACACTCCTGGTGGCACGACATTGACTTCCGACACCGGACCTACATTTCTCGCCGACTGCACTAACGCCTATCCCTTCTGCCCCACTCCACCTAATTGTTCCTCGCGCTACTCCCTCCACCCTACTCCGATCCATCGCTACTCTATGTTAGCAATTTAAAACCACGCTCCCTCGTTCCTCCTCGCCATTCCGCCTTGTCCCTTGAAGTTTGGTGTGATCTCGTGTGTCTGCATGTGGCTAGCCGTATTCTCGGAGGAATATTATACTGACTTGGCACACTGACTTGCACACAAGGCGGAGTTTTAATTTTGGTGGGGTGACTTGCTTGACTTGCGTTTGTGCTCGCTTACAGCCAAATCCTCCACTGTCTGTATATCCATCAGAATGCTTGCGGTCTCATGCACATTGGACATGGCGCGTCAGGGTAGTCCAGGTGAACTCAATTTAATTCTGTCACGGATGCTGGTCGACTCGCATGTTACTACTGTCGTCTTAATTGTCATCATCGGCGAGCTGTGCACCTCCACGATGTTTATAAACAGTTCATGTCGGTTAATCACTTGAAATCCAGAATAAACTGTCAGTACGCAACATTAGCCAGACGACGGCTGCTACGTGGACAGTTGGCCTTGGGTTGGCTACCATCCGCTTGCTTACGTTTTCCCTGCTTTCGGACTTGTGCGGGCGGCAAATTGAATAACACGCATAAAATTCATGCACAAGCCAATTTGTCCACGCACAGGGACTATATGCTGTAGGATTGGTCGACAATCACACTATATATTGGGCCTATTTCTATTAGTCCCTTCCTAGGGGGGGGGGGAGGGGCGGGAAATTAGATTTTAGCATGTATTTGGAGTAGGGTAGGTAGGTCGGGTCCTGACCGCCAAAAGAAAAATCGTATGCAATTTTTTTGGAGGCAAAATCTGGTCCACCCGGGACCGCCTGAGCCCTTAGCGGTCTCTAGCACGTCTGCACATCTTCAAACAAGCTGTCTTGAGTCTATAGATGTGAGATCACGCCCGGTTGATGTTATTGGCCTCAACCCAACAACGGACAAGCAGGTCACGATGCATTTACGCCATAACCTTTTTCATTCCACAATGCACATTTCCTTTGTTTGAGCTCGGAATACACTCCGATAACACCCCCAGCCCGAAAAATCGCCCAGACCGGTTATTTTAGCGTCTTTATAAGGCAAGTTCCCACGAAGGCTACATAATAGGTCAACCGTCCAAGACCCCGAGAAAAAAAAATTGTGGGTGATATCATTTTTTCGTATCTGTGTTCCCCCTTGCGCCAAAGTGTTCATTTTCCAAGGGCCCGTCACCTGTCATCTGAACACTTGGTCGGATTACTACAGTATCGTCTCTTCACGCATACAATCTTCCACCAGCCAAAATCCTTCCAGCCGCAACCTTGAAAGCTTCCATAGCCTTAAACCACAGACTCGGCCCAACGCTTATCCTTGCAACCCCTATAGCCGCCAGCTCCTCTACCGTCAACCCATCCTTCGCATCGGACAACTTCACCGCCAGCCTTCCCCCAAACTCCCTCACAAACCTCTCCACCTCCGCTCTGCTCAAGCCTTGCCCCCCTCCCCAGACAAACACCGTCGTCGCTCCCGCCTCCAGGAACGCCTTCCCCCTCCTCACCGCCTCCTCCACCGCCCCCTCCGGCCGCGGCGCCAACCGCATCACATCCGTGCGCGCATTGATCACGAAGTCCGGCACGCCCATCTCCGCCGCGACGCGCAGCGCCGTCTCGATCCGGCGCACCTGTTCCTCCGTGCTGCGTAGGCTACCCTCCACGCCCGCCGCGAAGCCGCGCTCCGGGATCGAGTCCTCAATGTTGGCGCCGACCGCGCCGAGGCTGACGGCGCGCCGCATGCACTCCTCGAGCCGTGTGCCATAGCCGTCCTGCAGATCAATGCTCAAGGGGAGGGAGGCGACGGTGCGGAGATGCGTGGTAATGGGCTCGAGCGCGGCGAAGTGTTGCTCGAAGGTCAGGTCTTCGTCGCGGACACCGATGGTCTCGGCGATCGCATAGGAGGCTGTGGCGATGGCGCGCACGGGGCCAGGGACGGATGACGCGCCGGTATTGAGGGAGAGGAGCGCGCTGAGGGAGGATACGTCATAGATGTTGGCGAAGACGATGGGGTGCCCGGGCTGGTGGAGGGCTTTGAGTTCTTTGGCTTGGGTGACTGAGAGCGGTGGTGCCGAAGTTGCTATCATTGTCTTGATTCCTCTTTTTTGTTTCTGCAAAATGTTACAGTGTAGGAGCTTTATGTATGCAGGCCGCGCGGTCATGTGATAGGCTTTGAAAGCGGCCGAAGAAATTCCGAAGAAGACATGACTCATATCGTTGGTGCTTGTTCGTCTCGTTCACGGGCTGCAACGGCGTCTGTTGGAGATGACAAGCCCGAGATGGCCGAGACGCCGTTAGTATTGAATTATCTTGCTTGACTAGGTCTCTTCAAACTCCAATTTCGTCCAACCCAGCTTGATCTGGTTACAGTGCTTTTTAAAAGTTTGTACGGGTGGAGCGAAATGTTGGTGCTCGATTTGTGCTTACCACTGTTTGCTTCTGCATCTTCGGCTATCAACTCCGGCGCTTCACCTCCCCCTCTTGCTTGCAACACCTTGTTACACCCACGAATGGGATGGCATTTCAATACTCTGTAGGATGGCCAAGTTTCAGCACAAGAAACGTGTTGAAAACGAAGAAGGAAAACTAGTCGGATTTATGGTGTGGAGCCAGAGGTGGAGCCATGACGTCGTTGGAGTAGGGACAGCCGTAAACAGCTGCGGCCCTTCGCTGAAGGGGCTTGCTTCAAACTCCGCCAAACAAAGGACTCACTCATCACCTTTCACCACTTTCAATTCTTCACAGAATGCTGAGGTGTAAATCGTTTCTTGTAAAGTGTATCCATGGCTGTCCCTCAGCGATTTTTGCTGCATATTTCTGCACCCAGGTAATTCCCTATCGTCATGTCAATGTCAGCTTCATACATTTCTCTAAATTTCTCATTGCATGTCCAGGATGCAACCCCTTTAACTTGTCCAAGGGGAATATATTGTTCAGTACTGTTGCCTGTGCAGTCATAATTTTTTCTATGGTGGTCAGATCTCATGTGGCCAACAGAGAGCTTACACGGGTGGGTCATAGTGACAGGTGATAGTCCAATATCATCGTGCAGCGCAGATTTTGAAGCAGAAACCAATGTTTTATGTATTTAATCTACTTATAAGTATGTCATACTTGCCCCGAATGACTTTGGGCTGGCAGAATACCGCGCAAACAATATTAGAATTGGATGATCCACCAAATATAGTGTAAATGGGGCTCTTTGTCGTCTTGGCTGTCCAGAAAGTCTGGAAATTGTCAGAAAGGGTTGGTATAGAGGTTATACAGGCTCTCTATATATCTGTATATTTTCTGGAGTTCATCGTACTGCGAGCAATGGTGCGTGTTCACAAGATGTCACGTTCTGGCTGTGGGTCACAGCACGTCACAACAGCAGAACGCGATGAAGAACATGATGCAGCTCGGCATCCAAGGTAGTTGCTGCCAAGAATTAAAATGTATCCCGGAGACGTATTCTGAGAAGAGCTTCAACCGAAATTTCCCGGGAATCTGTGGAGAAATTAATATTTGGGAGGCTTCGCAAAAAACCGTGTTTTCGTCCATCTTTTACTCCCCAGAACACAGTGAATTTTAAGTATACTGGTGCGGGACAAACGCAAAAAGTGTAGCCATACTTACGAACTAAAAACTACACTAACTAACCCCATGTGTCCGCGCGTTGCATACACCGCCAAAGTGCCGGCACGTTGCCTCCACCTGGAGCGTCCAGCTGATGTCCACTTTTTGTGAAAACTGGTCCCAGGATTTCTCTGACATCCCAGCCTTCCACCAGCTAGGTATCCATGTGGTGCCCACCTTACTGGACATGCTGGAATCAATCCGTACAAAATATCCGGCCATGTGCCAAACTTTTTTCATTGCACTTTTGAAGTTTCCCCTGAGCTCAATGTTCAATTGCACTCGCCAGAGTGATGGCGCCGGCTGCCCGCCACAACCCCGCTATACTGCGGAGTTAAAAAAAATCAAAAGCACGCACACTGCGAAGAAATTACAATCCATATATACTTGGAACGGGGTGAAAATGGACTGTAGGCAGGTATAAATGCAAATTAAGTTGCAATCGGCGGTCCGTGCACGAGTTTGTTGATGTATATTCATCACGTGCATGTTGGTCGCCCTCCACACCTTTCTTTGCCTTCTCCCTTGACTTCGGAGCGACGACTTCACCCTCGTCGCCATATTCTTTCTCTTCAGCATCGGCAACGTGTTCGTCAGCTAATCTGCCGCGAAGGCGCCATCACCAAGTGCTCCGCGCGCGCCAAACGTACAGCAGGCAAGGGCGGCATCATCGCCCACACCAGTGACATGGCCCCCCGTTCATGCGCTCCCCGACGTTTTTACCAGCGCCTCGTCTCGTAGCTCCTCGTCTGCGTCCCCCTCCCGCGCAGCTCCGCCTCACCCATACCATACCACCAGACGATCGAGATCCCCGACTCGCACAGCCTGGAGACGCCCCTGCCTTCTACCCCTCGTCTCCCTTCCGCTACGAACGCAACCCGTCCGTGTTCTGAGGCACCACACCCTCACGCTGAGGCACCTCACCCATCCACGTCACAAAACTACAACGATCTGCACACATTTTACGCAACACCTCGGACCTTTTCCTTGTTTCACTTACGATGGCTCTTTGCAACGACGCAAATTACGCTCCCCATATAATCGCCGGCGTGCCGGCTACGTACTTAATATCTGTACTCGCCTCGCTCGCGCTGTTTCTTCCCTCCTCTGTTTCGAAAGCCGGAAACTTGCCTTTCACCTGTTTTCCACCCTAGGTCAAGCTTCGACT
The DNA here is from genome assembly GCA_029282285.1 of Mycena rebaudengoi. Lineage (NCBI taxonomy): Eukaryota > Fungi > Basidiomycota > Agaricomycetes > Agaricales > Mycenaceae > Mycena > Mycena rebaudengoi. The sequence continues at coordinate 460,881 of JARJCX010000086.1, forward strand.
CAAGCCCTTAGAACTCAAGAGCATGGATCGCACTTCCAAATCAAGACTCAAGAGACGCAAGCGGCGATTTGCCAAGGCAAGACCTTCTACCGGGACCGCCGCTTTCTCTGCATACTCTCAAGAGCTAGGATGTCGCATTCTCTTGAAGTGTACCTTGCATTCTCGCTAGCAGTAACTCGTCAAGAAACCCGAACAAGACAATATGTTCTTAGCCAAGTGTCAACCGCGAATTCCACCTCAAAGACCCGCAAAACTACTCCTGTTGAAGTAGTCGACCTCTTGCTTCCGCCCCACTGGCTCCCGCGAAACAAGCAGCGCCCCACCTCTGTTCCCTCGCTGACTCTGCCTGTCCTGCAATTCACTCTTGATCAATACAAGGTTTGGTTTACGTGGTAGGATCGATTACCCACACCTCCGCCCCAGTCAAGGTGCCTATTGGAGGAAGATTACCGCCAGCCCCAGCCGCCATTCAAGATTATGTTACTGTTTCCGAACAAGATCGAAACCGAGGAGGAGGAGAATATGGTGACACCGATGAGGATGGTTTGCATATGTACAGTACGCGATGTGGATGTGCCTAGATAGACCAATACTACTCCTTATCCCTTTCCGTACATTTCGCGCAAGTAAACTAATATTCCACAATTATTATATTTGCCTGCGCGATTACATGTGTGCCAGCTGGGCCCGCAGCTGGAATTGAGTCGAAGCTGGGTCCACGCTGGATCTATAGAGAATTGGGCTGGATTCCAGCTTCCAGGAGGCTGTGTCCAGCTTTCAGCAACATGTATCAGCCAGATCGCGTCCAGCTGGAGACCACGTGTGTGACCGTTGGCGGTGTAGCTGGGAGGTGATTTCCAACCCCCTCAATTTCTGGACTCTGTAGCAACAAGCCCCTTCTGATGGAAGCGTGTTTGGCTTGTTTGTTCACTCCGGCATGTCATCGGCATGTCCGGCATTGCGCGGCTTTGTCAGAACGGGGCTTGTACCGAACCTAAGCGTTTCCGTACAAACTTTTGAAAAGGACCTGTAACATGTTCCGTATCTTTCCGAAAGTGATGTCACCTGTCGGAGACTGCCGGAAAAGTTCACTCTGAGCCTTCAACTTTCTTACTAGACAGTATAACGAGTCGTTGTACTGAACGACGCCAACGTACTATCAACGCGCAACGACCCGCTTAGCTCATCATTTTGCAGTGGAAGAGGGAAATGGCACAGGATACACGCAGACAAGGAAGATAAGGGATTAGCTATGCTGGGTTGACGCGGAGCTAGGTGGATGAGAAAATGTAAATAACTTGTACAAGGCAGAGACGTGGTCCAATTTAATAGTAAACATTGCAACAAAACAGCACTCTAATGCAGAACTCTCAGCGAAGTATCAGACAGGGTTTCAAGCAAGGTCTTTACCGACGAAGTCGGTGCTTCCTCGTCAGGATTTTAATTTGAATACAGTACTGTACTTTTTCGTTCAAGTTGACACAGGGGGTGACGCGTGATTAGTCTCTCGTAGACAACAAAAGAACCTCGTCCTTCGCTTATTGAAATTCGTAACTAATTTGAGTCAACGGAATGTGCTACCTGATGCGACGAGTCAGATGGTGGTAGATTTTCTCATTTCTTTCTCACAGCAGCCACTCCTGAGCATAGCCTCCCAATCAGCGCAAAATCGGCTAACAGATTCCCTTGCTCCCGACTCTCATAGGCATGCCATCCCTTCTTCTCTATGGTGCGATATGGACCACGGTGCTCCTAGCTATCTGTTACAGAAGCTCAAAATCCAAATTACCACTTCCTCCGGGCCCTCCCAAACTCCCTCTTGTGGGAAATCTGTTCGATATGCCGCCAGAATTCGAATGGAAGACCTACATGAAATGGAGCAAACAATACAGTGCGACCTGCACTCCCGACGTGTTCAATCTGCTGTTCAGCTAATTGTGAAAGTTCCGCAGAGTCCGATATCATACATTTGGATGTTGCCGGGTCATCGATTATCGTGCTTAACTCTGTGGAGGCGGCAAACGACCTCCTCCTGAAACGTTCCTCTATTTACTCGGGAAGGTGAGGATATTATGCGGCTAGCGATTCTCATCCGACATGCCCAGGGCTCGGATGCCGATGATCAATGAGCTGATGGGATGGGATTTCGTTATCGGTTTGCTTGCTATCTCCGATCTTTTTCGCTGAAAAACTCACACGGAACACTTCAGGTTTAATGCAATATGGTATGCCGAATTCACTAGCAGCAGAACCACGCTACAGATATCGTGTCCACCTCAAGGTCCCGCCTGGTTTGTAATTGACCCACAAATTCTGCTTCGCCCGAAATACATTCTTCCCCAGGCGTGCCCGTCGTCGACTTTTCCAGCACGAGTTCAACCCGACAGCATCCCTCAAACTTCGTTCAAAGGTGACTTCAGCCTGCCATGGATTACTCCGCAATATCTTGCAGCACCCGGATCGCGTGATGGACCACCTCAGACAGTACGTGCCAAAACTCGATTTTCATATGACCTACATTGTTTTCAGCATGGCCGGGGCGCTCATTTTATCTGCCGGATACGGACTTGAAGTTCTTCCTGAAAACGATCCACACATCAACCGTGCTGTGAACGCCATTCGCACGCTCTCTGATGCTACTACGCCAGGAAAATATCTCGTGGTGAGTTCCACGCGTTTCCAAATCAACCCGTCCGCACTTGATTTCATAGGATTCCCTGCCGATCCTAAAATACGTCCCTGACTGGTTTCCCGGCGCGGAATTCAAGCGTAACGCAAAGGTGTGGAGAAAACTGGCTCGAGACTCGATGGAACTTCCATTCGCTTATGTGAAGCGCGAAATGGTGTGTGCAGATATGACAGTATCGCGTTCGACACTTTTTTTACTCTGTTTATCAGGCCTCGGGGACAGCTAACCCATCCTTTACTCTTTCCTGTCTCTGGAATGTGGAAAATTTGGATAATCCGGCAGATGTGGAATATCGCGAAGATGTCATCAAATCTACTGCTGGAACTATGTTCCTCGCAGGCGCAGATACAACGGTCTCTGCTCTCGGCACCTTCGTGCTGGGAATACTATCCAACCCAGACGCCATGAGAAAGGCACACCTCGAGATTGATCGTGTCGTGGGCCCTAACCGGCTTCCAGACTTCTCCGATGAGCCCTCACTGCCATACGTCTCCGCCTTGGTCAAGGAGGCTCTTCGGTGGGAAAGCGTCACTCCATTCGGTGTGGAAGTTGGGACTCCAGGCGAATGATGGTCTGATCCTTTTACCCAGGTATACCTCATTTTGTGTCTGTTGAAGATGTGTATCGTGGATATAGGATTCCAGCGGGCTCAATCGTCGTAGCAAACTCATGGTGACCTTATTTCATTTGCATTTTATGATCGCTACTCAGTGGATCTCTAGGGCAATGTCTCACGATGAGGTTCCACTCCTCCACCCTTTCTCTATCCATACTGACAATTCCAGGTTATGTACCCAGATTCATTCTCGTTCAAACCAGAACGGTTTCTTCTGGACGGCAAGTTCAACCCTGACGTCAGGACTCCCACCTTTGCTTTTGGGTTTGGACGAAGGTTGCTTTGAAATATTCACCGCCCCTCCGAATATCTCACCGCTGTGCTAGGATTTGTCCTGGACGCCACATGGCAATGTCATCATTGTGGATCTCGATAGCCTCCATTCTGGCCGCCTTCGATATTTCCAAGGCCATTGGGGAGGACGGAAATGTCATTGAGCCCAGCTATGAATATGAGCCTGGAATAGTCTCGTGAGTTCCTCGCCGCAAGTGGGAGTTTTTTTTTCTAATTGGAGTCCTCAGCGTGCCGGCGCCTTTCCAGTGCTCCATAAAACCTCGCTCCCAAGCGGCTATCAATCTAATCGTGGCCACAGTAAACAGGGAGTCGAATCTTTCTCCTGACTCTTAAATCCGCCTTTTGACACATGAGCTCTTGTCGAAGAAAAAAAAAAAGTTCGTTGATTAATATGTATTCAGATACAATGGCCATACGGTAGCTGCCGGCTCCTAAGCACTGGCAATGGCATTCGACATGAGATAATGTACATTCATATATGATCTTACTAGTATCGTATCTGTTCAATCCCAGCTAGCTCAATTCGTCATCCGCATCCTCACTTACCGGGCGCGACAAACCTTCACTTTTCCCACGATTATGACGCGACGCGTTTGTTTGCGCTTGTCATACCCTTGATAGCCGGCCGCACCACTTCTCCAGCCAGCATTGAAGTTCGGCTACGCCCAGTTCCACCGCTGCGCCCGCCCCTCCACGATATCTATCCATAAGCTCACCTCCTCGCTGTATACGATACATGTACCTGTGTGACAGCTGCATTCGTGTCCCTCCCCAACAACAAATGCATTTTAGGCAGTGACTTTGGGCTACCACCCTCAATGTCAGTCACATCTGTATGCTGCGTCCGCGCTACTCTCATCTTACGACCTTCCACGCAGCTATGCATGCCCGTCCGCACCTCACCCGGCGGTCTGATTTCCACATCTTCGTTCCCACAGAAAGCTTGAAGCGAAATCATGACTAGTGTGCTCTTCTAATGCCTCGCCTCCGTGTCTGAGTCTACAAATCTGCCGATTCAGATGTATTTTTTCTGCGGAAAGTCGCTGTGCGCTCCTGGACGTGGGAAGACGGAAAAGCCTTTTCACTAGTTTAAACGATACCACTCGCGTCTGGCGTTGACTTATACTAAATGGACTGGACCATATTCCCCCTTGCTATTCACAATGGCACTCGGACCCATACGACCACCAGGTCTGTATTCCCTTCTGCTTTAACTCAGGCGAGAGTTCCAATTTGTACGATGCCAGCGTATCTACGACACTTCTTTCGATCCGTATTTTTGACTTGTAGACTTCCTCGTAATACTGCCGTTCTTGCGCTGGAAGGAGGCGAGCCATCGAGGTGACGTTTCTTATAGCCCTTCATGTTTCACCTCATCCTACTGATGTCATGAAGAGCTGCACAACGAACCGATGCCGCGTCGAATTTCGAATCTCGTGCGAAGCGGTGATCCTTTGGGGTTGGGTGATGAGAATCACATATGCCAATAAGTACGCGTCTCACTCCGCTCACTATTTCAGGTCGTATTCACTTTTCTTGCTGATCCTGCTATGGCTGGCAACAATCACCTCGGTCCATACACGTCTAAGTATTCCCAGAGGAGTGCAAGTGCGTCATGAATCTTAATCCAGTAGAGATGCATTTGTTAACCAACATCGCGAAGCTCCTACTTTTTGGGACCATACTTTCCAGGCCCAAAGACGCGCGAGTAAGCGTGCACTTCAACTGGCTATTTCTTTCGCTCCACATATGTGGGTTGAATCTTTTTGACGAGCCGCTGTTACTCTGGGAGTATCTATGGCCATCTTTTAAATTATAGGCCAGCATCGATCGCTGATAATAACCGTTCCTCGCGGATGTCTTTTCCAGGAAATTCCCGTCGCCCTTCGATTCAACGCGGCGATACGTACCGCCATTTTTCACCTTCCGTGACACATCCTACGACGTTCGTGATTAACCAAGTCCTTACATCACAACGAACCGAGCACAACGCATTTTCTAATCCGGTACGATCCTCTGTCGGAATAAAGTTACGTACCAGTCGTGCTGCTTCAATAGACCCATTCGCATGATCAATGTACATCCTCGCAACCTCGCGGGCGTCCTTCAACCAGAAGTGAATGTGTTTCCATCCATACATCGTCCTTCTATTCACCCTGTACTTTAAGCTAACAACCGAAATTTTCAGCCCCTTTACACCCACCGCACGGCCACTATTCTTCCCTTCGAAGTCCACGTTCATGCCTACCGGGAGTCTTGACGCTGTTCCGTCACCCTGACGTGTCCAAGGGCAAATATAGACATCCTGCTAACATTTCAAAACCGATCGGCGTGCGAATTCTGTGGATGGCCAATCACTACAGCACAACACTCCTGGTGGCACGACATTGACTCCCGACACCGGACCTACATTTCTCGCCAACCGCACCAACGCCTATCCCTTCTACCCCACTCCACCTAATTGTTCCTCGCGCTACTCCCTCCACCCTACTCGATCCATCGCTACTCTATGTTAACAATTTAAAACCACGCTCCCTCGTTCCGCCTCGCCATTCCGCCTTGTCCCTTGAAAGTTTGGCGTGATCTCGTGTTACGATGAATATTATACTGACTTGGCACACTGACTTGCACACCAGCCGGAGTTTAAATTTTGGTGGGATGACTTGCTTGACTTATGCTTGTGTTTGCTTACAGCCAAAACCTCCACTGTCTGTATATCCATCAGAATATTGTGCGGTATCATGGGCATTGGACACGGGTGGCCCGTAAGAGTACTCCGGGTAAACTCAATTTAATTCTGTCACGGATGCTGGTCGACTCGCATGTTACTGTCGTCTTAATTGTCATCATGTGCACCTCCACGATGTTTATAAACATGTGTTCATGTCGGTTCATCACTTGAAATCAATAAACTGTCTTCCTCCTTGCGCCAAAGTGTTCATTTTCCAAAGGCCCGTCACCCGACAACTGAACACTTGGTCAGATTACTACAGTATCGTCTCTTCACGCATACAATCTTCCACCAGCCAAAATCCTTCCAGCCGCAACCTTGACAGCTTCCATAGCCTTAATCCACAAACTCGGCCCAATGCTGATCCTCGCAACCCCTATAGCCGCCAACTCCTCTACCGTCAACCCATCCTCCGCATTGGACAACAGGACCGCCAGCCTCCCCCCAAACTCCCTCACAAACCTCTCCACCTCCGCTCTGCTCAAGCCTTGCCCCCCTCCCCAGACAAACACCGTCGTCGCTCCCGCCTCCAGGAACGCCTTCCCCCTCCTCACCGCCTCCTCCACTGCCCCCTCCGGCCGCGGCGCCAATGCCATCACATCTGTGCGCGCATTGATCACGAAGTCCGGCACGCCCATCTCCGCCGCGACGCGCAGCGCCGTCTCGATCCGGCGCACCTGCTCCTCCGTGCTGCGTAGGCTACCCTTCACGCCCGCCCCGAAGCCACGCTCCGGGATCGAGTCCTCAATGTTGGCGCCGACCGCGCCGAGGCTGACGGCGCGCCGCATGCACTCCTCGAGCCGTGTGCCATAGCCGTCCTGCAGATCAATGCTCAAGGGGAGGGAGGCGACGGTGCGGAGATGCGTGGTAATGGGCTCGAGCGCGGCGAATTGTTGTTCGAAAGTCAGGTCTGCGTCGCGGACACCGATGGTCTCGGCGATCGCATAGGAGGCTGTGGCGATGGCGCGCACGGGGCCAGGGACGGATGACGCGCCGGTATTGAGGGAGAGGAGCGCGCTGAGGGAGGATACGTCGTAGATGTTCGCGAAGACGATGGGGTGCCCGGGCTGGTGGAGGGCTTTGAGTTCTTTGGCCTGGGTGGCTGAGAGCGGTGGTGCCGAAGCCGCTATCATTGTCTTGATTCCTCTTTTTGTTTCTGCAAAATGTTATAGTGTAGGAACCAAGTAGGAACTTTATGTATGCAGGCCGCGCGGTCATGTGATAGGCTTTGAAAGCGGGCCGAAGAAGACATGACTCATATCGTTGGTGGTGCTTATTCGGAGATGACAAGCCCACTCGATGGCCGAGGCGCTGACTAAATGCTTAGTACTGAATTAGGATTTTAGTATATGTACTTTTTCGTTCAAATCGACACGCGCACGGGCGTGACGCCTGACTAGTCTCTCGTAGACAGACGCTTCAACAAAAGAACCTCGCGTGGTGCCCGCTTATGACGGAATCTTAGAATCTTGCGAGTTTGAAATCCACCGCCGGCTACTTTGGTTCAAGTCCCTCAGGTATCCCAGCACACTGAATGCATGGTTAGTTGATTTTTCAGAGTGCCGTGGGTTTATTCTCCCTTTTCCCCAGCCATTTTGAGGCAGTTCTGAATATTTCGTGCGCACACTTCGAAGCATCACATGACGGAATCGAGAATTCTCTGCGACGGATTCGATGCCAAAATTTGCAAGCGTGAAAAGAAGTAGAATCCTAAACACAGCCTCTCGGAAGACCACTAATTATCACGCCCATATCGAGGCTCGTCGCGCGACTTTCAACCCTGATTCTACAGCTCAGCTTTCATATATTGGTCCAGCGGCCACTACTGTGTCCAGTTATAAATTAGGATATGGCTGGGGTGGTGGCTGTCTAAGACATAGCCACCTGTTCTGTGGTACAGAACGGCAGGGCAGCTTATTGGGAAACTTCAAAAACCGCGTCAAAGCCATGGTTCTGGTTTCACCAGCCTTAAACCAAAACCAAAACCAGCTCGTAACGATTGTTTTGTCTCAGCAAACCATGGTTCTGGTTTTCTGATTTGAAACCAAAGAATCTCTATCCATGCTGACCATTCCAGGTTATGTACCCAGATTTATTTTCATTCAAACCAGAACGGTTTCTTCTGAACAGAATTCTCAACCCTGACGTCAGGACTTCCACCTTTGCTTTTGGGTTTGGACGAAGGTTGCTTTGAAATATTTGCCGCCCCTCCGAATATCTCACCGCTGTGCTAGGATTCGTCCTGGAGGCCACATGGCAATGTCATCCTTGTGGTTCTCGATAGCCTCCATTCTGGCCGCCTTCGATATTTCCAAAGCCGTTGGGGAGGACGGAAAGGTGGTCGAGCCCAGCTATGAATATGAGCCTGTCATAGTCTCGTGAGTTTCTCGCCGCAAGTGGGAGTTTTTTTTTCTAATTGGAGTCCTCAGCGTGCCGGTTCCTTTCCAGTGCTCCATAAAACCTCGCTCCCAAGCGGCTATCGATCTCATCGTATCCACTGCAAAGGAGTCGAATCTTTCTCCTGATTAGATCCTCCCTTTGAGAGGTCGTCACTGCATGCCCACACATACTATGAGCCCTTCCTTTTTAAAAATGTTCGTGGATCAATATGTATCCAGATACAATATAGTGGAATGGACTATAGCATATGGTTGGACTCTCGAGTCTCGCCTTGCTCAAGAGCCAAAAAACTTCGAGATCGTTACGATACTATCGATGACTGAGAAGTCGGCCACCTTAGAAGTTGCAGAGTTTGTGCGAGATCTGCTGCCAGATGAGGGGGGTCTGAGTATTACAAGACAAAGGTTTACATCCTAGAATTCATCCGAGCCCACTCCCGCGATTTTACATGAAGCTTCCATGACACAGTGAATTCTTTACGCCGGCGGGCCAAAAACAGCAAATTCCGGGCTAGTCGGCCACCCGCTGAAAGACACGGTTATCGTCGGGACTAGCCACCTTTGGACATCAGGAACAGTCAATGATATCTCGGGCCAGTGTTTGACACACACAAAGATGATCTGATTGCTAGCGGAAAGGGTATAAATACGATCCCAAACAAATTTGGTGCCGCATAGAAGGTTGTGCCCATGGAGGTGCAAAATAAGCTGCAGACACGTTAATAGAACATATATCTACATATCCGATAGCATAGTTGTGGTGCAAGATACCCCCAACTCCGAAAAAAAAATCCACTTGTCGTGCAGAACTTGGGTGTAATGGACCCCAGCAAGCAGGGAATAAAATAGGTAAAGCTTGGACGTGCCCCGTAGACCTTGTAATAGCCTATCAGGAAGGTCTTCAGCACGGAAAGAAATCGCAGTATCACTAGGTGAAATAGCTTAAGCATGGCCCGCTTGAACCGCTTGAGATGCGGAAGAAATAGTGTTGGGTGCCTTGCAATATTAACGACGTATTGCGCCCAAGATACGATGCAGAGATGAAGGACTGGAGGGAGAGGAACAAATAGAGCCCTGGAGGTCCCGGATTGAGCGGGAATTGGTGGAGGAATCAAAGCAACAAGGGGCGATTGATACGCGCTGGAGATCGGGACCAAGCAAGTTATAACTTTTGATCAACACATTGGTTTCCCTCAAAATTTGGTGTGAATGGACATTAGTGGTCGTACTTCGTTCCCCAAGATCAAGGGCCTCAAGTTGTGAGGCACTTGCCCATTGGCCGACTAGCTAAGGTGGCCGACTTCCTAGTCTCCACTAGTAGTATTTCCACACCAACTCTGATAACATGGAAAGATTGCCTGCACCTGCTTACGTTCCTGTGGATTGCTCTATCCCCAATATTGATTTTTGACCCAAGATCGAGCCGGTGTTTGGCGGAGATAAATATCCCAAAGAAGCTGTGGCTGTGTCTTGGGCATTTTCTTCGCCCACCACGCCCATCTCGTCGGTCCTCCGCAGTAGATATGACTCCCCCTCCTCAAGAGCTCATCGACTCCATCGTGGGTCTGATAGACGATTCACCGACACTGAAGTCGTGCTCTCTCGTCGCCACCTCATTCGTTGCCGCCTCCCAGCGCCGTCTTTTCCGATCTCTGCGCCTGTACGCCACCCCAACACATCGGCACCCTCATATCACTCTGGAAGGGATGAGCGTCTTTCTCAGTGCCACTCCTCACGTATCCAGTTTCGTCCACGAGCTGACCACACCAATTCCGTACCTGCGCCAGCACGCTGCGCTTGCGTCCATCCTGTGCGCGCTCTCACACGTCTCGCGCCTCGTACTCGCTGAGCAATATTGCGAGGAAATCTCGCTGGAGCTCATGCGCGCGCTCAAGAACTTCCTCCCGTCCCTTCAATGCCTCTACCTTCTCTCCCTGCGTTCTATATCGCCTTCGTTCCTCCTGCACGCGGCGTTCTCTGTACCGCTCCTCTCCATTGACGACAGCCGCATCGGCGTCCGCACCCTCGCCGACTCCGACCCCGCACTGGATGGCGAAGCGACTGGCGCGCGGCTGAAGCACCTAATCATCTCAAAATCGTCGTCGCGGCCCCTGGGCTACTGCGTCCTGCTGAGCCACCCTGCATTCACCGCGCGCCTCGAGCGGCTCCAAATCCGCGTCTTCTCCTCCACCTCCTCCACCTATTACGAGCAGCTACTCGCTGCCGTTGCGCCCACTCTAACGCACCTCGAGTGGGAGTACGGAGGTACATATTCATTTATTTATTCCATGTCTATATTAATATTGTCTCACTCCGCTGGCTTACTTCCCACTTATATAGTCCCGCTCTCGCTAAACCTCCCCAACATGCTGCATGTGCATACTGTTGAGCTCGACGTTCTCATCGACCACCGCGGCCTCGCCCCCCGGTTCACCTTCACCCTCGCGCACATTGCCGCCAGCCTCCCGCACATCCGGCGCCTCGTCCTGCACTGCATGCTCCGCTCGGGTGCCGGAGAGGTCGCGTGGCCTGCGCCAGACATAAACAGCGAGACAGACACAGACGCAGGCGTGCACTTCCCGGATCTGCGGCAGGTCGAGTGCCGGCTCGTGCCGCACAGGGAGACGGGCGTGCGGGAGCGGGCGGTCGTCCTGCAAGACCTCCGCGAGGCGATGAAGGCGCTCATTCCAGCGCTGCGGGGGACGGATGCGCATATGAGCTGTGTGTATTGCGGGCCGAGGCCCGCTCTTATTGACCGGCTGGAGTCGCGCAGGGAACTACGGAGATACACCGAAAAATTGTAAAAGATTGTTTTGGTGAGGCGCATGTACGGCCAGCTACATTATTCATTTATTTTTTGACTTGGGATAACTCCGAGTACTATCGATCACCCACCTTTGTAAAAGAATATTGATGACAATGCTACACCTGCAATTCATGTCGGATGGGGCTCGGAATCAATAGCCAGCATCATTACCACCGAAAGATGCTGAACCTCGAGTTGTTTAACCTTTGGGGTCGAATTGAGGCGGCAGTGAAGTTGCCGAGCCAGCCATCAAATTCACCTACCTTTGCAAAAGAAAGTATCAATTTCTGCTGGACCCAATTCGTCTCCACATTCGTAATAAAAATACCGCTAGATTCCTGGGAACCAGAAGCATCCCCGCTTATTTTAGTTCGAGTTGATTGAGGCAGTATTTATGTCACAAAGTCATTAAACTTTGTTTTGCAAAGGTGGGTGATCAGTAGTACGGCTTGCGCTTGGTTGACTGATAAAGTAGTATTTATGTCACAAAGTCATTCAACTTTGTTTTGCAACGGCAGGTAATTTGTAAAGGTGGGTGATCTATAGTACGACTTGCACTTGGTTGACTGAACTGTACTTTTTCGTTCAAATCGACACGGGGGGTGACTATCGTGCTCTAAGGGTCTGAATCCTCCCTGTGGTCCTGAATTTCAATTTCAATTTTTTTAAATCAAGCAATCCCTTAGGTGGTTTTTGGAATGGGTACCGACATATCCTCTGCTGCTCTATGTAAGTATATAGGAAGGGATTGGACCCGCAGAAGTGGACGAACCTTCATCGAAGAAATTTGATCCCGAAATTTGTTGGGATGATGGCTCGATCCCACTTCTTCACTTTACGCTGTCTCCTGCACCCGCTTGTGCCTCTCAATCACTTCAATATTTTTCGTATACAACGAGAATATGTACCGATATCCATCCCGAAAGAAACCGAAGCGATCCATCCTCTAGAAGAAAAAAAAAACAGGGAAAATGAAATTCAGCTAGACAGGGAGGATTCAGACCCATAAGGTATGATAATAGTCTCTCGTAGACAGACGCTTAAACAAAAGAACCTCGTCCCCGAGTCAGATGGTGGTCGATTTTCTCATTTCTTTCTCACAGCAGCCACTCATGAGCATAACCTCTCAATCAGCGCAAAATCGGCTAACTGATTCCCTTGCTCCTGATTCTCATAGGCATGCCATCCCTTCTTCTCTACGGTGCGATATGGACCGCGGTGCTCCTAGCTATATATTACAGAAGCTCGAAATCCAAGCTACCATTTCCACCGGGCCCTCGGAAGCTCCCTCTTGTGGGAAATCTGTTCGATATGCCGCCAGAACTCGAATGGAAGACCTACATGAGATGGAGCAAACAGTACAGTGCGACGTGCACGCCCGTGGTCAGCATGCTCATCCGCTAATCCCAACATTCCAGATTCCGATATCATACATTTGGATGTTGCCGGATCGTCCATAATCGTCCTAAACTCCGTGGAGGCAGCAAACGACCTCCTCCTGAAAAGATCCGCCATTTACTCGGGGAGGTGAGCTGATATTATGCGGCTAGCGATTCTCCTCCGACATGCGCAGGGCTCGGATGCCGATGATCAATGAGCTGATGGGATGGGATTTCGTTATCGGTTTGCTTGCCATCTCCGATCTTTTCCGCTGAAAAACTGATACGGAACACTTCAGGTTTAATGCCATACGGTATGCCGAATTTACTAACAGTATAACCACGGTACAGATATCGTGTCCACCTCAAGGTTCCGCCTGGTTCGTCATTAGCCCACAAATTCTGCTTCGCCCGAACTACACTCTTCCCCAGGCGTGCCCGTCGTCGACTTTTCCAGCACGAGTTCAACCCGACAGCATCACTCAAACTTCGTCCAAAGGTGACTTCAGCCTGCCATGGACTACTCCGCAATATCTTGCAGCACCCGGATCGCGTGATGGACCACTTCAGACAGTACGTGCCAAAACTCGATTTTCATATGACCTACATTATTTTCAGCATGGCCGGGGCGCTCATTTTATCTGCCGGATACGGGCTTGAAGTTCTTCCTGAAAGTGATCCACACATCAACCGTGCTGTGAACGCCATCCGCACGGTATCTGATGCCGGCGCCGCCACGCCTGGAAAATATCTTGTCGTGAGCTCCACGTGTTTTCGAATGAACCCGTTCACATTGATATTATAGGATTCTCTGCCGATACTAAAATACGTTCCTAACTGGTTCCCCGGGGCGGAATTCAAGCGCAAAGCGAAGGTATGGAGAAAACAGATTCGAGACTCAATAGACTTTCCATTCGCGGATGTGAAGCGTGAGATGGTCTGTACACTCAAGCTTGTCCGATGGTCGCGTTCAACATTTTTTACTCTGTTTATCAGGCCTCAGGGACAGCTAAGCCGTCCTTTACTCTCTCCTGCCTCCAGAATGTGGAAAATTTGGATAATCCGGCGGATGTGGAATATCACGAAGATGTCATCAAATCTACTGCTGGAACTATGTTCCTCGCAGGCGCAGATACAACGGTCTCTGCTCTCGGCACCTTTGTGCTAGGAATACTATCCAACCCAGACGCCATGAGAAAGGCACACCTCGAGATTGATCGTGTTGTGGGCCCTAACTGGCTTCCAGACTTCTTCGATGAGCCCTCACTGCCATACGTCTCCGCCTTGGTCAAGGAGGCTCTTCGATGGGAAAGCGTCACTCCGTTCGGTGTGGAAGTTGGGACTCCAGGCAAATGATGGTCTGATCCTTTTACCCAGGTATACCTCATTTTGTGTCCGTTGAAGATGTGTATCGCGGATATAGGATTCCAGCGGGCTCAATCGTCATAGCAAACTCATGGTGAGCTTATTTCATTTTCATTTCATAATCGCTCCTCAGCGAATCTCTAGGGCAATGTCTCACGATGAGGTTCCACTCCTCCACCCTTTCTCTATCCATACTGACAATTCCAGGTTATGTACCCAGATTCATTCTCATTCAAACCAGAACGGTTTCTTCTGGACGGCAAGCTTAACCCTGACGTCAGGACTCCCACCTTTGCTTTTGGGTTTGGATGAAGGTTGCTTTGAAATATTTACCGCCCCTCCGAATATCTCACCACTGTGCTAGGATTTGTCCTGGACGCCACATGGCAATGTCATCATTGTGGATCTCGATAGCCTCCATTTTGGCCGCCTTCGATATTTTCAAGGCCGTTGGGGAGGACGGAAATGTCATTGAGCCCAGCTATGAATATGAGCCTGGCATAGTCTCGTGAGTTCCTCGCCGCAAGCGGGAGTTTTTTCCTAATTGGAGTCCTCAGTGTGCCGGCTCCTTTTCAGTGCTCCATAAAACCTCGCTCCCAAGCGGCTATCAATCTAATCGTAGCCACAGCAAACAGCGAGTCGAATCTTTCTCCTGACTCTTAAATCCGACCTTTGACACATGAGCCCTTCTCAAAAAAAAAAAACTTCGTCGATCAATATGTATCCAGATACAATATAGTCGAATGGCCTATGGCATATGGCTGATTTCGAAAATGAAGGAACCGCTGAGGTCGAAGTCCCTCCTACTCAAAGCTCAGCAATAGCAATGGATTCTCGAGTCTCGCAAGTTTCGCCATGCACGTCAAGAGTCAAAACTTCGAGATCGTTACGATAGTCTTTCCACACTAACTCTGGTAACATGAAAAGATTGCCTGCACCTGTTTAGGTTTTTATGGATTGTTCTATCCTATGAAGGACCTTATTGGACAAAAGTCATTTCATGCTTTGGGGGTAGCATATTTTCATGAGATCTTGCAAGATCTTTCAAGATCTTATGAGATCTCGCAGTGTTGAATTTTTTCAACCTTTGCCTAAGATCTTGCAAGATCTTAGACAAATAATTGCACCTAACTTACCACCATTTTGACAGTGTTCCCAGGTGGTCGCCGAATTACTGGCATACATTAAATCGAATCCCTGTGATGTGACTCAATTTGTGAGAAATTAATCCGGACTCCCCATGGGCAAGTGGCTTAAAACGGGAAATCTTATATGTTAGATAGGTTGAAACCGATTTAAATCTCGCCTAGCCCTCCCCTTATCATTTTCCAATAGTTTATTAAGGAGGCGAAACAAAAACACTTGCGACAGGTGACATCCCGGTGTCCGGCATTAGGTGAAGATTATAAGTGAGCCGAGATCGTGTAAGATCTTTCAGAGCGAGTGTTTTTTTTGACCAATTGTGAATTTCTCTAGCTAGATTTTGGATGAAATCTTGCAAGATGTCCAACAAAAAGATTGAACACCCCGAAAGAAATTACTGTACTATAACCCGCTGAGAAGTGGGCCACCCCCAGGTAGTGGGCCATTGGCCAATAGTAGACCTGTCAGTCTGTTTATGTTACCCTTTGTATTTGGGAGATGGAATACGACCTCAGACCCTTGTTTGTGCATAGTTTGATGGCGGTGCAGTGCGGCTCGAAAGTTATGGCATGTTTGACAGCCGAATATTGCCGTGCGAACATCACCACTTACCGCCACCAACTTCCGTCGTCTCATTCTCGACGAGTTCTTCGCCGATTCACGATCTTTGGGGCTCGTTATGTTCGCATTGGGGTCTAATTCCTTAATATGTGCTTTCCTGGCCGATACAGCTTGATTTTTCTCAGCTTTCTTCTTATCCAAGCGCACTTGGACTTTCTGGGTGCTTGGCATTGGCCGCTCTGCAGTGAGTAAACCCTCAATGATACGGATAGCCGCTGTTGCATATCTATTAATAGGACCAATTTAATGGACTTGGAATAGTCATCAATAATTTATGCATCAGATTCAGTATTCGGAGTTTAGCATTGTCTCAAACCAGATATCTTCGAGCATCTAAATCTGGAGATTTTTTGTGGGCCCCATCTAGATCTAGATGTGGATATTTCGCTTCAGGAACTTTCAGATCCTTCATATGAATCTACCAATAGCGTATTTTTCGGCCCCTACTGCACCTTAGGGGTGTACGACTCTAATTCCTCAATCACTGTGATTTTCGTCATTCTGTGTGTTGGAGAAGCAATTATTTCTACCAATAAGATGCAGGTAATGTATCATTTGAGTACACTAGACTGTCTATTTGTTCCCCGATGAGATATCCAAGCAGTTTCATGGCAGTTATCCAGGCAGAAATACACAATTTGGCCGCCTGGTCCGCCCTCTGATATTTACCCCTTTTGGACTGCCGCCGAAAATAAATTACTGAAGCCCACACCACCCCACCACAAATCGGCCAAATATGCTTCACAAGTCTGTAACAGACCTATCTTCGATTCCAGGCACACAAAACCCCATTTTCAATGTGTGTGCATGTCGCTATTAACTGATTGCTCTTAAGTGGCCCACTTCCCAGCGGGATATAGTAGCATCTTGCGAGATCTTGCAAGACCTTGCAAGATCTCAGACAAAAAGCCGAACTGCGTGCATAAATGTATGATTTGTCCACTAAGGTCCCTCAAATTACCCCAATATTGATTTTAGACGCAAGATCGAACCGGAGATAAATATCCCAAAGAACCTGTGTGGCTGTGTCTCGGACATTTTCGCCCACCACGCCCATCTCGTCGGTCCTCCGCAATAGATATGACTGCCCCTCCTCAAGAGCTCATCGATTCCATCGTGGGCCTGGTAGACGATTCACCGACACTGAAGTCGTGCTCTCTCGTCGCCACCTCATTCGTTGCTGCCTCCCAGCGCCGTCTTTTCCGATCTCTGCGCCTGTACGCCACCCCAACACATCGGCACCCCCATTTCACTCTGGAAGGGATGAGCGTCTTTCTCAGTGCCACTCCTCACGTATCCAGTTCCGTTCACGAGTTGACCACCCCAATTCCGTACCTGGGCCATCAGGCTGCGCTCGCGTCCATCCTGTGCACACTCCCACACGTCTCGCGCCTCGTACTCGCTGAGCAATATTGCGAGGAAATCTCGCTGGAGCTCATGCGCGCGCTCAAGAACTTCCTCCCGTCCCTCCAATGCCTCTACCTTGTCTCCCTGTCTCTAATACCGCCTTCGTTCCTCCTGCACGCGGCGTTCTTTGTACCGCTCCTCTCCATTGGCGATAGCCGCATCGGCAACCCCACCCTCGCCGACTCCGACCCCGCACTGGATGGCGAAGCGACTGACGCGCGGCTGAGGCACCTAATCATCTCAACATCGTCGTCGCGGCCCCTGGGCTACCGCGTCCTGCTGAGCCACCCCGCATTCACCGCGCACCTCGAGCGGCTCCACATCCGCATCTTCTCCAGCACCTCCTCCACAGTTTACGAGCGGCTACTCGCTGCCGTTGCGCCCACTCTAACCCACCTCGAGTGGGAGTACGGAGGTACACATTTATTTATTTATTCCATGTCTATATTAATATTGTCTCACTCCGCTGACTGACTTCCTACTTATACAGTCACACTCTCGATAAACCTCCCAAAAATGCTACACGTGCATACCGTTGAGCTCGACGTTCTCATCGACCGCCGCGGCCTCGCGCCGTCGTTCACCTCCGCCCTCGCGCACATCGCCGCCAGCCTCCCGCACATCCGGCACCTCGTCATGCACTGCATACTCCGCTCGGGTGCCGGAGAGGTCGCGTGGCCTGCGCCAGACATAAACAGTGACACAGACACAGACGCGGGCGTGCACTTCCCGGATCTGCGGCAGGTAGAGTGCCGGCTCGTACCGCATAGGGAGACGGGTCCGCGGGAACGGGCGGTCGTCCTGCAAGACCTCCGCGAGGCGATGAAGGCGCTCATTCCGGCGCTGCGGGGGACGGATGCGTATATGAGCTGTGTGTATTGCGGGCCGAGGCCCACTCTTATTGACCGGGTGCCGTAGGCCGTCGCTGTTTTATTTCAAGCAGCTGGAGTCGCGCAGGGAACTATGGAGATGCACCGAAAAATTATAAAGATTGTTTTGGTGAGGCGTATGTACGGCCAGCTACATTATTCATTATTTTTTGACTTAAGATGACTCCGAGTACGACTTGCGTTTACTGAACATCACATGTGATCGGATACTCAGCCTCCGGGTACTTCCGGAAAGTACCTCGGGGGCGGAGTTTAAAACACTCTTATCGGAGTCTTACTCAAAACCTCGATGTCCGTCAGCACCAGTACCGCGACTGTCCGGCTTCAAGAGCTTTGTGACCATATTCTGGAATTCGTCAATGCCACGGGACGCATTGACGACCTCAAGGCTTGCGCCTTGTCTTCCCGTAACCTCTCCTATTCCGCACAGAGCCATCTCTTCCGCGACATCATCCTATATAATAAGGGTGCTCATGCGGCGGCTGTCCGTCTCTGCTCTTGCCTTACAGTCTCCCCTCACCTCATTCCCTACATCCGCCGCCTCACTGTCCGTGCCGACCCCGACATACTCACGTCGTTGTCGATGATCTCGTTCTCGGGGCTCAATGAGCTCAAGTTGTACACGAATCAGGATACCCCGACCGACCGCGACACCGCGAATCGTGTGGCCTCGTTGGTGCGGGATCTGATCGGTCTTCCGTCCCTGCGTAGGGTAGAGATGATCAACCCCCTTGCACAATTCGAAGACCTCGAGGCACTGTTTAGTAGCCCTACATTAGCGGTCACGGACCTCTTCTTCAATACAGTCCTATTTATGTCTTCCGCCGGCGGACCTAGTACACTCGACAGGCGAATCCAGCGCCCAGTGGTCAAATCTCTGAAACTCGTCCATTCACCGCGGCTTGCAGAGTGGTTTGTTCATCCGGGATGTCCATTCGACGTTTCACGTTTGGTGGACGTTGATTTATACGCCTCAATGACCGACAACCTCCACGAAGTACTCACTTCCTCCGGATCCAGCCTTGAGCGATTAAAAGTTGATGCCGGTGGGTTGTTATGCACCCCTTGCATTAAGCTGGACTAATTTAGAAAACCAGACACAGCAGTAGAAATCAGTCTTCACCTCTTTCCAGCACTCACCTACCTCCATCTTACCACCAACGAGGAGAGTCTCAAAAAAGTCGAGGCTATTCTATCGCAGATTGCCACCCCCACGCCCATCGACACCGTCATTGTCGGGATATTGGAGACTGACAGCGAGACGATCGAAATACTGCAGAATCTTGATCCTGTGGCAGCCAACCTTCGTTCGCCGCGTCGATTCGAAATTCGGTTTGGGCCCTACGCGGATGACGAGCGGTTTCCTCGCGATATGGAAATGGAGGGACGCCGAGTCAAGGATTGCTTCCCTCAAGTATTTGCGAAAGGTATCTTGGGCGTGACACATTACAGGAGTGGAGGTACGATTCTTGTGCTCGTTTCGTCCTGTTTTCTCTTCTGACACTGGATTATTACAGAGGAAATAGGTTATCTCGTTGGGGGTAATAGGGATTGATTATCTACTCTCACAGTCGCAGATGTTTGTATACATGTGAGCATCCGAAACAGGCTTGAACCCGGAACTGCGTAGTGGAAGTCTCAATACTGAGAAATCTATCTAACCTGGAAACATATCTACCTAAACACCTATCCTACACATACTATGGAACATAAAGGTAATACTAATCCATATATAGCATAAAGTCATAAACACATGTCCAAACTCGTCGTATGTTGGCGCGACAAGGTTTCCAACCAGAACGCTGCGCCATCAGCGGAGTTTAAATTTTTAACAAGGCGAACAGAATCCATCCGTTACAAACTTACACCAATCAAATCCCGAAAGCCCGCAAGCAACCGCTCATCCCCGATCCTCTTCGCAGCAAGCACACTCTCGCTCCTTTCGAGCACCTCCATCGCCGTCAATCCCTCTCGATTCCTTTCGCTCGGATCAACAAGCTTCCTCCTGACCACCTCCTTCAGCGTATCGAAGATATCCAACGCAGGTTTCCTCGCTACAAAATGCAGGACCGTCTCCCCGTCTTCGCTTTGATCCGGGGAAAGATCCACCCCGGACGCTTCGACCAGTAACCGTACGCAGGCCGCGTCGGCCGGAGAATTCAATATCGCCAGCTTGAGCGCATTCCAGCCGTTCTTGTCCGTGACATTCAGATTTGCGTGGTGCTCGATGAGCACGCGCAGTGCCCTGGCGCGTTTGCGCAGCGCCGCCATCATGGCGGGCGTTTTGCCCACTTTGGTTACCGCTTTGATGTTCACCCTGCTGGAGATCAGGAGGGTGATGAACACGGGATCGTCCTGGTAGTATGCTGCATGGTGTAAGGGCGTCCAGCCACCGTCGTTGGAGATGTTCAGATTCGAAGGGCGGTAGGAGTCGACGGCGTCGAAGTGGCTTAGGAGAGCACGTAATGCGTGGGGACCGCGCGCTTGCACGGAGTAGTGCAGCGCACTGTTTCCTCCCGTGTCGACGAGGAACATGTTTGCTCCGCGCTCGAGGAGTTTGGTGCACCATTCCCCGTCGCCGCGTTGGGCGGCCCAGGAGAGAGCGGTGCGGGAGGTCCGGTCGAGCGAGTCGACGAGTGGCGTATCTTGGTCTTGGTCCAGATTGGCAGGGCCAAAGGGGATATCTAGGTTGCTCGAATCTCCTGGTACAGGCAGACCCAGAACTTCGCAATGATGCCGGGAGAAATGCATCTCGCTCAATATTTTGGTGGAGATTTCGTCAGAGTCTTGGTGGCTGATCATATCCGCTAGGTTCTCTGATTCTCGTTTTGAGAGACTGTTGCTGAGGATGAGCTCCACGGCTAGCATCCTTGCTGTCCTGGAATAAGTATTAGAAACTAATGCCATTGATTTCACCCAGTGAGGTGGAACTGACATTGGCGCACCGGTGTCCAAATCTGCTTCAGCACCATTATTCACAAGAAATTTGACTGCCTGGAAGCTCCTTGCTTTGATGGCAAACTATTCCACCTCTTCATCAGCTTTCAACACTTTTCTACCGTCGAGATACTTGCGTGCAATGGCGTCCATTTGCTATCAAATCGGATATCCCTCGGGGAGCCTTTCCGCTCCTCAAGGAGTGCTTTTAAGCCCTCCACGTCGTCCGTAGTTGCATAGTGGAATATGATAGCGTCCTTGTGAACTATATTGGCGAAGCGAAGACGGTAATGCAGCCCGTCGCGGAGTGTCTGCCGAAAGATAGCAATCATGATTTTCCCGATAATTGGCAATACCAGCGCAATATAATATGCCCATCCCACCCCTTGAGTCTTGAGGTCTGGATCGTGGCAGACATGTCTGTTGCTGGAGTAGCCTGTGATCGAAACATTGACCACTGCCCCGAGCAGTGTGTATGCAGTTCGGCTCTGCACATGGCAGGGACATGTACAGGCTGGGTCGGTGCAGGAGGACATAGAGAGTACAGTTCCTGGGAGAAAGACTTCACTGGAGGCGAGACCCGATCCCGAGCTTGGCTGAGAACTAGATGTCTCGGGAGTTGAAGAAGTGCGGAGCACTGGAGAGCCCAGGGCCTGGGTGGAAGGAGTGCCGTCGTCGTCGTCCCGGATAGGGTTGCAAAACGCTTGATCTGCCCGGACTTCACGGCTCATTTGAAAGCTCATGTAGGTAGGTAGGTGGAATTGCAGTATCGGCGCGCTATGTACACGTGCCAATGAAATCTGTTAGCAAATCAGTCTTCGACATGGGCGGAGATGCTGAGAAGTGCTGAGATCAAACTAACGTTCTGTGGGGTCGCAATTGCCCCATTTGGATTCGAGTCTGCGCCGCTTAGAGTCGCAATCTTTTCTGCATTCAATGCAAATTGGATTCCCACCAGCTTCACGTCCATCTGCGCAATTGCCTGGGCTGCTTCACAGCTCTGGGTTCTTCGGTCTTTGCCTTAGTAGACGTGATCAGACATAAAAAAGCAGATGAGCTTACGCAATGAACCCGTCCAATGCCAACGACAATGATGTCTTTTCGCGTGCCAGCCGACGGAACATATCAGCGACTCTCTTCTCTTTGAGAGCAGCCATGATTCTCTTCCGCCATCGAGTACCTCGGCTGTCGGTTTCCAATAGCTGTCGTCCTCGGAGCTCATTCCTGATGTCCTCTACTTGTTCCAGACATCTCCCCAATGCGAGATCGACGGCCTCGCCCTGCTGACCACCAACTCCTTTGATCGTCTGAGCAATGCCAATTAGGTCGGTCAGGTAGGCCAACTGATACTCGATCGTTTTCGAAGCAGATTTGAGCTGCGAGTAAATGCCAGCCAGAGCCCAAGTCGCCTGGAAAAGTTGCTGAGCCAGCTGACTGCTCACTGCCAGAGTTCCTACAACAGTCAACGGATCGACCATGAAGCGAATGGCTCCACTGGCGGCTGCTCAGAGAGTTGGGCTGATAGGGATATGGGCATTGGACACCCGTAATTTTATTATCCGTTCTCTTAAGGAAATTTTTCGAATTCATTGTACATGTTTGGGTTTGCCCCATATGCCTTTCTCCTTTACTTTTCCTCTGCTCGTCCTCTGTCAGCCTCTGTCCGTATCTCAATCTCTACAGCTTCTCCTGCTAAAGTAGGGCGATGCGCACACATCATGTAAAATGTATGACATTTGATTAAAATATTAATGGCCGTCTTCATTTGGGACAAAATCCAAAATCGGCCCGCAAGGAATTGGACCAAATGGGATTTTGCACCTTTGTGTACGGGTGGATTTTGGATTTTGTCCAAATTGATGGTGCCATTAGCCCGAGAGTTGGTCAAAATCGGAATTGATCATCAGATTTTGGCAGTGCATACGCCCTACATTATTTTGGGCCTTGATTCAACCTTGATTCAGTTAAAATGAAAATACTGATCGATATATATCCCCATCTTTCCGAGATTGTGATGCCTCGTGTTAAACTAGGCGCTGCCCTGCCTGCGTATATTGACTCAGGTAGGTAGGTAGGTAGCATTACACGGCACGGTCCCGCTGAGGAACGCCGGGGGGAAGTATCCCAGTATACAACAGGCGAAATTATGTACACTATCGTCCCCCACCTCTAATAACCTCCCGAGCCGAGCTCAGACTTCCTTTGCACTGCCATATCGTCAGTACCGCGGCTCTCCGGCTACGAAGCGCGGGAAGTCCCCGCTTCGATTTTAGCTGGCTGGTGGTCACGAGTTCAACTCCCGCCCAAACCAATTTTTCCCTTTCGCAGAAGTGTGCTGGCTATCAAGAACTAGGGTGACACTTCGTGCGGAAAATCCATTAGGCGCTGGTTCACTGGTGTCTGACTCGGAGTATCTCCGTGCCATTTTGTCGGGGCGAGTCCCACGTGAGTGAAGTTGGGCTAATGCTCGATTCTCCTCGTGAGCCAAACATTATTGCCTCGGTTGAAGTTTCTTTCAACGTTCTTCAGCGGCTGCTATATGCCTGGACTCGAGTGAAGTCCAAATCGAAGCTGAGAACCCCGGCGCCAGACGCACTGACTCACGTCCACTGAAACAGGAAATATGCCTTCTGCATTGTATTATTGCTGGCTATGACGTGGAACTTGAAATGGAAGGCGTTAGGCACAAAGAATAGAACAACCATAGATATCTGACAGCGTTACTGCGGTATTTTTTCGTTTCCGCGCGCGCGCTAAACCTGGGCGCCTAAATGTTTATAATCTGTCCCGGTGTATACGGAATATGTTGAGGCGCGACATTATGAATGGATGGATCGATCAGGTTATCTTGCCTATTGCGGACAAATCTGGCCACATACTCTGACCTATGGCGCTCCGTTTGTAAAACAAAAATAGCAAGAGTTTGTACATGGAACGCATTACGAGTTCTAATTTAGTAGGTCTCGTTCTCGGCAACCGTTTACCACCAGAAAAAAAATCACCGTCCTCAACTTTGATGAGAAACGTGATTTATCCCCGAATGAATGCATGAATTGATGGCAAGGAATACTATCCGCTGCAAATCCGCTGGGCGCAATTGCTTCACTGTCAGCAATGTTGCCTGAAATTTATTATTTCCTGTGCAATACCAAGCATATTGGTTGCCAATTTTTTCCGAGATTCATCCCCGATATTTCGCGGCCTGTGTCGTTAGCCGATCTCTTCAGCCTTCCGCGTCACACAAGTCTTGTCTGCTATCGCCATTTGACTGCTTGACTTTTTGGTATTTGTGGCCCGATATATATATAAATACTAAGCGCCCTCCGGGCAGACTTGGTTCCTTCATCCAACCAAAACCAAATATATAGTTAGAGTCCTCTGGGCATGACGGTTCAGAGGCTGAGGTGGAGGTTAACACTGTGGCATTGTTCAAGAAATTTATACCAATCAGCCTGATAGCCTCTGACATTCAGAAATTTATTTCTTCGCATGTTTGTATACAGATTCAGATGGCTGCAAAGCAGTTAAGTTCGACGTTTTATGTTGATTGTGGGTGAGTTATTTCCATACGAGTAGGCGGCCACCCATTGAACTTGTTTTCAACTATGCACACAAACTCAATATTTGAGGAGAAGTGAAGGTTTATTTTTTACACCTGCACAATTCAATGTTCAAGGAGAACGGCGCATTATTTCTTCCAGAACGTGAACAAATGGTCCTTCGGCCGACCATTGAACTGATTTTCACCTTGTTTTCAACCACCCTGCTTTGCTCAAGTTCAACGCTTATGGAGAATAATGGCTCATTGCTTCCACAATTCAGTTGTATGGGTCCCTGGCTGGCCACTGGACTTACAAAAAAGTTCATACACAATTATTTCCAAATCATTTCGGCATCTTCTAACTTGACTTGAATAATCGAAATGATGGTAGTATATTCCGTTTCGCTTCAGCACTTGAATATTGCTTATCTGAATTATCATAATTATGTTCCTACAACGTCTCTTAATTTCATGAGCCCATCTGCATATGATATGGCTCTCCCGAAGACGGAACCTAGATTTTTTTCGCAGTGTTTTGATGACATAAGAAGAGCGACTTTTTTTTTTTTTTCTGTGTTGAGCTGCAACCCAATACCTCAAAAAGTAGACAGGCATCCGTTGAAATAGGTGTGTGGGTCGCATCTGATTCTTCCAGAGGTAGAGAGTCAGAAATCAATTAGCTACAGTCCATTAGCACTTCTCCGCACTGAACCTGTGGAAGCTGCTGAAGCTGATGGGCTTTTCCACTCCTCCTGTTTCAAAAAATGCTTGGAGCAGACAGGTGATGCAAATTCCAAAGTAGGATGACTTCTGTGTCCTTAGAACTACTTAGGTTAAAAAGAACGTAGCCTCGATTAAAATTCAGAGTCCGTTGATTGATTGATCCGAGCTGTGCTATTGTCCGAGTCATACGTGATTCTAACGAGAAGTCAGTTGTCTCTTTTTTTGCTCTTGAGTACTAGTAGCTTCACATTATTGCAGAACACTTAGAGAACTTCGGAGAGTGTTGTGGGCCGGATTACAGATCAAGATTGCGTGTGGACTCTGGAGGCTGGAGCCGAGCACGGCATGATGTCAATTATGTTAGTGTATGGTTGGACAGACATACGATAGCGTTTTCGAGACTTGGTCCGGAATTCCGGAACCAAGAATTACTCTAGGTGCATTTAACAAAGTTATCGCCGGGTCCGGCATTCCCGATTTGGGGGCACTGTCAAGGAGGTCGATGTCCGGCCGGGAATTGCCGCTCTCCTCTTGCTAAGACGGATAGAGCTCAAACTATTCACCAGTCAATTTAATTCACAGCAAAAAGTACTAATTTTTTAACTACAGTAGGAGGCATGGCCAAAAGCCATGCCCCTGCCCTGCCCAATCTGAGCTGGTCGACGCGAAGCGGCGACCGAGCGAAGGTTGGGCCAAGACACGTATCCCGGAGAGATGGCTCGAATTATTTACCAATCGATTTAATTCACAGAAAATAAGTACGAGAACCAGCAAGGACAACATTCTATTTTGTGTTTGGTTTGCCACAACGAAATTGAAATGAAAAAATGTAAATTTCGAGTACTAAGAAGCATGACTGAATCTGAGTTTCAAGTGGACTTGGTCGGAGTTCAAAAGATACGGACTCGTACTACCATGCGTCAGCACTGGCTTACAGACCAAGTAACTTACACCGTTGACCCTAGTAAGAGTTCAAATTAACCACGAGAGTTCTCTTCAGGTCTGAGAGTTTTATTTCACAAAAAGTTTGAGCGACACAATGTGCGAGAGTTACTTTTCAATAGATTCGAATTCGACAGTCATACGTCACAGAGGGGTCTGTTGGTGTCGAAATCCATTGCCAAGTCACGCGTCACACGGGTACATCTCGAATGTGTCTAACGGTTCATCACCCACAAAATTGCCGAAGACGTGCAAAAAAGCTCATCTTCGACGAAAATTGCGGTTTTTCTGTCCAAAATTTCCCGTTGGTCACGCAAAATTTCCGGCCTGTCGAATTGTCGAATCGGAATTTTTGCGTCACGTCACACCCCCTGTCGAATCGATTGAAAAGTACAGTAAATTTTCGCGAACATTGGCGGCCACGCCGTTCCCGCTCGCCATATGGCGGGTGTGGCGGACACAGCGGCGCTATGGCAGGTTCTTCGGGCTTCGGATCATCGGACCGATGATATTAAATCGTTCTTTGCATAAGGCGATTACATCTGTTTGGTTTTACCTCCATTGAGACTACCCGTCTTCGTATCTTTTCTCGATGTCAAATGACCAACGAGCAGACTCAATGAGCCCCAACCCCACTGCATTTGCATACCGCGATGCTGCACTTTTCTTCTATACAGTCAGTTTGTTCCCACTGGACCCGCCATTGCCGAGGTGTCACCTGGCGAGTCACTCGAGCTGTGCGAACAACACGAATTGAACCAGTGGAGGTAAAGACACAGGGCGCCTGAGTCCACAGCTCTGTAAAGAAATCCTGGGACGACACGTTTGTCGCAGTAGTGCTGCTGCGGCCATGTATGTTCCTTAAACACATAAACCCGTGCCCTGATCTTCTTTCCGCGCCCCAGCTGTATTCAATCCACTGTTATTTTCGGATCCCTATCTAAACACATGCCTTTCAGCGATACTCGAGCTGCATGCATGGCTGGCCTCTCAACGTTTCAAAACCATTTGCCATCATGAAAATATTCAACTGCAAATTGGCAGCAATGCTCTGTCCTCCAAACAGTGCTCTTTTAGCCAAGACGGTCCTCCTTCAAATGCTTATTAATATCTGGCTTGAGCCTGGGAATACTTGCTTGTCGCGGTCATCCTCGTCGTTAATGGTTGCGAACAACCGGTGCCTGTGTCGCAGCTTGCTTCGGCTCCTTCTGTCCCCCATGAAAACATCTTCTTGTCGTTCCAACGTTGTTCTCCAAGCTCTGGATATCTCCTCGTACCTGAATATGTACTTCTCCACTTGGGCTCTTAACTGCATTTTTGAATATTTTATTCTCTCTTCACTCCTCTGTAATCATTGTTTTTCCAGTTGCCTCCGCTTCGTTCCGGCACATTTTGTTCCTACTAGTAACACTGGCCTGACTTGGACTTTGTTCTTCACTCTAACGTCGCTCTAACACGAAGCCAACATGTACACTGCGCTGTTCCACTGACGGTTGGCACCCGAGGTTCTGCTTTCATGTCGCCTGAATATTCCGAACGGCTGGTTTGTTGGCTCAATTGCTCTCCGTACTAATTTAAGAATGTACAACGCAGTATTAGTACTGCTACTGAAAAGAGTGGGGAACTCATCGAGGAGGCAAATAATCATGGAGGACGCCAACAATATGATTCTGCTACTGGAATCGGTATGTTTGATTACTTTTTGTGACTGTCAATGTTCACCAATCAACGCCAATAATTGCTGTGATTGACCAGCACAACACACCTAAAAATCTAGCCTATTCGTTGCTACGTTGGCACATCCAGAAGTCTAGGCGGATCCCCCCCCCCCACACACACACACGAGATGGAGGAACAACCGTGCTTTTCAGGTTGTGTGCGGTCACGATATTAGAAGCCCACGGTGTCACAAAAATCCGATTTGCCATATAGCCCAAGATAGCCCCATTCTGAACCTTATAGGCCAAGCCGGCAAGATTACAGGGGTTATAAGTACCTTATAAGTACCTATTTTTATTTATAAGCCCTGTAATCTTACCGGCTTGGCCTATAAGGTTCAGAATGGGGCTATCTTGGGCTATATGGCAAATCGGATTTTTGCGACAGGGCTGCGCAAGAAAAGGAGGAAACTAGCGGTCCAGCCACAGAATACTGTACGGTGTAGAGTTGATCCTCATCTTGAGTTGAAGGGGTTCTTGAGTGTACAACAGGAGTCGACCAAGTCCGTCACTGTCGTTGAGAAGATGACGGTATGCTGGCATGCATTCCAATCCGGCCAAAGATCCGGAGGACACTCGACGAATCCGTTTATGCGAGAGTAAATGCATCTACTATAATCTGTAGGGGGGGTCCCACCCCCCCAATAGATTAAAATAAATTAGAGCTCATTGGAGGGTCAAGACGTCAAGGTCAGATCCAAGTCCGAGGGGTCCTAACAGCTCCCTCGGCATCCCGGCGGAAAATGTGCAGATATTCCAAAACATTTATCTATGCTTATGGAAAGTCAACCTCTCTCGGAGCAGAGTAAGACTTCAATTGAAACTTTCGCGGAAAAATTTGAACTCCTTCAATAGCTAAGTTCGTAAGTTTCGCTTTTTTATTTTAAAACTCTTGCTGTTTATTTTTTTTACAAAGGGAGCGCTATATTGACCTGTCGGCAAGCCTACGCGCTATGCTAGTTCATCTTGCAAGGTATGCCTATTCTTGGGATTCAGTTGAAATTTTGCATGGAAACATCGCCTTCTGCCTTGCTGTTTGTCAATGATGGATGCTCCTTGGGCTTCGGCATTAGAGTTGTACAAAATGGTGGCATTAGAATGGTGAGGACCCAGGATCTCAATCCTCTTAAGCTTTAACACGCGCACTTGCAACACTCCAATGATCTCTCTCCAAACTCTCGTTGGATTGGCCATCGGTGCCTGGATGGCCTTCCTCGGCGTTCATGCCCAATGTCGACAGTTCGTCACTAGTTACTTTCGTCGTTCACAATATGATGTTGCGCCTCCGCAGAAATGCTGGCTACCTCGGCGGATACGATGCTAACACCGGTGCTTTCGTAGGAGCGATCGTAAGTTTATATTTGTTTTGCACGCCCCTGCCCTGCTCTGAATTCGCATTGTTACAGTCCAGAAACCTCGTTACAGGGGTATTCAGTTAGTTCTGATGAAATGTGAGACCCATGGCTAATTTCACTGGCAGCTCTTGACACAAGTGGAGACCATTCCAACTACCTGCCGGCGGCCTTGTCTGATCCAGTGCTCCCATAAATGAACTTGAACTAACCCATTTGTCGCCATTTCAGCGGCAGACGGTAACCCTCATGCGTATCGCGGCGGTTCTGAACGATCTCGATACTCATTGAGTCATACTTGAACATCCTCGTTAGCTGGACCGTTTCCCACCCCGGGGTTTACCCAAAACACTTTCGGCGCTGGCTATGGCAATCTCCACACTGATTGCGGAGAAAACCAGGTCTGGGTCCTAGGGAGCGCCGTTGGGCATCAGGTGCTGGTGCTTTCATGGAGTAAGTCTGCACAATATTTTATCGAGGTTTCATTCATTAACGAGTGGATGTTCTAGGGGATCCCAGTGGCTACCAGTCTGTAACCACCGAAAGTGCTTGCCACAATTTTTCGGATTTTGGTTACAGGCTGGTAACAAGTCTACCCACTAGCCTGTTTTTAAGGTTGAGATTATCAAAAGATACCATAAGTAAATGAAGAAAAATATTGGTTTGGACGGGAGTCGAACTCACTTTGAACTCACTCCCTCCATAGATTGCCGAAATTGTAGATCATCTGGGTCTAGATTCGTAGATATGACATCTATGTGCGCCTATGTCTACACCCGGCGTCTGTCGAGACCGTTTGAGACGGAGGTGTCCCAAACTTTAGTTTGACATCATAAGCGGCGCTAAGGCCTTATAGTGTCGTAAGAGCTGTGACCCTTATTAGAGTTTTATCTAAATAAAAATCCCCGATAAGTAGAAGTGTTTTTTCGCGAAGGAGAGCAAGATTTGGGTTGTGGCCCCTCTGGGCCTAGAGATACTGTACTAAAACGTTCAATTCGACAGTCACGCGTCACTGGGGGGGCTGTCGATTGCCAACTTTGGTGCTTGTCACGCATCACCCCGAGGACTGTCGAATAGATTTTCCGGTTCGTCACCCCAAAATCCCCAAATTTCGCGATTTCGACGAATTTTCGGCTCGGATTGTCGAAATTTTGCGCTCGGTCACGCCAAAAAATGCGGTTTGTCGAATTGTCGAACCGGAATTTTCCGTCACGCGTCACCCCCTCTGTCGAACTGAACGTTTTAGTACAGTAACCTGGATGCAACAAACTGTGGGTCTGTTGCTTGTACCGTTCTCAAACGGTAAACGAAATGCGTAAAACCATTTATTACCCAATATCCATGGTCTATTATAAGCCGTTGCTAAGCTCGGCTAAGAGAAGCTTCATATAGCCGGAAAATCAAATTTGCGACATGTGAGAACATCATTCCTACCGGGCTGATCCGGCGTTGCATACTAATGTGGACTCTGTCTCAGTATCTTTGCCGCACTCACGTCGTTGTCGAGGATCTCATTCAATAGCTCAAGTTATACTGAAATGAGTCGCGTAATCTCATTGCCAGTGTGGCGGGATTGCGGCGGGACTTAACGCCTAATCGATAATCGGTTCCATCCCTGAATAGGGTCGCAAGGACGTCAATGCACAGCCGTGCCGAGCTATGGTCTTCGCCACATCGCCTGCCTAGAGCTCTCACCTCAGCGCAGGGCCACAAACCTTTGCCTCAGGATGCAGTGACCCTGCAATAGCCTGGATCAGCGCTCTCTCTTCGAGACCATGCCTCGACCACGTCACATTTGCGCCACATACACATAACTTCCGTCACGGTACTAGACTTATCTCGAACTCCTTTACTGGGCAACTTGCAATATTTTGGATGTCGACTTCTGTGGGCTCGAGTGGGCCGCGCTCTCCTCGATACCATGCCACATACACATAACCTCAGTACTTAAGCATCATGCAAGTTGTACCCGAGGCGCAACGACTCCGGCAACAGGCAGGAAGTGCGGCCGAAACTGTCAAACGCTACTAGATTTAATATTATCGCTCATCCGCTCTGGCCGGTGAAGTCCATTCGTTATGTCGACCTTGAAAGGACATGGGAGAGACACGGACTGCCGGTCCTCGAGCAAATTCTCACGATCACAGCCGTTCAAAGGGAATGCCATTCGAGGACCGAATCCGAAGACGTCGAAGAATTTCGACCCTGATTACCCGAGGCTCGGTGCGCACCCTGCAAAAGCAAAAATTATCGTTGGAGCGAAGAGGCCATGCGTCCTATGTATATATGAAGGACGTACGACCCAAGTGATACGTGATTCCACCTCCCTATCCTACTTATATATTACTGACTTCACTCTCGAAGGCTGGTTTTCTTCCCGAGCTTGAACGTGCGTACCCAAGAAGCATCCGAGAATCCGGCTCAAATAATAATGCTACAGATCGGCATCGATGACCACCGCGACAATATTTTGTGCAATATGCACCGCCGTCTTTTTCTCCTCCGCCATTTATTTTCGAAACAATCGTGCGCAGCTGCCTCTCCCGCCCGGACCATACAAGTGGCCCATTCTCGGGAACCTATTTGACATTCCTCTGACCTTCCAATGGAAGAAATATTTGGAATGGAGCAAGAAATACAGTTGGTTGGCTTTCAACACCATTTGCGTCTCTGACAATCTCACTTCAGATTCAGATATTATACACTTGAATGTCGCTGGGAACTCGATTATTATCCTGTGCTCAGTGGAGGCGACCAATGAGTTACTTGGAAAGCGTTCATCCACATACTCAGACAGGTACGGTCTTCCGCAGCCTCTGCCCTGTAGCTTATAAGTTATTCCTGTCTTAGACCCCGAATGCCTATGATTAACGAGTTGATGGGTTGGGATTTCTCGTTCGGTTTGTGGTTCTACGCGTACTTTTTTTCAAGGTGATAAACTGGCATCGCAGCTTTTATGAAATACGGTAAGATTATATCCTCCAGTGACAAATAGAGATGCACCGTTCATAAACCTCTAGGCCCAATCTGGTGCATAATTCGCGGACCACATCTGTTCTCGTCTGATTATTTTCTCAGGCGCACTCACCGCAAAATGTTTCAAAATTCTTTCGATCCAGTACCTTCCCTCACATTTCGCCCCACGCAACTTTCCGTCAACCACCGCCTTCTTCGACGTATTCTCGAGGAGCCAGACAATATCATGGATCATTTGAGGCAGTTCGTGGCCAATCGTGATTCTTCTAGTAGTAGTAGCGCTTATCATTTAATAGCATGACCAGCGACCTCATCTTGTCGCTCGCATACGGAATAGAAGCGCAGGCCAACAATGACCCATACGTTGCACTCGCCGAAAAAACTATGGCCTCTGTGTCAACAGGTACAGTTCCAGGAAAATTTGTCGTGGTCAGTTGCTGTTCCTCTCCGCTTCGAGTTTTTTTCCAAGTTGCCTGCAGGATGCGCTACCATTTTTAAAATACGTGCCCGAATGGTTTCCCGGAGCAGGATTCAAAAACCAGGCGAAGGCGTGGAAAAAGCTGGCTCAAGCGTCTTTGAATGTCCCCTTTGCTGAGGCAAAGAGGAAAATTGTACGTATACTTTGCGCGCTTCTGATCGTTGGCTCATACTCTGTAGGCCACTGGCATCGCCCAACCGTCGTTTGTATCTCACAGTCTCCGGGACACGGATAAATTGGCGGATCCACAGGCTGAAGAGGATACGGTGAAGGCAATCGCGGGAACCATGTACATCGCCACTGCAGATACTACGCTCTCAGCACTCGGCGCTTTTGTGCTGGGAATGTTGGCGAACCCCGAGGCTCAAAAAAAGGCGCAGAGAGAGATCGACGCTGTGACCAGTCTTGGCCGTCTTCCTGATTTCGATGACGAAAAATCCCTGCCTTATGTGTCTGCTCTCGTCAAGGAAGCTCTCCGCTGGCAAACTGTCGTACCTCTCGGTTTGTTCACAAACATCCATTGTGCTCGATCCCCCTCGTTTATCTTATCTGTAGGTCTTCCGCATTTCATTGAAGTGGAAGATGTGTATCGTGGATATAGGATTCCAGCCGGTTCCATTGTCGTAGGGAATACATGGTGAATTTTCCATTTTATGCGCGCCTCGGGATCTCATTGCATTATATCAGGGCTATTTCTCACGATGAGGTAACACTCCAACTTCTAATCTCATTTCTCTTTATTTACCATTTATAGGCCCTTTACCCAGACCCATACTCCTTCAATCCCGAACGATTCTTGTTGAACGGTAAATTAAACCCTGAGGTAATGTCCCCAGATTTTGCTTTTGGTTATGGACGAAGGTGTGTTTGTGAGTCCCAGAACTTATCCTCTTGGCTTACCACTCCCTAGGATTTGTCCAGGCAGACACCTGGCGATGTCGTCAATGTGGATCTCAATTGTTTCGATTTTGGCTACCTGCGATATAACCAAGGCCGTCGGGGACGATGGGAATGTCATAGAGCCCACGTATGAATATAATCCTGGTGCAATCTCGTGAGCCCCGTCGTCTTCCTCCAGATCAGGATAAACCCACGCTCACTGCCCGTGCTAGCTTGCCACTTCCGTTCAAGTGTTCAATCAAGCCTCGCTCTCAGGAGACTGTTGAACTCATTCAAGCCACCGGACAATAGTTAGCAACAACGGCCTTCGTAATTCGAGTGAAAACACAAGTCTGATATTTGTAGAGCTTGTTCACCAACACCGTTTTATGTACATAGTCCGCTAGGATCTTTTCGATGAATATACCTGAATCTCAGCTGATCAAGGCCTGCCTGGCTCACAAAATTCATTACAACCCTGCAGCTGCTTCAGCATATATGGGAATGCCACTTGTCATTTGTGCGCATCAGGCGGTATTAATGTTTAACTGAATATCTTCTGACCGCCGAATCCAACGACATATAGTGTAGATATTCATATTTCCCGCTTGAACAAGGTATGGGTTCATTTACCGATAAAAGAATACTTTCCAGATCGCACGGACAACCGAAGTGGTTCACCTGGACGGGAGTCAAGCACCGTCATCCCCCGACTGGTTCCCTTTAGTTCCTCACCACTCTCGAAAACGCGAGACACAGCGCCGGTGGTAAACGAAACCGTCGCTGTGACACCAACGGGAATGCGGAGATCCAATGAGATGGAGCCATTTGCATTCTTCCACGAGACAGTGAGGTTCCCGAATGGCGTCAGCCTCCATCCACTTGCAGATGTGAGATGGCCAGTGAATGCGGGAGCAATGGTGACGCTCTGGAAGGCGGTGGCGGTTGACTGGATACCGAGGACATATTGAAACAGCCAGTCGTCATATGTGCCCAGGAAGTACTGGCAGAAGGTTAGACAGGATAGCGAAAAAAAAATAAAGCATACGTGGTCATGAGACCTCGCCTCTGCGCTCCAGTGCTCCCAGGTTGTGGTCGCACCATTCTGGATCCAGAATCCCCAGCTCGGGAACGTCGTCTGCTCTGCGAGTGCGAAGGCGGTATCGACATGTCCATACGAAGTCAACAGAGGCAGTAGATGCTTCGTGCTCAGCGCCCCAGTATTGAGATGCGTGCCGCGACTCAAGACATCGCTGGCGACACTGTCGGCTACGCCGATGGCGGTTGCATTATTCGGCGTGAGGTTGAAGGCCAGGGCGAGAAGATTGTGCCCTTGACGGTAGCCGCTGTCGCCAGAACCGATGTAGTGACCGGCAGCCTGGTTGAAGAAGGCATCATTGAATGCAGTTTTAACAGCCGCAGCCTGGGCGGCAAATAATTCCGCATCAGCAGAATTCCCCAGGACATTCGCGATGTCGTGCATCGTGTCCAACATGCGGTAGCTGTAAGATTAGGTACACGCTTTAGAAGGGAACAGACAACAACGTACAGAAAGGCCGTGGCTGGCACGCGTGAGTCTTCTGGAGGATTGCCTCCTTGCGGAGAAGTTTCCTGAGATCGGGAAATTAGAGCAGAAAAACTACTAAAAGCACAGTATCTACCGGCGTAACCCAATCGCCCAACCAGGAGGATGCGATACCTCCGGGAGATCGTCTGAGCTCGAACTCTATATAATCCTTCATCGAGGCGTAGTGATCACTCAAGACACGCTTATCACCGCGATAGGAATACAGCCACGCCGGGATAAGGATGAGCGCAGAGCTGTCCACGAATTAAAGGGAGGGAACCGAAGTATAGAAAAAGGAACGCACTGCCAAGTCGGAGCCGGCTGGTTGGGGCATCCAAGGCATGGACTCTGAGATGATCCACGGGCATCATCGGGGGCAATAACGTCGGGCTGCCCAGTGCCATTGATACGGGTCTCATCAAGATCCCGAACGTACTTTGCGAGCAATTCGGAGCTGTCAAAATTGGCAAGGTACATTTCCTGCGCAGGGACGTTTAGCATTGTGGGCAAAACGAAAATTCGATATAACCCATACGGCTCCGAGCATCGCGTCACCGGACCTGTAATCCAAAGTCAAGGTGAAAAATATTAGAGAGAAATGACGTAGCGTACCATCCTTTCTTTTCGAAGGTAGGACAATCGGTGGGAAAGGAGTGAACGTTGTTCAACAGGGTGTAGAGAACTGCCTGATGCAGTTTGTTGAGCAATTCGCTTGATGACTCGAACCCTCCATATGGTGCGAAGTCGTCATGCACGACTTGACAGATAATATCGTCCTCAGTTGGGGGCAAGGATCCAGGCCAGCCCTGGATTTGAATGTATTGGAAGCCTTGTGAAACACTCTTGAGTAAATAGTTGACGGTATTTCGGTTACTTCGTGCCTTTATAAGAATACTTCGGCTCGAAGGTTTCGGGGACACCAG
Source organism: Mycena rebaudengoi (assembly GCA_029282285.1). NCBI lineage: Eukaryota > Fungi > Basidiomycota > Agaricomycetes > Agaricales > Mycenaceae > Mycena > Mycena rebaudengoi. The sequence continues at coordinate 497,257 of JARJCX010000086.1, forward strand.
TTCCGGCGAGCCAGAAGCGATCCGTCTGCCAATTATTCACGAAGTTATGTGCGACATCTTGAGAGGAATTTTAAATATCCGGCACCAACCGACGTTTTAATGGCTCACCTAGGTATATTACAGTCCCATCGGGGTTTAGCTTCTCCCCAAAGTTGATGGTGAGCAAGGTTTTAGCTGGTCCAGTCGCAGTTATTTTGGCCCAACCGGCAACCACCCGCTCAAAAGCCGCCACGAAAATTCCTGGTACCGGTTCCGTGATAGAGACTGGGCGGAGGGACGCCGTCAGTCGCGTCGGGGGCTGGCGCGCGTTTACAAGGACGCCGGTTGGGCCCCGTGATACCTGAACTGCGTGCCACGACGCATCGTCGAAGCCTGGCTTGTCGTAGCCGGGAATGATGTAACTCGCTGATCAAGAAACAAATCAGCACCGAAAGAATCGAGATGAAGACAGGACAAGCGTGCCATCGTAATTCTCTCCGCCATAAATATCTGGAAAATATTCAATACCGTGAATTTCAGTGCCCTTGTAGGACCCACCATCTAGGCGCGTCGGGCCTTCTGCGAACTTCCACGACGAATCCGAAACAATACGGGATTTCGTCCCATCTGCGAACCCGATGGAGAGGATACTGCGTAGAGCCGGTTCTCCGTGCCACGGGGACTGGGTCCAGTCCCACCAGCTTATCGCTTCCTGCGATATTCCGTAATAGCTGCGGCCTAGCTCGACTGCGAGGACATTCTCGCCTTGTTTGAGCAGCGCCGAGACATCGAGACCCACGTATTGCACCTGCGAGTTGTACTTCGTAAATCCAGGAGAAAGAAGGTAGTCAGAGGCTGGCGCCCCATTCAGTGAGATGCTTGCAAATCCCCCAACTGAATAGTATAATCGGGCGTAGACAACTTCCTGTGAGATGGTGAACGATTTGCGAAGGAGGGGAGCGGGATGTTCCCCGAGTGGATCGGAAAACCCCAGAAGCTGGGTGTTCCACGGGGCGACGCCATAGGTACCCAACGAAACCGCAATAGCCCACTGCGAATCATCCGTAGATGGTAGCTCGAATCCAGCAGGAACCGTTTTGTCTGCCTTCCACGTCGTATCGGATAAGAGAGAATCCGTGGAGCCATCCGAATAGAGGATCGATATGGCGACGAGAACACCAGCAGCGTTCGCCGCGGGGCCGACATTTGTAGCGCGGATAGCGAAGAGGTTCATCGTGGAATTGAGCATCACACGATATACGGTGGCCATCTTCCATGCGTCGGGTTCCTCCGGTGCGTTGCCAATGGGCACTCCGTTCACAAAAATGCTGTAAAGATCGTCCACGGTAATGACTATTGTGGCGGAGAGTGCCGTCTTGCCTTCGGGGACTGCGAACGCCCTCCTAAAGGCGACGTCTCCCGCGGGCACTTGGGATAAATCGGGCTCCGCCGCCCAGATCCATTGCGAGCTGGTGATTGAAGGGATTGGAGGGAATGAGGAGGGCGATGTTGCAGAGTCGTTCTTTCCGATCCATACGCTAGGGCTCCAGTCCTCCTGTTTGAGAATCCCCGTAGTAAATGTCGAAGAAGCGGACGAAGACCCGACATTGGTCAACACAGCCACCGACCAGAAGTACTGAGTATCGGAATGAAGTGGAGGCCCGGCATATTCCGCGAGATAGGGAAGGGTAGAGGTGACTTCGCCGCTGTCCCAGACGTCGCTGTCTCCAGCCTCAGCGGCAGAGACTTTCAATTGGTAGCCAAGCTGTGAAACCGCGCGCGCGGAAGAGGTCGTGATCCACGAGAATCTGGGATTGACGTCAATTCCGATCGGCGTCAGCTTGTTCTCTACGAGGAGCGAGGATACGGAAATCGAAGGACCTGCGCGAAGATATAATGAAAATGAATAGAGGGCAGCTATAATTGCGCACCTTGAGCGCTTGACGTAGACAGTAGTCCACTGGTCAGATGTACGAGAGCGATAGGGCGGAGCAAGTGCCAAAAAGAAGGGCGCATCGTCCTGGAAGAGGATGAAGGCAGCGTGCGGCGAGTCGACTCTCGACTCTTGGGAAACCAAACTCGAGAAGGTGACGTACATACCATCGTCCATGTGCTCCCAGCGGTCATCTCAACAGAGGAGCAAGAAGATTGGTCGCGTGTCACCAGACCGAACTCAATTGCCTGCACACAGTCAGATCTAGAGATTCAGAAGTGGAAAAGCAACGATCAGCGAATGCACGCGCGCCTGAAATCCAGCGAATGCCCCATAATTCGACCATAAGTGAATGCCGCGGAGAGCAATTGCTCAAGAATATAATTGTATCCAGTTGACCGGCGTGAATCTTTCTCTCCAAAAAATATCTGCATGAAGTGTTTGGGGGAATAACGGCGCTCTAGTGTCTACACGCCAAAGCATAAGTCACCGCCACTGATCGGGTGATCGGCCCAGGCAAATTGCACTAAATATATCTCCGTCGAGCGGATCTCGAGATCTTTGCACTCGCTGGCAAATAATTCAGTTATCTCTGCAGGTCCAGAAAATGACACAAGCTACACGAGAAGTTGAAAGTGAGCATCGTCGGCAGCTTCCAGCTGCACAAGAGGTCATCTAAGTATATCTAAAAAAAAATCGATGGAACTTGCAGTTGAGTGAATCAAACTACAAAATGATCTATCTGGATGATTTCGTCGAAATACAAAAGTGAACCGTGTAGTAAAGATGGCAAGTAACCAGAAGAAACAGGTATTGCTTCAAGCTGACTCCACGGTCAGGTGATAGTAAGCGGAGCCTGAGGAATGAGCTCCGAAACAACTCCGAAACCTTATAATTGGTTCCTGGAGTTCTCCACCAAATCCTTTGATGCCTTTCACCAAAAAATCGCAAGTGGGTGGTCGTGTTAAGTTATAATTAAACCACTGACTTTCGTCACCTTCGGGCACTGATTTACATTCACCGAGAGCTCAGGCACAGTCTACACCGAATCCGGAACACCGTGGGCCGGAAGTTACCTTGCTTGACAAGGTCTCTCCAAACTCATAATTGCACCACTTTTCATACCACCCGGCTTGATCCGCTTCCGTATCTCTCCGAAGGTGATGTCACTTGTCGGAGACTGCCGAACAAGTTCACTCAATGCTCTGAACTTTCAAGTACTCAATCTACTACATCCGCACATTCTCATCAAATGCAGCACATCATAGTAGAAATTGCTCGAGATCAGCATAAAGTGTAGCGCATTCCCACGTTAAGACAGCGGCCGCACCATCGACACATCAATGATTTGAAACCCCGCTCGACCGGCGCGCGCAGCGCCAGCCCCACACAGTGGGCCATCGCGGTGAGCGAACCGACCCCGCGCAGCCCGTGCAACGGCAGCCCAGCGCAGCATAGGGGGTCAGGGGGCAACTCCCAGCCGGCCCGGTGCCGGCTGCCGAATCACTCCAATTCAACTCGCATAAAGCCGCAATAATGACGGCAAAGAATTAACAGTGAGTTGAATGGCACTGAAAAGAGGCCCCGCGCCAGCGAATATGACCCCGTCGTGTCAGCGGAGATGATACCGTGCCAGCGGAAAGGCTAGCACCAGTGAAAGGGAGGGGTGTGGGGGAATCTTCCCCAGGGTGCCGGAATGCCGAACCTGATGGCGCAACCGGCACAGCTGATGTGGCCGCACAGTGCCATAGCATATTCTCAAATACTGGCATAAATGTACTGCACATCAAATGTGTGTGTTCTACGTCTTGTATATCCTCAGTTGAATGCCACAACACTGCCGTTCAGTGAGTGGCCAGCAGGATCTGGGGTGGCTGGAAGAGGGAAATGGCAAAGGATACGGATACGCGCAGATGAGGAAGATAAGGGGACTGTGTTTAGTAACGGCTGACACGAAGACTAGAGATACATATGGATGAGAAAATGTAAACAGCTCTGTACAAGACAGAGATGTGGTTCAATTCAACAGTAATTAGTAAACAAAGCATTGCAACAAAACAGCACTCTGACGCATCAGCAAAGTATCAAACAAGGTATCAAGCAAGGTCCTTGCCGACGAAGTCGGCGCTTCCTCGTGGGGATGTAGTATATCTATTTTAAGAATGCCCCGCGAATAGCTGACCGTCGAATGTTTTCACTCAGTACTTGTCCGGGCCGAAGCGCCGGTGTCATTCTTTCGAACTCCGACACACTCTGCACTGATTAAGGCTCCAACCGTTTCCGTGTACAAACGTTTATACACGGTTTTAACCATTTTTATTTCCGTTTAGTGTATGAAAGGGCCTAAACGATAAACAAACCGTTTGTAAACGGTTTAAACGGTAGGAAGAACTCAGCCAGCCTTGGGGGTCTTACCAGTGAATCTCGGAGGTCAAATAGTACTCAATTCGGCCTCCCTGGCATCAAGGCCAGTAGAATCACTCAAGACCTCCAGTTGGCTGAGCGGTGGCGGGATGAAAGGCGAATGTTCCCCATTCGGAGGTATGCATGTGTTGTGATGGCGGCCTCCTACTGCCGATCTCCACACCGCTGGCCGTCTCCTGCCTCTCCTGCACACTCCGGAGAAGTTGTTAATCACGCCAAAGATCCTCAAGCATAGTCTCTCGTAGACAGACGCTTTAACAAATGAAGCTCGTACCTCGCTTGTTAAACCTCAAGCATATTTCAAACTGAAAACCCATTTCACGGACAGGTTCTTGGCAGTGGAAATCAAACCCTACAAAAATACTGTTTGTAAACAGTTTTAAACTGTTTAGGTACCGTTTCCGTTTAGTGTGCCCAGATCCATACACGAAAACTAAATGATTGGAGCCTTAGCACTGATTACGTTGGCCCGCAGTTCTTGCAGAGGAACCGTTCGATTCAAGGCACGTCAGAATGACAGATCGCATCAAAGTTGTGTCTCGCTTTGCCATGGCCAAAGACGCCCATCTTTCAGCGCTCAGGCTTAAGCACATGTTGGTGACCCGTTTCTCTCGCAGTCCCTATTCTTGTGCACGCAGGCGAACAGCGGGGTGCTTCGCGAATAGATATCGATTACCGCAGACTCCCTTGGGCCCAAGTGAAATACCGGTGGAGCGTTGAATTTAATTACTCGGTCTACGTTATAGACGCCGGGAGCAGGAGGTGTGGGAGATCTTATGTCTTCTTCCGATTACACCGGTGTTAGAACTGCATATTTACCTCTTCGACGGCCAGCTGCTCCCATTGCACCCAGATGCTCGCCCTTCTCCTTTATGACAGTGCGATAATATGCGTGGCACTCATTATCCTCTACGCAGTTTATTACCGAAGATCGATGTCAATGTTACCCCTGCCGCCCGGTCCTTCGAAGCTCCCTCTTGTAGGCAACCTCTTTGACATGCCCCGAAAATTCGAGTGGGAAACCTATATGCAATGGAGCAGAGAATACAGTGCGTTTGTGAACGCTATGGCCAATAATTCTTTCGGAATAAAATCTATGCAGACTCCGATATTATCCATTTGAACGTGGCAGGCGCCTCCATCGTCGTCCTGAACTCGGTAGAGGCAGCTAACGATCTCCTCGTGAAACGTTCCTCTATATATTCGGACAGGTAAGAACTTGTGCGACCACATATTCCCCAGCTTAAAAAGAATATAAATTGCCCAGGGCCCGAATGACGATGCTTAACGAACTGATGGGATGGGATTTTGGCGTAGGTTGGTTTTACACTCCTTACATATTTCTCGGATATCTTATCAGAACTAAATCTAGGCTTGATGAAATATGGTATGCTGATTCACTACCTGCGGATTAGTGACGTGAAGTGAAAGTTTTTTTGCCTTGAATACAAGGCCCCCGCTGGTTCGTCGTTCTCCCATTTTATCTACCTGGACTGAATCGGGTTCTAGGCGCGCGCATCGACGACTTCTTCAGAACGAATTCAATCCTACCGCTTCCCTTAGATTCCGCCCTAAGGAATTAGCGGCCACCCATGAATTACTTCGCCGCATTCTCCGCAATCCAGAGAGTGTAATGGACCACTTCAGACAGTATGTGGTCTAATATATCTACTGGTTCGAGCCTCATCGTTGCCAGGATCATTGCGGATATTGTCATTTGGGTTTCATACGGGATCCAAGTCCTCCAAGAAAATGATCCGTACATCACACTCGTCAGAGACGCCATGCATACGTTGTCTATCGCAGGTCCGCCTGGGACATTCCTCGTCGTAAGTTCTTGGACGTATTTCAGTTTCCCCACGGGATAGCCTGATCAGCGCGTAGGATTTCCTTCCAATACTCAAATATGTTCCCGACTGGTTCCCTGGCGCACAGTTCCAGCGGAAAGCCAAAGTGTGGAGGAAATTAGCTCGAGACTCCCTGGATGTTCCATTTGCCGATGCGAAACGAAATATTGTCTGTACTATTCATCACCTGTCTGAAATTCAATTCTCATCGCCAGTAGGCCACGGAGTTGCCCAACCGTCGTTCACATCCTACAGTTTAGGCAAAATGTAGAATTCGGCGGAATACGAAGAGGTCGTCAAGGCGGCCGCAGGAAGCGTCTATAATGCAGGTGCCGACACAACCGTTTCCGCTCTTGGTACCTTCACACTCGCCATGATGGCCAACCCCGAGGCACAACGCCGCGCGCAGCAGGAAATCGACACTGTGGTTGGGCACAACCGTCTACCCAATTATGACGATGAGGATTCTCTCCCGTATGTGTCCGCACTCGTCAAGGAAGTTCTCCGTTGGAAAAATGTCCTTCCTGTCGGTTCGTCCTCTCATTATCTCCGTCGACGTTCTTGATTCATCTTGTTCCGCAAAGGTATCCCCCATTTTAATTCCGTCGAGGATGTGTATCGCGGATACAGGATTCCGGCGGGCTCAATCGTCATGGCCAATGCATGGTAAATCGGTCTGTGTTCTTAATTCCGATGGCTCTAAAAACCTTTGCGTCGATTTTCAGGGCCATGTTGCACGATGAGGTACCATCCGATCATCACCCTTCCCCAATCCTTCACTAACGACATATAGTCCATGTATCCAGACCCTCATGCTTTCAAACCGGAGCGTTTTCTGTTGGACGGAAAGCCCAATCCGCATGTCCTCCCTCCAGACTCGGCATTCGGGTTCGGAAGAAGGTCTGTATTCATGCGAGTCTTGTTAACATAATTGAAAATATGCGCCAGAGTCTGTCCCGGCCGCCACTTCGCCATGGCGTCCCTATACATCTCCGTTGTTTCGATTCTGGCCGCCTTCGATATCTCCAAGGCGGTCGGGGACGATGGGAATGTTATAGAGCCTGATTATGAGCAAGAAACGGGCTTGATCTGGTACGCTATAATATAATCACCCCGCTATAAATACACTCATTGGGCATTAGCATGCCTCGCCCGTTCAAGTGCTCCATCACGCCGCGATCCAAGCAAGCAGTGGAACTCATTCACGCTACAGCCCACAACTAGCCGCAGGATCTATCTCTGCCAATAAGCAACTCGAAACAAGTACACCAGCGCTCATATGATATTGAAATTTGTGTCACCAGTGGAGTAGGGAAATATAGAACGGAATCTAATGTAAGTATATCTATAAAAAAATTGATGGAACTCGCAGTTGAATAAATCAAACTACAAACCGATCCATCTGGATGATTTCATTGAAATACAAAAGTGAACCGTGTAGTAAAGATGGAAAGCGACCAGAAGTAACAGGTATTGCTTCAAGCTAGACCGGTGACCGTCTGTCTATGAATTCTGTCGATAGTCAATCGACACAAAGTGTTTTGATTCGACAGGCTGGACTTGAGCCTAGCTTCAAGCTGACTCGACGGTCAAGTGATACGCTGAGCTTGAGGAATGAGCTCCGATGGAGTTGTCCACCAAATCCTTTGATGCCTTTCACCAAAAAATCGCAAGTGGGTGGTCGTGTTAAGTTATAATTAAACCACTGACTTTCGTCACCTTCGGGCACTGACTTGCATTCACCGAGAGCTCAGGCACAGTCTACACCGAATCCGGAACACCGTGGGCCAGAAGTGGGGATGTAGTATATCTATTTTAAGAATGTCCCGCGAATAGCTGGCCGTCGAATGTTTTCACTCAGTACTTGTCCGGGCCGAAGCGCCGGTGTCATTCTTTCGAACTCCGACATACTCCGCACTGACTCCACCACATACTTTCAGGCACTTAGGTCTCGCTTTGCCATGGCCAAAGACGCCTATCTTTCAGCGCTCAGGCTTAAGCACATGTTGGTGACCCGTTTCTCTCGCAGTTCTATTCTTGTGCACTGGCAGGCGCCGAACTCCGAAATGCGCAGTGCTTCGCGAATCGATATCGATTACCGCAGACTCTCTTGGGCTCTCAAGTGAATACCGGTGGAGTTGAATTTAACTACTCGGTCTACGCTATAGACGCCGGAAGCAGGAGGTCCAGGAGATCTTATGTCTTCTTCCGATAACACGGGTGTTGGATCTGCATATATATTTACCTCTCCGACGGCCAGCTGCTCCCATTGCCCCCAGATGCTCTCTCTTCTCCTTTATGACAGTGCGATAATATGCGTGGCACTCATTATCCTCTACGCAGTTTATTACCGAAGATCGATGTCAATGTTACCCCTGCCGCCCGGTCCTCCGAAGCTCCCTCTTGTAGGCAACCTCTTTGACATGCCCCGAAAATTCGAGTGGGAAACCTATATGCAATGGAGCAGAGAATACAGTGCGTTTGTGAACGCTATGGCCAATAATTCTTTCGGACGAAATAAAATCTATGCAGACTCCGATATTATCCATTTGAACGTGGCAGGCGCCTCCATCATCGTCCTGAACTCAGTAGAGGCAGCTAACGATCTCCTCGTGAAACGTTCCTCTATATATTCGGACAGGTAAGAACTTGTGCGACCAGATATTCCCCAGTCTAAAAATAATATAAATTGCCCAGGGCCCGAATGACGATGCTTAACGAACTGATGGGATGGGATTTTGGCGTAGGTTGGTTTTTGTACTCCGTTCATATTCATAGGATGTCTCATCAGAACTGAATCTAGGCTTCATGAAATATGGTATGCTGATTCACTACCTGCGGATTAGTGACGTGAAGTGAAAGTTTTTTTGTATTGAATACAAGGCCCCCGCTGGTTCGTCGTTTCCCATGGACTTTTATCCACCTGGACTGAATCGGGTTCTAGGCGCGCGCATCGACGACTTCTTCAGAACGAATTCAATCCTACCGCTGCCCTTAGATTCCGCCCTAAAGAATTAGCGGCCACTCATGAATTACTTCGTCGCATTCTCCGCAATCCAGAGAGTGTAATGGACCACTTCAGACAGTATGTGGTCTAACCTATCTACTGGTTCGAGACCTCATCGTTGCCAGGATCATTGCGGATATTGTCATCTCGGTTTCATACGGGATCCAAGTCCTCCAAGAAAATGATCCGTACATCACACTCGTCAGAGACGCCATGCATACGTTGTCTATCGCAGGCCCGCCTGGGACATTCCTCGTCGTAAGTTCTTGGACGTATTTCAGTTTCCCCACGGGATAGCCTGATCAGCGCGTAGGATTTCCTTCCAATACTCAAATATGTTCCCGACTGGTTCCCTGGCGCACAGTTCCAGCGGAAAGCCAAAGCGTGGAGGAAGTTAGCTCGAGACTCCCTGGATGTCCCATTTGCCGATGCGAAACGAAATATTGTCTGTACCATCCATCACCTGTCTGATATTCAACTCTCATCGCCAGTAGGCCACGGGAGTTGCCCAACCATCGTTCACATCCTACAGTTTAGGCAAAATGGAGAATTCGGTGGAATACGAAGATCTCGTCAAGGCGGCCGCAGGAAACGTCTATAATGCGGGCGCCGACACAACCGTTTCCGCTCTCGGTACCTTCGCACTCGCGATGATGGCCAACCCCGAGGCACAACGCCGCGCGCAGCAGGAAATCGACACCGTGGTTGGGCACAACCGTCTGCCCAATTTTGATGATGAGGATTCTCTCCCGTATGTGTCCGCACTCGTCAAGGAAGTTCTCCGTTGGAAAAATGTCCTTCCTGTCGGTTCGTCCTCTCATTCTCCCCGTAGATCGATGTTCTTGATTCATCCTGTCGCGAAGGTATCCCCCATTTCATTTCCGTCGAGGATGTATATCGCGGATACAGGATTCCGGCGGGCTCAATCGTCATGGCCAATGCATGGTAAATCGGTCTGTGTTCTTAATTTCGATGACTCTAAAAACCTTTGCGTCGACTTTCAGGGCTATGTCTCACGATGAGGTACCATCCGATCATCACCCTTCCCCAATCCTTCACTAACGACATATAGTCCATGTATCCAGACCCTCACGCTTTCAAACCGGAGCGTTTTCTGTTGGACGGAAAGCCCAATCCGCATGTCCTCCCTCCAGACTCGGCATTCGGGTTCGGAAGAAGGTCTGTGGATTCATGCGAATCTTGTTGACATAATTGAAAATATGCGCCAGAGTCTGTCCCGGCCGCCACTTCGCCATGGCGTCCCTATACATCTCCGTTGTTTCGATTCTGGCCGCCTTCGATATCTCCAAGGCGGTCGGGGACGATGGGAATGTTATAGAGCCTGATTATGAGCAAGAAACGGGCTTGATCTGGTACGCTATAATTTAATCACCCTGCTATAAATACACTCATTGGGCATTAGCATGCCTCGCCCGTTCAAGTGCTCCATCACGCCGCGATCCAAGCAAGCAGTGGAACTCATTCACGCTACAGCCCACAACTAGCCGCAGGATCTATCTCTGCCAATAAGCAACTCGAAACAAGTACACCAGCGCTCATATGATATTGAAATTTGTGTCACCAGTGGAGTAGGGAAATATAGAATGGAATCTAATGTAAACTAGCGTATCCGAATGCAGAATTCTGGTTCGCTACGTGAAGGTGTATCGTATAACCCAAAAAGACGTGGAGTGTGGGATGGATGGATGCTATAGACGATAATGAATGCTATAGGATGGGATGTATCGCGTACAAATACAGGGGAGAGGTGTACAACAGTGACGGACGTCTTCGTTTCTAGGTGTTTCGGACCGGAGGGTGGTAGTATACAACGAGGGCGAATGTTTTTCATTTCGATTTTGGGGCTTGAGATGGGGTGGGGAAGGCGCGACCGAAAGAAGGATGGGATAGGATAGGCAGGGGAGATATAGATAGGCAACCAGCCTACTCGATGGGAGGCAGATGGATGCGCGAGTGCTGCGCGAGATTGTCCCTACGGCTGAACGCCTTGTCGCAACCCTCAAACGGGCACTTGTGCGCTGAGAATGCGACGGTCAGCATTGCGAGCGAGACCGGCGCGGAGAGGAGACAGGCTTACGTTTCTCGTGCGTGTGAATGCTGCGTACATGCCGCTTCAGATGCTCCCCGCGCACGAAGCCCTTCCCGCACCCGGAGACCTCGCACACGTACGCACGCGGGTCGCCCCCGCGCATCGCGGCGACCTCCGGCGCGGGGACGTGCCGGCCGCGGCTCTTCTTGATGAGGTTTGGCACGGGGACGGGCAGCGGGATCGCGTTGTTCCTGCGTGTACTGTGGACCTCCAGCGGCGTACTTGAACTCGTATACCCCATGCCTCCCGAGAAGGCGCTGGCGGTGGAGTGCAGGGACGTGTCGGCGGTCAAAAGAAAGGGCACAGCGACCGGGACGCGGTAGGAGTAGGATTCGGGGATGAGGCTTGGCTCATACATACTGGCGCTAGGCAGGTCGTGGGGCTGCAGGTCCGCAAAGTGCGACTGGGGCGAGTATCCGAGGGAGTAGTTCGGCTCCGTCTTCAAGTCGGCGGGATACGCCGCACCGATGCCACTGGACGTCTGCGACTCGGGGGAGTATGGCTCGGCGGCCATGGGCTCGGTGCTGGTGTTGGCGGCGCCGGTGTTTGCGCTTGCGCTCACGCTAGCGCTGGAGCCGGTGCTCGACTTCGAGAGCTCCATGACGACACGCAGGGCCTGTGCGGCGCTGCCTGTGTGACGCTTCCGCGCGGGGACACGCGTGCCAGAGCGTTTTGGCGCCACGGATGGCGTCGCCCAGGCGTCGTTCTCCTCCTGCTTCACCTGCGCACGCTTCCGCGCATTGCCTCCTGAAGTCACCCTTCTCCCAGGCACGAACTCGCCACTGTCGTCCGCATCGAAGTCGGCCTCGTCCTCCTCGGACTCCGAGGACGCTGCGCTGTCTGTGGGAGAGGCGGACCTGGACGCGATGCTAGGCGATCCGGCAGTGACGGCGCTTGGACGCGAGCGCAGGCCCAGACGTGGGCGCTTGGCGGCGCCGTCGTACCCCTCGCCCTCGGATGCGGAATCGCGGTCGAGAGCAGCACGCTTAGCGGGCTTCGCTCGCGTGCTCGATGCACGCGCCTTACGCGGGGCGCGACGAAGAATCACGCCATCGTCACTGGGGGGCGGAATGGCGGGCGGGGGAGGCGAAGTGAGGTCCGAGAGATTGACGTAGCGCTGCTGGGACTCATAATCGGATGGATCGGGATATTGAAGCTCGCCGTTGTCGGGGATGCCCTCCGCATGGGGATACGGACTGAGAACGGGTGGGAGGGGGACGGCGTGGAGGAGGGGCGAGTTGTACTGGATGGGGATGCTAGGGCCGCTGTTGACGTTCACGCGCAGGACGGAACTGGGCAGTGGGAGGGTAGCCGTCGAGAGTGCCGGTGATGGGCCGTGCGTCGGCGTGGAGGCAGACGAGGGATCGGATGCGGGGTGGGGCACCGAGCCTGAACGAGAACGGGAGGACCATGTGTCGTTGTGGGTGGCGATGGAGTCCTGCAGGGCAACAGGTGAAATAGCGGGCGAGTAATAATTGCCGGTCGGATTGTAAGGTCGGATGGCGGCTTCCGATGTCGAAGAGGAGGGTTCGTGGTGATTGGACGGATTGAGAGAGTCAATCTGCGACCAGGACAAGTAACCACCTGCGCGGTCGAAAACCTCCGATTGGGAATTCCATCCTCCGCCGCTCAAGCTCGTGCTCAGCAGGAGAGTAGGCTCTCTATTCAATGTCTGGTCTTGGTTGTCCGGGTTGGGATTTGAAGTAGCGAGGTAATGGGCGAGGTCTTGTTCCGACTTTGACTGTGGCTGATCATGGTCTGAGAAGGAATTGGAGTTCGAGGGCGAAAACGAATTCGACGCGGAGATATCAAGCATGGTAGAGGAGAGAAGATTGCCGCCGCTGCTGCTAGTCGCCAGGCTAGAAAGAGGCACACCTCCCTGGAGAGCCCGAGGATGAAGACCGATCCCAGCTGAGTGCATAGATGCGGTTGGACCGCCGGGGAAGTCGTGATAGTTGATAGAAGTGCTGGAAGAGTCGCCAGAAAAGTGGGAGTCCCTCAGCGAGGACAGCTGGTGCACCATTGTACCGTGCATCATGGTGGAGACTAGGAATGGAGAGAAGATGGCGGAAGACGCGGAAGAATACCAAGGAACAGCCAAACAAATATTGTGAGACCTGGATAAGCCACTGAACAAAAGCCACCGCGTCGCATATACTCTGTATACCCCGGTACAATTCGCCTACTACAATTCGCCGCTTTTGTGCCTTGAAAAAAAAGTCCCACAGACGCGAAGTGAAGAAGAAAGGAACTGTTTGGTGCTGTGTGGCAGCGGAATGTTGTGTCGGGACCCGAAGCGGAAGTTGAACTCTGAGTCACGGTTGTCAAGTCCACAAATTACCCCGAATCGAGTTTGAAATTCGACAGAATATTTATCCCGGCCTTTATTTTATTTTTGACTACTTGCTACCCTTCACGGCTAAACCAGCAAAAGCCGCCTCCATCTCGTGCCTCAGTTGGCCTCCAATTGTGGCTGCACCTCCGGATTTATCGCTGTAGACACGGAGCCCGAGGAATACAACATCGTCCTCCGAGTCCTCCGACGTACTAAATTCTCTGGGAGGCAACGGCCTGGGGACATTCAAGATATCGGCAGGCTTGTGCTCAACGTTCGCTGCTGGTTCACTTTCATCTCCCGAATTCGAGTCAGCATCGCCCCCAGCTCCAGACGCAACCACCTCCTTTGCATGTGTCGTGGGTTTGCCCGGCTCTGTGGTGACATCGCTGGTGGTGGTGGCAATTTTCGTACCATCCGCAGCATAGGTGGTGGTCACCGTCGTCGTCGTGGTCGTCACTACGCGAACCGGAGGGTTATCCCGCAGCACGGCAGCCTCCGCTTCTTTTTTCAGAACCGTGGCCTTTTCGATAGCCTTCTTCTCCATGTCGGCGAAATTCACACCCGCCAGCGCCTCCACGGGGATGGGGAGATGTTTTGCCTGGGATCTAAATTTTAAATGCAGTGAGCGATAATAAATGAGCGAAAATGAGGTCCGTACTCGGCCTTGTAGTCTGCAGAGAAGAGAATGAATATTAGATAACCAACGATGCGTGAGGTTCGGTACTTACTGGAAGCGATAGATCGGCTCTTTTCTCTCGCAGTGAGCATCCTCGACAGCTTGCGCTGGTCCCATTCCTCAGCCGACTGCTCGAAGTAACCCTATTTTTTCCATGAGCATCGCCCAATAAATGCGTGATATATTGAAAGCAATTTGCATACCTTTTCACGCCCCGGACGGCTCCTCCGATCCAGCCTCACATGCACGACATAATCTCCCGCATCGAGCTCAATTTCCAAGTTGACGCTGCGAGAATTGAAGCGGGGCTGCGAGGATACCGCAATGGGGTGCGGCTGCCCTCTTTTGAAAAGGAGGAAATCAAAGGACCAATACCACAAGCCGGAAATGTCTTTGAAGTATCTGGAGTCGAGCTGAGAGAGCACGAGGATGGTGAAAGACCGCGTGGGCAGAGTAACCGTGACTGAAATAAATCACTCATTAGAAACTGAAAAGCTGTATACAACGAAAGGTACCAACAGCAGACATCACCGAAGGTCCAGGCCGAAGGTAGGGGTCGAGCTGTTACACGGAGCCATTGCGAAGACGTGATCCAGTTCGAGTCAAAGAGCAGAGTCTGAGATACCCATGAGCCTCAATGAAATGAATCGAACAGGGCCTTACCCGGTCGATTTGTTCCCAGCACTCCAGGAAGTCCGAATCTATATAAGCGAGTGAATAAATATATTTGAAGGCTCAAAATGCACTCACATTCCATTACAAACTGCCCGTCGTCTCCGAAAACATGACCCAGAATCGGCAGGATATCTAGCGAATCCGCGCTCCATTCTTTCGACCCGTCGGACCAAGGGCCGGTCCACTCGGATCTTCCCCACGGATTCCGTACAACGACGAACCGCTTCCCTTTGGCTTCAACGGCTCGCAGGACGGAATACGCGTGGCCGCCGATGAGGCCGTGTACCTTGGGCGGCGCATAGTGGCCGGTGCGCGCGCTATTGAGGCCCCTGAAGAAGCAGCCGAAGAGGCGGTCCTGGTTGGCTTTTGTCAATTCCTCCTTCCAGAACTTGTCGACGTCGAGAATGTCCTAGTATTCTTTGTTCTGAGGCTCTCTTGAGGAGGGTAGTATGCGTATCCCTACCTTCGTTTGAATGTAACTCGAGACGCCTCTAAAACACCTGTCAGGATAAAGAAGTATACACTGAAACTTCGACTCACCCAGTAAGAACCTCTGGAATAATGAGTGTGAGGCGGAACTAGGCCGATTTGTTCAAACACGACTCACCGACCGCCTCGGAGTCATACCCGAAGTTCAACGACCAAAAATCGCCGTGCAGCTTGGCGTACGCCTAAGTTCATTATTTAAAAGTGACCATGGAAGCAATTAAACGGAACTGAGCGCACCTTCTCGATCAGCGGAACCCACGTTTCCCCCTCCGTCCCGGATTTCGCGAAATATAGGGCTTTCCCTCCTTTGCGCGCAGAACTGTCGAACCGCTCCTTGTCGTTGTGATACAAGTACTTCTCTGTGTCACTGAGCTCTTCAAATTTCGGTATGCCGGTATAGAGCAGGCTTTTTATTTATATATTGGCGTAGGTCTTCACTGAATGAAGTTCACTTACTCGTCAATTATCACAGGAACCCAGTGGTCATCTTCACGTGCAAATTGATATTAGTAAAAAGGTACTGGAAACCACGAGACTCGCCTTTGAAAAATATAAAGCCGTATATACCAACCTGCTCATCGCGCTGGAATAAACACCATAAATAAGCTAAGCCCGGAAAATATACCATACCAGCTCACCGCAACACAGAACTTCTCCACCAACCCTGCCGCCGTGGACATCGTCGCTAACGCCGACAAGAAATAGCAGCCGTCGCCGTACCCCTGGATGATGTCGTTACTGCTGGCACCGTCGATGAAGAACTGCGGCTTCTCGAATATCTGGGAGACACGCCGCACATCGGACGGTGCGAAATAAGACTCGGGAGGCGGCGGCAGCAGACCACTTTCGTCCATCGAAGGTGGGAGCCTGAGACCATGCAAGCATCTGCAGGGAGGAATTACTACTCAGTAATCCGCTGGAACTGTGAATCAATCCCGTACGCCTCCCTGTCATTTTCAAGGTCGAATTCAATATCTCTGATAATTATTATGTCAGGACACTGCTCAAGTTGATTTTCACGCGTCATGAAAAAATAGCGCACCGAAACTTTCTATTCTTGGCCCTGCATTCCGCGGCTATCCGCAAAACTGTGGATTTGCACTCCTCGAGGGCCCGATCGAGTTCGCTAGCCACAACGAGTCCAGACGTCGCGGATGGCTGAGTGAAAGAGGCTGTGTTGGGGTCTGTCTCGACATCTGCTTGCTTGGACTTGAAGAGGTTGAAAAGAGACATGAGTAGGTGTCGTTTCGTCAATGGGATCGTGCCAGTGGCGTCCTTATATATATATTATAAAGGTAGGCGCGCGCTAGACAGATCGACGCTTGACGGATGATGCAACGGCTTTCGCATTTAGAATCGAGGGACGTTCCGCTTCCTCCGGAATTTGCGGACCTCCTTGAAACATGAGAATTACTCATCTGATTAGTCAACCGGGCGAGGTAGATTGTCAAGACCAAGAAGGGAGTATGGAAAAAGTGTGAGTTCAGATGCGGTAATGAAGATGCAGCGGGAAAGGGGACGGATACCATGTGAAAGTATATCGGAACATTCGTGGGGTTATTGTGAAGACGGTAAGTGTCAAGGGGAAGAGTCACTGTGAGAAGTTGTATAAGTTTGATGCGGTCCCTCACAGCCTAGTAGCGATGGATGGGGTCAAAAAGTTCTACAGTACGGCGGACCACATACCGAACTGGCTTATTCAGTGCAACATGGCCTCCGTTCCAAATTGGCTGAAGCACCGGGTAAGTTTTCCTTCGGTCATCCCGAAGGCCTGCAAAAAGGGAGCTCCGATGTGTCGCAAGAGATGTCAGCACTCAGTCAGCACTACAGCCACAGACAATGGTAGAAGCATGGAGACCGTCAGGTATGAGGTGGACATTCGTGAATTGGACTGCTTAGGGAGGGTAAAAGAACCGCTCTGGAGCACAGTTCTGACCAAGTCCCGAGGTCGGCGGGATCAAGGTGGTATTTTGATCCAATCAGCGCCCAATGGCGCTCGGCAGCTAATCGGCAATGATCAATCAATTTACTCCGTCGCTCTTCGTATATCCTCGCAGACAACTTCTACCACGTTCCTTATACTTACCCATCGTCTCAGATCTTGAGCGCTAAAATGCTTGTCGGCATTCTATACAAGTTTTCCCCCCGTCCAGTCAATGGCATCCCTCCTTCACGTTCATGAAAGGACTCCGTGGGAGGTTACTATTAATAAGGTAACCAGTCGGATCTAACCACCTGCTTAATCATCCAATCTTTGCGCCAACACTCGGGCCTACCTAGTTCCTGTTTCCGGCGGTCTCATCCTTGGACTGGTCGTATTTCATGTTTCCTCCGAATATTTAAATGTCCTTCCGGTGGGACCTAAATTGTAGTATCAACAAGCTCTTTTTTTGGCGTTTCTTTTACAGATGCTGTGATTATATTTACTCTTAGCTTCGGCCCAGACCAGCTTCAGCTCCAGCTACAACTGTGGCAGCGGCAGCGACCTACTCTCCTCATCTCCACCATGGCCCTTCCTGCACACCTCACCACAATTAATGTATCCGGCAAGCTCTCCTTCGCCACTATTGCCTCGTATAGCCGATCCCAAGGAGGAGGAGGAGGAGGAGGGGGATGTATTACTGCGGTGGTCCCTAAAAGGAACAAGCAGGTACTGAGTGAGGGCATTGATTGATCCATCGACATCGGCAACGTAGGTGTGGGCATACTCTGAGGGATTCGTGTAATTTTGACGCCGAACACAGGAGATCATTAGTGGAATCACCGGGCCTCATCAAGAATGTCTTCTGTCGTGGACAGAAAAGACCCTCTCTTTGGGCCGATCCTGGATAAGCGAGATATTCTAATGTACCCCGCAACATACAGAAGTGCAGCGGGCGTCTGAGCTCGAGTACGAGTTCCTCATCAAGAATTAGATGACCGACGTGTTCGAGCACCCACTCATCAAGGTGCGTGCTCAGTGACACTCCTAGGCATGGGGTATAGAGATTATCAAAGGCGGGAGGCGCAAAGCCAGGCACGTCGACTTAACAGGACCACACAGGACCCAATGGCGAAAAGATCATGGGTCCCCTAAGTAGTCTATAAGTGACTTGCGGCGAGTTAACGTTCAAGTTGCGAAGGAAATCGCCCCCGGAATAAATTTCGATGAATCCACTTTGATCAGTTTGGTTATTTAAAGTATATGACACAGCGTGTTATTATCGTGTCACTTAGCCAATAAAGTGCGAAGTCCCATGAGACGAGCATAAACATAAATTCTCTGAGAAGCAGCCGAGGTCGGAGTTTGTCGAATTGGTTTAACTTGCAGGAAAGGACAGCCGGGACAGGTGGACGGATTGAGAGCAACATAGAAAAACACAGAGGCGATAGGGGAGTAATAGCTATGTACATCTAATCAAAGCGCTCCAGTTTCTATCTCAACGTGTGGTTAGACTGACTTGACTAACAAACGAGGTACGAGTTAGAACTGTAGTAGGGTCTGTCTAGGGAGACTATGACTTGACAGCGTTCAGAGAATATTCTTCGCGTGTGTCCGACTAAAGAAATGTTCAGCTCTTCACGTATGCCTGGACTGTATTAGAAACGTCCAACTTACATTTGTAGCTCGAGTCACATGGACATCGACCACAACAGGAGTCCCAAAGTGGGGAATACTGTGCATTCTGGACCCCCCACTCAGTGTCTCCCGTAAGATTTTGCGAGAATTGAGCCTGAGTACGATGTTTGCACATTTTAGTAGATGACAAATGGACGGCGTACGCAGCAAGAAGTGCATTTGAGTACATGCGACCGAGGGATAAGTGAATAGCCTGTAAACATGTCAGCCGAGAAGAGCGACAAGCGAGAAAAACAAACAATATGTATGAAACCATTCGGAGCGAGTACGTGCTATGGATCATTTTTAGCAGTACGAAGCAAACGCGCGAGTAAGAGAATTACCGCTACCACGATGGCGACTGCTATAACACTGGACAGACTGTCAGATATCCACGAACCATAAGACATATATGGCTTTCACGGACCTGGTTGCAGCTCCAGTGGCCACAGTGTATTGGACTACGCGATTAATGACAGAGGTTGTGCTTGCCTAGGATTAGAATATATTCGCACTAGGAATGGGGTGGATGGCGTACTTCTGGAAACTCGACTTCCATACCCCCGTCCGCAGATAAAAAACCAACAATGCCGCAATGGCAACATCAACTGTACAATGCCTCAGTCGTCAATGGATGGTGGAGTGGATGATGCGCGGGACGCGCCTATCGCTCCGATAGTGAAGCTCACGATAACCGTAGCCGGTCTGAGACTGAATGAGTGAGTCGTTGGCGCCATGGTGAGAAAGACAGTGATGCTGATTTGGAATCCTAGTGAGGTCAGGCATGCCGCCGCCAGTAAACCAGTCAGCAACCAGTTCTTTTTGCTGAGGGTCCAGATTCTGTACACAATTGTCAGCAACTCTTGCAAGACGGGTGGCGGATCAGACTGGCCTAAACAAATAGAATGATTGGCAAAGGATAGTGGCCAGACCAACGAAAAGCACATGTATATTGAGCTGTGTAGTGGACACCGTGAGGGCTGCGTCGTTGCCCCAACTGCTGACGAGGTAGTGATACACGGTCTGCGCAATCAATATCATGTGTGTGGTATCTAAAATCCTGAGGCATATCGTGAGTCCTTGAAGCGAGAAACGAAGGGAAAACGGTTTCTCACCAGACGCTGGCGACCTGGCACAAAATTAGACTTGCAAGTGAGCCACAGGGATACGATGGGTTGCTCACCAATGCTTTCAAAATGCGCAGATCTTCGGGAAAGCTCTCGTAGTAGACGAAGGTCTGTACCGTCAGCACGCCTTGGAAACTGACAACATCGTCAGCAGGAGCAGCAAGCGCATCTCGGACGACTCACAATATGGCGAACATCACTTGGACTTTTTGAGACGTGGTTTATCAAACAGGGATCTCAAGTACACACCTCCAATAAGCAATGCCCCATAGGTCTGGTCTATGTCGGCAGGCATGTTGAGGCGGAGGAGAAAAGAATGTTCCACTCAATCTGAGTGATAAGCCCTTTTAACCTTTCTCATATTGCATCCATCACTTGCCGCCTACCGATAGCGATTGGACCAAATGTCTCCAAATTCCGCCACAACTGTTCGCAGCAGGATCCAGGGTCTGCCGATTCCGGCAACTTGTTTATGAGGTTATTAGTCATAGTGACGCGGGGCATTTGACAGACAGCAACTGCCAAAACAATACTATCCTGTTATTGGCTTGGGCAGATCCCGGACCAGTGACCACCTTGGGAGCACCGTCTTCAACCGAGCCCCGGCACCTATGCCGACTGATCAAATGTGTAGCCGCAACGGGTGCCTGGTTCTCAATATTCTGATTAGACGGATGTACTCATGTGGAGCATAGTGGAACGTCAGGGAACATCTAATGCAGTAGCAATCTCACAATGATACCTTGAGCAGATTACAATAAAGCACTATGTTTCGGCCCAAGTTTGGACCACCTTTGCAATAGGGGCAGTCAGAGTGGCGGTTCTGCCGGGTTTGATCAACGGTTCTGAAACTATTTAATTTGGCGGAAAATCGACATGGGTCAGAACAGGGTTCCGCATGCATAACCACCGCGGTTCCGGTTCTCAGATTAATTTTTTAAAACCCGTCCATCAGAATCGGCCCCTAAGAAAATAGTTGTAGCATATTTAGCATATATTTACGTCTGTACGGGCCCCGGCCGTTTCAATTTGGGACCGTGCGCCGCTCCTCCTCCTGCCAGGTAGGTAGGTAGGTAGTATTACCGGCGCGATCCCATTCAGGAACAACCGGGGTCCAGTGCGGGGCTGATATCGATCCTTATTTCATTTTGAGACATCAAACGCGTACCTCAGTGGCCCACCCAAGCGGATCAGATATCCTTGCAGCCGTTTTTTCGGTTAGACTCGATTCCAGCCTGTATATGAGAGCGAGCGTCAATATCCATCGACGAGCTCGCCTCTCATATACAGACAGTCACTGGTCTATTTTTCGGTCAACAACTGCACAACCGACGGTCTGAACTTGAAAATTCGAGAGACAGTCCCATAATAATAATACTCAAAAGTCAAAAATCAGAAAATGACCAAAATCTGTAAGACCAATTTACGCCTCATACCTAATGTGACAAATTCTCATTCCAACTTTTATTTGATGGCTTTTGATCTCGCGCCTGGCCAGAAACGTACTTGAACGTACTTCGTAGTTACGGCTAGCTTGTAGGCCCCTGATTGACACCATGAGGAGGAGGCGTGCCTGCGCAAAGATTGTCGGGGCCCGTACCATAGATCAGACGTAATGAGATGCGTGTGAACTCGCTCATTGGTGTCTAATGTCAGCGAGCTCCCTCCCCTGATCTCTGTGATTTCCTTATTGGAGAATTCTGATCCAGAGGCTAAAGCCTAAATCCATGCGAATTCCTGAAGCGGCTAAAAAAACGATGATGTAGCCTGTAGGATACTTATCACAGTTGAGAACTTTTCGAAAAGCACCTTGCCGAGTATCAGACTCATTGTGGCGGCCCAAATTTCCAAAAACTTTGTCCGCCAGATGGCTTATCCTCCTAACATGTGGAGAGCTCGAGCACGTCCATCAAATGATCTAACCCAATTAAAATACCTCATGACCTCTGTGGCCCTGAGACATTTTTGACACTAGAGTACTTGTACATTTGTTCATGAGTTAATCACTTTGCGACCGATTTCCGCCAGGTAGGTAGGCAGTATTGCACGACACGGTCCGAATCACGAACACCAGTTCCACAGACTGAACGGTAACCGGTGTCTTTTGGGCGGATTCACTTATGTATCAAAGTTTACCTACAACAATCTGCTTCGCTGGCACACTGGGGTTGTTGAAGCTGTGCTGAAGTTGTGAATAATGGTACCTTATTACCTTACTTACACCTAAGTCAGCCGCAAAGTAGACCAAACATTCTTAATTAACTTTCTGTAAGGGGCATGAGATTGTGCGTGAAAAGCAGCCACATATCACCTAGTCCTGTTGCCATCAGTGGGGTCCGATTAGACTGGTTACCTGAAAGTGCTTGCCACATTTTTCGGCAATTGGTTACAGACTGGTTACGAGTCTAGGGTCCGATTGGAGTGGAAGCTTATGACTAATCATCAGACTTTGAAATTTCGTCGCGTCGGTTTCGCGACGCAGACGTCATAAATGTGATTATTTTGGAGAATTGATGCTTTCAGACACATCAGACTTTTGATAGTCCTCCAACAAGTGCTGAAAACATTGAGCCCATGGAAATCGCCGAAAGCTGATGGCGTCTCCCACAAGTGTGTCGCGAAACTTCAGATGTATGTAGCGAGCTCAGAAAATATCATAGATGCATAGAACACATTGAACGACTCACAGTATAATAAATCTCCTCCTCCTCCAGGCTCTCTGCACGAGTTTTTAGGGCTTTAATCGTCACAAAGAGGGCACAGCGCGCGTGTGTATTGAGGTTTCAAACTCCGAAGAATATGTAACAAGGCCGCACTCCCATCGGACCCCCGCGATCACTAACAGACTTCAACAAAACGAGGGGGGGGGGGGGGGATATATTATACTCGCGAGGTCCACAACATGAACAACGAGTTTACAGAAGACAAACAAGCAGTACTATTAAGGTGTTTATCCTTCTAGAATTCTGCAAGATGTCAACTGAGCACAACACCATTCCAGGGGATCGATCACACGAGGCACCTTCTGTCTAGGAGAGACTACATATCACCGGACATCACCAGTCGAAGCAAGTCATATTGATAGGATCAATGGCAACATTGAACCTGCCCGGCATTGGCGGCATGGTTGCTGCTGCTGCCGCATTGTCGAGGGTTATTGGCTGGAGAGGTACAGAAGCTCTCAAACTCCGCTTCGTGCAAGTCAATTACTGCATGCCTCCAATGTGGCGCCATATGTATGGCACTGATCGCCGCCGTGAAAAATCCAGGCAGGGTCGGCAGTTTCATTTCAGCCCCTGGACTTTTGAAGTGGGCTTCAGGCTCCTATTCGCCTCTCATACTCCTAAAGTTCTTAGGAGACACATTTCTTAGCCCTCCCTCTCGGAATCCTACTCGGTCTAGACAACTACCACTTTCTTTGAAAGTCCCGCATATAGTATTCGAGGATGACAACGAAACTTCGTCGCTTCATGATGTCGTTGGCCATGCTTTCAGGTCTCACTTTCCTTTGGATCTCGAACGTAATGTGGCCCGAAACCTTGAGGGGGATGCCAAGCTTCAACGACGCACCCAACATGGACCTCGAAACGACCCAGATGGCTGTCGCTCCACCCCGTGAAACTGCGCACGCAGCCATTGCACCCCCAAACATTCCTTTGAGCAAGGCTTCGATGGTCGATGCTGTCACCATACTACTGCACACATTCGAGAAGACCACAGGCCTTCCCAAGCAAATTGCGGACCACAATCGCAGGGCAATGTCGGATCTGGTGGAGTGCATTTATAGCCGAAAATGCAAGAAACGGCCCAAACGTGCGTCGCTGCCGATTTTTTTAGGTTTCAAATGCTTATTCCCCAACATAGTGGTCATCCTAGAATCGATACATTTTCAATGGGCGCTGATGACTGGGGAACGCGGCGCGGAAGCTTGGGTCCGCTCTACCGTCCGCGCGTTTGATAAACTGGGTGTGTCGTACGTGTACAGTCCCCAGGACCCCGAATGGGCGCAGAGCGTGCACGCGCTCTTTGCTCGTCAAGTCGCGGCCGTAATATTCGACCGTGACGCAGTCAAAGCATGCTTCGCGGGCCCCACGACATGCGCGCGCTCGGCCAGGAATCCCGACGGTATCCCTGCTTGGAAAATATTCAGTTGGTACGACGGGCAGCCAGGCGACGAGCCGGACTCGCCACTGGGGCACGCTTGGACGCTCATGCCGGAGATGTTTCATGAACATGGGACATATGTCGGATACAGCATCCAAGCGGAGGCGGTCCCATTCGTCGACCCGGCGGACCGTGTCGACCACGACTGGATATTGGCGAATCTGGAAACGTACTTCTATCTGCATCATAATATCTGGTCGCACGACTATTTCGAGAGGGCTGGGTTGGAGACGAGCGTGGAGTTCATCGCCGCGCTGCACCCGGAACAGGGACGGCTATCCGCATATCCATACACACACAATGTCATCTCCGTACCGTCCAACTTGGTGGATATCGGCACCGCAGAGAACAGCGGCGTTCTCTTGCCTAAACTGGCGCAGTCTAGAATGCTTATCGGTTTGTTTGACCCCAGAGAGTGCGTCCTCAGTACTTACGGGGATGACTGCTGAACCTTGTTGACAGCTTGCCCATCGTATACGAGAGCCTGAACGCAGGAGTGCCGTTCCTCAACCCAATCCGGAATGTAGGTGATTCTCGGACCTGTATTTCAGTTATCTGCTAAGTGTCTTCGAGTGGGACGTCAACAACCCGAGCAACAGATCGGAATGGCAGGCAGGGAGCTTCGGGGTCAAGCATTTGGATCCTCCTTACGTGTATAATGTCTTCAAGGATGATTACGCGGGATTCAAGGCTGCTATCGAAGCGGCAATAAAGCATCCCATCAAAAGGTCCGTCGTTTTCATTTAGGGTCTCCAATTGACGGCTCATACACCCCTCAGTTTTGTTCTGGAGCATATGAAGGAGGCCGCTGTCGAAGAAAGGATTGGAAAGATTCTGGACCGCGACTGGAAGGCGGAGGCTCAAGCTTTACTGCATCCTAACATCGAAGCCCTCGGTTTTTTTTAGGTCTCGAACGATTCGCACGTCGCGCGCGTGCTTCAAAAACGGGGGTTTTTTTTGCTTCATACTGACTTGGTACTGGTACTACCAACGGGCAAATGTCGCGCTTGATGCACCTGTAACGATGAAATCCCAGTCTTCAAGCGTCTCAACATGTAATAAACTAATTGCAACGACACTAAACCTCGGAGTTAGTTGATGAGTTTGTGAATCGCAACGGGTCAACATGCCGAAATGCCGACCGCCCAAGCGGCGACAATCAACAGCACCGCCACATGTCAGCTTGTTCGGTGGCAGTGGCAGTGAAGTTGTTGCCCACTATCACTCAGGCTCAAGCTCGGACTGTGCTTACCGCTGCTTACCGGCCGGTCCACTGGATCTTCCTCGGGCCCATGCTCTCGGTACAGGTCCTCCCGGGTCATTCCTCAATTCAAATACGAGCCTGCGAGCCGCTTACCTCAGTCGTTTTCAGTCGTCCTGTCCTGTCTGTCGATTCCTTGGCCACTGGACCAGTCCGTTTCCGGGCGTAAAACTCTCTTTTCCTTTTCACGCAAACCTGGAGTCGTCGATATCAGAGTCGCGTGACCCTGGACGCCATGGCGGTCCGTCGCACTGGGGTGAGTTTCTTTAGATGTAGTTATTTTGGGGCATCTAAATTCAACTCTACACTCAGTTGTTACCCCGGAGAAACTGACGAGTCTTGTCTTGTCCACGTGGCTATCCGTGTTCCAAAAGTGAACACATTGCATGCACGCCCAAGTCACGCGAGGTCCGGCCCGTTCGTTTGCCTTCGCCATGTTTTTCGCTACTTAAACATCCAAGTCGGACTCAATGTGTCGAGTTCTGATGGCCCCAAAACTCTCCTCGTTCGTTCTTCTGTTCACCGTCTTCAGCGCTCTGCTGAGCGCACTCGCAACGCCTTTGGAGAAGCGGGCGTCCCGCACCACACCTCCGGCTGGTGCGGTGGTCGTGAAGAATCCCGCTGCGTCTGGGCAGTTCAGCACAGTCCAAGCTGCTATCAACTCGCTGCCCAATGACAGCTCGTCGCGCACAATCTTCATATTTCCTGGTGATGATTTTTTTTTTTGAAGGGGGAAAGCCCTTTCTTAATATCCAACAGGCACATATTCCGAGCAGGTTTCGATCACCCGCGCGGGGCCGACTACCGTACGCCCCATCCACTTTATTCTTGACATATCGGTTAACTGGGCGACATCGTTAGATATTGGGATCCACCACAGACACGACGAGCTACACCGCGAATTCAGTTACAATCACCCATTCACTCTCTGCCGCGGCTGCCGGAAACGATGATGCTAGTGGGACCCTACGCGTACATAAAAACAACTTTGCAATGTACAACGTGAACGTCCGTAATAGCGTAAGACGTGATTTACATCCCTTGTTGTTCCGGTTCCTGACGCAATACACCTTCCCTAGTTCGGACAGGGATCCCAGGCACTCGCGCTCAGCTCATACGGCACAAGCCTTGGCTACTATGGATGCGGTTTCTTCGGGTCAGTTGAAGCTCTGCCAGTTTCATATCAATATTCTAAGATGCCTTAGATTCCAAGACACTGTTCTTGCAAACGAAGGTAGGTTCTCGATTTTGTTTTGCACCGACATTCCGACTTAATCGACATTCCAGGGACTCAATTTTTCGGCCATGGCTACATCGAAGGGGCTACCGACTTCATCTTTGGTCAACATGCACGAGCTTTCTTCCAGAAAAATACAATTGCAAGTAGCGCAGCAGGTACTTGAGCTCGTCGTTCAGCTCTTGGATGCCAGTATAGTATGACCCACCTTTTTCTTTCTTTTCAGGTTATATTACGGCCGACGGACCCACCGCCTCCACCGATCTCAGTCTCTGTACGCCGGTCTTCATGTTCCTTGTCGACAATTTTACTCACCCATCCAGTCGTCATTAACCAATCGACAATCACGACGACCGCCGCCGCTGGCAGCTTGACTGGCCAGGTATTCCTCGGCCGACCCTGGACGCAGTTCGCACGGTACGGTTGCGTTCCCCTGGACATCCGTCTTCCGCTGTCTGATTCCTTCTCTTCAGGGTGGCCTTCACCTCCTGCAGCCTGGGTGCCCAAATAAACCCTGCCGGCTGGTCGATATGGAGCACCGCAACACCCAACACCGCGAGTGTCACCTTCGCAGAATTCGCAAACACAGGTGCGCAAGATCCTCACCTACTCTAGATGATTCTCAACAATCTTCACCAGGGGCCGGAGCGGCGGGTACCCGCGCTTCCTTCTCTAAGAAGCTGACGTCCACGGCCGGATTTACCGCCGCTGATGTTCTCGGGAGCAACTGGACATCTTGGGTCGACCAGGCATACGTTTGAACACCGCTTGGCTGTTCTGTGTCCAGATAGCATGTTCATTCGATAGCAAAGTAAATACGATGTAGTACAAGCGGAAACATTTATGTCCGACGGGTTTCATTATATCTCACATGGCCTCCTCCTTGTCCTCCAGCTGCGAAGGTTTCAACATTCCCGGAATCTGCATCGCTGCCTGCCGTTCCTCTTCCGCTTTTCTCTTGAGCTCCGCCTCCTTCTCGTCGAGGAACAGTTCCGTGTTATCGCCTGAGAACTCTTTGAGCTGCACCAAGAAATCCCGAACCGACAACTTGAAGCGATTGGGGTCGCCGTGGTTGGTGGCGAGACCCTCGACGAACAGTTGAACGTCCGAACTGAAGGGGGCGTGAGTGTGGATCTCGGATAAGTATTTCGAGAATACATACGCGGGCACATGCGTGAACGCGCTCTGCAGTAAATTTGCACAGTAGCCACGAAGGAATGTCAGATTCGACATATTTGGATCCGGTACTTGTGATGGATCAAACAGAGTCGTCTGGATGGGCTCGGTATCGACGAGCTGGAACATCCGCGCTAGAACGAGGACTTGGAGCTTGAAGCCGCTCTTGTGGTCTGTATCTGTGAGTACGAAGAAGATATCCTGAACAATACTGAGGAAGTATTGCTGGAAGAAAGGGCCGGCTATTTCGGATGCTGAGGACGCGAAGTTATTTACGACTTCCAGACATACTAAAGCACCATTAGCTCAAATATCGGAGGTAAGCGATGAGGATACTAACGGTTGAGACCGATGTCAGCTATATCACGAACCGTGTGCTTGATAGCCCACATGATGCTGTCCATGAACAGCTTAAACTGGTCGGGCTGGAGGCCGAGCAGCGCTGGGTGCTAATATGAGCCGGGCGACCTATGGATGAAACGCAAACGTACCCGGGAAGCATTTCATATTAATGGCGCGCAGGAGTTTGTAAAGACCGACACGGTGATCCGGGAACTCAGTAAAGTCACGGTTGATCATGTTGAGCGTTGGTTCAAAGACAGCGTCCAGGGTCGCCGGAACTTGAACGGTGAGTAATGGCTGCCAGGGTAACCGTCAGGTAAAATGTGGCGCAGATACAACGAGACCATACTCCTAGACGCCCAACGATGACCGCCATAAGATGGAGAACCTCGGGCTCTCGCGCAATGGGAACATTGCGACTGTAGTCGCCGAGGACCGCGTCCAGCAATAATGGCATGAAGTTAGCATTGACTGATTCCAGATCTTCCGCGGCGCGGATATAGGTCTCCATCAGCTTCAGGACATCTTTTTTCACCGTGCGGAGCTGCCGAATTTTGGGTGTCTTGTTGGCGACGGGCCCTAACAACTGACGTGAGAACTGGTCGGTTCCAGAAGTGAGTAGAAATTACCTTCGCGAGCAATAGACTCGCTGATGGTCGCGCTAACGGTTTTGTACAAACCCAACATATCAATGAATATGCGGGCAACCTGCGGGAGGTAGAAGCTTCCGATGGACGTGCACGCGTAAACATTCGTCTTCAAAACGTTGGAGATCACTTTGATGTTATCCAAGCTTCCCAGAACGTCAAGACTTTGAGCCGCTTGCGCCATCAGAGAGTCCCACTAAAGTGCCGTAAAGTCTCAACCTGAGTGCCGCAGATGAAAAACAAAAAATGTACCGCATTATTTGGAAGCTCCATAAGCGTGCTGATGAGCCGCTCTTGCAATGTTTTATTTGGTTGCGCGGAGATAATATACCCGACGGCTTCGTAGAAAGTGTGCACCTACAGAAATAATCTGAGTCGGCACAAGGATTGGGGACGAAAGACGCGACCTGTTGTGCAGTCAAGTCGACCGTTATCCGCGGCAACGAGCGCAGAATATCATCAACGAACGGCTCCGACTCGCCGGACTGGATGATGACGAAATGGCGCCGACATTTTTGTGCGATTTTGATGAACGTATCGCACGCCATGTCTTGGACACCTGTTCGCATGTCAGACTCGGATAAATAAATACTCGGCAAAAGTGGTCGCGGACGCACCCTCGTGCTTCTCGTGCATGAACTCGAACAGCTTGTTCACGACGGTTTTGAGGAATTTCCAGTGTGCCTTCAGGAATCGGGGATATTGCCCGACGACATACATGATGTCCGATGCGATGACGGCTTTGTTGTCTTTACCCCGCTTCAGCTCAACGAGCCCGAGAAGTTCCTTGATAACGGTGACGAGGAAGCGCTTCTCCATTTCCTCATCTGTAAAGAAATGTTTATTAGATGGTGAGGGGAAAGGGATGGAGCACGTACTCATCGTCTGTGAGATAGAGCCGATGGCCCAGCACAAGGAGTTGATATTTTGCCACGACCATTCGGAACCGTCCACCTGCTTCGCAAGCTTATCCGTCAGAATGGCCTCCGTGTCGGCGACGTCGAGATGGGTCAGGTAGACGAGGACGACGCGCATTGACTTGTATAGGACAATGGTGTCGCTCTCCTTCATGAACTCGCGCACGATCTCCCCCTCCTCATTCTCTACAATGAGAACCTAAAAGCGAATAAACGCCAATGAGATATGGGTGATGGTCTCGTAATGTATGGGACTCGCCTCCTCAGGTTTTACCATGCGGCCGATGATAACGAGTCGCAGGTTTGATAAGACAGTGGCATAAATATCCTTCCGTAGCGGAATCCCAGAGAGACTTCCGCTGGATCCACCCAGATTCAAGCCCATCAAGAGCCCCGATTCGCCCACCGGCGACGCTTGGACCTCGTCGTACAGCTCAGCCACCAACTTGGACCAGTACTCCAAACAGATCTTGAATACCTCCCGCTCCTCCACCTGCGATATTTTCACCAAGTATAGATGTGCATTAAGCAGTGCGTCGCGGTTGGACTCAGATTCGAGCGCCAGCAGATGCGCGGATAGGAAATTTGTGAGGAAGAGCGTGAGGTTGAGGATCAGTTCCTGGACGTCGTCGTCGGACTCTGCGTATCCTTTTGCGATGTCGGTGTTAGGGGGGATCATGCGGTTGATGGCCGCCATGACCATCGCGAACAAGATGACGAACTTCTGGTCATACTCGGGACCCACTTCGAGCGCGGCGATCTCAGCGAGGCACTTGAGCGTGACGTTCCGGAACTCGAGCTGCTCGAGGAACTAGGAGAGATGAGGACGGATTATGCTTGAAAAGAAATACGGGACGTACGCGATTTAACAGGAGATCAATCACCTGCGTTTCGAATATGTAGCCCAGGGGGATCCAATTCAGGAAGCGCAGGAGTGTCTCAAGTGTCGCCTTAATGAGCGATGACTTGTTAGCGTCCTTCAAGACCTCGCAGCAGAGCTTGAAGATCTCGGAGAACTCGCCCGAGATTTGGTTCTTCAGATTCTTCGTCTTCGTCTGCGTCATCTGCTCTGCCGAGAAGTCGAAGATCTCCTCGGAAAGGCTGGGAGTCGAGTAAGTGTGGTTCTGAGCGAAGAAAATACGGGTAACAACCCACAGTTTCAAGATGGCCATGTTGTTTTCGCAGAGCGAAAGATTGACTGTCGACGACTGGACGAGTTCTGAGATGAAGGTCGGCCAGTTGTGAGGCCACTCTTGTTTGAGGACCTATCGGATGTAAGCTCGGGGCAACAAGCGGAAATACGGAAGTCGGGACCTGAACGAGGACAAGATTCAATTTGTTCACATATGTCCTTTCCCGCCGCAGAGAAACATCGTCCGACGTTACTTTGACCGTTTCACCGACGATGAAGTTGCGGATACCTATCGGTGACATTATAAACGCGGGATCAGAAAGAACTGCAACAAGATCGCCGACCTTGGCGCTGTCCTTCTGGTAATGTCTTCCAGCGCGTAGTGATCAGCCGTTCGAGGATTTGCAGGCCGATAAACTAGAACCTTTGAGCCAAGCCAGACACGGCGAGTGCTGCCACATACCTTGGCTTGCGGAAAGGCGGATTTTTCGAGAATCTCCGGGACACATGTCCACGATTCGGGGTGCTCCTCAAACTGCGTTAACACCATCTGCGCCATTTGTTGCTGGAGGCATTCTCATTGCGTGAGTTGAGACGCTTTCTGAACGAAAAAAACTCACCTCTTGTCCACCCCCCGTGTAAAAGGTCAGTGCGACCTTGTCGAGAAGAGAAACATCGAATGGTGTCGAGAAATCGAGGAGAGCCTGTCAAAAAGGATTCAGAAGACGTCGGGAAGATGAGGATTGGGATAGAGACCTCCATGATGGCGGAAAGAACAAGTCAAAAGGAGAAAAACACGAGCTCAGTGACTGGAAAGAGATAGCGCCAAGATGCGGGTAACGCGTGTTGCTGACTGAGCAGGGCGTAGGGCAATCTACAGGCAGCCAGGGATCGATTCGGCCGCTGAGTGGAGCAGCGTTTGAGAGGGTAGGCTCCCGCTGGGATGCGGGGAGAGGATGGTGGTGGTGGCAGATAGAGAAAGCTCCCGATGAGTCTTGACAATGATCGGCTGCCCTGTATGGTCGTGTTTGTATAGCATCCCAATCTGTATTGTTCTCTTTTTTTCCCCTTTGTCTGCCGTTTTGGTCGAGAAAACTAGCAAGATGCATCTAAATGCATATTTAAGGGCCACATATTTAATTTCAAAGGCGTCAGGTATGCTCCAGCGCTTCTTCGCGATTTCTGATTCCGATTATTTTGCTCAGCTTTCGGTGTTTCGGGTAGACCATTGTCTTCTCCAAATACCGGCGGTCAGTGTAACAAGAGTCTAGATTTCACCTTCAACTTATATATATAAATTCTCTTTGGTGAAACTCGCCACCCGACGGAGCCCGCCCGATCCCGCCCATCCCGCCGCAACGTTGCATCAGCGTGATATAATGAGACAATTACAAGATAATTATGGTAGATAGTCATGCACTGGTTTCCAGGTACCCGGGAGGCGCATCGTCTAGAGAGTCGCGATGTCTCTCCACGCCCTGGGAGCGCACCTGCAGAACGCCAAATTTCTCGCTCTGCGAGAAATTTACGTAGCCCGCCTCGGGTTTCTCTGCCGAATTTCGCGGCAATGCCATTTTTTTCAACTGCTCCATTTCCTCCTGGATCTTGTGCGACTGCCTTTCGAGATCAGCATGTCGAACAAGCGCTTGCTCCGCAGATACTCGATCCGAGTCAGTGTCGACAGTGGATGAGTGGTACCATGAGTTGGTAGCTGAATCCAGCGGACGTGGTTCCAACGATGGTGGGGATTCCGGATCCACAATGAATTTGGAATCTCGACTTCTGCGATGATTCCTTCGCCTTATCATCAGAATAATTCCGAGCACCAGGGCGATGAGGAATAATCCGACTAGGACTCCGCTTATTATAAGCGTCCGATTCTGTTTCTGAGACGCAATCTTCTCCGTTAATGCGCCAATATCAATGTCTGTTGGGCTACACCAAAAGTGATCATTAGACAACTGGTATACATATTCGTTCCGTGGACCCGCGTACCCTGGCGACGAGCTGGAGAGGCTTTCGCTCGGCGAATAGGACCATTGTGCCGCGGAGACGCTGGTACTGGAGGAAGTGCTCGAAGAAGAAGTTTCTGTGGCAGTCTCAATGGCGGAGATAAAGCTTAAAAGACGGCTGAGCCATGCTGTTCGAACCGCAGAGGAATAAATAAGCATACGTAGTAGAATCGGGCGGCGCTGAAAAAAGCTCGCAGGGTGGAATGGCGCATCTGGTTACAATTATAGGGCTACAGACGAGAACAAGGTCAGTATGCTTCACCATAGGGTAGGAATGCCATACAGAGAACAGTGCCAATGCGAGTATCATCGGTCTGTGCCAAGGCTGACACCCCGAAACCAGCAAGTACGAGGAAAGTTAAAACGCTGGGTGCAGGATGAGCACGAAGAGTCTAATAGGCAGAGTCGTGACATACCTCATAAGCCACAGTGTGTGAGGGAAGGAACGAAGTCAAGGGGGAGATAGTTCAGAACAAAAGACGAAAGGGAAGGAAAGGAGAGAGAGGGAGCGGAAGGGATACATATAGTGGGGAAGCGGGGATCATGATCTCGTATGCGGGAGATAATTTTGAACTCGTCCGAAAAGAGAACAAGGCGGTTGTTGTCCTCAGTAACCAAGAACAGTCGCGGCTAAAGATGTGGACCCACAAACGCCATACGCACATGATTGCCCGGTAATGCACCGGTATGCTTTCTGCATTCCCCGGTCAGAGAAGTGCCAGTGGTGCAAGCAACTGAATGAACGGCGTATTGCGTCTCCAGATTCTTCATGACCTCTGTCGTTCGCCGTGGCTGTCAGGGCAGTATTTAAAACTTCGATCTGCCAATCAAACGCATGAAGATGGATGCGTCTTCAATGAAAGTATCAATGGAGCGAGATTTTATACCTGGGTTGGTATTTCCGGAACCATGCGAGAAAGTTCTGCTGCAGATAGTGACGCGCGTCGCCGCGTCCAGCGATCCTCGGGAGCGGTAGGAATCCGCCAGCTATTATCCCAGATTTCATGAAATGAAGAGAAAAAAAGGTTAGCCAGCCCCCAGTGGCCCCCCACTTAGCCGTAACCCTCAATGCGCTGGTCGTTTTGAGAGCTTGGAATTGATTTGGAAGGCTGTGCAAATGTCAATCATGGGTCGGCCCGAAAATGATTGATGACTTTCGGCACTTGCCGGTTGGCATTGCCATGCATCAGAGTCAGGATCTTGACAGAATCATGAATCCCCAATCTACAGGAGCAGACAGATGGTGCCACCTCGGAACCCTCATCAATCTTCTCGGGCTCCCCAGTTTCGTACCTTGAGGTTGCCTTCAAAAGATGGCAGCGGGGAGTCGCGACTAATATGTGAAGAACCGTGAGTCGCTGGCCTAAGCCTAAAGCGCACTCCATCGTCGTCATCTTGGGGCCGAGTGAGAGGTGCAGCAGTCAGAATGTGGAGCCTTCCGAAGACGAGAGGAAGCCATTTGAGGTTTTCGCCGGTAATTGCAGAAGCGCGAATGTGCTTGTGAAGCAGCCACGGAGAGGAACTATATAGCGCCCACAAATAAACCTAAAAGCACCCAATTATGTATTGACAAGTGCCTGAGCTATTTCTGCGCCAGCGTCAGGAAGCAGACTTACGGCAGCACTGCGTATCCCGGATCTTATCCCTGCCGCACAAATCGAAGTATGTACAGACCTACGCTATGTTTAGAGTGAGAGGGCATGATGGGAGTATTCTGCA
Organism: Mycena rebaudengoi; assembly: GCA_029282285.1. NCBI lineage: Eukaryota > Fungi > Basidiomycota > Agaricomycetes > Agaricales > Mycenaceae > Mycena > Mycena rebaudengoi. Next base: position 532,067 of record JARJCX010000086.1, read on the forward strand.
GTGAAACAGTACAAGCACTACCCTGGGCCTTATCTCATGTCGGAGCTTGATCTGCAGCGAGAGTGTCGCGAGGAAAATGGAAGTTATCTCGCTAACATCGGTCAGGATGTGATCCTCCACGGAGATAGTTGCCCGTTGGAGTTGCCGCAGGCTGCGGCAACGGGAAAGCAACTTGCCATCAAGTGAGCACACGATCGCGCGACTGTTGTCACTTCACTTGGCGTTAGCTTGCACGCTCTCTAGTTCTCGAAACTTCACCGAAAGTTGGAACTGTACACCTCGCCCTTTTCACGGATCTACGACGTCTCAATTATTTTTTTTTGCGGTAAGACTCCGAGTCCTGGGCCCGGCGTTCCGGGACTTCAAACTCTAATAATAGATGTTTGATGCGATTCGTACAAACCACATGGTCGCACCAACTGATCAATACAAATAGTGGTTACCCTCGCGCTCCGCTCCTCTCGCCCCCCCTCCCTCCTCCCAGCCACTGCTAATATGGCCGGATTGCAAGCTGACGCAGGGATTGTCGCCGCTGGTAGCGAAGTCATCAAACACGACAACGAAAAAAAGGATTACGCCTCGGAAAAATCCTTCCCCGTCGAGTCGGAGCTCGATGGTATTCATGATGGCCTGGTCTTCCCAACCGAGGAAGAGCGCCTAACCCTGAGACGAGTGTCGGACAAAATTCCATGGAATGCCTATCGTGAGTGGTGAATGCACGAAACAACACAAAATCGTAATCTCCTCGCCAGTCATCGCCTTCGTGGAACTTGCGGAACGATTTTCTGTCTGTCCTCATTATATTACTAGGTCCCGGGCCTTTCTGACCTTTCCTTTAACAGTTTTACGGTTCCAGTGTTGTATTTGTGAGAAATCCATTGATAACTGGTGTCGGTCGATGGGGCTAACCTTTACCACAGACGAACTTTATTCAACGCGATCGTCCCGAAGGCTCGCGCACTGGATCCTCAGGCCCAGGGGAAACCCGCCCAGGCGCATTAGGAAAGGGCCAACAGACGTCCACGGCTATTGGTACATTCTATCAATTCTGGTGATTATTTTTAGCCGACCAATTCCTTCCGAACTCTGACTTTTTTCGCCCAGGTGCTACGTGTTGGTGACGCTTTGCATAATCATCCTATTTTGACTCATCGACATACCAGAACACCGCTCCTAGGAGCCTATATTGCGGATGCACATCTAGGGCGGTACAATACCGTCATCGTCGCACTCGGGATAGCGCTGGTGGGGCACGTCGTTTTAATTGTATCCGCAATTCCCAGCGTTATCGATCACCCCGACACTGCCCTCGGTGTATTCCTCCTTGCGCTAGTGATCATGGGATTTGGTGCGTTATCTGCTAGGGTTGGCACCCTAGACTCATATCGTCTCCTTCATAGGTACTGGGCTGTTCAAAGCGAACATTTCCCCTCTGGTCGCGGAGCAATATCAACGTTCCAAGTTGTTCGTCATCACGTTAGATAGCGGTGAGCGGGTTATCGTCGATCCTGCTTACACCATATCGAGGGTCTATATGGTTAGCCCTACCGTCCTTGAGATTGTTTTTAATGCTCATCGCCCGCAGTATTTCTACCTATTTATCAACCTGGGAGCGTTGATTGGTCAAATTTCGTGCGTTTTCAAATGTTCTGTCCTGCGCAAATGCTAACCTACCTTTGGCATTGACTAGAATGGGTGCGTGTCATATCCTGCGGGTCAGGTGAACACAAACTGACATCGCGCTTTCTTATTCCAGCGTACGCCGAGAAATTCGTCGGTTTCTGGCTCGCATATACACTACCTACCGTCGTATTTCTCCTGTGCCCTATCGTCCTCTTTGTAGGGCGCAACCGCTACGTGCGCAGCAAGCCCACTGGCTCCATTCTCGCGTTATTCTTCAAGGTCTTCGGATTCGCCGCCAAGGGCAGATGGAGCCTCAACCCGGTTCGCTCGTACAAGAACCTCACCGCGCCGGACTTCTGGGACACTGTCAAGCCCAGCAATATCGCGCCCGAATCGCGACCCGTTTGGATGACCTTCGATGACCAGTGGGTTGATGAGGTCCGCCGCGGGCTCAAAGCCTGCGCCGTATTCGTGTGGTATCCCATCTGGTGTTCGTCTCGTCAAATTTCTTCTTGTGCTCGGTGGTTCACTGACGTTTCTCCTATTATTTTCAGGGCTTACATACAACCAACTCAACAACAATCTCGTCTCCCAAGCAGCGACCATGACTACGAACGGATTGCCAAATGATGTGTTGTCGAACCTGGATCCGTTCGCGCTCATCATCTTCATCCCAATCTGCGACTTCGTGGTATGGAGAAGCTAGTTGTATGTGCCGATTTAGTTCTCAAAATTGAATTGCTCCTAGGTCTACCCGTTCCTCAAACGCAGGGGTATCCGCTTCACCGCCATCAAGAAGATCACCGCCGGTTTCCTGACCGGTGCGCCTGCACCCGTCAATATTTCGACCACGCTGACAAGGGCTATGAATAGGTACCGCCGGCATGATTTGGGCCGCCGTCGTCCAACACTACATCTACAAAGTATGTCCAATTACAGACTTCCTTAAACAGCTTTTTCATACCAATATCCATCCAGACCAACATCTGCGGCTACTCCGTCGGGACCTGCGAAGACGCTGACGGTAACCCCCAATTCTCATCGCTCAACGTCTGGATCCAGACTGGCTCGTGAGTATCCCTCTGCATCCCGACATTTGGTCCAATATTTAATGATCTATAGATACGTGCTCGTTGCGTTTTCCGAGATCCTCGCGTCCATCACCGGGCTCGAATATGCGTTCACCAAGGCGCCGAAGAACATGCGCTCGCTCGTCATGTCCGTCTTCCTCTTCACCTCCGCCGTATCCTCCGCCCTCGGCGAGGCGTTCGTCTGTGAGTTTTCCTTTCTTCTTGGCCGAGTAACTAAGTAGGGCTAACGCGCTTGCAGCGCTCTCGACTGATCCTCTCCTCGTCTGGAACTACGGTAGCATGGGCGTGCTGTCATTCATCGCGGCCGTCTTCTTCTGGTTCCTCTTCCGCGGCCTGGACAAGGAGGAGGATACCCTGAACGAGCTGCAGGAGGGGCACGTTGGGACGGTGAAGACCGACTGAGATATGATATCCGCACTGTATTGAACCATGTTATAATGAGTTATTTACGCTTCTCTGGATCTCTTCTGTGTCGTTGTCCGTCCCAGATTTTTATGCGTCAATCAAAAGAGGCCTCAGTTGATCTATTTTCGTAAACGGTAATTGTTGTTCAACCAAAATCATCGCTAGATGAGATGCGTCGTGGCGGTATTAAAGGACCGGCATCCATAGCAGTCCAAGTACAACGGTCATACCTGCGATAGATTAGGGATTCATGGCACATGCAAAAGGTCGTAAAAATATACAAGTATGGTATTATTGACCACGGAAAAGGTTTCCTTGTATGGCAATGATTCTTTCGGGGGTTAGGTTCTCAAATGAACCCTGACGTGCGAAACGGAGACAAAGCGGCCGACATGGATGCTCGGCGGGAGCCCTTGACGGATCAAGCAGACTGTCTAGAAATATCTTGAGCTTCATTTTGGCGCCGCAGAGTGGCATGACTCACAGTTTCTCCATGTCGTCCGTCCGCTGTTTCTCCGGGACAGGGGCACGCTCGCAAACGATACCGGGACCCTGCTCTACATCCTGTAGCCGGCTGATGCCCAACCTTCGCCCCACCGCGGCGCACAGCTCCATCCCAATGAAGGCCACGAGTGCGGAAACGGTCGTCACTTTGAGTACATCCCACTGCGAGATATTCGCCAGGGCAAGTTGATACCCTAACCATTCCCGACGCCCTAACCATTCCCGACGGGTGTCGCATTTCGAAAGTTCATGAAAAGCATTGGCGTGAAATGCGATGAAGTGAAGGAGGGCGAGCGTAATTATGAAGCAGAGCGCGATCGTAGCGGCCAGTTCGCGGAGAGCAGTAGTGAGACTCCGCCTGTATTCGAAATGTGCGTTTTCGGGCGTCATGGTGGGCATCTACACTTGAGCGGCGAAGCGCCAACTTATTACGCGCAAGGAGTTATATAGCGTCCGGAATAATTGCGCCGGACACTCGCTAGAAACCTATCTGGCTCGCTGGCAGAGGTCGTCGTGTGTGAACAAATGTTCCAAAAGCGACCTGAAGTTGGACTCATAAACCACATATTGGGTGGTAGGATCACCGGATATGTCTCTCCCGGAAAGCTCATTCGCACAAACCGTTGGCAGCAGCCGGCTATAAATCAGGTTGATTGCGGTCGGGCGTGAGGCGGCCGAGGCTGGAAGTGGATTCGATATTGGGATTAAGAACAGAAAAAGTGAATCGGTTATGATCTACCAGAAAGTCGTCAAGATTTTGATTACAGTCGACGGGCGGCGGCTTTCAGACAAAGCAAATCAAACGGTTTCGGCCTCGCGGTGACGATCTACTTATCAGTTCAGTGGTAAGATTAGTTCAGCTAGTATAATACTAGAGCCAACGTATAACCGCCATGCTGCCAACATGATGCAGGCAAAGTGCTTTCTTGCCAATCCTCGTGGAGAATCATGAACGCCTGGGTTCGAGATTTCGATTTATAAATGCAGGCGACCAGAGGTAAGTAAGTTAGAAGCTTAAGCTGAAGGACAGAAACGGGTACAGTGTAAACTTGAAAGTGTTAGGATCTCGGCCCGAGAAGCAGCCGGATATCTGGGCATGCCGCCAAGCCGCGACAACATTACCGCGATATCATAATCTTGCGGACAATCATCGCTGAGCTGCGAACGCTGCCCCTTCAGAATTACGCGCTGGATTGACCACCTTGGATTCTCAATTTCTACCTCTCTCAACGGCGATTACCTACAGCGGAGCGGACTCAGCGGAGGCACGACTAATTCTCGACAGAAAAGTCCCGCGGCGATGGGTGGCATTCAAGTTCCTCATACTCATATCGTTCATTTTACCATCCGCCAGCTCTATCTCTGGATCCCACAGCTAGCGGAACACAGTTTGTGCCCAGGCTGCAGGCCACGCACCACTCAATCGGACACCTTCAGCCGCCGCTGATTTATGTCTTGAGAGCCCTCAGACATCCTAGTTCTGTCGCTGTGAGTGAGAAATCTTTCTACTCCAATCTCGCGCCACTATGATGTATCTGTATTCCCTCGGAGTGGAGAGCCTCAACATCAAGACCCGGGTGGCTCGAACTGCGGTGAAACATCGTCCCCCCCCACCACTCTCCTCGAATCAGGGCTGGAAGGTATTTTATTGCGTTCCGCCAATCACACACCTGATATCTATCTCGTGGACATGACGGTTCTCAGACAATAGAGTGTACTGGCTCTATATTAAAGTCCGCGTTTCGATTTCCGAATACAGGACGGGGTATCTACCGCAACTCAACGACGGAAATTGTATTGAACAAATTGATAACGTGAGAGATCCGGAAGTTACTCCCATAATTAACGACTCAAACACAACTTTAAGCACGCTAGAACGGAACATATGCACCGACCGCAGCTTCATCGCCGTACTCGGTACTCGCAACTTGATTTTTTTTCCTCCCCGCTAATAGTCGATCTGATCGGAATAAGTGGAACTTCCGTGCCAAATTCCTCCTCACAGCTCGGGGTTATATATTCGCATGGTTCCAGAACTAAGCTGAGATCATCAGATAAATTGGGCGGTATGTATTATAATCGACCAAATGATGCGGCTTGACGCGGCCGCACTCACATTGACCGAGCCCGCAGTGATGTTACCAAATCAATTAAATTCTTCCATACGTCCTTGCCAACGTCGACCACAACCTGCGCCCTCGACCTCATCTTGGTTTCCGCCGGTATCAATTCCATCGTCCAATGGTTGGTTCCAAGTATTGACGCCGAGTGCAGTTGCATTATTTGCCCCTTCGGCGCAAAGATCAATAACCATTGACTGTATTGCTGTCTACCGCAGTCCTCTTCCCCATGTCCTATTGCTGCGGAGATGATGACATGCTCCCTTGAGCTCTACGTGTTTTCGGATCTGCGGTTCTGCGTGTGGAATTTCGATGCGGTCGTAGGTGCTCGTACTGCCGGAGGCGCGCGAAAAGCGCCGAAAATCAGCGAACGGATGTGTCAATAAGGCTGAGGTATGTCAGTAATCCTCCCAGGCCGGAAGTAAGGATCGTGATTTTGACGCTCGTACAAAAACTATATAAGGCTTGCCGTGCTCTCTGTTCTTCATCTTGACAACATGTCTTTCCCCGCCACATTCGATGCCTTCGTCCCAGCCAACCCCACCGAGTTCTTTGCTCTCGCGAATATCCAACCAAATTACGTGTCTTTTGACACCCTCAAGGCCATCCAGCTCGAGCATACGCAGAAGGCTTCGTACGAATACGCGAAAAAAATGATCACCAAAACAGGTTTCTTCCACTGCCTCCGCACATACTACTTTGCCCTCGCAATCCTGTTCAATGGATTCCCTTCCGGCACGCCCGGAGTCCCTCAGATCACGTTCCACGAGTTGAATACACGGCTCTACCACGCGGCTATCCTCCACGATCTCGGCTGGAGCACGACGCCCGAGGGCCTCGCCCACCCCGCGCACGCCATGTCATTCGAAATAGCCGGGGGGATCATGGCGTACGACCACTTGCACGCCGCCGCTCCGAAGTTGGACGCGCATCAGGTCGGCGACATCGTGCAGAGCATTATGCTGCACACCAGTTCGTTCGAAGCCGGGCCCGCCTCCGCCGTCGGGACGCTTCTCCCCCTCGGCGCGCTGTTCGACGTGCTTGGGTATGACGCGAACGGGCCCGGGTCGCTTGATTTCTTGTTGAACCGGAAGACTGTACAAGAGATTGAGAAGGCGTTCCCCCGTGGAGCGTTCGCTGGGGACGCCGCAGAGTTTTTCAACAAGGAATTCGATACTAAACCCAACTGTATTATCTCCCACTATCGGGGCGGGGTGAGTTCTTTTTGGTGAAAGCCATCGATGTGCTGGACTGACAAAATACAGCGCGCTTTCATCAGTACAATTCGCGTAGAACCGCTTGTTCCCGCAGATGAAGTGAACCAGTAGTGGCCCGGGAATTGTGGGACGAACGAAGTAGTCGAGTGAAATGATGAAATCATAGTTCGACTTTGGTCCGCGTTGATTCAGATTGTTGAGAGCACGGAGTTAGACATGGGGGCATAATGTATCTGACTTGGAGAGATTAAATAATGTTGAGCTGGAATCCGGGAACATAAGGTTTGGTCGTGTGGCTCGCAGGGTCCTCTTGCTGAGGTCTGAGAGGATATGCGCGGAATATGTGCGGCGATGAGGCGCATTCGCTTCGGAAATGGTGATGCACGAGATGGGAGCAGTTTCGTCTTACCTAGAGGCTTCGTCGGAGACTCGGAGTTAGTCGGACCAGGATTTAGAAAACCAAATCCCGTGACCTGGTCCGTGCGCAATGAGAAAGTATAAAACAAGCGTGTTCGCGAAACGAATCTTTACCACTCTGGCCTTTTGGGTACGCGCCTATTATCTTTCTCCGCTGTACTTCACTGACCTCTCTTTGTTTTACAGCTTAGATCAAGTGTAGTATCTGTTCTTAATAGTTTAACCACTATTATGGAGGCACCGCCTCCATTCTTGGTTATCTAATTTTTGCCGCCCTTGTCCTTCTTAGTCGCTTGCGGCGGTTGGACGTGATGACCTTCGCGCTGCACTCCTGCGTTGTGTTGTCGGGGGATCCCTTTCTTTCTTTTTGCGCAAGTTTCAGCAGGCCTCATTTGATGCTTTGTTGCTCTTGCGCAAATGGATTGAACGGGCTTTTTTTTTCTGACTCGTTGCTTCTTTGGATATTTGTCTGCCGTGATTTGAATGGTCCCACCTTTTATTAAGTATAATATTGTGTACGTGCGTACTGCCGTCTCATTCGCGAATAGTCATGCTGCCTTTTCGCCGCTGATCGATGCTCAGCGCTCAGCGCTCATCCCACATCCTCGTTACATAGATGGGGCAATTTCATGAGCCAAGTACGGCTCTTTGGAAGTAGTGAGGCGAGATGCTGTATAAGTACTATTTGAGCCCGAAAATGAAGGCTGAGCGCGCGACGATTATATTTGTGGACCGTTGGACTATTAGACATTCTTTACCCTCGGAATAACGTGCACACCGCATCGAATTTAAAGGATCCCATCGATCAACCTCGTCGGCTAAAAAAGGTTTACAAAGTTGGATTGCTGCCAGGATTTTGCCTACGCAAAAATCTCTACTAGGATACTCCACTGAAGATGCCAAGAATTGCCTGGTTGCGTCACCGCCAAGTGGTTGTGCCGGTCACGATCCAAATACATCAGCGCCCTCACCTCACCCGCCCATCAACCCCAGGTACCAGAATTGCGGCACCGTGGTTTACGCCGAGTCAAATATACTGAAGGTTCCGGGGCCATCCCAGTAAACTGTAAAAAATTGTGGATATTGGGGTTTATTTAGCTGCTGATGATGCTGGACATGTCTCCAGTGTACTGCCCGCTGGCGCCGTCGACATGCGAAAAAACCGACTCCGAGTGCGACGCCCAGTCATCCTAGTAACTTGTTGGTTGCCTGGGATGTCCAATTCCTTGCAGCGCTCACTTGCTCACTGGGGATGCTACATCTTTTTCATGATATTGGGCGCTCATTCGCTGGCTGGGCGCTGGTCATTTCTGTATAAAGCGGTAGCCTTCGCAGTGTATTCTCAGTATCAGTTGAACTGCTCCATTTTTCCTTCCATGCCTTTACTTAATGCTCGCTGGACTACCTTCTTCGTTGCGTCGACCGCAGTTTTGTTTACCTTCGTCGGCATCGTCGGATGGGCAAGCTTCCAGGAAGGCATCAAAAACCGGGATAGGCTCAGTGGGCAATCTTGTTTGTTCACTCTGAGCTGCTCTGAAAGAATGGCGCCTTTCCACAGATGCCTTTGGGGTTGACGTTAATTCAAGCGACGACGGGAACTTGTTTACAAACTGGACTGACGCAGACCTAGCGATGGGTATCATCCTGAATATCGATTCTTTCGACCCAAACAAGGGCGGAACAGTGGTGAGGAATTTATTGCTTCCGAAAATGAGCCTGCTCTCACACCTGTAAATTCCTCAGCTTGGTTTCCATCTCGAATACCAACCCCTCAATAATCTGACCTCGGCCGACAGTGATTTCATTGTTCCTAGTGTTCCCGGTGCGCCCAATCAAGTGAGGAAGTCGGGCATTCGATCTGATTTCAACAGTTCGTCTTGTCCTACAGTCTGTGACGTCTAATTTTCCCGCCGCAACGTTGATGCCCGACCAATCGGTGGCTCACATAGTGGTCCGTACTATATTTTCACGCATACTCAATATTTCATTCATATAACTTCAGGATGGCGACGTCAATCGCTACCCCTTCGACTCTTTCACGCTCGACTACCAAGTATATGCGTTCTCTTCCCCAAGCAACATCAGTTATGGAACGCCAATGCCCATCACCATCTTCACGCAAGGGACAATCCAAGGGTTCAAAATCGACACAGTGTTCACTGGTCTCATGGACGACGGCTCGGGTGTCAACGTCAACTTCACCATCCGACGCAGTCCCATCACCAAGGCATTCTCGATAGTCGTTATTCTCGGTGAGCTGCACCTCTGTCTCTGGGTGTAATTTTAATAATATATTGAATGAAGTAATGTGGTGCCTGAGCGGCGCTATATTCATCGCGGCGATGTCTGTATTTTTCAGAGAAAAGAAACCTGAGCTGCCGCTCATCGCACTCTCGACTGCCCTTCTGTTCGCGCTTCCCAACGTACGAAACAGCCAGCCTGGAATTCCGAGCGTGGCGGGTACCGTATCGGACATGATTGGGTTTTTCTTCAACGTACTGCTGGTCGCCGTTAGGTACGATTTGCGTCCGACTTTGGGAGATGCGAACTCATACGAATTCTAGTGCATTTTCCCTGCTGGCCAGGTTCATCATTATGAGCAGACGGGTAGGTGGCTAGTGCTTGTGCTCGTGAATTGATATTGACAATAAATTCGTAGGAGAAGTCTGAAAAGCACGCGGTAAACGACTCCAAGAAACTCACAGTCTAGTGCATTTCTTAATCCCACTGTCATTATTTACAGTACCGCCTTATTAATTAGATTTATTTATTGATGGCGCCCAGACTAAGAGATCGAAAATTAATATTATCCGTGCCCGCTCGCATCATTTTTAATGAGCCAGGAGCGGATCAACGAGGTGCAACACATATCAACGGGTATTTCCGGTGCATTGGTTTAGATGTTGAAAGCGAGATACACTTTTGTACCGAAATATTGTGGGGCACGTTTTCCCGCCTCTGAACTCGAAGCCGTTATTCGCACGGTGGCTGAAGAGAATGTTGAGCTTACATATGGCTGTTATAGTGTCTCATACTTATCTTTCACACAGGCTGAGCGTTATTTCATAAAATCCACACAGGTTGGGCTTCTTCTCCATAAAAGTCACACAGCTTCTTCGAGAAATGCACACCCCATATACCATAAGAAGTTGGAAGAATGGATGCGAAAAAAAAGCACAGCCTATGTGATTGTCAAGACACCGCGACAAAAAAAACGAAAACAACAACACCACAGCTCATGTGAAAAATTAGCATCGCTCGAGTTTCTAACCACAAACAGGTCAAAATTTACAAAACACAGGTCTTTGCTAACGAAAAAAAACCAATAAGGAGGCAGAGATACCCGATATATCTACCTGAACTCGTGTTGTCCATTCACTGCGTACCGAGGCCCCGTCGGCAGACTGTGCCTGACATCGGCTGACTCATGCCGACGGGGATCAGCACCGCTTGAGACCGCTTGTTGATGTCATTGCAAAGATATAGCCCGGAGAAACCACGGTATATCTACCTGAACTTCTTGTTGTGCCAGAATAAGCATAGTGAAAGTCTGTCTACGGGTTGTCTGCCGGGGTCTGAAACGTAAGATTATTGAACCCTTGCTGCATCCGTATTGTATGGCTTCGGGCTATAAAACCCAGGGGAGATTCATGGTGGCAGGTGAATGGTTGAGTTCAGGAGTGAACTGTAGCGAGTTCCCCCTCAATTCCTTGATTCCTGAACCTATCGGTGAGCGTTTACCGCCAACCAATTACCCTACTCCGAGTAAAGGAGAAGGAGGACTGCATATGTGCAAGGTCTGTAACACAATAATTTGCGGTGATTAAAGTCACATATTCTCATTAGGGAGACTTTGACACTTTCTCCATGAGCAGTTTCTTCTGTGACCTGTGTCATTTTTCTCGAGCAACCCAGGTGGTGTTTATTTTTTCAGTGGTGGTGTGAAAGGAAATGGCGGTGCTTTTTTGATCAAACAATTTCCTGTGTCATATTACATGGGTTTGCAGTGGGTTGTGCATTTTTTCACATGGTTCTCAAGCCTGTGCAGGAGGCAGTGCTTATTTCAGGGAAAGCTGCGTGTTTTTTGATGAAAATGGGTGTGTCAATTGCACCAATTATGAGACACTATTACCCCTATACTTACGCAATGACTTCTTTCCCAGTCAACGCCGCCCAACAGAGGAATTCAACCAACGCTCAACCTGAAATACCTGAAATAAATTACCAACGCTGCGTACTAATCATATCGCATAGACGCTGAATATTAAACAATGTGAGGAGATAATGGAGATTGTACGCCAATCAATATTGAACATTGAAATATAGACGTCGTGGGAACGACAGGCGGAATGCGACTTTCTATCATGAAACGCAATTTTACTTCTGAAGGGTGAGAGGTCCCAGGAACCATTGCACGGTTAAATAGCGCCTCGGCAAGCCGTCTTGACATCTGGAATGTGAAGCACAAGCATAACTCGAGACTTGACAGACAGGCTGTACCCCGGCCAGTGTGACTTGGCATGGCACAAAGATCCGCTGTTTGGGGCGTAGTAGTCAGGAACCTGTATTCACTTGCTTAGGCGACGATAGTGCTTATTGGAATTCTAAGCGAGACAGGGCTCAAGAGCCCACCAATAAACGAATAGCAGTAAAATTGCCGAGATGCCGTCGGTGATCATGAATGTCTGATGCGATCACCGTTATTTACGGGCGAAGCCAGTTCCTGACATTCAACCTTTCACTCTTTCTTCTCATAGCTCCGGGTACCGCGTGTCTGGCATAGGTTCGCCATTGAGGCTCGAAGAAGTGGGCGCCTGTCACCTCGCTCCACTTATGGCGCCGACGGACATCCTTGGATGATCGCAATCGTCTCCTCTGTCCCTTGTGACAGCGCATGGCTTTGTACGAGAACGTAGCCTGTCTGCGCTTAGCCGTAGAAAGTATCCACAACCATTAACACACACCGGCGATACCCGAAGCAATGAGGCCCGAGATAAGGTAAATGTGTGGGAAGTCCCCGTCCTTCCTACACAAATTTCTGTCGTTCATTGGAGCGAGTAGTCGCCAAGATTTTTCTCTCTGGGTAATCACTGATCGCTGAGGGGCCTTCTCGGTCTGAAGGCATCATCCCACCCGCGGTCAGAATCTTGTCTGTCATTCCGGAAATATTATCTCTCCGACAGGATATTGTTATAAACCCGCGCGCCTCGCCATTCGCAAGCTAGCGCCCATCCACAATGTTTTCTACCTCCCCCAGGTCACTTCTGCCTCTGAATACCGGTGGCCTAGATCTTCCGACATTCGCTTGGGACCAGTAAGTTTATAACCGTTGGACCATCATTCTTGACTGAAATTCTGGCTTTTAGTCAAGTTTACCGCTACATATTTGTTTCCGCAGCCGGTGGGTGGATTTGCCTACCATTTCTGCCTCTAACAATGGCTCCCTTCGCCTCCGCAGTTATTCTAATCTACGATCACCTCCTCACCCTCGAATTGGAGGTCAAATGGGTGTGGCTTCCGCGACACAGACTTGCAACGTATTGGTTTTTTCTGATACGATATATGGCTATCGTTGCTACCGCGACATACGCGACATTCTACTTTGGCGATTTTCTTCCTGAGGTTTGTGTGTTATCTCTCGTACTCTGGATGGGAGATTTACTGTTCCACAGACGTATGTACAAACCAACTCATATTCCCTTGTTTCCTTACACCGTGTTTAGCTGTTCCAAAATTGAGATAGCATTAGAATGTTTGCTTTGCATCCAGGAGGTCCTGGTTGTAGGTGAGAACACGCGCCGTTCATCCAAGTGCTGATTATTTAAAGGTTTCAAGTTACCCTTGGTCTTCGCGTGTTCGCAATGTATGGCTCCGATCTGCGCGTATTGGCCCTTATGACGGTTCCGGGCGCCGCCGCTGGTGCTCTCAGTATAGTATGTGTAGTTTCTACCAGCTATTCCCGATAAAAATATTGAGTTCCTTGTAGTGGACCATCGCCGGATTCCACTATCCCGTCATGTTGACCGCTCCCGGGTTTACTGGCTGCCATACAGTCGTTGAAAAATCTACGTAAGCCAGCCCTTTGCAGATCCTTTTGGATTATATATCTTTTTACCAGTTCCCACCGCAAGTTCATGTCTTCTCAATCCAGTCAACGACGCTCATCCTCTCGTAGGACTTGCGTCAGCCTGGCTTGGGCAGTGAGTGATTCTGACGTTGTTCCAGAAGCCGTCGTGAATGAAGCTTCGCAGGCTTGTGTGTGACCTCTTCGTATTGGTTCTCACTCTACGTCGGGCATACGTGGACCGGGACGTAGCCCTGATGATGGGTGACTCGTTGGCCACAGTCATGGCGCGCGATGGTAGGCATTCAATGTTGGGTTTGGGGTAAACGGTGAACACTTCACTCTTCAGGCGCCATGTATTTCGGGTATGCATTTTCCGCGAGCTTCAGCAGCTGTTAAAGACGCCGCACAGAATCATCGTTCTAACTAATCTTGCAAACGTTTTGACGATACATGTACGTAAAACCACACTTCTATCATTCTACACCCGGCTCACTTCATTTAGCTTGGTGATGTACATCTCGGCCCCGTCAATTCGCCTACTTGGAGTTGATAATCTCCGCAGATCCTACTTTCCGGAATCCTCTGTTGGTTCAACACAGCGTGCGCCAAATTTTGTCTATTTTGGCATGGCTTCTGACTACACGCGCACATCCGACAGACTATCAACGTCCTTGTTATGCCGCCTGATGCTCAATTTGCACGAAGCAGCCCATATAGAGGGAAGAAGCCAAATCCGCGAAAACAGCGACTCGACACAACTCGAGTCCCTTCATTTTGTACAAGATGGCCGACCGCAGATTCGTACTGTGGATCGAGATGACGCATCTGTTTGATAACATTAGAGCGAACACAGTTCCATCAGAAGCCTCTCACTTACCTCCCCCCGCAAAGCGATAAAATACGAAGCTAATATTGTACTATTTACTTTATCTTTCCTAGTGCGCATGTAGATTATTATTATTTCAGTGATCACTGAAATATTGAAGCAATCCAAGCATTCTAGCGTCGCGAGTCTTTAGTATAAATAGGCTTGAGATGATTGACGAGGAATGTTGCAATTGTGGGCGCCTGTTGGCACCGGCTGTCACCTCGCTCCACTTACGGCGCCGGTCTAGAAGCATGGAACAATCATCTCCCTAACCCCCTTGGTGGCAACTTATTTTGCTTGTGAGAATCTCAATGTGTAATCACTATTTGGCGCCTCTCGTCTGGCTCCATCGGAAAAAAAGTCAATTGCATTTAGTCTGTCATGCCGGACAGATTATTTCCCCGGAAGGACGCTTGTTATATATCAACCCTGTCCAGAGCATCTACCCGCAATGGCCCTGGTTCCCCCCGGCTCAGTTCTACCTCTGAACACAGGCGGCCTAGATTTTCCGACATTTGCTTGGGACCAGTAAGTTTGTAAATATATTAATTTTTGGGCTGAAACCCCGTCCTTCAGCCAAATTTACCGCTGTGTATTTTTATCTGCCGTCGGTGAGTTTCCCAACAATTTCTGCCTCTCGTAATCTCACTGGCCGCTTCAACAGTGATCCTAATATACGACCATCTCCTCACGATCGAAGCGGAGGTCGAGTGGGTGTGGCTCTCGCCAGGCAGAAGATCCGCATACTGGTTTTTTCTAGTCCGCTACACCGCTCTCGTGCCCACTGCAGTATTCTCAATATTCTATTTTGGGGATTTTCTTCCCCAGGTATTTTTCTTCCCATCGCAGTGCTGACACCGGATTCATGTCCCACAGAGGTATTTCGAACCATGTCGCGTATCCTTGTTTCCTCACGTCGCATTCAGCTGTGCAAAGCTCGAGATAGCATTGGAATGTCTGCTCACCATACAGCAGCTCTTTGTTGACAGTGAGTTGAACGAATGCTAAATTGCTAATCGAAATACTGACTGCTGAACCGAATTTCAAGTTACCCTTACTCATCGCGTTTTTGCCATGTATGGTCTGAACCTGCGGGTGTTGGCCCTTCTGATGGTTCCGGGTACCGTGGGCTGTGCTTTGGCTATAGTATGTGTTCGTTCTGCCTGCCGTTACTAGTTCACTTATTGAACGTTGAAGTGGACCACCGTCGGATATGGGCATCCCACCATGTTGTCCGCCCCAGGATATACTGGATGCCATACCGCCGTTCCAAAATCTACGTAAGCTAATCTGTCATCGAGTGCAGCATATGTGTCTACTATATCTTCTTTACAGTGCAAACCGCAAGTTGATTATTAACTTGAGTTGAACCATGGCGAAGCTTATTGCATTTAGGACTCGGTGCAGCTTGGCTTGGACAGTGAGCACTCAACGTCGCTTTCCTGAAGATGACTCGACTCAATTATTTCAGGCTTGTGTACGACATCTTCGTGTTAGTGCTCACTCTGCATCGGGCGTACGTGGACAGAGATATAGCTCAAATGCTAGGTGACTCGTTGTTGAAAGTCATGGCTCGCGATG
This sequence comes from Mycena rebaudengoi, assembly GCA_029282285.1. Classification (NCBI taxonomy): domain Eukaryota; kingdom Fungi; phylum Basidiomycota; class Agaricomycetes; order Agaricales; family Mycenaceae; genus Mycena; species Mycena rebaudengoi. Next base: position 547,960 of record JARJCX010000086.1, read on the forward strand.
GTATGGTGCATTTAATACTGTTGTTGGATTCTCGAATTTTACACGTACATCAGGCGCCATGTATTTTGCGTATGCCTCCCTCCGAGTCGCGCCGCCAGCCAGTACTAATGGGATAACAAAGAATCATTCTTCTTGCCAATCTCGCGTCTGTTTTGACGATCTATGTATTACCATCATATTCCTTTCATTCTGCCCCCTTGCTCAACCTTTTATTATAGTTCGGTGACGTACATCTCGGTCCTCGAAAATCGCCTACTTCGAGCTCTGATAATCTTCTTAGATCGTCCTTGCCGGAATTCTTTCTTGGTTCACCACGTCGTGCGCCGAATGTTCGCTGTTCCATTTAAGAATGCCATCTGATTTCCAGTCTAGCCTCTGCGTGACTTTGATCTGCCGGCTGATGCTGAATTTGCACGAAGCGGCACATGTAGGGGAAGGGAACGAAAACTTCGAGTTGGGATCAATTCACTCTGCAGAATCTCAGCGGCCACAGGCTCATACAATGGACCGAATTGACGAGTCCATTTAAACACATTCTCCCCGGCTCCAATGAAATGCTGAGGCATCTGTCTAGACTACCTGGGCCTGACTCCATACACTAAGAATTACATCCTCCTCACGCTTGTAAATAAATTATAAATATTGATCCTTGGTACAGTCCTTGATGTCAATTTTAAAAGTCAAATAAGTGCAGCGGTTGAGCTTTTCAACTTCGCTGCATTTGGGAATATTTCTGTGCCTATTTATTTCCGCAGAACTTAAGAATCCTGACAACAGACTTCATACATTCGGGAAGTTTGGACTTGTGAAGATACGGTCGTAGCGGTTGAGACACGGCCGGGCGTCTCGGTCTGTGGGGTGTGGGGTCAGTAATCAACACGGGGAGAGAAGACGATGACGTCATCCTGGGGACGCAGCGAGGGTGGAAGAGGAGGGACGGAGGGGATGGAGGGGAGAGGAGAGATGGAGCAGATAACGCACCGAAATTATCGTTGATATCGCACGAACAGCGGTTCTTTGCGTGCTGGAGCTGCGGGCAATGCTGGAACGGCTCGTGGCGGTAGCCTAAAGTAGCAAGTAACAGTCAGCAATGAGTCGGGTGGGTGAAGGCAGGAGACGATGTACCGATGTCTTCGAAGAAGTGCTGTGAGAGGAATACATCATCGTTAGTTGCGGTCGGACGGCAGGGAGGACAGAAGGGAGGGGGGGAGGCGGTACCGAGGGTAACCTTAGGGAGAGGCGTGGAGCGAGAAGGGGAAGGGGAAGGTGGGAAGGACGATGGCAGTGAGGTTGGGAGGAGGGAATAAGGAGAGAGACGACGTACAATCTGATCCTTGCGCGCAAAGAGCGCGGCGCCGATGCTGTGCACGGGGGCATCGCCCCAGCGCTCGTAGTAGAATCCCTTCAACATGAGTTCGTCAATATAAAGAAGGAGAAGCATATTGTGAGGTGGGATGGCCCGCAGGAGGCTGAGCGCGGGGAGTCCGACACCTGAGACGTGTTGAAGTGGCAACAACGCTTTCCCAAAGGGAGTGTCGTTGGAAGAGACGCGTTCTCCGCTGCCGCCGCCACGTCGATCCGAGAGACGTCTCCGATAGGAAGAAACATCGTCCCAACACGCAGAGGGAACCACTCTGTGTTATCAGTATCGACATCCGGAACCTTGGCAGTCGTCCAAGACCCTTCCCGAGGAGCCTCACGTCAAAGACTGGAAAAAAAGCGCTCGAAGGAACGCGTGCCTCCTCTCCGCTACCATCATACCCGAGGCTATCGTCCATAGCCGAGCCGCTCCCAAGGATGGGCAGGCGAAGGAAGACACATCGTTCGCTGCGCTGTCCTAGCGACATGCACCCCATCCTCGACAGGAAGGGGCCCAACCTCAAAGACTGTAAAAACAGCACACGAAGGAACGCATGCTTCTCCGCCGCGATACCCGAGGACATCGTCCATAGCCACTATAAGACGGCCTCAACGACTCGCCGACGAGCGGAAGTAACTTCACGCTTGTGCTGCCGTCGTCTCACTTCACGGCACGACATCCTCCACGACAACATCCGGCTCATACTCAGGAGGACCGCCCAGTGGACGATCGGTGGCAAGGAGGCAGTGGCACGGAGTACACCGAGCCTCTACACGCCGGCCACATCCTCCTCTCCCCTCTTTGCCACACAGCCCCACTTCTCCTCTAACCCCTTCCCTCTCCTCTCCCCCTCCCCATTCCAAAACGAAAAAAAAGAACAACACGAAAGTCACTCACCCCCTTTGAGTCCAAAAACTCGAAAAACTTCATGTACGCCTCGCTCCGCCATAGATCCAGGTCCGCGATCTCGAAGTTGCTCCAGACTGGGTGATACGGGGGGTGAGCGCGCGTGTGTGGGATGATGGTGCGGGGAAGGAGCGCGCCATCCGCCCAGCCCGGCGGAGATGGCTGGATCCGCTCCGCATTCTAGGCCGATGCGCCCCGCCGACCACGATAGAATAGAAACTCACAATGTCATTTATTATAGGTCTCCCCCCCGTCATCGCTCAGGAAGCCCATCGCGTTGTCCGGCGAGATGAGCTCCGGGTTTGCGGATATGAATTCTGTTTTTTGGAAGGAGGTTAGTGGGGTGTCCGGGGATGAGAGGGGGGGGGGGCGGCGAAGAAAAAGGCAGACACGAAGCAGAAGCAGGGAGACGCGAAGGGAAGAGGGAAGGGTGCACAACGGTATTGAGATCGTATGGCCAAGGGCGTCGACTGAGAAAGAGCGATTCAGCTATAGCGCCGACGGCCACCTTGAGTGTTGAGGACAGACGGCAGTGGTAGTGCTGCGCCGCGCCCTGCGAGCGTCGCGCGTAGGACAGCGTCGAGCACCATATCCCAACGATCGTCGTCACGCAAACATGCCACGCAGCTGGCAGTGGTGGTAAAGTGTCTCCACAGTGCCGGGGGCATCTCCGTCCTCCAGCACTGAGCGCAACACCACACCCCCGCCGATCGAAGGCCGGACTGGGTCAAGTGGCCAGCATCCTCAATGCCCATCCTACGTCCGGCGTGGACGCTGACGCGGAAAAGACAAGCCCGCGCACGTCTGCGCACCGACACGCTTCCGAGGAGACTGACCGGGGCCGACGCCACCGCAGCGAACGCCCCCGCGCGCAAAGACAAGCCCGCGCACGTCTGCATATCGACGCGCGGCCGCAGAGAGTACGCCCCCAGGTCAGCGTTAGCGCCATCGCCCGCCAGCGCGCCCAGCTCAGCGAACACCCCTCGCACAAAGACAAGCCCGCGCACGTCTGCACACCGACATGCGCCCTCGGAAGTATGAGAGTGGCTGACTCGGCCTAAGGAAGACGACGCGCGAGTGGCTGTCTGACCCAGGTATCCTCCTCACGCCCATGAGCGGCGGACTCCGCATCTACGTCCCCCCTGATCCAGGAGCGGTGGACTTGGGAAGACGGTTCGCACCAAACCGGCGCCGACGCCACGTCGCAGATCGTCGTCCCCACACCAATGGAGAACGTCCACGACGCCCTTCCTCAGCGAGTAGGCCCAAAGAGAGGGTAGGGTGGCTGACTGCGCGGTCAACGCCACCGCCGGTGGCCGACTTGGGAAGACGACGCCCGAATGGCTGACGGAGAACCCTGTCTACGCCGAAGTGGCTAGCTGCCTCCTCCCAACCACGACGATGAGGATTGCCTCTCGCGCGGAAACGGCCAGCGAGCGCTCGCCCAAACCCTTCACGGCGCAGGCCGTCATCCCCACACCGGCACCTCTCTGCAATAACCGGAAAGCGTCAGGTAATACGCCTCGAGCCCCTCGAGCGGCTGGCTGACTCGGGAGGGTGCAAGACCCAGTGGCCGCACAAAACGGTGTCGTCTCCTCTCGTCCTCATCCCCGCGGCGCGTCGCGTCAGGCTAAACCATCATCGCCGTCGCTCTATGACGACGTCTACCTCACGTCCCCAAAGAGACCGCTGCTCCCCAGAACAATCCCTTCCTCCTCTCCAAAAAGGAGAGCGACCCCTTCCCTCCCCAAAAGAGCACGAAAAAACTGCCAAAAGAGCACAGAAAGGAAAAAGAAAAAGCACAAAAAAAGAAAGTAAAGAAAAGAAGCACGCACCCTTGACGGTCTCCCACAGCGTGGGGATCGTGCGCTCGAATTTGTAGGTCGAGATGGTGAAGCCTGCGGGGGTGGGAGTTAGTTAGCAAGTAGGTTCTTTTTTTTTTGGGGGGGGGGGTTTTTTTGTAAAAGTGGGGGGGAGGGGGAGGAAGGACGACGGGGAATAGCGCGCGCTGGATGTGAGGGGCAGCAGGAGCGGCATGCACACAGTACTGCAGGCGCTCGCCAGGCAAGAAGCAGGACTGAGAAAAACAACGCGCAAAGAAAAGAAAACACAGCGACGCAAATACACCATTCACCATACTTCTTCCCCTCGTCCTGCATGAACAGGAACGGGTCGTAGTCGAGGTGGCAGAAGAACTCGACGTCGGGCTCGACTCTGTTGTACACAATGGTGAGTTAGCATTGGTGCACGGCGGATTTAAAAAAAAATGAAAAGAAAGGACGCACCGCCAGTAATACTGGTACTGCGAGAGCAGCGGGTGGCGGAAGAAGCCCGAGTTGAAGCGGTACATGTTGCGGTGGGGGAGGCTGTGTGAGCACAGCGAACAGAAGGTCGATTGGTGAACGGGGGGGGGGGGCGATAGGGAGCGAGCGGCGGAAAAGAGAGAGAGAAAAGAGGAAAGAGGAACATCAGTATTCGGGTAGGACGGAAGGAAATGGAATGGACAGCGCACCTCCCGCCGTAGATGATGCCGTTCTTCTCCATGTCCTTGCGCGAGGCGCCCGCCCGGGCTTCGTCGATGAAAGCGGGCTGCGGGGCGTCAGTCTTGTGATAGAACGAAAAGAGCACACGACTGACCTGGTACCAATGGTTGCGCGGGATGACACCAAAGGAGATCTGGGATGGCGTGATGTCCGCGATTTTGCTGTGGGGCGGGTGAGAAGAATAAGGACGGACGGACGAACAAGAAACACACTTTATGAAATGTCTCGAGAAGGGCTCCAAGTCCTCGTTGAGGATCACATACGGGTATTTGAACTTGCTGTTCCACTTCTCCTCCAGCTGCCGCATGCTGCGCTCTACCCCGTCCAAATCGTTGTTGCGCGCTGCCCCACAAAATAAATACAAGCAAAAGCAGAAAGGGAGTGGCGGGAGAACGCACCCAGCATAACAATAACCGCATTCGCGCGCCGCCCCCCCGTCCGGGCCCTCAAAAGTACCGTTCCCCTTATCCTGGAGATAGTACTTGTCGGGCACGGGCGTCTTGTACGGCGGCTTGTGGAACACTTTGACAGCGTTCTTCGGGCGCGGGCCCCCCTTGCGGAGCTGCGCGAGCAGGGCGTTGAACGATGTCGCGCGGCCGTAGTCCTCGTACGAGAAAGAGAGGATGTAGTGCAAAGAGAGTATCATCGTCAGCGTGAGCGCGACGTGGCGCGTGCGGGTCATCATTTTGGGCCTAAGTAGCGAGCACGGTGAAGGGGAAGGGAGGAGGAGGACGACGTGTTACTGCGTGTGAAAGCACAACTGGGAACGAGCGCCCAAGCGACATCGGGTATTATATATTTTGTAGGTCAACCAAATTCTGTACAAGGAATAGATCGGGATAGGTATGCCAGAGCAGCACCACTAAGCGGTCCCGAGACATGGGAGGTGGGAGGGCCTGCGACTGGAAAAGAGATCGAGAAGAGAGCTTGAAGCGAGGGCAGAGGCCTCGAGAGTCGAGGAGAGTCCATAAACGAGGAACCGGGTAATGGGAGGCAGAAGATGCGACATGGGAGCTGACCCCTGCGCCCTATTTTTTTGGCCGCGCAGACGTGATTACGCAAGCATCCGTCGCATATGTGGCAGCCAGACGCGTCGTTGAATCGGTAGCAGGTCTCATTAACCTTTGCGCGAGATGCAGACGAGAAGGCGAGGTTGGGCAAGTGGTAAGTCGATCCTGGAGAGCCAGTTGTTTCTTCGACGGGGGCGGGGCGGCCGCGGTAAGGGTTGCCAAATAGTTTTTATCCAGATAATGGGAATTCCAAGACGATAGAGTCGTTATCGAGTACAAGACGCGACGAAGAAGTGAGAGTCGAGGGGAAAAAAAGATTGACGCGGAGTGTAAACAATGCCAGGATTCACAAGGAATTAGTCGGAAGGCCATATGTATAGAATGCACGTATGTAGAGTCCAGTCCACCGCCATCCTCTCTCATCAGGTTCCGCATCCCCTTCGCGGCGCGAATTCGCCCACCCGGCAGCGTCCCCTCCTGGCAAACCCTAATAAATACTGTAATACAAATATATAGCCCCAGAGGCGGGCGCTCTATGTGAAGATGCGGTCGTAGCGGTTGAGACACGACCAGCCTTCGCGGTCTGTGGGTGAGGGTCAGTAATCAACGGTGGGCGAAGGGAGGCAAGAGGAGCGGAAGGAGGCAAAGATGAGGATGACGTCATGAGCGATGGAGACAGAAGGCGAATACGGAGAAAGGACAAGAAAAACGCACCGAAATTATCGTTGATATCGCACGAACAATGGTTCTTGTCGTGCTGGAGTTGCGGGCAATGCTGGAACGGCTCGTGGCGGTACCCTAAGGTAGCAAGTAACAGTCAGCAACGAGTTGGGGAGGTGAAGGCGGGAGAAGACGTACCGACGTCTTCAAAGAAGTGCTGTGGGAGGGGTAAGTGAGCGTCAGTTGCGGTCGGATGGCGGGGAGGGCAGAAGGGAGGGAAGAGAACGAGAATGGTGGGAAGGTGGTACGGAGGGCAAAGAGGGAGAGGCGCGAATCGACAAGGGGGAAGGTGGGAAGGACGATGGCAGCAGTAGGGTTGCAGAGGAGGGAATAAGGAGAAAGACGACGTACAATCTGGTCCTTACGCGCAAAGAGCGCAGCACCGATGCTGTGCACAGGGGCGTCGCCCCAGCGCTCGTAGTAGAATCCCTGTAAAACAAGTGTGTCGGTATACAGAAAGAAATGAAGGAGGAGCGTATGGTTAGGTGGGAGCGCTTCCATGATGCCGAGCGCGGGGAGGCCGATACCGAGGATAGGTCGAAGCAGCTACAATGCCACTTAGGCAGCATATCTGGGGCAGCCTCCGACATTCATCGAAAGACCACCTTCCCAAGGAGCCACGCCCCAAGGATGGTAAAGCCAGCCTCCCCGGTACGCGAAGGGAACACCATCATGCCCACCGCGCTACTCGAGTAACCAAAAGACAGCCGACCGACGAGCGGAGAGAGGGCCTCCACATTCATGCACTCCACGGCACGTCTCGACATTCGAGTTCTCGAGGAGCCGCTCCCCAAGGATGGGCAGACCGCCTCCCCAATGCGCGAAGAGAAACAAAGCCACCGACATACACCCCATCCTCGACAAGACCACCTTCCCGAGGAGCCTGACCCCAAGGACGGAAAAGACAGGTACGCGGAGGAAGGCATGCCTCTCCGCCGCGATACTCGAGGCCATCGTCCACGCCCACCAAAAGACAGCCTCGACGGCTCGCCGACGAGCGAAAGTAGCTTCACGCTTCTGCTGCCGTCGTCTATCTTCACGGCATCCCTCACCGTGGGCGAGGTGCAGAGGGCTTGCTCCACACCGAGCCTCTACACGCCAGGCACGTCCTCCCCTCCCCTCCCCCCATTCTCCTCCCTGCCCTGCCCTCCTCCCCCTCCCCGTTCCAAAACGCGTTCAAAAGGAAAGAAAAAGAGAAGAAAAAAACACGAAAAGAGCCAACTCACCCCCTTCGAGTCCAAATACTCGAAAAACTTCATGTACGCCTCGCTCCGCCACAAATCCAGGTCCGCGATCTCGAAGTTGCTCCAGACTGCACGAGAAACCGGGGTCAGCGTGTGTGTGTGTGTGTGGGGGGGGATGGTGGGGCTTGGGCCGGGGTGGTGGTGTCAAAGCGCAGGCACGCGATACGTCTCCGCCGCAGCTGGTGACACTAGCGGCGAGCGCCATCCCTCCGCAAGCCTCCGCGCAGACGGCTCACGGTAAGCGGCCACATCCCCGGCCTCCGCCCACAACAGAAGCAAAAAAAAACTCACAATGGCAATTATTATAACTGTTCCCCCCGTCGTCGCTCAGGAAGCCCATCGCGTTGTCCGGCGAGATGAGGTCTGGGTTTGCGGCTATGAATTCTACGTTTGGGAGGAGGGAGGTTAGTGGGGTGTGGGATGAGGCGGAGGAAATGAAGAAAAAGGCAAGGGGGAAGACGAAGAAAGAGGTGGACACAAAGCAGAAAGAGGCAACGCGAAGGGAAGAGGGAAGGGCATTGAGACCGTGTGGCCTCGAGCGTCTCGATTCAGGTATAGCGCCGACGGGCACCTTTGGGCGACGACAGTGGTAGTGCTGCACCACGGCCGCACCCTGCGATCGTCGTCGCGCCTAAGATAGCGCCGAGCACCGAAAATCCCCACGATCGTCGCCACCTCCCCGGGGAACGCGCCACGCAACTAGTAACGTCTCCATGGCATCGGGGAAACACATCTCGGTCCTCCAGCGCTGAGCGCCACGCCACAACCCCGCCGATCGAAGGCCGAGCGCCAGCGGCTTTAACGCCCATCCTGCGTCCACGCGGACGCCACAACGACGGAGAGCGCCAGCATGGGTGGACGTGCGTCTTCAGAGAACACGCCCCGAGGCCAGCCATCGCCCGCCAGCGCCCACAGCTCAGCGAACGCCCCGCGCAAAGAACAAGCCCGCGCACGTCTGCATACCGACGCGCGTCTTCAGAGAGTACACCCCAAGGCCATCGACCGCCAGCCCGCGCAGCAGCAAGACAAGCCCGCGCACGTCTGCACATGCCGCGCGTCCTCCGAAGTACGAGAGTGACTGCTGTCTAGGTGGGGATGGGGAGTCCACGCATGGGCGCGCGTCTCGGAGTGTACGCCTCAAGGCCAGCCGCCAGCGACCGCCAGCGCCCACAGCTCAGCGAACGCCCCCCGCGTAAAGCCAAGCCCGCACCCGACGTGTGGCCTCGGAACTCGGCCTAAAGTAAGACGACACGCGAGCCATGCATCTGAAGACGGCGCGCCCCATGCCCCCGAGCAGTGACTCCGCATCTACGTCTCCCCGCATGGGGAACCGACGTTCACGCCCGAGAGGCCAGCTAGCCTCCAACGCGCGCGCGACCGACGCTGCCCGTCTCTCCGCACGCCACTCCAGGCACAGCGTCGTCTCGTCACCGTCCGCGCACCGTCTCGTCACACCATTCGCGACGCACCTCCTCATCCCCGCGCCCATCAGCAGCGTCAAAACCACCTCCCACCCCTGCACGGCTCCCGCCCGCCCGCCGCGCCCCCAAGGAGATCGGGTGGACAGCGCTGTCTCTCCTCTAGCGGGGCCTCGCACAAGAGCGATTTAACAAAAAAAAAACGGAGCGACGACGATCTCCTCTACGCGCGCGTTCGTCCCGCCGCGCCCCAAAAGACGGACGCGACCGCCCGTCGCGTCCAGCATCCCACCACGCCCCACACGCACCTCATCATCCCCTGCTTCAAAACGGACACAGACGTCCGTCTCTTCGCGGACCACGCACGCCGTCTCTCCTCGCGTGCACCGCCCGTACAGACTCGGCGCATCCGTTCACAAGCGCGGGGCCGCGGGGCCAGTGAACAAAAACGGGCGGGAAAATAAAAATAAATAAAAAGGGGGGCGGGAATAATAATAACATAAAATAAAATAAAATGAAACGGAGGGAAAAACGAAAGAAACGCCCCCCAAAAAAACGCAAAGAAGAAAGAGAAGAACGCACCCTTGACAGTCTCCCACAGTGTCGGGATCGTGCGCTCGTACTCGGGGAGCGAGATGGTGAAGCCTGTGGGTTTTGGCAAGTAAGCGGGTAAGAGAGAGATGGGAGGGGAAGGGCACTCACCATACTTCTTCCCCTCGTCCTGCATGAACAGGAACGGGTCGTAGTCGAGGTTGCAGAAGAACTTGACGTCGGGCTCGACTCTGGTGTTGCGCAAACGAGTGTGAGTATGTATAAAGAAGGGAGGGAGTATGAGTCAAGGAGAGGGAGAACGGAGAATGAGAGAAGAGAGGCGATGTCGCCACCCCCAGGCCGCGAGCACGACGAACGGCAGCGCGTCACAGCGGGATCGTTCGTGAGCCGCCACCAGGATCGTCGTGATGGTGCGTGCCGCTGCCTCCAGCATCGACGACGCGACGACGCGGAAGATGCGCCAACGGTCCGCCCCGATGTACCAGTCACGCCCGTCGACGCGCGCGATGGCGTCCACAACGCGACCCGCCGGCAACGCTCGTCGCCACAGGGTTACGGACTCCGTTCCTCGAAGTGCGTGGACCCGGCGAGCTCATCTCTGGACTCACTCGTCGGTGGCACCCGTGGCAGCTAGCCTCGCTGCAAAATCGCCGCCGACGCAAACGAGCACCTCATCGACAACGCCGCCCACTGCCGACGACTGCGCGCGCCGCCGACGATGAGCACGACACGCAGCCTGCCACCTTGACTCAACCCCTCGCGCGCTCACGCGCCACTGCCGCGCCCGCCCGCCGCTGCCGACGAGGACAACTGCCGTGCGACGATGCTCTCCCGCCCGCGGACGAGTCGCGCTCGGCCCACGATGCGAGGCTATCGCGATGAGCATGGCACGCAGTTGCCCGCCCGCCCCAACCACTCCAGGCGCCCCCACGCGGGAGGCTCAGGCCCGTCCTGCGGCTCCTCCTCAGACCCCCACCCAGCTTTTAGTCAAGACACTTTTTTTTTACTAATAAAAGAAAGCCCCCCCCCAAAAAAAACCCCCACAAATGAAACGAAGGTTTTTTCTTTGTAAAAAGAAACGAAGCGTCTTCTTTGAAGAAAAAAAAGCGAAAAGAAATACGACAAACACCCGCTCGCGAAAAAAAAAAAAAAGCGAAAGAAATAAATAAAGAGAAAGACGCACCGCCAGTAATACCGGTACTTGTCGAGCAGGGGGTGGCGGAAGAAGAAGCCCGAGTTGAAGCGGCACATGTTGCGGTAGGGGACGCTGTGCGAGCATAGCGGGCGTTGGGTGAGCGGGGGCGGACATTGGCAGCCGGACAATTGCGTGGGTAGGGCGAGGTAGCGAGGTGACGAGGTGGGGATGGAACAAGCAGGCAAACAAGCGGGGATGTGCGAGGAAAGGAAAAGAGAGACAAAAGAAGTATGAGAGAAGAACGTCAGTACTCGGGTGGGACGAAAGGAATGCCAACGTACCTCCCGCCGTAGATGACTTTATTCTCTTCCATGTCCTTACGCGAGGCGGCCGCGCGGGCTTCGTCGATGGAGGAGGGCTGGGGGTGGTGTCAGCGTTAGTATCATAGTAGTAGAAAGCGGAAGAAAGCAGGTACCTGGACCCAATGGTCGCGCGGGATGAGGCCAAACTCGACCTTGGCCGCCGTGAGACCGCCGATTTTCCTAGGGTGCATAAGGAACGACAAGAGGAGAAGAGAGCAAAACGCACCACTTGAACTGGTCCGAGAACGGCTCCTCGTTGAGGAACACATATGGGTACCGGAACCTGCGGTTCCACTTCTCCTCCAGCTGCTTTATGCTGCGCTCCACGCCGTCCATATCATTGTTTCGTGCTATTCATTCAGCTCAACAAATTATTCAAGCGTAAAAGGATGAGATACTCACCCAACACGACAATAACCGCATTCGCCCTGCGCATTGGCTGCCCGTCTGCACCCGTCCCATTATCCCGCATATAGTACTCATCGGGTACAGGCGTCTTGTAGGGCGGCTGATGAAAGGCTTTGACGGCGTTCTCTGGGCGCGGGCCCCCGAAGCGAAACTGGTTGCGGATGGCGTCGAACGACGTCGCCTGGCCGTAGCCCTCGTGCGATAACGTCAGGATGTAGTGTAAAGAGATTATTATCGCCAGAGCGAGCACGACGTATCGCGTGCGGGTCATCATTTTGGGCGGCGGCGACGAGGGGAACTTGAAGCCTCAGGAAGGGGGACGATGAGAGATTTTGCCAACACTGGCGTGTCGGTACCTGTTTGTTTGCAATGATGATGGATGCGGCTGTGCTGATGGGTCATCTCAGCTCCGTTTGTTCGGGATTCCGAGTCTTGGCTACTGCGGAATTGGGTAAACGTGGACAACTGAGACCCACAACTTCGGGCTGCAGCCAAGAGACACGGAGATTTTTTTCTGGGTCACGATATTATTCAAGGTCAAAAAATACGCGTTCCTTGCTATAAATAAGCACTTTATTATTAGCTCACAACATACTGCGCACATATTATTAGCGCACCACAGATCAACGTCATCTTTCGCGCGGTTAATCGTGTCAAAATTTCACTCGTAAGTATATTCAGGCAAGAATAAAAAAGAAGAAGAAGAAGAACATAATGCGCATGGCCCAGGCTCGAGTCGAACGAGCAACTTCTACATATTGAACTTAACATCTACCATCATAGAATGTAGATGCACACCACTGTGCCTCTGGGCCTTTCATTCCATAAAATTAACTCGACTAGGTGCACTAGGAATTTGATTAAAAAATGTGTCTCACAAACAGCTGAACATCATATACCAGTCGCAAACAAAGCACGATGTCCGAATTGTATGTACCTACCAAGCCTCCTTTCACTGGATACAATGCTTGTGTGAATGCGATCAGGGACAGGAATAAATAAAATAAAGAGAAAAAAAACCTTCAGTGAGTTCTTATAGCCCAGGCTCGAGTCGAACGAGCACCTTCTACATCTGCACGCGGAAAATCCTTTGGCATCGACTGTAGACGCACACCACTGTGCCTCTGGGCCTTTCTGGGTCTAAAATGAACTCGAATAGGTGCGTCAGAAATTGGACTAAAGAATTGCGTCGAACAAACTCTCATCAGTTGCAAGCTTAGCTAATTTTGAAGCCGACCGGAGGCAGGAATAGAAATCAAAATCAAAATGATGGCCCAGGCTTGAATCGAACAAGCTCCTCCCGCATCAATATTGCCATCAAAATCATCTTGAGTACTGAATGCAGACGCACACCTCTGTGCCTCTGGGCCTTTCATTCCTATAAAACGAACTCAACTAGATGCGTCAGGAATTTGGTTCAAAAGTTGTGTCAAGCCTCAATTACTGTTGCAATTTGTCAATACAAATCTCAATTACACCGAATTGTATTTCCGTCGATGAGATCAAGTCAGGTAGGTTTGTGTGAATCAGACAAGATCCAGGAGTAAAAAAAAAACGAAATATTAGCTATGCAAGTGGCCCAGGCTCGAATCGAACGAGCAACTTCTACATATGGAGGACGAGTAAGACCTTATAGAATGTAGATGCACACCACTGTGCCTCTGGGCCTTTCATTCCCATAAAATGAACTCAACTAAGTGCATTCGGAATTCGATTCAGAAATTGTGCCACTGGACCTTTCGTAGTATAAAACTCACGGACACTCTGGGGTATCAGAATTTGATTCAATATTCTCCCAATTCCAGTTTAAATTGCAATTTGTCAATTACCAAATCTCAAATATTGAACTGTGCCTCCAGAGCTTTCCGCTTCCTATTGCAAGTCCGAGCCAGGTTAGCTCATATCCCACAACAAGAGTAAATGGAATAAAAATGTTGACCCAGGCTCGAGTCGAACGAGCTCTTCTACAGGAATTCAAGCCAATATGTTACAGAATGCGGACGCACACCACTGTGCTGCTGGGCCTTTCTGAGTGTAAAATGAACCCTGGTAAATGCGGAGTTCAAAGATGCTCTTGCCGCTCTCCGCATCAGAAATTCAACTTCTCTTGCAAATCTCCCTTATAAAGCGGACTCGCTGCCTTGCCTGGTATCCAGAAAATCAACCATATTATACATCTAGCTTACCTTGTATCTGTGTCTAAAATTGTCTGCGCAGCGGATTGAACACGAGAAAATTAATAAAAAAGGGTTGGCCCAGGCTCGAGTCGAACAAGCTTGTTCTGCAGTGCATGTTCTGACCAGCGTTACACGAAATGCAGACGCACACCACTGTGCCTCTGGGCCTTTCATTTTATAAAATGGACTCGACTAGATGCGTCAGGAATTTGGTTCAAAAGTTGTGTCAAGCCTCAATTACTGTTGCAATTTGTCAATGCAAATCTACATTACACCGCATTGGTTTCATCCGATAAGATTAAATTGGGTAGCTTCATGGGGGATCCGGCCAGCTCCAGGGACATAAAATAAAGGAAAAAAGAACCCCGGTTACACATCATGGCCCGAGCTCGAGTCGAACGAGCACCTTCTACATATTGGACCAGTTCTGCATCGACCGTAGACGCACATACCACCGAATTGAACATAGATGCACATCAGTGCCTCTCTGGGATTATCATTCCCGTAGACTGGGCCAGGGTAGGTTATGTCAAAGCTCACAAGGAATAAAAGGAACTCAATTAGACAGGAGGGAAAATTGAGTGGCTCAGGCTCAGGCAAAGCTAGTTCTAATTCCTCAGCGGCGCGAAAGATAGACGTACACCCGGTATCTCTGGAGTTTTGGTTGTAAAGTCAGTTCAGGTAGGTGCGGGCAGTGTTACAGCTGTTTCCGCAAACCTTTACACTCGTGAAAAACTTTTGCTCATGATCAACTTTTGATAGTGAACGAGGTACGAGTTAGATCCGCTAAAGCGTCTGTCCCCTGAGAGACTAACTTTTGATGGGTTGCTACGGATTGCTGTTTTGGGTTAGCCGAGCGCAGCCGAGCCGCGCCAAGCAGCGACGAGCTAACACAAAATTTCCCTCAAATATTCATCTGTATGTTGCCTGGGTTGTTTTTCATGCACAAATAATGGCCCGAGCACGTTGTGGAGGGCTGCAACCGTTTTCAGCCCAAGCACCACTTTTGTGAGCGGAAGATCTTCCGGTCCTTGCCGAACGGGTTGCTGATCCGAAGCCAAATACGGCAATCCTTTTAGCCTCTCATACGAACAAAAAATATACGCAATGTCAAGGTTTTCGGAAACAGCTGTAAGTTGAGAAATAAAATAATTTTGGCCCATGTTGAAGGGGCTCCGCTGAAATTGGCGTATCATATCTATCCAAACTTAATGTATGGATGCGGAAACCCTGAGGCCCTCGCCGTCGGCCCCTTGATTCCGCCAATAGGCCACACTGCATTATTTTCCACGGTAAATGCTGTTAAATATTCAAGGATCCATTTGTTACAGTGATAGAAGGATTAAATTTTGCATCCCAGCTGTCCTAATGGCAGCAGCCTGAGTGTTTGAGCGAGTCCGCGCCATCTTCGTCACTTCATTACTTCGCTTAGCGTTGCGGAAGTTCGTGAGTTTGATTGCATTCCGTGAAAGTTCGTGACTTCAGCTGGATTCTTACGAACTTTCTCGTTCCTAAGCGAAGTGACGAACTATCTGGTGCCAACAGTTCTGTATCCACATGCAACCCATTTCAAGCGGTTAGGGCAAGCGCAAACTGCGGGTATTCACAAGTTAATGTCCCAACTTTCATTTCAAGGCTATGACCTCTTATAAAGCTTCTTTCCACTTAGAAACTCAGATAATGTACTGAAGGATGTGAAACACATCTTATATCCTCTTATACCTTCCTTATAATCCGGGTATAAGATGGGTATAAGACAGCTTTGTCATAAGAGTCTTTTAAAATTTGGGACATAGAGTTTGGGTTAGAGGTTAGAGATAGAGTGTTAGGGTCAAGGGACAGAAATTTCCGCGGGAACGAGGCTTTAGTGTGCCAGCCTAAGATGCCCCGGTCTGGGGGACCGCAAGGGGGGGGAGGGGCATCAAATGGTTGGTCCTCTTCATGCAAATGAAGGAAAAAACATTGTGAGGGCTCCATTAGTCGAGGTGACAAGCTTTGCCAGATATTCGTCGAAATGACGAACTTTCACACTTTCCCATCAAACTCACGAACTTTCTCGTTCTTAAGCGAAGTAACGAAGTGACAAAGGTGGGTACAACTCAGGATCCAAAAGTACTAAGACAAGTAGTCCCAAAACTGCGAGGCAGCTGTGTGAGATGGCGGATAATTTTACAGCTGCGGCCGCAAGTTTATATATGTATCGTAACAAAGGGTGTAAGAGATAAAGCAAAATAAAGCAAAGAAAGGAAACCAAGAATCACAAAAGACGCACGCCGCTTGACCATTGACCACTACTTCCCTACACACCCAAGTTCAATTGGTCTAGTTCAACCAATTCAATACATTAAAACTATAAATTTTTTATTCACAATCAATGCTGTGTTTCACCCTGCCCATTCTAGACGCGTCGCGGCACGTTTCATGAATGGGACATATTTTTTTTGCTGTGCTCCGCAAGCACCGTAAGAAAAAACAGTCCATTCTGAAAATAACGCTTTATGGGCTTCTATTGGATAGAAAAAATCACCCAGAAGGTGTGGATCTCGGTCAATGTTGTGGTGGCAGAATGGCGCGAGTTGCTGCCTTTTGCACGTTTGCACTGGTTCAGTGGTCCGCTTGAACCCACAGGGCCCACAGGGTCACGTGCGTGTGACGGGCGCTTTGCTTCTCTCTCCGCATCGACCATGTCGGACGAGATCCGCCAAGACCTCTCGGACGGGGCCATTCTTCCTCCCTTGAACCAAGCCCTCGCAATGGAAGAAACCTTACCACTCGAAGTGCACGCGTTGACCGGCGCCGAACTGGAATCGCACGAATTTCTGCTCGACTGGGCAAGTACGGAGCGCACCGGTGGATTCCACTTACCAGTTGAATTTCAGGATTCCATTCTCACTGGGGCGCTAGAACAGCTGGAGATGACGATGATGATCCGCGCACCCGACGTCAGACGATTCGTTGCCTCCTATGATCTTCACCAACTTCAAGCGCAAGCGACGAAGGTAATGAACAAGAAATGCATCGGATCCCACCTGCTGGCTGTCGGAGGGTATAACATCGTTCGTATCCTCTCCCTGCACAATACAGCTGACCGACCTAGCATGATCAGGTGTATCTCCTGCCTTTCGAAGACAAAACGGACATAGTTGCGCGGCTCAGAATCCCGGGAGGTGGGTCGATGGGCAACGGCGTCGGCATGACCGCGGAAACCCTGTCGGGCAGGTTCTTGTCCGAGGTGAATTTTGTCGCGTGCGACGCACTGGATCTGATGGTGGCGCTGTAGGTCGTTACGCTGGGCTTTCTAAACTCTAAGACCATTTCTATACCGGTGCCACAGCTACACTACTGGGACGGGGACGAGTCCCACCCAGTCGGGGCGGCGTACATGCTCATGCAACGGGTGGGTGAACTATCCATCGAGACTCCAAAGCACTGACCCCGATCTCACACCTCAGGTGTCCGGTGTTCTTCTCGGGCGGGGCATCACCGCCGCCGCGGTGACGCGGCTCGTCACCCAGATCGCGAATTTCGAGGTCGATCTCTATGATAATCCCCTGAACGCGATCGGCAGCCTCATCAACGTGAACGGCACCGTCGGTCCGCTGGTTCGGCCATGCACCGTAGGGCTGGTCCCCAACGACAGAGGCCCGTACAAGTCCTCTAAACAGTTTTTATTAGCTTGCGTCGCCCACGAGCTCGACGAGGTAAGAGCGACCGAGGAGTGGACCGCTCAGCGCACCGAATTCAGCGCGTTCAATAGCGGCGTTGACGCGCTATCGGCAGAGTACGCCGAACGGTGGTTCCAGCTCTTGCACGGAGCCATCCAGAGCTTGCCGGAGGAGCTCCCCATGTACCCAGACGTTTTCCGGCTGGTGCACACCGACTTCAAGGACGGGAACTTCTTGGTCGTGTCCGCCGAGGACCCCACGATCGTAGCTGTCCTCGATTGGGAGGGCGCCCGCGTTCTGCCTGCGTGGGATGTGCGCGCGGGGTGCACCATTGAATGGCTGCTCGAGCCAGCGAAGCTGGATGTGGATGTTGACCGGGAGCATCTCCGCCAGCTGTATGTCGATATCACCACCCAGGGCGGGCGGGTGCTGGGTCAGTCACCGCTGTGTTGGCAGGAGCTGATGCCTTTGTTGGAATCCTCGCCGTCCGTGACCATGGACAGGCGGAGGCTTGACACGCGGTTTCTGAGGTGGCTTGCCGGCGCGCAGAAGACCGGTATGGGTTCGTGCTCGTTCGAGTTGGAGGCGTTTGAGCCACTGAAGGCACTCGTCCTGGGCGACTTTTGATAACATCGCTGTTCGCCATCAAAATCTTATGTCATACAAACCAATTCCACAAATTCAAATGAATTCAAAGCGTGATTGACAATAAGTACATGGGGGGGGGGGGGGGAGCAGAGGACTACAAGTACATGGGGAGGCGATATATCATACTCGCGTTGCCAGTTGCCGCTAATGAGTAGCAGTCACACCGGGGGCAAGCACCAAGGCACTTGAAAGTCAAGTGCCTTACATGCATGTGGTTCGCATGTGGTGAAATGGATGACAATGAGCAGACAAAGTGTCTTTTGTGGACAAAGAAGGGACAAAGTGTAAACAAAGGGTAGACAAAAGACATTTTGTCTGCTCATTGTCATCCATTTCACCACATGCGAACCACATGCATGTAAGGCACTTGACTTTCAAGTGCCTTGGTGCTTGCCCCCGGTGTCAGGGGTGTACTAGACGTAAATGGAGCATGGAGACGTACCTCATCTCTGAGGGGGAGGGGTGTTTGCTAGCATGCAGATCCCGCCGCATTTTCTCATAATCCCGGCTAAGTCCTTGAGGATGGCCGCGCAGGGGTACGTACGGACGCTAGGGTACTTGGCGTTCCAGAAATATGTCTGGTTTTGATACCCGCAGAGTGGGTTGCTGCATGTGGTCATTTTAAGTTAAGAACAAGCTATGAAAGAGGAGGTCAGCGAGATGGTAGGAGGAACAAAGGCATGCACTGTAATGGACAACTTGAATCGGGAGGCGATGAGGAACGGGTGTCTTATATAGGCCTAAATACAACCCAGATAGGTCGGGAACCCACGGTCCGCTGGGCGCCAGGCCGGATCCTCTTATTGACTAGGGCTCCTAAACTGCCAAAGGTTTGACAGCCGACGCCCACAGATAACGGTGCCATATGGGCAACATAAAGGGATATCCTTGTTTTTTTGACCCCACGCTGATCACAAAGTGACTCTGTCCCCCCAGTATGCAGAGATATAAGTGATTCCGCACTCCCTCTGAGGAGCGCCGGGGTTAGGAAGTATCTCGGTGGACTAAAAGGATTTAGATATGATAGGACTTCCCTTTCGACTCCGATCACAAAGTGACTCTGTACCCCAGTATGCAGAGATACAGTCGACTCTGTCTTAACCCATAGCTGTAATAACCCATAACCTCCTCTAACCCATACTTTTGGGCAGTCCACCACCTCTGTTCTCAATTAAAATCAATTAAAACCCATAAAATTGCACTACCCCATAACCCATAGCTTTTGGAGGGTCCAAAACCCATATGTTCCCAAAATAGTTTCGTCCGAATTAGCCGGAATCTGCCGGAATCTTACCAGAATTGGTTCGGCAACTTTCTGGCATTGGTTTTAGCCGTCATTTTTGCACCCCACATCTTCTTTTTTCGCACACATGGCAATAATGTTGCTTGAGATCCTCAAACGGGGACTCGCTGTACTTGGAAAACAGATCAAACAAAGAAAAGATGATCTCCTAGCACGTCTCAACAATGCTGAGAGACTCGAGCCATGAGGAGGCCAGAATGATGACAGACACATTAATTACTGACTACCTAGTCCATACATAAATGCCTGATTTTTTTCTAATTTTTTTTTTTGACCTCTCCTGGAACCCATACTCTGTCATAACCCATACCCCGAGGCGTCCACCGAGGGGTATGGCTTAAGACAGAGTTGACTGTATATGCCATCCCACACTCCCTCAGGGGAACACCGGGATTATTAAGTATCCCGATGGACTAACAGGATCTAGATATGATTTCCATGCATCTCCTAGGCCGACCTGAGGAGCAAGGTCCTTGTCCCGCCGTAGGATTGAGCACGGGCAATATCGAGCATCCGTCCCCCAAACTGGTGTTACTTAGAACACTTCATGATGTGCGTTTCATGGGATGACTTATGGTTGAAGCACCCGTTTCATATAGCGGAACCATCACGGACACCGTGGACATGCAGGATTTGTTGGAGGAAGCTGATCTGAACCCACAGAGCTATGACGGTCACTTTGCACATTTATTATTGCGCGACACTTTTCTCAGCCCGCGACACTTTTGTCGGGAATTGATGCGCAACACTTTCGGACTTACCCTTTTGGGACATCCGGAAGGCTCCGTTCTTTGGCTGAGTTTGTCTTTGAATGATATAGCAAGCATACACAATCACCTACATCACCAAAATCAGACAACAGTTGATCAATCACGCGCCGCACGTGGCCCATCGCGCAGCCCCTATTTTGCTATCGAATCTGCCATCCGTCCTCTACTAAGCAGCTATAGTGCACGACACCATTGCTACTCCCGTTGATGAATCGCAAATTTTCTGCACCCCAGAACGGCGGAAACTATCACTCACTCACTGTATATGCGGAGAGTCTGAGTTGCCCTTGAAGGTTTAAATTCAAAATGCAACACGGACGAGTTACGACGGCGGATGCATCCATACCTAGCAACTCACTTGCGCATTCCATCATCTGGCCGATTTTTTCAAATTTTGGACGCTGCTCAGGCTGAAGCTTTATAAATTATAATTCATGCCTTCATTTTTTTTACAGTGATACAATGCCCTTCTCTTGGGGCCTTCGGCTTCTCAAGATCTCAAATTCAAACCGCTTAGGCAGTGTGGACCACTTTCACTGCTTGCGAGAGAGTCCCACGGACTTAAAGAGTGATACAGTGTTGATACAGCCTGTGCGAGGCCCTGGATCGCCGTTTCTGATGCTTATGATTGATTACATGGCTCAGCGGATCCTTCACTAGCATATTACCCAGCTACTTCATGGTACTGGCTGGCCTAATGAAGCATTTTCTCAAACTTTAAATGAAACAGTGTCGCGCTTCGAGAAAAAAAGTGTCACGCTATGAGTAAAAGTGTCGCGCTATAAATAAAAGTGTCGCGCAATGAATAAAAGTGTCGCGCAACTACCAAAAAAGGCATACAAAAGTTGCGCGCTGCCTAAAAAGTGTCGCGCGCTGAGAAAAGTGTCGCGCGATAATAAATGTGCAAAGTGACCGTCATACAGAGCCGTTCAAGTTTATTGTGTACATATTCGCAGTCCAAAGATATTTCGCATCCGTACGTAAGATAGAAATCCGTGTGCGCTAGATACAGCATATTCAGCTCTTTTGGATTCACTCGTCCCGTGGAGTCTTCAATCTTGAGGCTGAGTGTACATACCATACCCGGATGACTTGCCAATTGACAGCCGACGCCCACAAATGAAGGCGCCACGAGGCAAGTTGTCCCCACACTAATAAAAGAAGTGACTTTCTGTCCCCACAACGGGCTCGAGCAGTATGCAGAGTTATATGAGACTCCGCCGGCTGAGGTTCCAGAATTATTCTATAGTCAGGTCAACTTATCCTGACAGTGCTGCGACCCCAGGAACCGGGCCTCTAGTAAGCGTGAAAGACCTCATTTTTTCTCGAGCGTGGAAAAAACATCCATTTTTGCCAAATTATTGCATGTGAAAAGTTCGAAAAATCGTGTTCCTGGGCCAAAAATAGAACAATGGCAGCATTGACACCCCAAGAACCCGGTTTTGATTTTATCTTCGAGTCAATCCTAACAGTGGGGGGGGGGGGGGGATATATTATACTCGCGTGGTCCACAGGCTGAACAACGAGTTTACAGAAGACAAGCATGTAGTACTGTATGGGTGGTTATCCTTACAGATATCTACAAGATGCCAACCAAGCACCACACCATTCCAGGGGGTCAATCATACAAGACGCTGGCAAACTGTGAACTGGCTGGCCACATCTCTGGCAGGACATCCGGTTAGAACCTCGTGGGACCTGACCACAAGCACAAAGTACGAGTGTACGGGAGGAGTTCTCTCCTCCCAGGTATAAATCCCCGGCATCCACCAGTTCACAAGAATGCTGTCGTATGTCTTTCCCTTTGCAGGTGCATGCGACAACCACAGATCGGTGTGTTCAACTTCCGAAGAAGGTCCACAACCGATAACAAAACTCCCCGGTGAAGGGGAGGTAAGTTCTAATGAGCAAGCTCGAGAACATAAATATGAAGGCCAGCCTTCATCGGTCTTGAACTGAGATAGAATATGGCGACCAGGAAAATAACTTTAAGGAGTTGCTGAAGGGGGCCGGACCTGAAGCATCGGGGTTGCATCATAAATTTTGAGAACATTGAAAGCCTGTTTGGCAAGACCAGGAGTTACTTCGCGCTTCGCCAGAACGGCCCTGAAGAAGTCCATGGCTGTTGTGAAAGCTCCGCGAAAGGCCGGAATCTTCTCGTACAGTTCAACAAGAAAGGCCTCTCTGACCTGCATCAGTGTTGGATTGTCGCAAATAAACATGGCATGGGTTGGATCCTCGACGTCCTCCTGGCAAAACCGACAAATACGCCACTCCCGGGGAACGGCATCTTTGCCTCGCTCCTTCCATCTGCGACGTTCCACGGCCAGACTGTGGCTAGATAATACCATCTGCGTCAGAGCACGACGGTGGTCGGGTGTCTTGACTCGCAGATAGTGGCGGAAGTCTAAAGATTTCTTGACCAGCTTCCCTGTATCACTGTCCAGCTCGAGACGACCTGATAACAAGTCCTTGGTGCGGGAAGAGGACTCAATCTGGTCATCAATCCACGCCTCCATGGATATTTTAACCTTCTTCATGGTATCTTCGATAAGTTCGGTGTCCAGGGCTCCAGATATATCCAACTCGACGGGGATGTATAGGCGGGAAAGAATAATGCGCAGGTCATTAATCCAGGACATTTTCAGAGCCCGGGCCAGAGCGAGTGACTCCCGGAGTGCATTCCATGCCGGGCGTTCCCGATCTAAGTTTATCAGGTAACAGAGGTATTTAAGTGCAAGATAAACCCTCCGATATCGAATTGGCCAGATGCCGGTTTCAGAAAATAGAATGGCCTTCATTGATCGAGATCCAACTCCAAGCATCCGGCGTAAGAACTTGCATTGAACTTTTTCAAGTAACTTGAGACTTTTCAACTCCATGTCAAGACACACATCACATCCGGCAGTTAGATATGGGTCGATACGCGCCATATAAATCGTCCGCAGGTCCCAGACAGGCAAGCTACCAACGAAGCGGTCCAAACTCAAAGTGATGTTGGCAACAGTCGAGGCTTTTTTGGCCTTGATTCTATACTGCTCCTTCCAGATGAACTTGACGCCAGTTTCGAACCAGATTCCGAGATAACATGCCTTGGACTCTTGTTCTATTGTCTTACCGCCCATATGGAAGGATTGGTGTATTTTCCCGTGCCGTCCAAATATCTGATACACGCACTTGGGGATTGATGTTTCACAGCCGTTGTCGTCGGACCAAGTTTGCGAACCATTGAGATGAGTCTGAAATCCAGAAGGGCATGGGGATGCCGTCATCATATCGTCTGCGTGTTCAACTTGTGTGATAGGGCGCCCATTAAGCTGAATGTCCTCCGGGTGGTGTGACAGAATGAAATCGGACATGAATAAATTCCACAAGTGCGGAGAACCCGGGTCGCCTGTCAGGATACCAAGTAGGGACTGAAATGTTGGGCCGAATCTACCATCCAGCCGGACTATGTATCGAATCCTGTTGTATAAGCACTTCAACCATTCAATCATTGGTCCCGAGATACCCAATTTCGCCAGCTTGACCCAGAGTGTAGGCCTGTCAGTCCCCGGGAACGCATTCTTCAGATCCAGGTACGCAACATACAAGGGTTTCCTCATATCTGTTGCCTTGTCGATGAGACAAAGCAGAACGAAGGGATTATCATTGGTTCGTAGATGCGCCTGGAAGCCATTTTGGGAGGTGGGAATTGCACCAACGTCCGCGGCACCTTCCCGGATGCGCCGGTCGATAATCAACGTGAGCATTTTCAACATGCAACATTCGAGTGCAATGAGTCGGTAACTTGCAGGGTCCGTAGGATCCTTGTCTTTTTTCAAAATACCAATCAGCAAAGAAATCAACCAAAATCTTGGCATGGTTCGATTCTCAAGGCACGAGTGGAAACAGTGGTGACAGGCAAGTGAAAGGGTCCTGATGGCGCTTATGTAATGGCTCCCATCACCAGAATTTTTTGGCAAATTCAGTCGGTCCATCGTACGGTGTCAACCATCCACATTATGGCCAAGCTTTGAGTGTGAGTTAGTCTTAGTTTTGCATTTTACATGGAATGTCCCGCACAGAATTTTTATTTTGGCTCTCAATGCTTTGATAATGGCTTCCATCACCAGAATTTTCGCAAATTCAGTCGGTCCATCGTACGGCGTCAACCATCCACATTCTGGCCAAACTTTGAGTGTGAGATCGTCTCAGTTTTGCATTTTACAGAGGATGTCCCGGACAGAAATTTTATTTTGGCTCGCAATGTTTTGCGTGTGTAATCTGTATTTCGTCTTCATTTTTTAACAAAGGTTCTAAGAACAAATTGGAAAATGTGCGCGGGACATTCCCTGAAGGTTGATTTTATCAGCCCATTACATTTTATTTTAGGGCAAACGGTACAGTATTGGATGTGCTATGATGGACCAAAGAATTCACTGTGAAACAGTAGAAGTGATTGCATCAGAAATGTCCACCTGAGGGTCGATTTGCGGTTTACGGTGCCATTTGGTGCTTTCAAACATGGAAGATACCTTGAATACCCTATTATGAGTGTACAAGATGCCTCGGATGACTTGAATCAATGCTACGGAGTCTCTGGTCGATGTGAAGGCAATTTGCCATCGAAATCTGCCGTTTGGCAGGCGGTGCAAACAAGTGCAAAGGGACATTTGATGCCCGCCAGTTGCCTGTCACCATTAACAGGGTGCGAACTCGATCCCTCACAGCTCCTCAGCTCTCACGAAAACATTTATTTGGTTGATGAGAACGCGTTACGTCACCAAATTGTTCATGTCATGTGATCGCTCCTGCCCTTGTCACCGTCACCAAACCACCACACGATGCAGTACGACCTCTGAGGCAGCAGTACAGGGATCTCCTCCTCACTCTGCCTAGTACTTGAAAGCAATTTCAAGCTAAGCTAATTATATCAACATGCGCAGTAGGCGGGTGGTGAGTGTTGGGTGAGTGCGTAGTCAACTGTCACACGGCCAAATGCAAAATTTCAGGCCTGCTGATTATGTTGCCGAAATGACCAATTTCAGAAACCAAATTAAGGAAGACTGGATTTGTACCAGAAATTATTACTTTCAGGACACTTGTCCTTGTATCTGAACATATTATATTCAGTTACAACTTCAGAAAGCCTGAAGCTCTAATTTTTGGGCACAATTTCTGCAAGGCTGAAATGGTGCCTTAAATTATAAGTTTAGATCACAGTTTTGTCCGAGCTGAAATTAACAAATTAAGGACATCCAAATTGAAGGCTGGAACTACCAATTTCAGAAGCAGAATAACAACAGCTTAAACTACTGGTTTCAATAAATTTGGACAGCATTTCGGTCCGCCAGAAACAATAAGATTAAGGCGTAGTTTCGGCTATTCCCGAAACGTTGCCTGAAACTACTAGTTTCAGTGCTACCGAAATTCCTCTGCAGATGGGTGGTAGATGATCTATCGCTCATCTGCAGATCATCCACAGGCATATTTCTGTCTGCTGCTCATCGGCAATACCCAAATAAAACCAGCAGCCATTGCCCCGGCGTGTTTTAGTATGTCCTTTTACTCTGGGAAATATTAATTAATTTCCCACTGGAGCGATTTTTGTCCTTTGCTGATGAGCCCTATGGATGATCTGCAGATGAGCGGCAGATGATCTGCCGCTCATCTGCAGAAGAATTTCAGCCACCCTGAAACTAATAGTTTCAGGTAATATTTTGGGAGCGGCCGAAACTACACCTTAAACTTATTGTTTCGGGCTGACCGAAACGCCGGCCGAATTTATTGTTTTCAGTTCGGATTTCTGCACACCTGAATCTATTAGTTTAGGCTCGGGTTATGCTGCCTTTGATATTGGAAACTTCAGCCTTGAATTCAGGCACTCCTAATTTATTAATTTCAGCTCGGGCAAATTTGCAACCGAAACTTATAGTTTGAGGTGCCATTTCAGTCGTGCAAAAACTGGGGCCGAAACTCCAAGCTTCAGGCTTCCCGCAGCTGTAACATAATGTAATCCATTCAGCTCCAAAATCTGGCATCCGGAAAATAAGAATTTAAGGTACAAATTCAGTGTTCCCAAATGTAGTTCCTTGAAACTGATTATTTCGGTAACATTTACAGCACGTCCGAAATTTTGCATTTGGCCGTGTGAGTGAGAGTGTACTAGAACTCCGATCACTTCGGAAGTATAAACGACAGGTGCCATTTGCTGATACCATAGAACAAACAGCCAGAATCAATATGTCTTGAGCAGGAGCAGTTGAGTATCTATAGAGAGAGGATTGTAAAAGCCGACTGAATCCCTTCGTAACCCATGGAATTTTGTCCTTTACTTTTTCTCACGAATGTTCCCGAAACAAATCAAGGTCAGTGATGGTGAATTGACTGAATTGGCCCACTGAGAATTTCTCGCACCATTGATACATACATGGCAAGAAGATCACGCGCCTGAATGCAGTACTGACACCGAGGATAATACAATGTATGGGCTCTCGTTGAAAAGTGGCTAACTCCTGATTTTCTCCTCCCAAGATGCGTCGAAGATACAGTCTCCTATCCTCCCCCTCCCAGTCTTGATCTACGAGCTTTGATGAAATTCATTACTCTCGGTGTCTCGGGAGCTGTGGTGTCGATATTGTGCAACTGGATTCCTGCATTCGGTATTTAGATACTGCCTATAAACCGCTGATCAATGATCCTAACGACAGCTGCCCCGCAGCTATCATGCTCAATGTCTTCTTCACAATAGTCTTAATGCTCCCACCTTTCCTCTCTCTCTTGCTTTTAATCCCCGTCGACATTTTCGGAATATATAAGGTCCTCAAATGCAAGATCGGGACCTGGGGCAATACAATTGCAGCGTGTTTCCCCTTCTTGGAAACATGGCTAGCCCCTCGTAATTCCCCGCTCGCTAGGGGCAGACATATCCAAAACAGTACCCGAACGTCCCGTAAACACGCTGCCACTGAATCATCTAGTCCGACACTACGACCGCGTCTAAAATTTACAGCTTGGAGAATCTTCAACACGGTAGTTGTGGCAATCCTTGGGACTTACAAAGCCGTGTCCGCGTACCAGGGACAAACGATAGCACCAGCTTATTTAGATTGGATTCTTGGAGTGATTTGGGCATTAATGTATGTGTAGCCACCAATCTGTCGTACTATCTTGTACTCATTTTGCGGCTCAATAACATCAGCAAATTGGGGAAATCCTGCTAATCCCTTTCGCGGATCACCTGGCCTGATCCGGGTATGTAAGGCACTATCATGCCTTCCGCGTCCTTACAAGGCCTTCCAAGGCGCTCAACAGCTTGGTGAAGGGTATATACGGTGGCGGAAGGCCTGCTGCGCCTTTATAAAGGTATGTAAATGGAGTATCTGGCTGCTATTTGGCCTTGGCAAAAATAAATGCTCGAGGCTGTCTCAAGCTAAAGTTGGTCCTTGTCACAGGAAAAAGTCTTGGGTACTTTCTCCAGTTATATTATGCTGGAAATAATATAATTTGGCCTGAGCCGTCGTCGGAATGGCCGATATTTTACAGTCAATTTTGCAGCTTTGATCAACTGTCCATTGACTCCATCGGCACTCAGATTTCAGAGCTTGTTCCTTTACGTATGGTTCAAAAATTCATTATTTAGTCTTATCCAGATGCCAGCAAGAATTGAGTCCGCTCATCATGCGATGGATGCGTAATTGTAGATGGATTCGGAAGGATTCGGGAGGTCCGTGCGCAGTTTTGATCATCAGACAAACATGTGTTCATGTTCGGATTGCCATCAAAGTCGTCACGTCCTTCCCTTCCTTCTCCCACCACCTCGCCCTCCTTCGCCCCCCTTCAACTGAGCTTTTTCATCGTCGTGGACCAGCAACACCTCAACCACACCACCTTTAAAGTAGCCTGGCCGCTTGTGGAATGCTCAGTTCATGTGATGACTACATTCTCATTTCTTCTTTCTCTCGCACGCGTCGGCATCGCCCAATGTCGTTCCTTGACCTCAAAATCTGGCTATTCTCTGCATTTCGTCAAGCCGTCAAACACCCCAAGCTGTCAAGCCCCTCAAGCCGTCTAGCACCCGCTCAAGAAATCGAGCTGTTTTACTCGCCTTCAAAAGGCCAAGCGAATGCAACTCCTGCCTAACCATGCCCAAGACACCTAAGTCTACTTCAAATTACATCAAACATCTCTTCAAACGGTCGTCCCGTATGTGTCTCTCGGCCGCGCTCCGTTATTCGTCTCTGCCGAAGTGTCCCTCAACTTCTCAATCCACTTAGGACACCTGATGTGCGGGCCCCAAACTGGCGAGTCTCGACACAGGCCTCAAGCTCCACAGCACCCCCACTGCGTGTGCCGTGTGCCGTGACTCTAGATATTGAAGCCATTGCTGTTTCCTCTCGTCCCATTCCTCTTATTAGTAATGTCGTTAGTCTGCCACTGCGAATATATACGCTTTTACCTCCATTTTTGTGCATTATGAGAATTTGAAGGGGGACTGGAGTGCGCATCAGGTGGCCCAAACCCAACCAGCCATGCACGATCTCACCAGGTTTTCAATGCTTTTTGTGCCTATATATACTTCATGAGATGTTATATAAGCCCATTTGAACTTTTCATATGGCTGACGGGGTTTGGGACCCAAGTGACCTTTGCAATGCCATATATGGCCTTGCAAGAATTTCCCCGTTTTCGTGATGAACAGTGTGTACTGGGTTAGTCTTGCTGAGCAGGGTATACCTGGAATAGCGCCATGGCTTTTCACCCGAGACTTTTCTGGGCCTGTGTATCTTGTTCTAACTGAAGCCCAGCACATGGGTGTCATCTTTTCGGCAGGATGTGTGTCTATTCCTCGCATGTTATGAACCTGCACTTGATGTTCCTCCAGGGTGTGCGTTATCTTGGAATATAACACCTTCGGAATTGGAGATCTCGGTGAAAATCCTAGCTCTGCTGGGGACCGGATATACACCGTTTGGTCTGTGGTGGGCTTTATATACGTATCGACCACTCCGGTATTTCTCCGAACGGTGGTTGAAACCTACCTCATTGTTTCGCCGTTGGGAAGAAATTGACACACCCCAGGCCCACATTATCTTCTACATGGGCGTTTTCGTGGGTGGAATGTCCAATTCTTTCCTGAAAAGTGAGGGGATTCACTCATCGGCCCTGTTGTATATTTATTCTCCCCTTCAACAGTCTTCCTCGACGAACATTCCTATGTCCTGGGAACCGCCCACCGATACCTCACCTCGACAACTTTGATCATCATCTTCCCATTAGTTGTTTATGGGTCGTATTATCAGAGACTGCTTACTGGGCCACCTTACCACTTTTGACTGCGAGCGTACGCATAATATGAGGTAGATCCCGGCTCATTGGCTCTGGAACGAAGGCATACATCTTGCGAATCAGTCCAGATATTTTAGCCGAATTTACACAATGTTTTCATGGTATACCAAAAATTTCTTCCGGCGGTATCCAAAAATGGCAAAAAACGGGTTAGTGGGCCACCCCTCTAAATCGTTCGTTCAGCCTCGTCCTGGGCATCTCAATGTATCCCAAATCATTGAACACATATAATTACACGATTATATACACTAAAGTGGTATATCTAAGGTGTGCAAGGACCGATTTGACATACAGTGTCGTGATAGGTCATATTCCATCCTATGAGCACCAAATCTGGAGATTCTACATCACAGCCCCTTGTATTATGCAGGTGGCCCACTAACTAGTTCGGCCCACTAAGGGGTCTCAGATAATATATCATGATGGTTACGTGGATATATTAATAAAATAATACAGAAGAGCTAACCTAGGCATATCAGGAAAACACATGTGCACCACTCCAAAATTGCCGTAAATATCACCTATCGACTACCGTGTTTGTGCGGAGAGAAAGAAGGTGAAGCTACTCAGTCAAAAGTCTAGGCTTAATTGAACTAAAGGCCTCTAATTCAAAGAATTCGGGCAAAACACCTCCCCATGAAGGTCCTTCTGTCGGCGGAGAAGGGAACTTCGATCAAGCCGGTGGGTACGCGGGGAGTCCTAAGACATCTGAGGGTATCTCCTTCTCTACTTGCTGCACCATCGTCTTGTCTCAAAACGCTCTGAGCAGATAAAGATCCTTTGCCTCTATCGGCTGGGGATCCCTCCCACATCTTGCGAGTCGAGGGACTCCCCGAGAACACCTCCGTATCTCAATTCGCGATCATGGTGCAGGACATGCTCAAAGTAGACGCTGAATTGGAAATCGGTGGTATCATACTGGCGCGACGCGTATGGTGGCTGAGACTAGTGGGTACAGATGCGCACGGAAAGAGAGCATTCCAACTCCTTCGCAAGGGCTTTTGGAGAGCAGAAATCTTCTTCGAAGTCGAAGAGAATTTCCGGGATGCGGAACTCTACACTCGGGAGAAGTGGTGCCCATAAATAAATCGATGAAGGGAGTGCAAATATGTCCTAATCATACTAGTGCCAATGGCTCTTCATAAATCGCAGTCGCTTGGACCACAATACTCATGTGGATGGCTGCCCAAAACATGCGTTTATTGAAAAGCTTTTTAAGTATTTGAGACAGATCCAACAGGATCGGAATGAGAATTCTGCCCATGCCCCTTGTCCGAGTCGGCAGAGAGCGGCACAACCCCTACGGCGGGTCACCACGAACGGACACGTCCGAGCGGGCGGGGCGGATCGGCGCGGATCGCGTGTCACGGACCGCAGCGGCGGAGAATCTTGAAGGCAGAAAGCAAGCCAAAGGATGTCATAAGGCTACGACGACGACAAACCCGACTACCTACGTCACGACACGCACGCACCGCTACACACCGGCGGCATCCGCCGCCACCACAGCGAAGGTGCCCATCTCCGACGTGCAGCTTCGCGCTGACAATACGTGGATCAGCAGTGGGTGCACAAGCGAGTCCTTTTTGTTATCCTGTCTGTTCCAATACGACGATGCCTCGGCCAGATATTGAATATTCAACCTGCACAAAACCTCTATGTATAGCTCGCATACTGTATGGAAGCAACCGTAATGCATGATTTTACCCTCCAAAGTTGCCTAAATTGCGCAGCGTAACGCTCAAAACGACTTTCTGGAGCGATTTCGGGCAAATTTTCGGCCCCGCAGAGGCCGGAGTTGCCTTATATAGTTGCCGGAGCCTAAAAGGGCAAGTGGTTGCGAACTTGGGGAAATCTTTTTCGTAACGCTGGACCTCAGGTTGCTTCCATACAGATTGGTACAGTAGAAGGAATACCTATTATATACGATGAATGCGTAAATATATTGCGGACCGAATTTAGACATTAAGACACCTCACTCTTCGCAAAACTGTTGAAAACATTCCCTTGGTGTCAACCTCTCGCGCCATTTTATATCTTGATTTGTTGAAATCCATCGAGAAGTTGAGTTCAAAAACCGGAAATCCCACCCACTACGTTTCCATAAGCGCATCTGGAATCATCGATTATGTGCCGAATAAACCGGGCGAAACGAATTGATGAAAGTGCAATGTTTTCGCTGTTCTTCGTATCCGCCACCATTTCGTTTACTTTTGACTGTATGACTTAGTCAATCATCGAGTTCTGTCATTTATCTGTATACAACTACGCGCAACTTGAAGTGGCTAGGGGTTCAACTAAATTTCAACTACAGTCGTCTTGGGCATTTCTTGCAAGGGGCACTGATAATAAAAAGAAGATCTATCACCGGCCCTATTTTTAAAAATTGTTTTTATACTCCTGGATCTGGCCAGATTCACATAAACAGCGAAGCTCGTCTTATCGAAGGAAACACATTTTCGGGGAGATTTTCTAGTAAGTGCAATAGTAACTGGGAGCTTGTTCGACAAGATTCCGGACCGAATTCCGAATGCACATACCGGAGTTAGTTTTGTACTCAGAAAGGCTGATGTGCGTCTACGTAAAATAAAAAATTATGACATCTCATTCCGGAACATGAAGTTCGTTCGACTCGAGCCTGGGCCATAAATATCCGGATTTTCAACGTCGTTTTGTTTATTGCAAATCAGGTGAAGAAATTTTCTTAGCAAATCTGCTTGCTCTGTGTAATTCTTTTTGAGCAGCTTACATTCTGGGGTTCGTTGTTTGGCTCTTAAATATTGTTATTTTAGGCTCATGGTTCGAGTCAGGATAATTGAACTGTAATACAGTCTGTATACCTAGGTTCATTTTATGCAAGGAAGAGCTCAGAGCCTGAGGCACAGAGGTCATTCTAATTTCTATAACAGTGCAATTGTTATCGATCAACATGTAGAACAAGCTCGGTCGACTCGAGCCTGGGCCATCGATTTTTGTTTTCTTGCTTCCTCGACTTTGAAAGTCCCTTCGGGAAAGAGAGACAATCTAAGATGATCCAGCCTCAGGTGAGCAGTGCTCGCAGACCCTCAGTCTCACATGTTCACTGACGGACGATAGAGTCAAATTCAACCGACTTTCGGCCGGAAATCAAATTTGTATACTAATAATCATTATAATAAGACATAGACGCCGAATAGAAAACAAATCTAAGAGAGGAAGGATTGGTGAAGATCAAAGTGCGAAGCTGATAGGAACCAAGCTGGCGGCTGTTGTTTGCTCTAGGGGTGCTCAATTCTTGGCTCATCTGGCCCATCTCATTTTGGCTCATCTCTTATTTGTTCGAAATAAATAAAGAATTCAAACTCCGCTTAGCCTGACAACATTAACACACCATTTTTGATCTACTTGCAGCTTTATTTGTCCACATAACGGACTGGAAATTGTGTGTGTTATTATGATCAAATCCACTCCATTTCTTTTGGATTTTTAAAATTAAGTATATAGGGAGTTCTTTGCCCTATTTTAGCTACAGCTTATGACTTTCATGGTGGTGACCACAAATTTCTCCTGCCCGCTGTAACTGACCAGAATGGTGTATAATACATAAATAAAGGTCTTCATGTTAATGTTCTAACCCTAAACTGTATAAATCGAGTGCCGTTGTCCCTGCCCAAAGCGGAGTTTGAATTCTTTATTTGTTTCGGACAAATATGAGATGGGCGAGATGAGCCAAGAATTGAGCACCCCTTCTTCTGTAATAATCCCATCAATAATAGTTAGAATTTCGACACATTCTGAAGCTAAGTGCATGAAGCTCTCTTACACTCAAATCAAATCACCTTGGACTACCTCACGGCGGCCGACATTAGCGCCGAACGCATCCGCAAAGCTCAGCGCAGCGTCCAACTGTAGCAAAAGTCAACCCCGTGAAGAATAGAGCAGAAAGCGGCACCACAGACCTCCTCACTGCGGCCAACGTTAGCGCCGAAGGCATCTGCGAACCTCAGCGCAGCGGCCAACTGTGGAAAAAGTCAACCCCGTGACGGATAGAGCAGAAAGCGGCACCACAGACCTCCTCATTGCGGCCAACGTTAGCGCCGAAGGCATCTGCGAAGCTCAGCGCAGCGGCCAACTGTGGAAAAAGTCAACCCCGTGATAGAGCAGAAAGCGGCACCACAGACCTCCTCACTGCGGCCAACGTTAGCGCCGAAGGCATCTGCGAAGCTCAGCGCAGCGTCCACCTGAACCAAAAGTCATCCCGACGGATCAATCAGGAAGCAGCTTGTTGAAGTGAACAACGGCTTACCTTGTGTAGATTAGAGACAGGTGCAGAGGTTACGCACACAGCCCTCAATACGATGGCAAAAAAGACAAGAAAACTCCTGCATGACGTTGGGAATGCAGACTGGACGGAATTGAGACTCGCCATTTTTGCATTCTTTATAATTCACTCGTTGACCGGAATACCGTAAACGGGGAAGTTCCCCTCCGTGATATTAATTTTGCTTACATGTCTAATCCAGTGATGCTGCGAGGCGAACGGACAATTGTACTCACGACCTTGGCAAGAACAAGGTTGTGTGGGGATATTCTAACGACATTTTGGATGCACGATCAAATTGAGAGTCATCCTCGGGTGCCGCTTTCGTCGGACACGGACACCACAGCAATATATCATGATCCTCCTCCGCTAAATTTATAATAAGCAATGAAGCTGCGCGGGGATATAATTCGACGACTTATATCATATATAAGTTACAGTAATAACATATTCGGGTACCCAAGAATCATGGGTAATCTCGAGCCTCTTGGAACAGATGATGAATCCCACGCATTCCTCTCTCACCACCCATACCCACAGGATTTTCAGAAAAACAGTGTCTTGCCCGCAAAGACATGGTTCTTTCGTGCTTCGCTCCTGCTGAATGTCGTCCTGATTGTCGTCGCATGTGTTCGTCTCATAATGGGTTCAAGATCACAAAGCATGTCCTATCACCGACGTCTATTGTATGTGTAACGTCCTGCGCGTCCCTGGACAAAAGCGAAGCGTCCTAATACGTGCCCTTGCAGCACCAGCTCAAGACGTAGTCCAATACCATTCCCATCTCTTCGACCATTCTAATCCAGAGATTCGTCCCACCAAGTATCAAGGCAAGGGGCCCGAGGTCGACGAAGCATGGCAAGACCTCTATGGTGGTACGTCTTTCACCTTCCTGCTGTTGTTCGCGCTCTTGAAGTATTTTCGAAACTCAGCTGAGGTGACGGTCGTCAGCAAGGATGAGGCGGATAAGTTTACGAATTGGACTCAGTCCTATTGAGGTTGGTGGCGAGCAGATTTACACTACTCAGGTTAGCGAGCATCCTCAAAGCTTCTCAAGCGTTAATGAGATTCGCTTCATTATGCAGCTCTCTGTCTTTCACTCGCTTCATTGCTTGGTACGAAGAACTCTGGTATGGCGGTTGCATTGCGACTGATGCACCTTCTTTGCTATAGAACCTGGCACGAATGTCCCTCTATCCGGACTATTACAACTCTACCAAACTGAAGCAGATGATGACTCCCGACCACCTCAGTCACTGCATAGACTCTGTCCGACAAAGCGTTCAATGTTCCGCTGATATCACACCTATGCCAGGTCGTTACCACACCCTCCCAGAGCGCCCTTTAATCGAGTATTGGCTCCACTCAACGCACATATGTCGGGACTTTGATAAGATCAAGGAATGGGCAGAAAAGAGAAAGGTTTCGGCAGCATTTGTAAAAATTGCTACGGACGCTATGGTCGAGTAAAAATTCAAAATATATCCGGTTGCCCCATGTGAAGCCTAAACGATACGAAAGCACAAATGGAAGTGAAATATGAAGGCAAATATTGTCGTAAGTAATTGAGATACGTGCTCGCAGTAGTAACACCCAAAACTTGCGCTGCACGCCGCACCTTATATAATTAACGAGGACCGACGATCTTAGCGGTGACTGCTGTCAATACGGTGTAACTGAGGCGAATGTATCCATCTCCGACGTGCAAAAATACGTGGATTAGCAGCGGGTGCCCAAGCAAGTCCTTTTTGTTATCCTGGGTGTTCCGATACCACGATGCCTCTTCAACTCGCACAAAACCTCTGCGTATAGCTCGCGTAGGTCGGGGAGGAATGCCTCTTGGTCTTAATAAGACTTATATACGATGCCCGAATTTAGATATTAAAACGCCTCACTCTTCGCAAAACTGCTTGAAAAAACATTTCTTTGGTTGATGAGAACGCGTTACGTCACTAAACTGTCCATGTCATGTGATCGCTCCTGCCCTTGTCACCAACCACCACACTGAGCTCTTCCCTCTTTGGCCAGCGGTGAATCAATGGCTCCGGAAACGTACGTGATGACATAGAACAATGTAAGCCGCTGGAATTCACCTAGATCCAGGACCTCGGCCGTAGTGGAATCTCGCTCAAAGCCCCCCTACAATGTCGACATTTCTGACACTGAAGAGGAAGAGAGTGATGAGGAACCGATATCTACTGTAGCGCCCATCTCCGAGACCTCTTCTGTACCCGTGCCTCCCTACAATGTCGACGTTTCTGACACTGAAGAGGAGAGTGATGAAGAACCGATATCTACTGTGGCGCCCGTCTCCAAGACCTCCTCCTCTGTGCCTGTGCCTCCCAAATTCACGCAGGAACCCGTGACAGCAAGTGGCAGCGGCGCCCGACATCCCAATGGGCCGCAGATCAAACCCGCTCTCTCGAATACTCTCGCAGATCTCCCAGATCGAGCGCAGATGGAGGCTGAGCGCCTCGCCAGACGCAAGCGCACGTTCGTCGATAACGGCGAGGCCAACAGCGACACAAAACGGCCGCGTCTCTCCGCCGCTCCTCCTGCATCTGCCAACTCCGTACCCTTGGTCTCCCAAACCTTTTACGACGGCCGTTTTTTTCCGACCGCAACTATACACGCAAATCCCCGCGCAGATGGGCGCGAGGCGATTCAGTTCGGAGACATAGTTGGACCCCCGAGCTCAGACCTCAAGCTCGCCATGATGTCCTCTTTTGGCGTCGAGCCCGATTGGCTGTACTGCCATTTTGACTCCTCCGTGCCCGTGATCCTGGTCACTCAGACGGGTAACGAAGAAAATGGTCCCAGCATGTCGGCCAAAACACCGTATTCGAACTGGGTTCAAACATGCCCGAAGCTGGGCCGCCAACGTTGCCAACACATGAAGGTTTGGCCTATACAGCTACATCTCGTTCCCGGTTACTCATCTTTCGTTCCGTAGTACATGCTTTTATTCTACAAGTCGGGGCGCCTTCGGGTAGTTGTGAGCACAGCTAATTTGCTGGCGCTTGATTGGACTCATCTAGAGAACGTAAGTCGTCAGTCCGGCCGTGAAACCGCGGTTCTCTTCATTGATTACTACAAATCCCTACTAACATTTTTTCAAGTCGGTATTTATCCAAGATTTCTCTCTACGTTCGACAGCAACTACGTTAGGCGGTAATCCCACCGCGGCCGGAACGTCGAAGTCCGCGAGCGGTGCCACCAAACCAGAAGAAAGATTCGAGAAGCTCCTCGAATCGGTGCTGGTTGCGACAAATATAGCCCCCGCGTTGGCATTTCTGAACAAGTCGGTGAGGGTCATACTTCAGCATTTAATTTAATCTCTTCTACTCGATGAGTATCTACTAACGATCATAACACATAGCGCTCTGATATTCCGATTAAATTAATATCTGAACTTTCTGGACGCTGGGACTGGAGTATGGTGACGGTGGAATTGGTTCCTAGTCTCGCCGGTAAATGGGAGGGATGGAAGCAAATTAAAACGTGGCTTTTTTTGGCTCCTTAATTCCGACATTTAACCCGTCGAGCAGGACAGGCCACCTCCGCCTCATGCGGGCGATCGAAAATTTGGGGTTGTCCACCAGCAAAACAGGAAAATTGGTTATAGAGTGTCAGGTACGCCACTTGCTCCATTATCTTCTATCAATATTAATTCGAACATTGCCAGGGCTCAAGCATCGGCACATACACAACCAAGTGGTTCAACCAGTTCTACTTGTCCGCCTCCGGGGCTTCCACGGTGCTCAAGTCCCATCTTGATATCAGTGAAGGCAAGCGTAAGAAGCTCGACTACCCGAAGGGCGTGAAAGTGATGTTCCCGACGTGGAAAACCGTCAAGAGCACGAGCGGAAAGGTCTGTACCCAGACGTTGCAATGAATAAAATAAAAACACTCAACATCTTGCCTCGCATTGTAGGGCGCGACTTCGTTATTCTGCAAGCGCGATAAGTGGGAGGCTAAGAACTTCCCGCGGGCCCACTTCTACGACTCGAGGAGTCGCGCGGGTCCTGCGTTGATGCACACGAAAGTAAGTAGAAATATTCGTGACTTCCTCCAGGTGAATCGGGATTGAGACGTACTATTTTCAGATGATCATCGGTACCATAACGCCAACCAAGGACAACACCAATCGCGCCTCGGATGATCAACCAACTGCCGCCGGATGGATGTACGTCGGCTCCCACAACTTTACGTTCCCGGCCTGGGGCAACCTCTCCGGCTCCGCATCCAGTCCTGTCTTGAATGTCCGTCCAAGTATCTCCCAGATTACTTTTGACCGTGTTTAATCTCGCTTGCTGCTACAATAGGTGAATAACTATGAGCTGGGCGTCGTCGTTCCGCTTCGCACACTGTCGGATCTCGATAAAGCGTCCGCATGGGAACGACCGGCGAGGAAATACGAGGCCGGAGATATTCCTTGGGTGCGTGACTCGAGCCATTCCCGGAATGCGGAGAAATTGAACTGCCGGATAGTTTATGGAGGAGAACCGAATGTGAGACGAGTACAAGAAGCCTGTCGTTTATCGATGTCTTTGTTTGAACACGAACAAGTTTAACACTATTTTCTTCTCTCCTTCCACATTGTTCGTTCTCTTAACGTCGATCCATCGAATCGGATTATACCGTGTATATCCCCATTCGTAAGGCCCTCCGGGCATCCCTGGTACCTGGGAAACAAAGGTGTCCTCACACAGTACTGGACCAAAAAGGAGGATATGCGGTGTCCGAGTCTTTAATTTTTAACCTGAATCATGAGTATGAATGCTTGGAATTTTTGCTAAAAGAGCACATTGAGACCATGCGGGATTCCCGAAAACATTGGATTTGACATAAATATCGGGATTATTCTACTGAGGAACCCAGTTTCCTAGAGGAATCCATTGAAAGGGGTTCCCATGAGTGATGCCAACGGCAACTCACATCAACGGCCGCGGTTTCATGTAAAGCTAGGCCATAAAGCTTTTCAGAATTTTTGCACAATTCTGGAAAAATGAGCCAGGCAATACTTTAATCATGCAATTGATGGTGGCACAATTACTATCCTCTGGGTATTACCGGAAATATTAGGCAGCATTCTTGGGATCTTGTCCCATTGACAATACAAGACAACACCATATTTTTCTAATGCCTAGGGTGAGTGGAGGGTAAATACCGAGATGAATTGAACTCCATCAAACGGATGGTATGCCTCATTTTTTCAGTAAAAACCGGCACCCAGCAGCTCAATAATATGTTAAGACTTGAGAGAATATATGACGGTAGAATATTTTAAGCAGGCTTCTACAAGTCAAAGGTCTGAATTTACCGAAGTCTATCACCGCCATTCAACTACCTCCCCCCACTTAATGCCGTGAGTGGAATCTATTTATTCACCTCAGTTTATTTCTGACTGGCAGCAGCAGACACAAATGTCGTCTTAGGCAAGCGCAAAGAACCTCGCCTGAGCCTTGGCTCGCCTTACCGCAAGTGCATTACCATGTATGAATTTGCAGAAATTCGACTTTCACGTTTGTTTTTTTTGCTTTTTTGAGCGTTTGGGATCAGTCTGCAGAAGCTCATCCGCTTGTGTCGCTGGTTATTTAGCCAGTCATTGCCGGTCAAAGTTGTCCAGGAGGAAATGCCGTGTTCACCAGTGTGGGACTCCGGCCCGAATATTTAATCAATCCCATTTCTATCGTTCATGGGCCGCATACCCACTAAAACCCCCTCATATGTCCAATAATC
Source organism: Mycena rebaudengoi (assembly GCA_029282285.1). NCBI lineage: Eukaryota > Fungi > Basidiomycota > Agaricomycetes > Agaricales > Mycenaceae > Mycena > Mycena rebaudengoi. The sequence continues at coordinate 587,550 of JARJCX010000086.1, forward strand.
TGGCAGTGAGTGATCATCCATGAGCAGGCCGACTGCCTGTGTTTAATCTTAATTATTTTCAATGCGAGTGGTCCAAGTTTGATCTTGTCAGTCACTGGCAGTCAGGAGGCGGTCGCACCTCAAGGCCCTGTCGATAGCATTCAACCACTCTTAAGGTGTGGACAACTGTAGCATTGTGGAGGCAAGTGTATGTAGGTACAGTACCCGTATGTTCCTCAATGGGACCACCGCGGTTAATACATCCTCCTCCTCCACTGGTGATAAATTTGGGCTGCAGTGAATATCCTATCTTGACTTTCACATAATAACACGGTTCACTCAGAGGTTCCAGATCAAATGCTATGCCGTTGAAACCAGCATTGCAAATAGTCTCCCCTTTGCTTGGAGAGTGGCACCTTTGTCGGATTTGAATCTCACTAGGTTGCATCCTAAAATCAAACCCCAAGTCAATGTCATCAATTTTTCGCCGTGCGCATCCGACAGATCTCAATTTCGATGAGTGGTACAAACTCACCAGAATGTGTGGTACGTGCATTCAAAAATTCTGTCTTAAGGCCTGGTTGCTGATCAGAAATTTATAATACCTAGCTGATATCCGAGTCTCAGTGAGCTAAGTATTGCTCAAAGGCAAAGATGCGGAAAGTTGAAACTATGGGTCATATCAAACAGAAGAAAATTCAGATCAAGCAAGATCAAAGACCATGATTTGATTTGTCTCTATTGGCTGGTTATTGCATCCAAGCTTGTCACCCGTCAGTACCAGCTCTTGTTTCTTTTGCTCATCGGCACAGCTCTCGAAAGTATAAAAGAACCCACCCAACCGGCGAAATCCCGATTTCGAGAACAGCGGTTTATTTACTCTCAATAGCGGGGCTGCAAGATTCTTAAACAGGAATACGGGTTATTTTGAAGATTCTTAACTGGAAAGTGTCGCGAAATGCTTGGAGCACGAAAATAGTGCGTCTGAGCTGCGGATGTTCGAGCCGGCCAATGTACCATATCGGGCAAGTGGACTCAAAATTATATTTTCGCCTCGTCGGCGTCGGCTGCAGCGCCTATTTTTTTCTTCAATATCTGGGCTTCCTGCGGCCATCCAGATCGTCCACCCACGCTTGCGCGGCCCACCCAATTTTTATTGGGCATTCAATGGCCCATCAGTTCCCCATTGCAACCGTTTGTAGCGCTTCACGCCGCATGTCAAATTTCCATCCAATATTCGATGTCTTCCCAAACCCGCTCACCCATCTCTGACACGTACACAACACGTAGCGCTTCCGCGACTAATTTTTTTCGGTCTTCGGCGGCTGCTCAATGTACCCGCGGCGCGTTATATCCTTTAATTGATTCCTGGGCTTCCCCGCACATCTTCGACTCCCACAACGCGGGTGCGGGTTGTCCCCACAGCCATGATCCGCGGCACACCCCCACCTTGTTATATTCAAGTCTTTGTCCCCGCCGTCTCCCTCGCAGTTCGGTGGTATCTCCGACTCGGAGGCGTGCACGGTGCACCTGTTTTCGGCCTGTGGGTCTCGGCTGCCACAGCCCCAAAACGCGAGCACTCTTTTTTTCTGACCTCCTCCCTCTGCGCCATATACCTGGGGAATCGCATAGGGGGGTAGGGAAAGTTGATCAGGCACCCGGGCATCATTTCAGGCATCCGAAACAGCCAGAAATCCTCAGAGAAATCCAATGAAGGAATTCATGATAATAGCCTTCCGAGAATTGGGGCCGATATTACCAGGGGTCTATTTGCGAGTGGCCAGCACCCTCTCTCCTGTCAAGGCGATGCCAGCACCTCCCACCACATCCTGCTCCTTCTCCCTATTGGCTTCCGCCTCCTGGTTGCCTTTGGACCCTAGACTCATGACTAAATTTACAAAAAAACGGGATATCTACCAAAATCTATGGGTTTTGGGCTTCTAAAATGTGTATGGCAGGTTTATGGGTTTAATCGGAAACCATGTCAGTGGACAGCAAAAAAATAAGGGATATTACAGGCTATGGGATATTGCAAGTATGGTTAAGAGTTGAGACTATAGGTAAGCGATGGATGCGGATCCGCACTGTGGCAGACAGGTCAAGGCAGCAGCAGATGTGAACCATACATGAATAACCTCATCTGCTTAATACAAAAGGTATACATTGCATGGAGTATGAGGGTGGAGACCTTGTCAAGCAAGGTAATCACAGAATCTCATTTGTCTGAACCCTCTCTGCTCCATTCTCCTGCTGCTTCTCATCATCCTGGAATGCGACAGCAATTCCCGAGGTGAAATCGAATGTGGGAGTGAAACGGTGTACTTGTCCCTGATATCGCACCGTGCCCTCTGTCTTGCTGATCTCAACTCCCAGCATGTTCCACACCGATCCGTTTGCTGGCTTGTTCAGAGAGTCCAGCAGGTCTTGCCTTTTCTCCACATCTTTAGGTTTGGGGAAGATCTTGGCAAGAATGACGAGCAGTTCTAGCCGCCCCTGTCACCAGACCCATGTCTGATGCATTGGTACACCGATACTTGTACTTGTCCAGCACGGGGCGCACACCCAACCAGACCATCTTATGACAGTTCCTTTGTATAAATAAACATTTACGCGCGCGTGCGACCTATATTAGCGCGTGTGCGACCCCAAAGCCGCGCGTGCACAGGTGTTACATGTATATCAGTAATAGGTATGGCATAGGTGTTCTGAATATGTATAACGTGTATGTGATATAATCAATACAATAACGGTCGAATGGGAGTTGCAGGCTCAGTCATCTACTGACAATACAACTGGGATCTCAATCGAACATAATACGTGACGAAACAGATCAACGGTAACGACACAGGCTGAGCGTGCTGTGATCCGTGGATAATGTTCAGCTGACGGTACTCCCAGCACAAGTGTTCGTACAGTCTCTCCCAAGCGAAGGCGAAAATCTACGTACCGAATGCGGAGAAGAAAGCGGAGAACGTGGGGCTGTATCTTCTTGTACAGCTCACCGATGTACCTGAACGCACGGCTAAGCTAAGGAAACAAGTAAGCATATGAAGGCTGGCAAATGACAAACTCAGACCTTTCGAGGCGGGGAATTTGGTCTGGTATGTTTGTATGCAAGTACATTAAAACCCGTGACTCCACTCACTCAGGCAACAGACTGAGATATAAGGGACAACTGGATAGTACCATTAGATGCAATAGCAGTAGTATTGTAGGTGAAAAGGGAGTGGAATGGGAGCGCAGCTCTTGGAATAGGAGGTTGGGAGAAGGAGGTATACCGGGAACCAATTAAACGAGAGAAGCTTCGTAGTGTAGTCCGTGAGAAGGAGTGTGGTGTTAGAAGGAGCAGAACAAAAAGTTTCGTAAGTAAGGGCAAAAGCTGTTGTCCACGGAGAGCAGTGATGTATTAGAAGGAACAGAAGGGCGTTGGTGTGCTAATGAAAGGCCAGAGGCAGAAACATCTGAAATCAATTGGTCTTGCGGCGCTTCCAGGGTTTGCGGGCGATCTGGCACGGCGGGGAAGCCATAACATCTAGAATATTATCAAATGAGCGTTTGCGGAAAGGTTCCCCCAAGTTGCCGTATTCATTGAAATGGTCAAGAGCAGCAGTCGAGGCCGCGTAGAAGACATCGTCTGAGTACGGAGGGGAGGTGCGGGGAATGCTGATGTTGTTGCCGAAGACGCAGACGTGGGCATGGAGCTAGGGTGCCATGTTGCCGCAGAGACACTAGGATTGGTGCTCAGTGCCGACGATGTGGACATGGACACAGTCGTGGATGGATTGGCGTGCCAGCTTCACGCTCCTCAGCGCCGTTTTCGCGTACGCACACCACTCCCGCTCCACCGCTCCTGCTTCACACCCAACGGCGCCTGTTCATCAGTAAAAGGGCACAAAAGTCTTACGCGTCTTGGAGGTCTTGGCCAAGACTCCCAAGACGCATAAGATCAAAATTTGATCAAGACTCGCGTCTTGTCAAAGTAGATCCCCTATTCTTGGACAAGACATTCAGTCTTCATCAAGACTCATAAGACGTTGTCATCTACTTCAAGATGTACTTCAAGACGCACTCAAGACGCACTCAAGACACACTCCAGACATTTCAAGAACCATATTTATCATACTCATGTTCGTACACGTTAACAACGGGCATTTCCTCAGCCTCGAAATATATGCTACGAAGCGGCAGGCTCTGAGCCTGGAGCTGTTTTGAGGTCAGATATAGTAGCGCACGAGATGATCGAATAAGCGCACCAATGGTGAACGCCGGAGGTATCGGCCTTGAGCACAAAGAAGAAAAAATCAAGCTGTGATGTCTGCATGAAGAGGAAATATGAGTGATGGCATCGTTAACGAGGACATGCTTGAAGATACTAGCCCCATAGAGCATCGTCCTGCACTTAAAAGAAGAGAAGAAACAAAGTCAGTAAGGCTATGTACCGCTTGCAGCGGGACGTCGGACATAGCACAGGAGGGGTGAGAGAAGGACCGGCGGCGTGAATGTGACACAGCGTAATAGGAACATAGGACTGAATCCAAAGGAGGGCTTGGAGCAGGCTTGGAGTGTTGAGGGCTTGGAGGTTTGAAGGCTTCCGGGTGCAGCAGTTTAAAGGGGGTGGTGAGGAACGGGCTTGACACATATACTTGACGAGTTGTAGGTCTTGAGGCTTTGCAGCTTGAATCTTGAAGCTTGAAGCTTGAAGGTTCCAGCGAGAGGGAGGAGTCAGGCGGCAGGCGACGTGTCGACATGGTGGGGGGAAAGAAGAAGAGATGAACTTACATCAACATCATTCGCTGCGCATCGGTAACAGAAAAGTGGCATGTGATATCTCAGAGGAGTGTCAGAAGTCCTGAGAAGTAATTATCTGCCGGTATGATGCCCAGCAATGCAGTATTGTCATCTATTATCTATTACTAGAGTTACCCGTGAATAAATTCACGGGGAAACAGTTAATTTTACCAGCTAGTGTAACTGTATTTTGGTACCCTCCCCGATTATCCCAGATGCGAACTGCTCAGTGTGAATTTTGTTTGTGCAACGGCTTGTCACAACCAAATGTGCAACAGTCTCGACCTGCTGTTTGAGCTGTCTCACTCCAACTGTTGACTCAACCTGACATTTTGGGGGCAGAGTACCCACCCCTTTCGTCAATTGTCTGTAGCGTGGTTCTGTAACAGCTCATGCTGCCATTTGTGAAATTTCCCCTTGAGTCATTGCTCACTCATTCAGCTGCTATGTTGTGTAACAGCTTGTCCCCTTGGAGAACTGCTCCGTCGACTCTCTACTTGAGCAACAGCATGTCCCAGCTACTGACTGGCACAGTGGGAACTTCTACTCAAACAATTTATCATCCCCAGTTGCACAACTGACAATCTTTCCAGTCTCGCAACGGGCTCAAGTCCCACTGAACTACCAGATCTTTCTGCTCATCCCAGTTGGAAACGGTCTGAGGCCGATTTTGAGTTGCATAGCAGCTTGTTTTGGCTGCCAACTGCCGTGCCCGAAGTTCTTCTTGAGTTGCTGCTTATTTATATCCCAGCCCAGCGGTCAGTTGTGTGACGGCTTGTCCTAGCAGCCACCTGTCTCAGTAGGAATTTCACATCCAGCAACTGCTCATCCGACTTTGCACAACCTCTCGTCTTTCCTTTCTTGCAACACTTCGTCCATGGCCAGTTCCTGACTGTGTCCACTCCAATTATCTGTCGAATTAGCTTTTTTTTCGAATAAATATGCTGCGCATGGTTCAAGCTACTGGTTTCTTCAAGTTCGAGATTTTGTTTTTGTGATTCACCTTGACTGTGCATGTTTAGTATCACCAGTGCCATTTTTCCTGCATGACTCTTTGTTCTTTTAAGCACACTTAAATTCAGCAATGGAATAAAATGCTATTTTTCAGAACTGTAAAGTGTAATTTGTTGTGTTTGCACTCCACCTCTGGCGGAATTTAGAGAAATTCTGGCTGATCCACCTTCTAATCTTTCGCGTCTCCCGGACCTCTCCCAGCGGCCCCTTCACCCAATTCACTTGTAGATTTTTGATGGTATCAGTCTCCGAATAAGCTCCAGCTCAGATTCTCCCGTCCCGGATCTCCCTATTTTTGATCAATATTCCTGTCGCAGAAAGACAATTCATCATCCACGTTCAACGATGACATCGGCAGCAGAATCAACATGGATATTCATCCTTTCTTGCTTGGGTCTCACATCTCCTCAATCCTGCACACTTTGATGCCCACCTGTTGATCTGCACCTTGATCAGATTCGCAGATAGCAGCTCGTGGCCCCGCACATAAAGTGCGGAGCAGCAGCAGCACGACACCGAGTTAGGGGCTCATCCGGTGACGTCAGACCACCTTCCGGCGCTGTCCGTGATGGGATCGTGTGAAAATGATTGACGTTTGTCTGGCACCCTGATATTATACTTCTATTATACAAAAGACGTGGATCATGTGATCTTTGTCTCTGAGACAGATGCTAAGACAATATGAGACAAACATCTGACAACACTCTGTCTTGACTTGCGCCGCCTGCCGTACTGTTCATGGATGATGGGTTTTTGCTATGGGATTGAAGTGCTTCTACTTCGTCATCTACTGGCTCTGCTCATCCCTACAGGTGCGGACTGAGGGTGAAGGGCTGCTTTCGTTCTTGACTCTGTTAATTGCTAACCTTGGTTCAAACCCTACAAGGGAGGGTTGGTGGTTTGAAAGAGCTTCAAAGTGACTGTGTGCTCAGGTTCACTACTTTCATGTTCCATTTGCATGCCTCTGGATACGGACTGATTCAATAATACCTGGCTACTTACATTATTTGGCCAGCCCTATGAGTGCGGACTGGAACATGCCATGGAGCCGGCTGATTTTTTATTCTTTCTACTTTATATTGTCTCATTCAAAGCTAAGGGTGGCCTGCTACACTGCCTTAATTTCGTATTTCTGGGCCCCATTAAAGCCCTAAATATGCGGGCTGAAACTGCTTCTCAATACCGACTGATTTAATATCTTTCCTAGACATCACAAGGAGAGATATCGGATAAAATGTCGCAGTTTCGACATTTTACCAATTTCTACTGTCAGAATCAGAGATCTTGAAACAATAGTTATTTTTTTAAAGACCTACTGGTGCTGGCAAATAAGACTCCTGTTCCCTTGGTCTTCTATGACGATGAAGGACCATTAATCAGTCAGTGCTCCCGGAACTGACATGGGAGCCACGAGGAGCCAACCAAAGGTTGGCGATGAGTGTGATAGAATATGCTCTGTCCTCCTCTAAGTTTTCGACGGATACATGTACTTGCCCACTAACCTACTTGCAATGCACTCAAAATGAGTCTATCAGACTTTGAGAGCAGCTGTAACTTGGATCTGTGAATGTTGAAACCTGACATTGGAGCCACGATGAGCCAACCAAGGGCTGGCAATGAGTGGTGCACTCAATGAAGAGACACCATTGGGCGGGTTCTTGCTATATTTGATTTTTTCCTACTTCTGATGCAATTCATCGTAGCGGAGCACGAGTCTCTGCTAGTAGTAGATACAAATGACACAGACAAACATTGAGACAAAGCACTGCCACAAATGTTGAACAAACAAACTGGAAACTGTGACTTCCATGACCTCTGGTGACCCAAGACAACATCAAATATATTGTATATGTATTCCTCCTTTGGAGCACTTATATCTGGGACACTACTGCCTCGCAGTCGCTGCACTTTGGCCTGAAATCAATATTCTGCCCAGCGAACTTAACACGGTCCTGACCGTGATGTCGGCCTCAAACCTCTACCTCGGCACTATGATCTTCAAATACCAGACTCTAAATGCAACTAATCAGTCAAATCTGGCGTCGATGGCTTCCACGGGCACCCAATATTTTGTTTCACTGTTTGACCTCGACTCTGATCCCACTCAGGTGTAGTCAACGGCCGGCCGCAGACTTCCAGCGAGTGCCATGGTGTCAAAATTCATGGAGATGGGCAAAATTTGTCTGTCCCCGCTAGGGTAAGGCGGTTGAAAGCATATATGAATCCAATTACACACTGTCCGGGCATACACGGTGCCGCGCTTATACCAAGATCTTAGTTCTGGCTAGGAGAATATTTACTGGTACACCCATAGTATAATTCCAGGGAGGTTTAACTGGACCCTGCAGATGGAATACCAATTCATAGGTTGTGGGTTTTTTTATTTCATCAGTCTTCCCTTTTTCCAGTGCTTGTGAGTGAGTCGAATGTTCTATCCTTCCTTGCTGGTTTACTTACAGTATTATTCAGGACCTTTTCTCTGTTTTCTTGTACCGAATATAATGTCTTGTCCCCTGTAGGGGTACTCAATTCTTAGGTCGACCCGATCAGGTCGTTTAAAATAATTCAATATTTGTACGGAACAAATAAAAAATTCAAACTCCGCTCTGAGTGGCACTTCTCCACTTCTCTTCTTTATCGTCCAGCACCATCTCACACCGTCATATTCTGCATTGTCTAAGCTGTGTTAAGTTTCTCACTACCAGCATTAGAGAGTTTGCGATGCAGCCATTTGAGCCATCTGATGGCTGTTTGGCGTTGCGCAAATTGATGGCTAATGGCTCGAATGGCTTCGATTCTTGCCCATATTTTTGGAGTCATTGAGCTGCCTCTGAGTTGTTCAGCTCATGTATGGATGATCAGTTCCATTCACGAGTCTAACAGCCAGATTGTAGGCAAAAAATCATTAATGTTGCTGAAATTGGAGGTCTCATGCAATCTAGGGGCATTCTTTAAGGTTCATGTGTGATAACACACTCATTGACACTCATTCTGGCAGAAAAGAGCATACACTGACTTTATTTTATCAGCCGTCCATTGGGTATTAGCCATCAGTTTGCGCAACGCCAAACAGCCATCAGATGGCTCGAATGGCTGCATCGCAAACAGGCTATTATCTTCGTCCTCTCAACATCATACACCCCTTTTATTACAACATCGGTCGATGCCCGCAATGTGATTCTCAGGATTTTACCTGGGACTCATGGACCGGGGCGGGCTCATGCAGCGTCCACGGCATTCGCGTGGAGGAGGAGGTGCTGGGATATCAGCTGCGCTGCGGTCCATGCAAAAAAAGTATGGGAAGGATGGCACTCATGTGAGTATATAGGAAACCCGACACAGCGACACACCTGTCAAAAATCAGAAAATCTGACACATCTGAGAAGTCCCGCACGTAGATCAGTAAATCCGATACATTTCACCGCATAGGACACAGTTTTCAGCAAACCCGACACATTCTTCAACAACTTCAGGACACCCGACACGCCCACTCGACTATCATGGCTTGGCATTGGATGGCATTACTGTTGATCCGGTATCCAGCACTTTTCTTTCTTCCCATATTCTCGCCACCGCAGTGTTGCGCAATGGCGGAGCTCGCAGCGCTATTGACACGCCTCCCCGACACGGTTCTGGAGCAGTTTTGTGATTCGGCACGTCCCTTGACCTTCCATTCGATGCAAGCTGATGTTTCACAGTCGTTCACCACAAACTTTGGGACCAAGAACACACAATTGTTTTCTGATACCGCATGGGTTGACCTGGATGACCTCCAGGCAACAAGCCCATGTGGTTAAAAAAGTTCTACAATATCGGTAAAGGTCGGGATACTGGTGTCACGGAAGTAAATGAGAAATCATTGGCTCAAGACCTTGTCCGCCTCAAACATCTCACTCTATTTCGCACTGGCTTCCTAGATCTGGCTTCTGAAAAGAATTTTGCCGAGCTTGCAGGTTTATATACCACAGAACAAGATTTCTCACTGCTTGCACAGAATTCGAGGTTTCTGAAGGTTTCTTGATCGTTGTCAAACAGAGCTCTGTTCTGGGGACGATATCCTCAATGATGCATATCTTGTCAAGCCCCTCCGATCTTCCAGTGTGGTGCGCAAATTCACCGGAACTAGTGGGGAAACCTCCGAGAGTAACAGGATGGCATTTACCATGACGTCTTTTACACACTACATTCTAAAGAACACTGCATGTACACTGTATCTGCAAGGTACGACACATTACCATTCCCTTCAAGTGATTTGCTTAATCTTCCTTACGCAGGAACCATGAACGGTGCTCCCGAAGGCGGTAAACGCAAACTTGTTCTGTTGATCCCATGACTCATGCCATTACTAGTAGTGGGTGACTGTCTTCAAGTTCATATCTGTGACAGAACCAGGGAGACGCCGAGATGCGTCTCCGTCGCTGTATATATCAAACTTGAAGTCGCCTCGGCGCTGCTAGGATACCCAGCTGACAGTTCGCACCCCAGTCGAAGTGTGAGGATCGAGGGTGTTGGGTTGAGCTTTGAGCGCAAGAGATGGATGACTTGATGTTCAGATTCAGCCCGCAACCAGAGAATTGCGGATGAGAATAGTGATGCTGGGGTACGAAGTGCACTGAAGTGAGAACGGATGAATGAGTGGGAATAGTGATCCACAAGACGAAAGAAATTCGTCTTCGCAAAAACACGGAGATCCGCGACGCCATACCCAATTCGGAGAACCAGTTAACTCCCCAGACGTGAGGGAACTCATTACGGTCAATTTTGCGGTGAGGAATAGCTCGCGCAGGGGTGTAGGGTGTGTATGGTGGTATGTGGAGGAGATCTTGTCAATATAATGTGATTTGAGTTACTGTTATCACAATTTGTGAGTTTGGTTGTCGGGGTGCGCCTCCCCAACCACGCTCGGCCTGTTCAGGCAATCAGGCATCATAGATCAACAATCGCATCAGTTCAACTTGAAGGGCGCAGGAGGGTATATTTTCTTGGCAATGTGTTGCAGTTGATGAGAATTAGGCCTATGTGTCGGCTTTTCTGTGCTGTGTCAGACTTCCTGAAGGCTGGTCGCTGTGTCGCCATGTCAGGTTTTAGGGAGCCTCCACTCATGTCGGAGCAAAGGACCTCGGCGGAGTAACTTTGGGCTCATGCTTCGCTACCACTAATGCGAAATTGTGGAATCGATGGGAGGATTGGGAAATACCACGTTCGCAGATTTCGGCTGTCCAATAACTCCGCTGATTTTCTTCGCAGGTCCGTATTTCCTCTTAGTCTCTCCTAGACAGACACTTCAACAAGGTATCAACGTTACAACTCGTGTCTCGTTTTGTTGAAGTCTGTTAGTGATCGCGGGGGTCTGATCGGAGTGCAGCCTTGTTACATAATCTTCGGAGTTTGAAATGTCGATACAAACGCGCGCTGTACCCTCTTTGCGATGATTAAACCCTAAAAACTCGTCCAGAGAGCCTGGTGAGTCGTTCAATGTGTTCTATGCATCTATGATATTTTTCTGAGCTCGCTACATACATCTGAAGCTTTGCGACGCGCTTGTGGGAGACATCAGCTGATGCCTTCAGCTTTCGGCGGTTTCCGTGGGCTCAATGTTTTCAGCACTTGTTGGGAGGATTACCGAAAATCTGAGGTGACTAGATGTGTCATACATGTCTGGAAGCCTCAATTCTCCAAAAGAATCACATTTTACGAAGTCTGCGTCGCGAAACCGACGCGACGAGATTTCAAAGTCCGATGATTATGTCATAAGGCCGCACTCCAATCGGAACCCGTGATGGCAATAGGGCTAATTTCCTCTACCGTTCAGCTCTAACTCGTGAACTGTACGACTTTATCGTTGAACTCCGTCCATCAACGACGTCTGGAAGGCTTGCAGGTAACATAAATGTGCGTAGTTCCACTTTGCCTCTGAATTTTTCATACTAATACAGCCCAGAGCTCCACCTCTTAGAATACAAGCAGCGCCATCTAGATTATCTACAGTCTTTCAAAGGTCGAGTTCGCGGCCTCGATACCAGTCTCCTCCAGTCATTTACGACTCCCGCTGACCCCGAGGGATATAACGACAAGTCTATCGGATCGTGCGCGCGTTAAGGAATGCGGGAAATTTCTACGAACTTTGACAGGTAAACTTGCTTAGATTGTGCAGTCGGAAAAACCGATAAATCTTTCTAGCCATTTGTATGAACCTCGACAACACTTACAAGGCAGCTCGGAAAGCGACCGTTGTCGACGACTCAAGAGTGCACACTCAATTCATGAAAGGCGGTATCCTGAGAATCTTGAACGAGGCAAACCTGATTATATCCTGGGTAATATTCTTTCCTCGTTCAGTCATTGTGTAAATTGAAACTTTACGCGCAAGTACTTCTGTCAGTTCGGGTCCGCCACGGAAATTATGGAGCCTCTGGAAGTACTGAAAGCGCGATTGAACTTTCTAGGTGCCGACGACCCCGAAATGATAACTGCTGCGCCGTTCGTAAGAAGATTTTGGAGGTGTTCCCGCAACTCAAAAATTCTTCTCGATGTATATCACTTCCTGATGAGGTCCGTGGATATTTTGCTAGTCTGTGCAACAGCTAACTTGCAGATACGATGCAGGAATCATAAATGGAACGCAGAATCCGCACCGCAGTGAGGTTCTGGGAATTATCCGTGACTGTATCCTCAACGTGCAGTCACGTAAGGGTGTTCTGGCGCAGTATTGGTCGAAAGAAGAGTAAGAATTGAGACTGAGTGCCGTCTACGATAAGTGGGCTCGACGAGGAACGGTCTGGTCTGTCGCCGCTCAAAATGTAAGGTGTTTAGGTCTACACTTCATTTATTCTGATGCGCTTCGTAGATACATGCCGCCCAAAATGCAACACGTTCAAAAAGGTTGCCTTGCCCGCCCTCGCGAGGACATTGCGTCCAATGGGAGCCGCATTGAAGGGTCCCACAAGGGATGGAATTCAATACAGCGATCCATGGCCAGCGGTCTAGCCCTGCAGTCTGCACTTGGCCACGACTTCGTTTTGCGACGAAATATTCGTGTTGCATTCTAAGGTAATGTAAAATCAATTGATCAATTTGTGCTCGCGACGTTCAGTTCCCACCACATCGCTCTGGTGAACCATACGGCGGCGAGAGGGAACGATCTTTTGGCTGCGCCAGGTACATCAGCGGCGAGTTTACAACCTCTTCCACAGCTGCAGGACATCAAGTGCGGCGCAACATTTGGCCTGGTCAAATCTGCGCATACGGACACATTCGGCGGCCTATTTACTATCAAACGGGAACCTGAAGACGACAGTCAACTCATAAGCGAAGCTCTGGGCCTGAAGAACATGAAAATTTCATGCAGGAGCTAAAATTGACCTGACTAAATTACTTCAACCGTTGAAGCCCCCCCATGTTGCGTTCTGCATCACTCATTGCATTGACACAAATATCAGGGCCCACAAATCCAGGTCCAGTAAGCATAATTCTTCACTTCGGCGCTAACCTAAATATGAAATAAATTTAGCCATTCCTTGCCTCAATCCGAATGATGGATACCGCTGTAAGAGCGGTGGGTAATCATTAATGTACTCGATAAATTATTGTAGCTGACAACTATTTTCCAACAAGGACATTGATACCGACTCCGTGGATATTGCTTCTAGCTGTCTGAAGCGTAAACAGATTTCCGATACGGGTGAAACATCTGGGTCTGGCTCCCAAAGCACCCCGCATGTGCACCAGTCGAAAAAAACCCGAGTTGATACCCCGGTATTTTTCACGCCCTCGCTTCTCAATGTTTTATTCATGTGCGCATTTAGCTTCATCCTTTTTTTGCGGTCAGCGCTTCACATCCAACTCAACCCGCGTCTATCACTGACCTCCAAATGCGGTCAATTTGAGACCCGCTCCCGCGGCCGCTCAATGGATTCTTCCGCAAAACTTACACGATCTCGATATTTGTTCACTGCGGCGACTGGCATAAACCCTCTCTTGTTAAAAATTGTGTCCCGCCCCGAATTTTTCCTGTTTATGGATATGCGCAGTGAGTTTCAATGGAGGTCGTTCAGCATGACTCCGACAAAATGGGTCACTGCAACTGTCCTTTATAACGAGTGACTGCTGAAGTGGGAAAGCAACGCTGCACAGAAGAACCCCCGCGCCCTTTCCGACAAATTGGGTGAAGTTGAACCGGTGATACTGTACCATTACGACCAAGTGTTCACTGGGCATTGTGACCTGTGACCCCAAGTGTTCATTTTTGAAGTGTTCATTTCGTGGGAAACTCCCATTTTGGGCGATTTTTCGGCGATTCAAAATGCCGGTGCCTGTGACTGAATTACCAAGTGTTCAGTTCAGGTAGGGCTGTGACCTAGTGACTGAACACTCCGTCGTAATGGTACAGTAATCAAGCGGATAACAAACAACGAGCACAAATGTCCATACCTCGACAGAATAGGTTTCTAAATCAAAATTCACACTGTCACCCACATTGCACCCACAGCGAAATCTGGCAGCACAAAATTCTGGGAGAAGCATTGCAATGCTGTTTCTTTGGTCAATACCGAATCTAACGGCGAACCGGTGCCTCAAGATGGATCAATCGCGAATGCGATCAAGCAGGTTAGACTTTTTAATCATCGTCCCATTTCAAAAGTAAAATAATCATTGTTGAATGCCAGCGGAAACTATAGACGTGTACACGTTGTAAAACTATCAAATATCTGGGACCTGCTGGTTCTCCTGAAAACCACAAAAAGGCATCCTGCTCGGATGGGTTCAAGCCTACCCTATCCGGAGACGCCATGCCCATCTGGCCACTTCCAAGCAGAATTTTTACAGCCAGGACGAAGTTTCATCCCCTCGTTTCTTTGGCCCAGGTTCGAGAACTTTACCAGCGGCTTGTTCTCGACCAGGTGAGCGCTGTCGATTTGTCGTTGGAGGAGGACGCTTTCTTCAAGCTCGTCAAGTCTCGAGTTGTCAATCCGGATAACGGCGCCGTCCTTTTTAAAATGCTCAAGGACTTTGACATTCCTGCTGGAAACTTGGTCCGGATGATTTGATAGTGGAATACGACGCACCTTTACATCAGTTCTCTTGTCGATACAGATCTGTTATCTGTTTAATTTAATTACAATGGGCTACAATAATATTTACATGTCTTATTGGAATGAAACTCTTCGTCAATCCGACCTGGGCACGATCTATTTGTGTTGGAAGCAGTTATCAGGCAAGAAGAAGGATGTATTTACTGACTGGGATGCGCATTCAACAATAAAAGTTCCCTAATTTTTCGGCCGCAGCTGAAGGTGAGTTCTAAAACAATACTCAGGACACACGACTCAAGCAAAGGGATGTAATGAAAATAACTCAATGTCGCTGGTAGTAGATACTTCACATAATGAATGTTCCACCAGTGGGTGTTTCGGGCATATCTTGGCCAGGGGTATGTTGAATGCAAAGAGGGTGTATTGTAACACGATAAGAAAACACCCAAATCTCGCTTGAATATCGAAAACACGGAGGACATTGCGAGGAAAATTAAAGGAAAATTAATTGACAAGCCAGCTTACTCATAACGAACCATTGCTCATATACGACCTCCAAATATAATACTACTGTTTTTTGGCACGCAGCGCTACACTCCGTCGATGTCATCATGCACGCAAAATGACCAGGTTCGAAACAAAAGAAATCACGAGAAATTCGTTCGCAGCGCCATCATAAATGTATTTTTAAAAACACAGTCGAGCCTAGAGTAGTGCCAGGAGGACACGTAGCTGAACATCTGCTGGTGCATATCTACAAAATGTGACTGAGATGAACTTTAATGAGAATGGATGGACCGCAGCGACGGCCAACCGGAGAAAAGGACGGCGGCAGCGCCACGTGTACATGTGGCGAAGGAGATGTATGTATTCAAAAGTGTACAGTGCATGCAGTTCCCTGGATTGGGGGAATGCAGCAAGACATTCATATTCCCTTGATTTTAATAGTCGGGTCAGAACGCGAGACAATTTAATACGCACACGGAATTCAATTTGAATGCTAGGGGATTATTACAGCGCGGTTTGTATCAGAATTCCCGCACGCAGGTCTTGAATGAAGGAAATCCGGGGTTGGGGGTTCGCGAAAGCCAAGTCGAGCGCGCATGCTTGGAACTTGAAAGCTGTTCGCAGGATTGCGAAATATTGAAAGAAAGAACCGCACGTGGCACGAGCATAGGTCGGGGAGCCGTATATATATATGGGGAGTCGACATCTTGAACAAAAATGCGTCGCGGGGCCACCAGAACCCGAAGAAAAAATCTGTGGGTGTTGAATGTGCTACTAGTAGGTGATGCGACGCGTCGTGGGGTGTTGAACACGGGTAAGGAACGCGAGTACTCGGGGAACTCGAACAAAACAAATGGGTGCTCGCAAGTAGCGCAAATTTCGAATAAAAATTGCGACGGCGGCGCCACGCGCCGCGAACACGTCAGGGAGGGGATTACACGAGGAGATGATGGCAGGCACATTGAATATTGAACAAGAATTCCCGCGGCGGCGCTTCGCGCTACCGGGCGTGGGTAGACGATCAGTATGGGCGAATGCGGCCTCGGGAACACCAGATCTTGAATAATAATAGATGCGGCTTGTGTGCGGCACACGTCTTCATCACTTCCAGACGCGGGGGAGCGCAGAACTCGAGTAAAAATATCTGGGGCGGCGCGTGAATAAAAGGCCATGGCTACGTGCCGCCACCGTGTGATGGTATGGTGAGGACGTGTGGCGGAGGTCGCGGGGAACCTAGGACTTGAATAAAAATTGCGGGGCAGCGGAAAGTGCCGCCGACGCTCGGGACGCGCGTAGAGGGGCCTGGGCCACCAGGAACTGAATGAAATTCTGTGGCAACACGTAGCGTCGGGAGATCATCGCGACGGGTGAATGAGGCCGCGGGAAGCGCAAATCTTGAATAACAAAAAGAAGCAGCGGCGCTATGACCGCTGAAATAAAAGTGCCGCAGATAATTCACCCATTTGTCTCATGTCCAGGCGTTGAGGGAGTCAGAATTCAAGTCTTGGAAGTATCTAGAAATGCATGTGAATATTTCGTGCCACTTGAACGACGGCTAGAACAGCGCGGTGAGGGACTTACCACTGTAGGATTATATTAAACCTTCGACACCGATCATGCTCCGGATTGGGAAAAACCTCGGCTCAGAGAGGCCGTTTCCGGCCATTTAAAATCCTCGGAATGACCGATTTTTCGGTGTCGTCAATGTTTGGCTATGTGTGACTGTTTGGACATACGCATAGCCACCCGGTCCGCCCAGGTTTCGGCAGCTACAGGTGCGGCAAAGTATGGCTAGCTGTTGCTAGGCCTTTGCTTAGCTGTTGGGTGGTGGCCTTCCAATGCCTAGCCATGTAGGCACACAAACCACAGATATTGTTATCTCAGACACTGGCTAGCCTCACGCCGGCTGAAGGCAGAAGTGCTGCCCCACATACGCAGACTCTGTTTAGGTGACCTAACCTCAGGTTAAGCAGAGCTAAGCCAAGCTAGACGAAGCTGTGCTTAGGTACCATCAACAGAGTCCGTTTAGACGGCTAGCCAGACCTAGCCAGACCTAGACGTGGGCTAAGTAGAGCTAAGACAAGCTCCGCAGACCTGAGTTTAGGGCGGGTCAGAACGCAGTGTCTACCTAGTATTAAAACCTGATCCTATGTGAAATCACATGGATGTGTACTATGTGTTATTATTCATTCTTACCCTCAACTTATTTCACCGATTGCTCGCCAGTAGTGATTATATTCCATGTTGTTGAAACTGGAAAATGTAGCCATACACCTTTCATTTCCCAGTCTTTTTTTCCTTTTTTTGCCACTTGAATTCTTTTTTTGTGCAAAGGTCAAGCCTCAATTGAGGTCAAGGTCGACAAAATTTTAAGTACTTATGCATGCGGGAAGATTGTAATATAAATTACCTATGTGGTGCCTGTTCCAATGTAACAGTTCATCCACTCGGTACCGTGTACGAAGTTGTCATAGGAGAGCAAGGTCTGCTGCCTCCCGATAACCAGCGTGTTGTGCGGTAACCATAAGCCAACCCTATTGTGGCTCGGAAGCCAAAAGAGAGGCTCGCCAGGGATACAGGAGATCCAGCCATTCTCAACCTTCCAATGCGGTGGAACAGATGGATGCTGAACATGAAGGGACTGAAATATAATGTCAGAAAATCATTACTAATGTAGAAAAGGAAATCCTACCTTTAGTAAACCAGGACCACTGTGGTGTATAGAGCGGGGGCCCGATGAATCGATAGAAGGCTGTGTACACCATACACGGACAGTGTGGTCATCAGAGCCGGACACAAAGTGCTGGCCATCCGGTGAAAATGCAACAGAATTTATCCGCCTAGTGTGGCCTTCGAATGGCGGACCGAGAGGCTCCCCACTTCCAGTGTTCCATATTCTGACAGTGTTGTCGTCAGCCCCAGAGACAATGTACTTGCCGTCTGGTGAAAATGCAACTGACTGAACACAGTGAGTGTGTCCCGTCAAGGTCTTGCAAAGTGCCTTCCCACCATTCATGTCCCATACACGGATTGTATTGTCGAAGGAACCAGACACAATGTGCTTTCCATCCGGGGAGAAAGCGACTGACTGCACCCAGTCAGTGTGGCCCTCCATTGACTTCCACAATTTCCAGCTCTGTGTGTCCCATACCTGAACACTTTTGTCATCAGAAACAGAGACAATATATTTGCCATCAGGAGAAAATGCGACAGAATAAATCCGGCCAGCATGGCCTTCCAATGGCCCACCAAGTGCTTGTGTTCTGTGGGCATCCCATGTGGCCCAGTCGATGTTGTCAGAGTGGGATATAGCAGATATTTCTCCTGGTGTAGATATACAATGCTGAATCCAGTCACCGCCTTCCAGTGGCTTACCAAAAGCCGGGTCATTCTCTCTCTCCCACACACAAACTGTTTGATCAAAGGAGGCAGATGCAATGTGAGTGCCATCTGGGGAGAATGCAACTGACTGAACCCAGTGAGTGTGGCCCTCCAATGGCTTGCAAACTTCCCGACCACTCTGAGTATCCCATAAACGAATAGTCTTGTCATCAGAACCCGACACAATATTTTTGCCATCCTGAGAGTATGTAACAGAGTGAACCCGACCACAGTGGCCCTCAAATGGCTTGCCAACCACCTTCCCTGTCTGGGCATCCCATATACAGATAGCATGATCACCTGAGCCCGACACAATGTGTTTGCCATCTGGTGAGAAAGCCACTGAGTTCACCGCCAGAGCATGGCCTTCCAATGGTACAACAGCTCCACTGTTCTCTCCACTAAGTGCCTCATCCATATGCCATACACAAACAGTATGGTCCCCTGAGCCAGACACAATGTACCTGCCATCCGGTGAGAATGCAACTGACTGGATCCGGTGAGTGTGGCCTTTGAATGGTCTACCAACTGCCTTCCCGCTGGTTGGATCCCATAAACAGACAGTTTTATCCCAGGAGCCGGACACAATGTACTTCCCATCTGATGAGAATGCAACTGATTGAACCCGATTGGTATGGCCTTTGAAGGGCCCATGAGCCACCCTACTCTCGGTGTTCCATACACGTAGTGTGTTGTCAGATGAACCAGACACAATTTGCTTGCCATCTGGTGAGAATGCAACTGATTCAACTGAGGAAGTATGACCATATAATGGATCACCAACTGCATCCCCACTCTCTGTGTTCCATATACGGATAGTGGTGTCGGAAGAACCAGAAACAATGTGCTTTCCATCGGGGGAGAATGCAACTGACTGAATCTGGTCAGTGTGGCCTTTGAAAGGTCTCCCAACTGATTCTCCATACTCTGCACCCCATATACGGACTGTTCTGTCTGCAGAACCAGACACAATGTGTTTTCCATCCAGTGAGAATGCTACTGAAGTCACCCCCGCAGTGTGGCCTTCTAATAATCCAATTGTCTCACCACTGTCTGCATCCCACATGCGAATAGTGTGGTCACTAGAGCTGGACACAATACACCTTCCATTGGGTGAGAATGCAACTGACAGAACCTGGCCAGAGTGGCCCATCAGGGGCCCACCAAGTTGATTCCCGCTCTCCACATCCCATATACGAGCAGTGGTATCTGTGGAGCCCGACACAATGTATTTTCCATTGCGTGAGAATGCAACAGACATTACCCAGTGGGTGTGTCCTTCCAGTACTGCCATTATGGGTGGCCAGCTGATCATCTGCCCTCTGGAAATGGAGAGTAGCTGAGGGAATTGTGGGCAGAATATTTTTCTGACTTGTGATTGAATGGGTGCCAGAGCCAGGGCAGAGATGTAAATGTGTGGTGCACTTTGCATGATTGCATCGGCAAAGAATGAGATAAACCGTTTTCCATCTGTTGCAAAGTGGATAATTGCTGAATCCTAAAGTTTCCTCAGTGTTAGAGTAATTTTAGCAGCAAATACACTTACTTTATTGGCCCATAAAATTAACTTGGACAGTGATTGGGATGCATGGCCCACCATGCTCAGCAAACTCATAACCTCCAGCCAAAACAGGAACTGTTGAAACAACAATTTTTCCACTGCCTGTGCACTGGCAGAGTTGTAGGATGTCACTGCAAGATGGTCCATCCAAAAGCGACAGGAGTATCTCAGGTGTCCTGGAACATGGGTATCCAGTCGCAAAAGTATGTCAGCCACCTCTACATTTTTCAAGTAGGAGGTTGGCAGATTACAAATATTGAACCTGAGTTTGCTGTGCATTACATCCAGTAGGTTTGATGCCACAAGATTCTGCTGGTATTCTGTGCCACACAGGAGGTCAGAGCGTGTCTTTTGAATGTCAGCAGTCATAAATTCTCTGAATGAGATATGTATAATTTGGATGGTGCCCCCAGGATTATCAGGCACACGGATCACAGCATTGAGAGGAAGGAGTATCCCTCTTAGGTCTTCTATGTCAATGTTCAGCAATGCTGCCAGACTTTTCGGATCAAGAGGTTCGAAAAGCTGGAAAATTGTGCCAAGAACCTTCATGACAATGGCATGGGCTTCATGATCACGGTCATCGGTTGGTTGCGGGATAGCCTCGTCAACAATTCGGTGGTAGAGATCACGTAGATGTGTGAGAGGGGCACCGCGCAGGAGATGGTCCACTGATTTCTGTGGTTGAACCTGTGGTAATCCAGCTAGAATATAGCGAACAGCAGTTGCAGCAAACACAAAGAGTCCACCAGCACGCTGGGTGATGTCATCCACGTCGTGACTCTGGGCCTTCCAGGGATTCCGTGTCGTCCATGTACTGCCATCCAGTGATTGCTCAACATAGAGATGAATATCATGGGTGACTATGCTCGTGTCAACCTCGTCGAGGATAATCCCATACATCAGAGAACGTAGGGTGTCGAACTTGAGGTAGGAAGGAACATCCGGACGTCCTGTGAGGAAGAATCGAATATGGGCCGGGATCCTGGTGATGCTATCTGAAAGTAAACGGAAGAAAATTTGGCCGCGGTCTTTTCCACATTCATCCAGTGCATCTAGACAAATAATCCACGGTGTGTGGCTCAGAGGCATTTGTTCGAGGACATCCACAATGAGTCGATGGAATTGCAGGTGTGGCTCGGCAGAGAGGATCCCGCTTTGGTCATTATGTAGGACTTCAATAAGACAAGCATGGTAGACAGGATCATAATCAGCCAATTGGCGAGCAAGGGTGGTGGAGAGGTGCCTGATCTCCTTGCGCTCTGTGTAATCCCGTGAGAAGAAGAAAGAGGCAGCGAGGACACCTTTCTCTTCTGCGAGAATGGTTGCAACACTCTTTGCAATAGTTGATTTCCCTGATCCTGCGGGGCCACTGAGCATCACTAGCCTCTGAGATGTATGGGGAGCACCGGTCAACCGTGCGATGATGTCCTGGATTATATCGACTCGTGTCCCCTCCATGCATTTATCGGGAGTATTTTCAGCATTGTAGCGTGCCGGAACACACCTGAGCTTGTCAAGAATATTGTTTGCCAGCACAGTGTCGACTTTGTCGTCGATAAGCCGGACTGGGGAAGTCAGCCAATCGGGTTGAAAATACGAAAGTTCCGTACCTTTGACCAGCATGTCTCCGACCAATTTCTCAATAGAAATATTACCATAGAACTATAAACGATAAATTTGTAGCACATCATAGATAAATGCAGAAGATACGCACAATGAATTCTTGGATGTGGGATGTGATCAAATTCCTAATATCCTGGATCTTTTCCTTGTATTCCTTACTACTGAAGAATCGTTGGAATCGACCCTTTCCTGCAAGTGACTTGCACTCGGCAGCGATCGGTTTAAGATTCCTGAAGCCCAACGATGAATGGACCATGTTCACCGAAGCTTTGAAATGAATACGTACGTAGCTAAGGTCCCCAGTCGCCCCTTCAAATCCCCACTAGCGCCTGTGGCATCGATAGCGATCAATTTATTCAGTGCTGTCTCGAGTTTGGAGAGGTCCTCCTTGTTTGCCTTCATCACCTAGAGTAGAGAATCTGAGTCAATCCTGTCATGAAATGGGAACAGTCGTACCGAAAGCATGGTTGCGAGTTCCAACACCCCATTGACTGCGGGCTCGACTCCAGGGATACCGATTCCCGTAACGCCCGCTTTCGCGAGATTGAGGGCCGGCAGAATAGCATCGAGGACGTGGATTGACGTATTTGAAGATGCAGTTGCCATGGATGAAGATGGATGCGCCGATATCGAGGGAGTAGACTCTGAGTGCGATCGTGGAAGAACGAAGATAGCAATCAAGGCTGTGCTTCTTTCACCCCTGCTGATACCCGTATCTCTGATTCAGATCTCGCCGTCGGGTTGTATCGGGACCCCTAATAATAGGGAAGGTCAGGTCCCAAACTCGGCCGATTAGCCGATTTTTGTCCGCCTTAGTGCTCTAACCATTTCCGTTTATAAACATTGATGAACGGCTCAACCATTTATATTTACCGTTTAGTTTACGGACCTCCGTAAATTATCCGTTCTCTTAACGAAATCTCTCGAATCAGATTGTACATGTTTGTGAAGCATCCCCATATGTCTATCCCCATGCCTATTCCTCCTCTCTGGTGCTTCGTTCGGGACATTTTTGACTCCCACACTCGCACAGCATGCTAACAGCTATGTTGCATTTTTAGCTACGTAACTCGTCACCAGATCGTACCTGCCGACCCTGGCAGCTTTGCAGCAAGCTCCATTATTTGAACACAAGATCTGTGCCATAGTTAAATAGAGTCAGGAGAGCATTTTCCGCAGTGCCGCAGCCGGGCGGCGATGCTGCGGACTTGCTGCGACCACCTATTCTTGCGTGGCTTGCTGCGGTATAAAACGACTGGCCCCGTTCTTATCTGTCCGCCCCGCTCTCTGAGCCAAATTAGTCTGTGGTGCATATCTCCATTCATTCACCTTTTTCTGCTCTTTTGGGGCGTTCCTTCTACTGGAATGAATCTAGAAATCAATATCTATCCCCTTCTCTTCAAATTCAACGGGCAGACTGGCGCCTCATGGCCAACTACGCGCTGCGTTGCCTGCGCATTTCCCACTACGTGCTCCGTTGCACTGCTGTCATATCCTAAATCGGCTGTGTCTGTGCGGATAGCCGCTGCGATACGTTTCAAGATCCGGGTCTTCTATACCGCAGCACGTTCATTTATATGCAGCAATTGGTAACCAGGTTTCGCATTCTGCCTCTTGCTTTCCCCCACATCCTAATCATTTTCCGATGAACACTTCTCGCTGAATGGCCGCTATGGTTTGTATGTTTTCGCACCTTTTGCATCCTTCGCTGACCTAATTTACTCAGAAGGCACTGGCTGGTCCCGCGCCGCATCCCGGTAGTATTTTCCACAACGTCCACTGATGCATAGTACGCGTTTTTTCATCCAGTCCACTGCTGCTGATGAATCTAGCAGGTCAATGGCATCCGGTGACATCAAAATTTACGCATACATTGTTTGAAAACCATGCTTTGCATATCACCACCTACATTCCCCCACTTTTCAATATTAGGCTGGAGGCTTCTGCAGGGTAGATAATGTAAATGTGAGTTTTCCTGTTTCGTTTTCCGCCGTCGGCTCAGTCGAACCATCGATAGATGACCTTCCCTGGGGACTGTGTGGCACATTCTATTTCAGCCAAAACCACCTGCCCGCCACGGATGTCGCACTAGACTGCACCGCATGGTTTGGAGACATTTCCATTTTTAAAATCTTACCGTACCAGCGCCTGAATGTTATCCTCTCAGCTCAACATTCTGGAAAACTCGTCCAGTATTTAATGCGCTCAATTTATAGCATCTGAAATATGATTTTGTCTTACTCTTTTTCATCCTGAAGATTTCGTGCTTCTGCCAACTTATACCACGGTAAAACTCTGTGCTGTGAGAATATCCCCTCTGCAGCAGAGTACTACTGGACTAGGACATTATTACAAGTATTTTAAGAACCGCTTATTTTTGTCCCTCCACGGATCTCAAATGTGGGAATTACATCAGTAACAAGTTGAGAGCTGCGGGACGCAGTTTGACGGTGCTGTGTTACTGCGAGATCTGCAAGGTAGATCTGCGGTCAAGACCGTATGTGGCCAAACACAAAATGTGTACTCCGGCACCGCAGAAGGATCATGAGACTTGAAATAATTTAGGCCATATGTGGCATTGTTGTGGGGTTTAAGCAGTATTTACGTGTCGCCGCTTGCCGCAGCCGTTTTACTCACTCAGTCTGCCGGAGCGGAGCGAAGGCATTTCTTGTAGTAAACAAACATTTACTAAACGGTTTCTCACTGGCAAGCAGAGAAAGGTACATCAGGAGCCTCAAGGATAGAGCACTTCCTCTCTCTGCTCACATGCATCCAGATCCCAGAAGTATCTGAGTGATAAAATTCAGTGGTTCAACTTTGGTTCAACTACTATCGTCCCCTTAGAACTCGGACACCTAAGGAAAATACGTAAATATCATTTTATCCGCGAGGTCTAAGCTAAAGCTGGGTATCTCAATCGTCAGTAATTTGTCTTTTGCCCGCGTCACAATTTTTGTTTCATTAGAAACGGGCAAGAATTCGCCAAACGGCGCCGTTCTTTCTGGTGCGGTCCAGTGTCCGAGTTCTGGGTGATGGCCGGATTTGGGATTGATCCCATCTTCTCGCCCTCATTTCTCAACCGATTTCACTGCAACTTTGCATACTGCTTCCCCTCGATCCAATTCAACTTCTTGTGCCAAATCTAACCCTAAAAATCATCTTCAAACTTCAGTTGGATGATTTAATTCTGCGGGACCAGGATTTATGGTTGTTTTCAGCAACATGTCTGTAGAGTGTTCACTTGGATGGAAATGAACGAGATGGAGCTCTCCGCACCCTTCCTCATGTCAATTTGAACTGTTTCAAATGGATTTTGCGCTATTCGAAGATTTGTTCCACTGATGTGAGCCTCATTGCAGCATCAACAATAAAGCGGAGTTGACCACATCTTCAATTTCCATCTTGGCATAGATTCGAGTCAAAATTTGTTACAAAATTGTGCAGAAGTATTCAACCCAATCTCATGAACCCATCTGTATGCATTTCAGGCCTCCTGTAATACCATCTTACATGGAACAAGCCAGACCCCAAATCTGGAAATCTCTGAATCTCAAGATTGTGATGGAACCAGCTTGTTTCCTACCATGAAACTTGGTATCAATGTTCATTGATACTGTATACACGTTATATGGTTCATTAATTCGTATCTATATGACCACAGGATCTTAGGTGAATGCATATATCTAAAAATAGCCCATACACCAAATTGTTTCGAGCTATCTAGGGTTCCACTGTGTTTTGGGTACACCTCTTGGTAACAATTCATAGAGGGCCTACTGCAGAATATGTAACACTAAAGATCAAAGAAAACGGCCCAGAATTGAGCGAGATACACTCGTTTGTCCGAGTACTGGGTTTGTCCGGGATGGTGGGGGACGATAGTAGTTTTAAACGTTTATAAACGGTACACTGTTTACGAGGATTCGTAAACGAAAACTAAATGGTTGGAGCCCTATGTTCACCTAGACTCATAACCGGTCTGTAACCAATTGCCGAAAAATGTGGCAAGCACTTTCGGTGGTTACAGACTCGTTGACAGCGATTGGGCTGTCTGCGGAGTTTGAAAATTTGGCGAGGGTCCTGTTCTGCAGTTTAGATATTAATAGATTTGGAGCACACAGGAACAATTTCACCTTAAAATGGTTTAATTTGCCTCCTCACTTATTTTTTAATCTAGCTTGGACGAGTGGAAAGACCCATCAACTTTCGACCAGAATTGATGGGCTTTGATGGCTCTTGTGTCAGCCGATCACGGCACCTGCTAAATTTTCAAACTCCGGCGACAGCCCAATCGCTGTTAACGAGTTGTACCAGTCTGTAACCACCGAAAGTGCTTGCCACATTTTTCGGCAATTGGTGACAGACTGGTTACGAGTCTAATGTCCGCCTAGGTTTTGCGCCGATGGCCCAGATTTAGTCTAGCCAAAAAATTGATCCCCCCTCCCCCCCTGCAGGGCTGAATATACTGTACCAAGTTGTAGGGGAGCAACGGTCACGGTCACGGTATGCCCGTTGCGTTGCGAAATTTCCAAGGGGTCACGGTCACGATTCAAGTCATTGCCCAAAAATTATTGTGACATTCAAAAAAAATTGTAAAAATCAGAAAAAAATGTAGCCATTGTTTCACTTTAAAATTTTGCGTTGCTTTTTTAGGCAATGGTCACAGTCCCCGTGGCCGTCGTTGCCTAAAAAAGAGGCAACACCGATGTCACGGTCCGTTTGTGTCCCGCTTCTCGTCATTTAGAACTAAATTAGCTCTCCCCGTCAGAATCATCGTCAGAATCAGCCGGATGGGGATAACAAGTGGATCAAAAAAGACAAAAAGCGTGGATATTGATTGGGGTTCGAACATAGGAGGAACAATGAGCGTATTTAAGTTGAGCATCACAAACCGTAGAAACTTGCCTAGCCTTAATCCCAGCAATTTTGTCCGCACAGGACCTAGGCTTCCCGGCGTCAAGACACCATTTTTGTCCGTCCGGGACCTGGGTTTGGGGCCCAAATTCCCAATTTTTTGTCCGCCAGTGGACCTGGCCTTGCCATTATTGTCAGGGCCCGTCCTCCAAACGAAGGCCTGCGGCCTGATATATATCTTGTCAGCCACACGTCGCCCGTCTATTCCTCGTTTTCAGGTGCTCGCGAGGGTTGGAGGGAATTACAATCCAACTGCAAACTTTTGCGACTCTTTCGGGAAGAAAATGAACTTGTCAAAGGCAATGGCTGTTTTCACAAGAGTCGTGACAAGGTGTGGCGGCGGCGCTATAAGTACTCGCAACTCCCTCCTCATAGCTCCCGCTGCACCAGAAATACCACTCGGTGCGCTGCGGACTGTCTTCTACATCCTCATCTCTCCCCTGCTCCTGGTCGCAAGTCTTCCTGCCCTCTACCGCAACAGGCAAGCGGGAATAAAGTTTCCGACACAGACCTCAAAAAGTTTTGACAGCTGTCAGAGAGGGGGGGGGGGGGGGGGGGGGTTAAGCGACTAAGCGAGCCTCAAAGCAGGAAATCCAGAGAGCAGAGGTCATTGGTCAGCAGTTAAGCACGGTCGTCCGGCTCAGCCGAGGATTAATTGATCGCATCACAAATCTTCATACATGCCTAGTAGCCTACCATGTAGTAGCGAATAAAAAATAATATTCTGAGTCGACAGATCTTTTCATTCTAGGTGTAAATGGGGGGGGGTAGGCAAAATATCTAAAGCACATGAACGGAAATGAAAGAGGAATAAAAAGTTTAGGATCGGTATCGAACAAAGTTATCGCCGGGTCCGGCATTCCCGATTTGGGAAGGAGGTCGATGTCCGGTCGGGAATTGCCGCTCTCCTCTTGCTCTACCGGTGTGGTCCTGCTCTTGCCGCGCTTGAAGCTCGAGGTCTAGATTAAGGCTCCAACCGTTTCCGTGTGTAAACGTTTATACACGGTTTTAACCGTTTTGTTTCCGTTTAGTGTACGCAACGGCCTAAATGATAAACAAACCGTTTGTAAACGGTTTAAACGGTAAGGAAAATTCGGCCAGCTTTGGGGGTCTTACCCAAGTCTTACCAGTGAATTTCGGAGGCCAAATGGTACTCAACTGAGCTTCCCTGGCACTAAGTCGGTAGAAATCACTCAAGACCACCATTTGGCGGAGTAGGAACGGGATGCAAGGTAAATATTCGGTATATAGGTGTTGTGATGGCGGCCTTCAACTGCCGACCACCACACCGCACGCCGTCTCCTGCGTCTCCTGCACACTGCCTCAGAGCAACCGTTGTTCACATTGAAGGTCCTCAAACATGTTTAGAACTGAAAATCCATTTCAAGGACAGGTTCTTGGTGGTGGAAATAAAACCCCACATAAATACCGTTTGTAAACTGTTTTAAAACTGTTTTAAACCCTTTAGTTTTCGTTTAGTGTGCCCAAATCTATACACGAAAACTAAATGATTGGAGCCTTAGTCTAGATGACGTGCAACAACAGTCTGAATGGCTGTGACAACTTCGCCTCCATATTTGGGTGCCCAATGCCAGCGGACAGTCTCCATGAGCGATTCGACGGATGTGACCTCCCGAACACGCGGTGCTAGTGTCTCGATGATGTGGTCAGACATGAGGATTTTCCCGGTCACAATATATCCATCAGGATAGTCTCGCTCAGCAATAGATTTTCGTAGTGCGCGAAGGATATCTGTAGCGTCGCTTATCAGTGCTTCAGAGGCCTTTGCGAAGCGTCGTCGGCCTGTTTTGAGGCGGGTGCCTCCTGTCAGACGGATAGTCTCAACAGGGAATAGCTCTGGATTACAATTATCACAGCAGCGGGCACCTAGAGGAACAGGGTGGGGCAGAGCGGCTATGACCGGAATTAGTTACAATGCATACCAGTCCCCAAATGCTCACCTTTTGCGTCATTCCCGAAGAGTCGATTCCAGGGTATACGACGGCACCCAGTGGTCACGATGTATTCAAGAAGAAATCTTCGATCGCGGGCCTCCATGACAGACATGGTCTTCTTGCTCTTTCTCTTCGGAGCGACTGACTGCTCCTCTGTTTCCACAGCGGCGTCACGGTCCATCTGCTCCCCCTCAACCGGCGGTACAACTTCAGGCTCGAGTGTCGCATCCTCCTCGGCATTATCTGCAGCATCACTCATGAGGATCTCGAGCTCTATCTCATAGTGTATGAACGCGGCGCTGGTGATGTAGAGTATTGCTTCGCCAAGCATCTCTGCCAAGCGTACACAGCGGCCAATTTTTTGCACAAGGGAGAGGAATGACAGGGGCGCGCACCAGAGGATGACGCGCATGATGTACCGGAAGTCCATGCCCTGTGAATAAAATTAGAGATGCATCCGTGGTTGGTACTCCACGGAGGGTTCCATCTGCTATCCACTTCTGCATCTGCTCCTTTCGTTTTTCTGCAATAAAGCGGTGGTAGAACTCAAAGACGTGTGGACCAATGGTGTCGCAGGTATTGCGACGCAGAAAGTCCTGCATATTTTCGGCATCCAGACGCCCATTTACATAGAAAAGGGTTTGGGCATAATCCTGCGGACCCGCTGCGTCTCGGGGAAACAGTGTCATGAGGTCGGCGAAAGAATCCTGTGGGTGCTGCATTATACGGACTGAGAGGGCGACATTGGGCTTCGCATTTGACAATGACACGCGGGCGCAGTTGCGTCGCAGCCGAAGCTTGGCTTGAATGTCGAGGATTACATCCCGCAGAACTGTGGCAGACCCAATGACAACAGGTACTCCGCTTAGGAGCCGACTGAGTAGGATGTGCAGGTTTGAAAAGTCGGGGCGAAAGTCATCGTTTCCCCACTCGCTAATACAGTGGCCTTCGTCGATTACTTGGGATATGATGTTGTCTGAAAACGGCTTGCTCGAGAGGACCAAGGAGTGGAATTTTGAAGCCACTGCCATTTCGGGGCTGACAAACACGATACGATATTTATTTGCGCCTACGTCCTGCGGGCAAATTTTAGTTTGGGGACAGAAGATGCATGAAACATGCAAACGGTGAGAGTTTCGTCAAGGTTGTTACAATTGGAGGTAATAGCAATTGCGGGCACTCCTTTTGCTACAAGATCGGAAGCCTGGGACTCCATCAGCGCAGTGAGTGGGCCAACGACGAGTATCGTCTTCTGGCAGTCGTCGTCGGTGTTTCCAGGAGCCCAGTAGTAAAAGAGCAGGTGCCAATACGCGAGAGTTTTACCGCCGCCGGTCGGGATATCCAATATTGTGCTGATCCCTTTCAATACATTCTGGCCAGTCTCGACCTGATAGGAACGCACAGAAGGAACACCGAACACTGCGCAGAGGTTCCGGGATGCCCTCTCAAGCTTCTCAGGGTCTAGTTCGACGAGCGGCTGAAACGGCATGACGGGAGATAGGAGGCGTAAAATGGACGCTCGGGGCGTGTAAATCGCGTTTAGTGGAGGCATCTCGTGTCTTCAGCTCCCAAAAACAATAGAATGCAGGTTTCAATACATTTATAAAAGAACTGTCTCTTCAGATTTATATTTCATGAGGTTTGAATTTGCGATGAGGCGAAATTTTTCTAAGTCAAAACAACCGACCACGGCAACTTCCGGTCGTACTAGCTACCGGTTAGAATGCTCCAGCCGCTTCGCCAACACCGTTTGATCGACTGTCATCAAAGTCCAGTGTTGGCGTCTGTGGCTAGGTTCAAGCCTATGATTATAGCATCATCCAAGCTTCCATTTGCATGTCCTCCACCTGATCTACAAAATGCAACACCACTTTCTATTCTGGATTATGCTAAATCTTGTGGACAATCTCATGCTAAAATGGTTACAAGGAGAAGTTGATTCCTCAGACAAACTCTACCTGATTCAAGGCCGACGCAAGCCGCAAAAGGACAAGCCCGCTGCACCGGAAACCTTATATTTACGGCACTACCTGTTCATGGTTAAAACACAGAAGCATCGCGAAGCTCTGACTTCCCTTCTGCTGTCGACCCACTTACTTGCCGTCGAGGTCTTACAATACAGTAATCATTTGCTACCACGAATTGAACGCTCTCAACAGGTGTGTAGGTTTTGCCACAGTGAAGTTGAAACTCCGGAACATGCTCTGCTAGCCTGCGTCACATCACACGATGTCGTCGCACTCAGGACAGTCTTCCTTGAAAAACTTTTCATTTGTGTTCCTTCCTTACACCGTTCCAAGGCTGAACTCGACGACATTGAGTTCTTTAAAGCCATGGTTTATGAGCGCGCATCAATTGGCCTCGTGGCCAAATTTGCATTTGAAGTCTTTGAGGTGTTCTACGCAACCCCTGTGTTCAGATTAGATGTTTGAGACAAGTCTGTTCCTTTACTAACTCTTTTTTGCTTTCATATTTCAACCAGGTTCTACCGCGGGGCAGGAGACTGGTCCGTGAGCTCGGCTTGGAGGATATGTGGAAGTCAGGGACAAGAGTGTACTTATAATCCTGTAATCTGGAGTACACCGGGATACTTCCTGGCCCCGGCGTTCCTAAGCGGGACCGTGCCGTATAATGCTACCTACCTACCTACCGTATACTATCAATGACTGGTTAGTCGGCCACTTTGGTGTTTGGAGCTCCGGCTCAATGTGTACAGGGATTCAATGCACTTCTGTAAGCTACAGGAGGTACGCAAGTATCCTACGAGTAGTTTGAGACCCTATGTCATAGTTTACAAGATGTGCCGGTGGAGTACTGAATTTATTTTTGCCGACTAGCCAGAACAGGTAATTGACGGCTTAGTCGGCCACCAGCCCAAACGTATTGTTGCTACACCATATAACAGCCTCTTAAAACAACGGTGGCATGCCCTTCTAATGAGCACCGAGATGGTTTGAATGGTGATTTCAGGTAAAATGACTGGTGTATAGGTGAACCAAGCTATGAAGGCCCATGAGACGCAAACTGCAGGTTCACAAGAAGGATCTGTACATACCCTGACACATGCCCCTGGGATGGGTGCCTCTAGCTCCTCCAGAAATTTCCGACATTTGTACAACAAAATTTTTGTGCTCGGGTGTAAGAAAAGAAGTGTGTGGCCAATAGTATATGGGAATGCAATGAACAGCTTCCCTAAAGAACCTCACCAATTTCCAGACCTGTAGCAGGAGCCTGTCGCGTGGTATAAGGGTGGTCATCTTGTCCCGCTGAAAATGCGAGAGATCGGTCTTCTCCGCTATATAGCCCAGGCATGAAGGTGGCCTTAGTCGTTTATCCTATCTGAGCTGAATGCTTTGGATCCAGGAAGCATATTGAGCCCCAGAAGTCGCAGATTGGGGAAGAATTGGCAGAGAAATGGCGTGCACGGCAACAGTGATGTCAAGAAAATGATGTCCCACATATCGGATCAGAATCAAACATGCCATAACACTTGATCTGCACCTCAACTCCGCCCACAATTTGGTATGAACATGCCCCAGAGGTCGTGCTCCACCCCCAGAATACAAACTCTCTCAATTATTAGGTACCTGAATGTTGGGATTCAAGTGGCCGACTAAGGGATCTCCACTAGTATATCATCCAACCAGCTCCTTCAACATCGGACTCTGCGCCAAACATAACAGGCGCGCCGAGTCTTGGCTGCGTTTCTGATTCAGCGCTCAACTCTCGGCGCTCAATTCTCAGCGCCTTTTATTTTTACTTTCGCCTAATATTGTATTCGCGCCCTTGGGCTCGTCTCTTCCCCGGCGCGAAGGTTTTGGCCTCCGACTCGCTTCAGCCCCGACGCTATTGTGTATCCGGTTGGTATCCAGCGCCCTGTAATGCGAGGTCGGGTGGGTGTCTTGGATTGAGTAAGACGGATATAATGGGCGGCTCTTTTTTTTTAGGAGGGTCCGCACAAACGACTTTGGAAGTCGAAAATACTGCTGTTCATTGCGGGCTTCTCCGTTGTCGCAATGCATGGGTATGTCGCAAATTTGATTTTTGTCTTCTAATAAGAAAAAAAGCCTAAATGACGCTTAGAGGACTTATCAGGGATCTTTCCTCTCAGAAGGTCCTTATAAGCCAAAAAGAATCCTAGAATCCGTTGAAATCGCCTTGGAATCCTCTTTTGAGGTTATTAGATTGGTGATGAATAAGCGACTTCTAAGTCCAAAAGCCGTGTAAAACGTTTTCCAAAGTTGGGACACAGTGTTTGCGACGCGTCGTCACTCCGCCTTCGATGGCTGCTCTTCTCCCTATCTCCTCCGGCGACCTCGCCCTCGCCGCCAGAACTCCAGCCTATTCGTTTGCTATTCATCGCCTCTCCACCGGCTCTTTTCGCGCGCAGGAAGCATCTATATATTAATTTGGTTATTTCCACTCCCATACCCATTTCCGATCCTTCCTCCGGCCGCCGAGGCTTTCGGCGCTCAAATGTAACGGCCTCGGCGCCAAAGGCTACTTCCACCACGTTACTTCTGGTAGATCTGACATTCTCGGCGTGTATTTGAAATAGACACATCTTCGAAGAAACAGAAGCATCTTTAATTGCGGACGAAAACTTGTACAGGTGCGCCGATTCTTAGTTGTGTTTCCGATTCAGCGATCTTTGTTCCTTTTGCCTTGGGCTCGTTTCTTCCCCAGCGTGAAGGTTCTTCCTCCGACTTGCTTCAACCCCGACATCCAGCGCCCTGGGATGCGAGATCGGCCGGGCGTCTTGGGTCACGTAAGATGGGTATAATGGGCGGCTGCTCTATTTAGGAGGGTCCGCACAAACGATTCAGGAAGTCGAGAATACTCCTGTTCATCAGAGTACCGATCCTGTTGTGAGCTTCTCAGATTGCGGAATGCGTGGCTCACCGCCATTCCGGCTTTGAAGACCGCTCTCTTCCCGTCTTCGCAAGAAATCGGGGCAGCCTCGGTTTATACCTTTTAAGTTACACTTCTCTTCGTTCCAGGATGCCTTTAGTCTAGAGAA
This sequence comes from Mycena rebaudengoi, assembly GCA_029282285.1. Classification (NCBI taxonomy): domain Eukaryota; kingdom Fungi; phylum Basidiomycota; class Agaricomycetes; order Agaricales; family Mycenaceae; genus Mycena; species Mycena rebaudengoi. The sequence goes on from JARJCX010000086.1 coordinate 621,327, forward strand.
AGAAGCGAACTGAATTTTGCACCGCTGTCGCGCGCGAATGAGTCCGTTCTCTGTCAGCTCTGCACTTGTCTGATTGGACAGAGTTGCCGCCTTCCGCCACAGAGTCTCCCGCGTCTGCCCAAGCCTGGGTACTGTAATCATCCGAATGACCACTTTACGCTAGGGCTTTGTCAGCCTGCGATTCGTGGTCCGTCTTTTTTTCCCCCACCCTCCACAGCTGCAGCAAGGATGCGGACCCCGTTTTCAGGTGCTCGCGAGGGTTGGAAGGAATTGCAATCCAACTGCAAACCTTCCCGACTCTTTCGAGAAGAAAACGAACTTGTCGAAGGCAATGGCTATTTTCACAAGAGCCGTGACAAGGTATGGCGGCTGCACTATAAGTATTCGAAACTCCTTTCTCATAGCTCCCGCTGCACCAGAAATACCACGAACTAGGATGTGCGCTGCGGACTGTCTTCTACGTCCTCATCTCTCCCCTGATCCTGGTCGCAAAAATCCTGCTTCCTTCTACGGGGGTGGGGTATGTTACGGGCTACCTCAAGGACAAAGCCACTGCGTTTCAAGGGCTTCTTGCGGTGGGGGAGCCGGAAGAGTGGACGAATCGAGAGCTGGCTGCACCTGACGCTGTTCTCACCAGGCCACGCGAGACCGCTGGGAACAGTCGATGGTACGACGTCACTGGGTCTAAGCCGCATTGGTTGCTGAAATTGAAGATCGAGGAAGGGGCCGAGTTGCTGGATGGCCCGGACTTTCCAGCGCAGACGACGCCTCAAGACTCGGATCAGGTGTGGCCCCCCCCCTTACACTGCGATCAGTTACTCCAACGAGAGCGCCGAGGCGCTTTTTGAGGATGACGAGCGGCCACAGAAAATCAAAATCCGAAAGGCAAGTACACCTATGCGAATCGTAGGCAACTCTCCAAACGACTGTTGAAGCTCTATTGCTCAGCGTTGTTGGCGAAAGGCGAGGCGGCCACAAAGGAGATATACATCTGGCTGGACGAATTCTGCATCTCGGACGTCTCGGACGAGCGACTTCCAGACGACGATCCACGCGTTGAGCGCCAACGCGGGGCTGAACTGGCGCGGATGGCAGACATATATCGCTACGCCACCGAAGTCGTCGTTTTCTGCCACAACGAAACGTGTGACCACACGACTCTCGATTGTGTCTGGAGCCGACGTCTCTGGACGATAGCGGAGATCTATAACGCACGGAATGTGGTTATAATGACCGTGGGGCACAGGGAACCTGGAGCAAGGTGGACCGCTCGGCTGCATAACAGTGCCACCGCCCACGCTTTTCGAGAGGCGATGGGGAGGAGCGCGGCGAAGTCAGACCGATGGCATCTGTACGTGCCAAAAACTTCCTGTTTATTTCTTCGCGCCCAACGTTCGTTCCAGAAACACAATCTTCGACCAGTCAGACCATGCAGGGGCTGCTTCTATGCAAGCAGTGATCCATGCGCTTGTGGTAGAGGCCATTTACCGTGACGAAGTAACCAAGTACTTGAACCATCCGCATCTCGGCAGGGCGCTCAACGGCCTTCTCCCCCGGCGCGGGCATCCCCGGGACTTCGGCCATGGAGGATGGACAGATCTTGCTTGGCTACTGGAGCTGAACCAGGGATCCTATAATGCGGCGGCGCTCGCGGCGGTGTGCAACATCAACAACGACAAAGCCGAGGCTGGCTCGTGGCTCGGAGAGCCCATCCTCCCAGTTGCTGGTAATGAGCGCCTCGAGCCGATCCCCAACGCATTCCCTATCGGCCGAAAGGGCGCGGAACCTAAGACCGTATCTGAACAGCGTCTTGCCGGGGTTACGCCGGTGCAGGCAGGCCCATCTCGCGAGCCGGCATCCGAACGTCAGCCAGATGGTATCCCGCTGACGCCGCTCGAAATGCCAGCACCCGCCCCGCCAGCACCCACCCGGCCAGCACCTACCCCCACTCCGCTACTTGCGATAATCAACGCGGAGAAGTTGACTCTTCGCGAAAAGCTAAAGCGCGATCCGAAAGGGTTGTACAGCCATAAGGAAGAGCTGAAAGGCTTGAGGAACGTGGTCATACTTCTGCTCCTCGTGGTCTTCATCAGTATCGCCCTCGGCGTGGGCATCAAGTACCACAACGACGGCGTAAAACTCGCGTACGGGATAGGATTTCCTGCGTATTTTTCCATCGTGCTCTATCAGCTGCTGGAGGTCGTTGCCGGGACGATGTACCTCGAGCGTGAAGGCTGGTTCTTCGTGGAGGACAGCGAGAACCAATGGACGGAGCTGGGCGACCAAGACAGTACGCTGAAAAAACTGACATATTGGGGTGCGTATATCCTATAAGTCCGTATAAGCAACTTTTAATGGCCACATACGGCGCAGGGACTCAACAGCTTGCGCCAACATGGAAGCCGAAGGAGCGAGACGGCCAGAAATACATGAAAGGAAGGCTGGTCGAGCTCAACAGCGGTCTTTGTGTGGAATCCGTTACGGTGACCAAACGACCGGATTTCATCGTTCCTCTTGCATACCATGGGAGTGGGGTGACGTGCATGCTGCTGTGCTGGCCAGCCTTGGCCCCGGGGAAGAAACTCCCAGCGTACTTTCAGGCGACGAAAGTTGGCATGGCCAACTTCCCGCCTTGGATTCTCAATCAAATGGATGTAGGCGGTGGTGCCACGATACTTGTGGGCAGCCTCGAAAAGCCTAAGGACGAGAAGACGCCCGTCGTCCCGCGGGCTAGAGGAGATACCAATGTCTGATTTCAGGATTTTGCATGCCACCAGTAGTTAACATACCAATTACTTTCGTTCTGACCAAGTTTTGACTATCTCGTTTGTGACTCGTACTAGTAGGATGTGTCAATGAATGCCATTGAACCCTCTGAGCGACCTGGCGGAAGGCAAGGAAGATGACATAATCACGGCCACTGTCAAACACGACAAACAAAAATATTGCGTTCTCAAGTCTCCATCAAGCCTCAGTCAAGGTAAGTACTCTTGTTTCATGCTCTGTAACATGTATTAACCTCTCCCTCCAGAAAATGCGCATTGGGAACTGCTTCAATAACCCTCGACTTCAATTGCGGCTTCACACCAAACGGATTTCGATCCACAACCACAACACTATAGCGCCTCCGAAACGGTCTGGATAGAGATACTTACGTCGGTCTTCAGCGGCTGGATGTAAATGTCAATACAAGTTCTGGACTGTGACGCTGCGAGCGAATAGGTCAGTACCCGCTATCCGTTATTTTCCAGTTGCTAACTATCACAAGTACTACTAGTTCTCTACCGTGCCCTTCCGCTCTACACCTCGTTCACCGCCACCCTGTAAATCTCTTTCAGCACCTCCCCTCCCCCTCCCCTCCCCCTTCTGCCGTGTCTTACGCCCGCCCTTCTGCGCGCAGCATAATCCTCCGCCTCTCGCGCCGATTACGCTCGCGGACGGCGTCGATGTAACATTCTTCTACTTCACGCCTCTTCCGCCACCTCTTGAAAGCATACCAGCTTCTTTGTCCGTCACTCTCTGCCGAAATAGCACCCCTTTTGAGCCCGTTTCGCCTTTTCTTTTCCGCGATTCCGTGCCTTGGCGACGCCACGTATCACCTGGTCCTCCAGCAGTACCGCTGGAATGTGCTCCCTGACGTACTGCACCTTCACGGGCGCCCTCAAGAGGGCGCAAGACACCTTCCGCGCGACAAATACGTTTGCCATCACCCTCTCCAGAACGACGTCTTACCCTCCTGTTGCCGCGGCTGAGCGCTGATGGTCTGCGGACGTACGGTCTGACGCCGTGACATCATGCGCGTCTCTTCTTCGCCGCCCTTCGACCATTCGCTCGCGGCCGAGCGTATACTCTCCTCCGCACACACATTCTTCTGCCGTCCCTGCACCCTCTTCCGCAGCCCACCCAGCCGACTGTGCACCATCCGCGTCGCAAGGCTCTGACCCATCCTGCTCGTCGACAATCGAGACAGCATGGCGTGCTCGTGTGGACTATATTGACGCGCTCATCGCGCCTCTCCTTTGCGCTCGGACGATGTAGCGCTCCCTTACGACGCCGCCGTTCTCAAGTGCCGCCGTCTAGACGTTCCTCCAGACGCTTGGGCACCGGACCAACCTGGGTGGCTTGGACATTTGCGCTCCTGTCGCACCGCGCACTTCTTTAGCTCTGGGACGACACCCTCTTTGGCGAGGCAGTGCCCTTCTTCCCTACACCACCACTACTCGCTTATGTCTCGTACACCCCGCGCGTCCGCCTAGGATGCTCCGCTGCGCATGGATGACGTACGGTCTCCCCGTGCTGTTCGCGAGCTCCCTTACGACGTCGGACCGCCAGCGCCATCTCGACAGTCCTCCGGACGCTTGGACAGCAGATCGCGCCAGGTGGCTTCGACATAACGCTCCCGGACGTTATGTTTTCGACGTACCGCAGCGCCAAAGAGCTTATGGCCGCTCTTCTTTAGCTCTGAGACGACACCCTCTTTGACGAGGCGGCACCATTCCTTCTTTACACCATTGCCGCTGCCTCCCCTTCCACACACACTGCGCGTTCCGCCGAGGATACTTCGCTGCGCCCTTGGAATGACGCACGCCCTCCCCGCGCTGCTCTTGGGCCCCGTAGCGAGGTGGGATCCGGAGAATAAGAGGCTGTGGTGCCGGCCGAGTGCTGTAGCGGGAATGCAAGGCTGTGGACGAAGGACGACTAGCACGCTGTGGTTCAGGAGCCCACGCTGCCCGACTCGGGCTTTCCTCGCCGTCTTTTCTTTTTTGACGCCTCTCTGGTTCCTTTGCTTCTATAACTCCCGCGGGATTTACTCCTCTCTTCCTTCGGCCACAGCTCCATCGCCTCGCCGTCCACGCCTTGTACTTTGCGATGACGTCATCTCTTGAGGACACCAAATCCATACAGGAAACAGCGCGGCTGCGGAGGTGGTATTGAAAAGGCGACGACGGAGGATGGCGAGCTGAACCGTGACAACCTCTGCTGCATGAAATTCGAGAGCGTTGTTACCTGCGAAGAGAACGGCGCTGGGTGGTGTTCGTCGCGACATGGACAGTGGCGCTTCGCCACAATAGTCTGTCGTATGTAGGCTTAGGCAGTAATATATATATTTGGCGAAGAGCAGGGATCTTAATACATTTAATACTCCTCGTAGCGGCGTATATGTCCTCTGTACCTCACCCATCATGAGCACTCCCCACTCCCGCCACTTTCTGCGAAAAAAAAAAAGGTCTATCGCTTCTCTCGGTAAAGGAGGGATGGCTGAGAAGAAGAGGTGAATACTAGATGAAGGGTGGATGATAATAAAGGCAGCAGCGGACAACGCTCTGTCGCAATACCAAAAAAAGAAAACCCGCCGTGCGCTTGCCCACAGCGTATTTTGATCGCGCCGATCCCCATTATCGCTACCATGCCCATCCCGGGGAACAGGCGCCACGCGTCTCACGCGTCCTGTCGTACGGGGTGGTCTTTGGATTCGGGTTTGCGGTGATGACATGGAGGGGTTTGCGGCGACGATGGTGATAACGCGGAGGGGCACGGCGAGGTAGGCGGATTTGTTGGCCCGGTCCTGCCCTGCTGTCGTTCCTTCTTGGTGGTGCCCCGTCTCTCCTTCTCGTGGCGCGGCTGACGTCCTGCCGCCTTATACCACCCACCCGCTGTCGAGATGGGGCCTGTGTTTGGGGTGTGCGTGCTCATGGTGCTACGGCTGACGCTGTTCCTGCTCGACCGCTCGCTGACTCTGCGGCGAGCAACCTTGCATGAAGGGTGGGCCTGCAGCCACGGTAGGCATTTGGCATGAGTGGCGCACCACAGGCTCGCGCATAGCGTCCGTGCGGCTGACGGCGCTTGGCGCTGCTCCCCTTTTCTTCTTCGCCTTTCTTCGGCTTCCTATTCCTCTCCTCTCGTTTTTGCATCTTTCTCTCTATTCCCCATCCTTCCTCCCGTTTCCTCCTTCCTCCGTCTCCCCCCCCTCCACTACTTCCTCACCGCGCTCATCCCTTCCTACTGAGAGCCTACCGCTGCTGGCTGGGCTCGCCCGAGCAGCAGGTGTATATTGCATCCTGCTCCCCTCACTTACTTCCTTCTACATATGCATGTCACCCCTCCCACATACATCTCTCGCTTCCATCTCCAGGTCCTGCAGCGCGGGAGACCCTCGTCCTACGGAGCTGGCACGATCTCCTACTGCTGCGCCTTGCGAGACCTCGTCGTCATACCCACGGAGTGCTCCGACTACTGCTGCTGCGCCTCGTCGACACATCTCCGCTGCTGCGTCTCCACGGCGGCTTGCCGCAGCCGCTATGGGCTGGGAACGCATAGAACGGCGCCCGTCTACGTATCGCGTCCGTCTCAGGCGACGCCGACGGTGGAGGCTCTTGGTATCGTGTTGAGCCTTGCTTCCAGGGCAAATGCAGTACGGGTGGTAGCCATGCGGAGCGAGATAACGACGGCGATGCTTACCCGGGGAAGCGCCCTCGTCTCCCGCGATGTCCCTCGTGCCTGTCAGGGCCCGGGGGACGCCGCTCGGATGTCGCCTCACCTAGGAAGCCCTGGCTTGCGCGGTAGCGGTGCCTCATACCCATCGTGCCCTTCTTCATAACATGGCTCGCCGTTCTTCGCAGTTACAGCTCTACGATGAGTAGCCGCCCGTCACTACGAGAATCTGCGCTCTTGCGAGCTCGAGCTCACGAGGTTCCCGTACCTGCGGGGTCGGAATGGCTCCCCGCGCGTACGAGGTCGGGGAGGCTCCGGACGCCTGCAAAACCGGGTGTTCGGTGCGCTTGCGTAATCGTGTTGGCGCTCTCGGATTCGGACGTGGTCTTCTTCTGTGGGTGCCGTGTCGTGTAATGGTGCGCTGCCCGCCTTTCGGGTGTCGCCGTTCAGGGGATGTAGTCCGCCCTTGGGGTGGTGATCGGGCGGGCGTGGCGCTGCTCTGCGCGCCCGCGAGGTCGGGAGGCTCCGCACCTGCAAATCGAGTGCTCGATACCCTTACGGAATTGCGCAGGCGCCTCTTGGAGTCGGATCTGGTCTTGCTTCTGCGTGTGCCGTGTCGTGCCATGTCCGACGCCGGCGCTCTGCGTCGCGTTCAGGATCGTGCTCTGCTACTCCTACTGCGGGGAGACGCAGCGTGGACAGGTGTGCCTCCCAGGGGCGCCGCTTCCTCCATCCCATCCCATATCGCACCGAGCTCGGCGAGGGCGGTGCGCAATGGGCGAGCGGGTGTCGATCCTTATTTGGATCTTCTGCCCCTTGCAGGCATGCATGGGTCTCACTGGTGCCAAGGCCCTACTGGTCGCTGTTAATGTCTTTCGGAAGATCAGTTGGTAGTATCTTACGCTAATTAATATTATTTGCTGGTCAAAATCAATAATGTCCACTGTCAAATATGAGCACCACGAAATTTAAATTCACGTCGGTCTAGACAGTATGCGACCGCCTTCATCAGCGCGAAGATCCACCTGTGGGGCCGAAACAAATCAATCTGAATCATATAGCCTATGGACGCAGAGAACATGAAATTTCGCAAAGCAGATGGTAGAGCCCGGTGTGAACCCATCGCTTCAATCGCCCGGCAGATATATTACCAGTCGCGCAGATACACGGAAATCTTGTCCGCCACGGAGGGTAACCAACCGCGCACTAGACCCAACTCGGGTGGTATCTGACGATTTTTGTCAGTGTATGCATAAATCTGCACATCTTTTAGAGTGTCGCCGGCTTGTGCAAGGATCGCGTCAAGATCCAACCATAGATCATCCATCGTGGTATCAAGCTGGCCACTGAATTGATCGCGAAAATGGAGGGAAACTGTCTGTAGCGCCGTTAAATGGCGCAGGTTCCCAAACATTTTCAAGGTGTCGGCCATGTCAGAGTTTCCCTCTCTAATGTCGATATGGCGCAAACAAATATTATTTTCCAAAATGTTTGGATCACTGTGCTCTCCTGCGCTTTCATAAATCAGGGTGAGGTATGAGGACAATGGTTTCAACGAACTAAGCGGAAAGGAACACCGGACTTTCTCGACCGTTTGCGCATTTGCTGTCAAGAGTCGAACCAAGGGCGTGTCTATCCCTATATCCAGTGAGCGTAGATGCCTAATGTCGATCGCTTTGAAACTGGATAGCAGTGCAGCGTCCTCGGCCCGTATATCGCCGAAGCCTACTTTGAGGGAATCGAGGATGATGAGAGCATCCTCAGAACCAGGATCAACGGGACGAGCAGATGTATCGTCAAAGCGGAGGGAGAGAATCAACTCCTTTAAGCCCCTTGCGTGGCTGAGGAGGGATTCGAGCTCCATGACATTAGGGGCAGTCAGAGTAGCGGATTTCGGACGGTTCTGGGGTCGGTTCTGTCGACGGTTCTCATAATTGATCTAGATCAAATTTTTGACAGAACCGACCAGAACCGACTCCGAATCTTGACCGACCCTTTTTGAAAACCGGTTCTCGAGTCGGTTCTCATATAGCTATATCTTTTTGCACTTCTCGATTTTAATTTAAGATACTTATTTATAACTGTGTTTCTCTTGTGGCTATACACGCAATCTGTCATGCCCGCCGCTACGCGACGCGGTCAGCGTACAGTAAAGCTCTTCAGCCTGTACATCCGTCACCGAAAGGCACGCCAGCATCGCCAACTTTTACGCAGGCGTGCCGTAGCTCGGGCCCGCCGCGCTAATCCCCAGCTGCGGCGCGATCACTTCCACATCGAGTCGGATTGGGATGTACAACTTTCCAGCAGATCTTCGGACAGTTCTGAGTCCAATACCTCGAGCGCCTGCACATCCAGTGCTGAGCTGAGTGGATCTGACGATTCTCTCAGTGAACTTGACTCCACTGGCCAGTGGAGTGACATTCTGGGCCCGGACTGGCGCTTCATCAGCAGCATGCTCTGTGGCAGTGATTTTTTCCTTTCGACACCCTCAACAGCATCATCCGGGACGCAGGAAATGTTCTTGATCAGCCCAGATTCTTCAGACTCCGGCTCTGATTCTGATTCTGACTGGAATTGGACCTCTGGGGACGATGCCGATGATGAGCAGAGCGACAGCTCGGACGAAGACTTAGATCTCCGAGCACCATTTCTTCGGCAATGGATTCAGGATGAAATTGGCAGCATGTACGAACGCCGGTACGAGCGGGCTCGAGACACCCTTCCCCGAGGACCTTCATACCTCCACCACGTCCTCATAGCGCTCAAGGCGGGACGTCCCGATCATTTCCGACAAAATCTTCGTGTCAGCCCAACTACATTTGATTCCCTCGTAGCAGCCCTGGAGGACGATCCCATCTTCTTCAACAATTCGAATCATCCTCAGCTTCCTGTCGAACAGCAACTTGCAGTGACGCTCTACCGATTTGGGCACGATGGAAATGCTACAAGTCTCCAGGCAGTAGCCAATTGGGCTGGATTGGGTAAAGGTACAGTCCATGTCATGACACGCCGTGTAATGACGGCAGTACTCCGCCCTGAGTTCATGAAAATGGCCGTTCGAATGCCAACCATTCCCGAGAAGGAGCACGCGAAGCAGTGGGTGCAACGTCACTCATGTAAAAGCTGGCGGGATGGTTGGTGCTTTGTTGACGGCACTCTGGTACCTCTGGATGAGCGTCCAAATTGGTACGGCGAAAGTTACTTCGACAGGAAATGCAATTATTCCTTGAATATACAGGTACGGGATTCAACTATTAATATATTCGATGTATTGATTCAATTTATGACTGCCTAACAGGTCGTAAACCTTCCGAACCTCAAAATCATCGATTTCAGCTATGGCCGTACTGGAAGTACACATGACTCTCTAGCCTTCAAGGATACAAGAATGTTCCAGCAACACGCCGACCTTTTTTCGAATGGCGAGTGGATTTGGGCAGACTCTGCCTATACGGTCTGTTCTTAATTATAGATGTCCTGGCCCATAATTTATGTGCCGTGCTTTCTTAGATTGATGACTGGGTTGTCGCACCGTATAAAAAACCAGAAAGCCTCGAGCCCCAGAATGACACATTCAACAATCATGTTTCTATCCTTCGTATTCGGTCAGAACATGCGATCGGCTTTCTGAAAGGCAGATTCCACTCCCTCAAGCATCTGCGGGTCCATATTACGGATGAAACAAGTCACAAAATCGCAACATATTGGATATCTGCGTGTATAGGTATCCATTCTTTCGCAATGGAGTGCGAAGAGGCAGAACGCGGCGAAGAAGATGACTCAGAGCCTGACCCATTTATTGCGGAAGGTCTATCATCTAGCGATGATGAATCCGACGGCGATCTTCCTGCCGTCGCTCACGGCCCAATTCGTGGACGTGATAACGAGGGGAAGCGCTTCCGGGAAGCCCTAAAGGCAAAACTGTTTCGTGCGAAGGAGAGACGTAGAGGACGCCGCAACGCAAGGCTTGTAGAAATTCTCTAGACTTAGTACTCCTGTACCCCTGACTCAGCTCCGATCAATGACGAAATTGCGGTAGACTGGGAGCATGTGGACTGCAAAGTGTCATCGCTATGCACAGTATTTGAAGGTGTTAAATTGAGTCAGACCAGTATATTATTATTGTAGAGTACCATACAATTAAAACTGTCCACCCTAAAAGCCACCAAACTGTGTGCCATACATGCTCGAATGCTCTGACACATTGTCGCCATCGAATCCTGCGTGAGCGGGCAGGCGTGGCAGCTCCGCCTCATACTGAGATGAGGAGGGAAAGTCGCTGCGATGATGCGAGGAGCGGTCCGTGCTCCCAGAGAACGCGAGGGAGCTCGAGCCTGCCTGGCTGTGGATTTGGGCCATCCGCGCCTCGTGGTCCTGCGTCAATTTCAGGCGCATTAAAGCCCGCCTCTCCGCTTTGTCCTCCCTCCTCCCTTCTTCCCGCTCCGCACGCAATTTGGCCTCCGCCTGGATCTTCGCCAGTGATACCTCCTTGCGGGCGATGGTCTTGTCATGCTTCAGACGTAACAGGTGCTGTGCTGTCTCCTCCTCCGCTGCGACGGCCGCGGAAAATCTGTCTTTTGTCGTCGCAGCTTTTTTCGCGGATGCAGCTGGGGTGGCGGGAGCAGACGTGGCCGGGAGTGGACCCTTCAGCTTCTTCGCCGGCTTCAAGTCGGTACGGGGAGTCTTGGGATCCTTCCCCCGCTTACGCTTGACAGCAGTCGTGAGGCTGACAGCGCCGGAGATGGCATCGTCTTCACTGTCCGAGATGGCACTATCATCATCCGGTACGTCTGCCACGGGGTCTTCCAATTGCTCAGGCAGGTCCGGAGTGTCCTCTGGTACGCTGGACGTATCGTCGTCGTGTATGATGCCCATAAGAATGTCGATCTCGTACGTATCTTCATTGTTGCCGAGTCCCACGGGCTGTAGGTTTGGGCGAGCCGCAATCAAGGCCCGGACGTGGAAGAACCACGGACTATCAGCCTTGATAACATCTGGTGGAGATGAGGATGTGTACGTACATATAGACGCCAAAACTTGACTCACCCCATTTTGTGGTCAGCGCAGTCCCAGGTAGGATCTCTGCCTCGCTTGCAATCCCGGCCCCAGTCTCGCCCATCTCCTGGATGTAGCTCCGTGTCTTTTTCACCAGTCTAAGAGCGATAAGTCAGTCATTCATTGACGGATGACAGACTCACGTCTTGATTTTATTCTTGATTTTCTCGCCCCACAACGCCCGGTGCTTGGCAAGTACAGGAGCTTTCTCGTTTGGATCAATGCTGAAGGCTTCCTGGTATTCTGGGTGTGTGGCGAAACAAATCACGGCGAGAAGGTACTGGTAGTGGGTCTTGGGCTTGCCATCCTTGAGCTTGATAGCACCGACACCCGGGAAGAGGGCATTGCATATCTCTTCGTTCGTTTCAATAGCAGTGATCAAACTCCAGGTAAGTGCGTGGGTCCAGCTTGGCAGACAGTGTGAGGATACAGGGGTAAGACGAAGCGAGGAGCAGTGCGCACTCAATCAGAATACCCTCATCGGTATCTCCTGCCTCTGGATCCTCTGGATCCTCTGGTTCGACAGTCGGTGCCAGCGCCGGCACCTGTTGCTGGACAGGTACTTTTTTAGGACGGCCGCGGGGCTTTTTTTGCTGCGCTACATCTTCACGGGCCTCAGCGGCAGCGATGGCGGCGGCATGCTTGGCTTGTGCTGAGTTGGTGGCAGCCCTTTTGGGCTTGTCGTTCGCCATGTACGAGGGGAGAGACAGATGGCGACGAAGTGAGAAAAAGGCGGGATTTGTCAGACGCAGATATGTTAATTTAATATATTTAATATTTCGCATGTTGTGGCAATTAAATAGAAATTGACGACGCAGAGAACCGGAACCGGAACCGTCTGCAGAACCGCCTCCAGAGTCGGTTCTGCATTTCGAGTCGGTTCTGATTTATCGACGGTTCTCCCACGCTTTAATAAATCGAGAACCGTCGACAGAACCGACTGTCAGAACCGTCGAAAATAGTTACTCTGACTGCCCCTATTTGCAAAAGTGCAGTGCGCGAGCGTGAGACTCCGAAAGGAGGGGAGGCGAAGTGCTCCATGTAAGGCGTTGGTGAAAATGGCTGGTTGGGTGTCCCACCGCTCAAAGACACTAAGTTTCAGATGCACCAAGTTTGGTAGCAAACCAAGGATTCGAGAAAGAGCGGGGACATCGGCAACTTTGATGTTCGCCGGACCGTAGGCTTGAACGAAGCTGAAATATTCGATGTAGGATGCGATCTGCAAAGATCCCGAAACAAGCACTTCGACAAGCGCTTCGAGCTTGTCTGAATCCGATGTCCGGCAATAAATTGAGGTAAACAGATGCCTCTGGCTCCGTGGTAAAAATGCGCGAGAAGTCAGAGCGCAGGCTCTGAGCGTGCTCTCTTCGCGAGGGTGGCAGTTGGCAAGGACATGGGGGTTAAGGTAGTTTGCACGCAACTCTGCTTCGCTGGCGGCGAATAGGTCAATGACCGTGTCAATAACCTTCTGAGGGAAGGATCCCATTGCAGCAACTGTCCAAAAAGCATCTGGATAGTAAGTGGATGGGAAGACTTGGGGACGCACCTGCAAACCGGTGGTTGGGTGCGGAGAAGACTGTCAGTTTGGTAATCTTTACCTCTGTTTAAAAAGCTCTAGTTGTGTCACCGGATCCACGTAAGAAAGTCCGTTTCCCGGATTGTTTCTCACGGAGCCGATGCGCGGACCGTTACCGTGGGGGAGATTTACAATTGGGCTGATTGTACGAAGACATAATCTCGGCTCCAGATCTGCAAATTTGAGGCAGAAAAATAACCTTACTTGTCAAGGTCCCTTCCTTCGAAATTACATAAGAAACTGTGAGACCCCCTTACATCCAAACATGTAATAAGATTACAGCGAAGGAAGACCTGGATATTCTGAGGAGACCCTTAGTTCCAAACCTTTACAGCTGCATTTACTCCTGAGTGTCACTGCTAATGTCAGGGCCAAATATTGGCTCGAGTCCTCAGATCCATACATGTGCAACACGAAAACAGAGGCATCTGTCGATACAAGAAATTTTCTAAAAACAAATAACCCCAGTAGACCACTATTTTTCTCTTTGAACGATGACTGGATTCTATTGTTCTCAAATTAATTTATTGGGAGAACCTTGGTAGACCAGAACCAGATTTTGCGTGTGGATACAAGGATCTGAGTCTGACTTCAAAGTTCAACAAAAGCTGCTCTGACTCAATATATCCCTCTCCCCCCATTTTTCCTTGACTCAGATGTCCTGTTTTAGAACAGCCTGCAACACCTTAAGTAAGCGAATGAAAAAAAAAAGCCTCAAGCTGAACCAATGCTTTCTACTCCTAGTGATTCGGTTAGAATAATTCTATTGAGAAACCCAGTTTCTCGGAGAAATCCTTCAAAGGGGTAGTCACTGATGCGATGGCTCACGCAAGGCTCACCATTTAGCATGAATATATGCTTGAATCATGTGGCAGAAAGTATAAACCCTTTGCCTTCCTCAATCCAACCTTTTCTGACTTTTTCGAATTGTTGGACGAGTGTGGTGAACCAGCCGGTGATTTGTTCCACTCGGTTTGGTTGTATCAATAGATAACGTCGTTTTCATTTCAGAAGGGCAATGAAAATTCCCAGCTGCACACTAAACCTGGGCTATAGACACACATAAGTGCCTAATTGAGGGGGCTCCTCCGAGAAACCATGTTTCTCAAGAGAATTATCCTTTCGGCTATATTTCAATTCGTTACGTTTTCTCCAAGCTGAAAGGAAAGGTGCTAGCAGATCGGCGTGCCGCCCAGTCATACATCCCACAGTCAATTCAATTGCAAAATGCAGTAGCACACAACGCTTGATCCAAAAGCCAAGCAAGGTTAGAATCGAACTATGTCGACACCTGGTGATGAAAAAGAGATATGCGGAACTCTCACCCTAATAAAGGGCAGTGCTCCGCGATCAAATAAACTATATGTCGGATCTGTCCGAACGGTCCGGAGGACCGCTTGCGCTCTCCGCCTGCCAGCGCAACGAGTACATTGCCCTATAACAGTCGGAAACGAGACTAACGGACACAATCACTGGTGATTGTATGTATAGACACAATATCTATGTAAGAAACGAGCACAGTTTTTACCAGGAAATGCCAAAAGGCAACTGTCAAAGTCAGGTGACATCTTCCTCTCCGCAACTCTATCATCCTATGATTGCCAAATTTAGGCATAGCCGAAGTGCAATTTGAACTCCTACGGCCCTCCGGGAATGCCTGATACCTTATAATTTAATGCATTTAATATTCAACAGATTTCCCACAAAAAAACATCTAAGAATGCTTCACATGTTTTCCCCAGTTGGGGGCTGGACACAGGTTTCAACTGTAATGGGCGTTAGTGCATTATATTGTCTTCAAATAAAGCATGGAATTATTTTACGCAGTTTTGACGATAGGCCTCCAGCCAGCCACTGGACCAAATTTCAACCACACAGCTAGATTTTGGCTAGATTCAATATTTACGGAGAGTTTGTACGAATCAGATGATGGGCCTCCGGCTGGCCCCTGACTTACATAAACTAGATTTCAACCACCCAACCCAATTAGATACAATATTATGGAGAATTTGTACAAATCAGACGATAAGCCTCCGGCTGGCCCCTGGCCTACATAAACTAGAATTCAACCACCCCAATATTTTATGGAGAATTTGTACAAACCAGACGATGAGACTCTGGCCCGCCCCTGGTCCACATAAACTAGATTTCAACCACCCCAATATTTATGGAGAATTTGTACAAATCAGATGACGGGCCACCGGCCAGCCCCTGGAATAAATCATAATGGGTCTCCGAGTCCGGCGGGACTCCGAAGGTGTAAGTCGTTCACAGGCCTCACTGGCAAGGTTCTGTTTACACTTTCCTCAGCGAATTATACTCACTTCCGCGAGATCATTGTTGTACCAGACACTATTACTGTGCTCCACGACCGGCAAGCAAATGAACATCGAAATTCACTTAGAATCGACTCGTAACGTTGTAACTTTGCCATGATCATTGCGGCAAGAGAAGGAGAGACAAAAAGGAGCGCAACCAAGAAAAATTGCTCAAACTTCGTATTGATTGCTATACAGCGAACATCTCCGACACTTGCACCAACTTGCTATTTTGTTTTCAATATCTCGGTTTCCCGCAAGCAAGCCCGTGAGTTCTTTGATGTTTATATCAGTACACAGAGTACCTTAATACAGTCACCTCTGCAGAGCCATATTAGCTCTGGAGTGTTTTCATTGAGGTGCGTCCTCATTTCCTCCTTCAAACTCACATATTTTTCTAGTCTCTCTAGCCAGACGCCTTAGTGATTCTAACTTGTAAGTACCTCGTCCACTAAAGTCTGTTCCCTGATAACCAGTTGTCCACCTTGTTAAGGAACGATAACGAATGCTGTTTTGTGCGTTACGCTGGGTTGGACATGATTGCCACACCGGTGCCCCTTGAAACTTTTTGCAGAAGTTCAGAATCAAACACACATCAAAAAATGGTCCAAGCGTGGGCTAGCAGCCGTAAGGGGCACATTTCTATTCTATATTTCTCAACCTACTGTACCACGACTTTTTGAATAATGGACTTATGATTAAACTTTTGGCTTGTAATAAAAACAACGCCGGAAAACGCACCTCAATTCTTTCTGCGGCATTTCCCCGTGACCCAGCGCCAAATAAAGCCTACAGCGTCGAGGTCCGTACGCTAGGGCGCGGGAGTGATAAATATTGTATATCTTATCAGGCACTCGCGGGCCGCGACAACCGGATCGGGTGCCATTGGGCGGATGGAGTACCCGAGCACAAACGGCAGACTCGCTCTCGACGGCTACATCAGATGTGAACTTCCCCTCATTTGTGAGGAGTTCACGGAGCAGCTCTTTGACGTTGTGATTGATTGTCAAGAAGCGGTGTGATCGTTCATTGGGGCGGTAGTTCTGGCATCCGATGAAGCCGTGTTGCCGTCTAAATTCATCTGAAATAAATAAATCAGTCCGTTGACAACCAAACCCATTTAATGGGTGCTACCGTTTTAAGCTTTCTGTAAACAGGAAAGCCGGTACATTTGACACCATTTGCATCAGTATGAGGGCAAGGTTTTGTATGTATTTCCGTATAAAATCTGTTGTATGAGCATTAAAATGGACAGGAAGAGACGGCGACCACATGGTAGAGTGAAGCGTTTATGGCGGGGGTGGGTAAGATGACGGACTAAGGCAACAGAGGTGGACCAATTAAGGGTTGTAACCGATCGCAGATTGAGTAAAATCACTTCCATCAAGGAGTTTGCCGTGCCGGGAAAGGAAGGAAGCAGGACCCGATTTGATACGGTTGCCAGACATGGTTGCCATCAAGAATGGTATGATCGGTGTTTAACTTTTTGGAAACTGGAATTACGTAGGTTCGGAACAAGCCTCCCTCCGGATCGGCAGACCGATCTAGGCTTGGAACAAAGTGGGACAAACAGAGGGGTCAGTTTGACATATTACTGATGCTTTTTATGTAAATCGCCTTCAGCCATTGATACAAGAGCCTTTTAGATATTCTAGTGGGATTCACAAAATATTTTGAGCCCTGGCAACGCAATGCACATCCCCTCCGAAGCGACTCTGGATGCTCTAGATATCAATATATATTTCAATCGTGTACGTACATACAAAAATGTTTACATACATCGGCGACCTCAATCCTGGATCGCCAAAGTCGTGCTTACGCTACACGCGCAAGATTTGGCGGTGCAGTAATGCGCATTGTCAGAGCTTGTATGCCGTCCGGACTCGATGGTTCTTCAGCAGCGTGCGTGGAGGCCCACCCACTAATCCTTGGCATGGCGCTTGGCCTCTGCGCCTTCCACCACTGCTCCAAATATGTGCCAGGGAAGACATGGAGGCAGGAGAAAGGGGAGAAGGGACGATTAGAAGCAGCGTATGAGGAGATGCTGGTGATGCCGTTGGAGAGGACGCAGATCCGGAGGAGGCACTGCGCCTGGGACCCGGTGGCGAACCTGGACTCGAGAAATGCCAAGATACGGCGAATGGGCGCGATCGTAACAAATTCAGGCAGGGGTGTGGAGATGGCAGAGATATGACTCACTAGTACGAGCGTGCAACGGAGGTTCCGGGCCACGATGTGGCCGAGATACTGCAGCGGGCAGAGCACACGCGAGGATCCTGCTCTAATTCTGCGGTGCATTAAGGGTTTCATGGCGGAAAGATGGAGGACGCACGCTGGGCGAGCGTGTCGTGGTTCTTCGAGGATGCTGCACGACGAGTATCTACCGGCGCATGTGCACCGTGCGGAACCAGGCACCGTCAATGAGCCCATGGGCGTGACGGCGAGTCAGCGCCGGCGGGATGCGCTGCTCACGGCGGGATTCCGGGGCGGCTCCGTTGCGCTGCATAAGCTAGGCGGAGGAAGAAGATCAAGAAGGTGAGTCAGCATTGCCAAACAGCACCACATTTCTGATCGACAACAACAGCGGTGAGCACCTTGCTGTGAAAACGGCTGCTGCTGCTGCTGCTGCTGATACACACCCAGCCCCTCCACGCCTTCCACGCCATACACATTCCCAGCGCTCCCGCCCTTCCCGTCGCCGCCCCCGCACCGCCGCCCGCCAAAGACCTCCCGAAAGCCAGCTGACCAAAAAAAAAACCCCAAGCCCAAGTCCCAACCCAAGCCTCTCATCCCCCGCACGCAGCCAGTCCCCGCCCGCGCCTCCCTGCACGCCAAATCCGCATCCTGCCACTCTGGCAGCACTGCGGCGAAATCACGAGCCACAGAGGCGATCTCGTCCCGCAACCCCTGCGCGTACCGCTGCTCGTCTGCCCCGAGGATGTGGTACGCAACGAGCGAGGACACTGCGCGTCCCTCACATGCGCGGCCCGCCTCGCGTACCTGCTCCACCCGCACGAGGCGCTTGCGCTCGCCCTGTAGGCGTGCATCGAGCGTTGCGGGGATGGTCAACTTTCAAGCGCCCGTCGAAGAAGAAGTGCATTTGTCCCTCCGTGTTTTGCGAATACGCTGTGATGAAGAATCTAGACTGTGATGGTCCGATGCTATTGACGTGGTGTGGTCGTGCGATCAAAAAGATTGCAAGCACGAACGGCGGTTATACGGTGTAATACTCGACCGACCATTATTTCGAGTCCTCTGAATATTCTATAGGGCACATCTCTGATCTCCCTCACCGCTGCTCGACTCATAATACGCTCCGTTCCTTGCAGTTGGACCTGTGCAACGCGTCATGTTTTCACTATTCTGTATCATACAATTGGAAACTGCGCTCTATCTACTTCGCTCCTCCGACATATGCGGTGACACCCTTCAGCGATCCACATCATGGCCCCTCTCTCTGCGCCGAATCCTGATTGTTTCCGCGTCGACGCCTGAGGGTAGAGTGCAGCACAGTGTCGGCCTCCGCGTGTTTCGGTCGAACAAGTTGGGATTCTAGGTGCGAGCCGTAGGTCATCGTCGGTCATTTTACTGCAACATAAACCATACCTGGGTCCAACGCCGTCGAAATCCACTGATAGTAAGCATGCGATCCTTCGGAATCTGGGAGTATACTTTCGACGAACCCAATCGACACCGAGTTCGCAAACTGACACGCCGCTGCCACTTGATCCAGCATAGGATCTGAGGTGTCCAGGACAATCGAGTCCCGTGACGGTAAGACGTCTCCCCAAGTCGAGGCGAGTTCGCTTGCCGCTGTACCCACGAGTAGCACTGACGGGATAAGGAAACTGTTTGCAGTGGTCGCCGTACATACACCCCTTTGAACCCAGACGGACAGATTGATTGCGCTTCGGAACCAGAACTCCCACCGACTCGTCTGTGCCGTTCGCCATGGCACGGCGGCGTCTTCCAAATTGACGCACTGCGCCAGACCAGAGAATCTGTGGACGATAACCAGAATATGTTTCGTCGTCATTCCGGTGTGTAGCGCAAAAAACCGCTGCTTTTGTGTCCGAGGTGACCTATATGCAGGGTATTTCCAGGCAAAAACGCCTTCGAGAATCCTGATGGCGCTGGCCGCCAAGAGTAAGCCACCCTCCCGTGTGCTTCCGTGGGCTATAAAAGCCACGATTACAAGGATTTGGGCGATCAGAGTGGTGAGCATCGCGATATGCGGGATCCCGAGCCTCGCCGTGTATCCAACTTCTCTTAGATTCATCACCACTGTTCCCGGTGAATAGGTTTCGCGGCCGTGTTTATATAGCGCATGCATCCATGGGGCCTCCACCATGCGGGTTGCGCCTGAAGCAATGTCGGACAACAGAAGACCGGGAACCATTATGTCCGGTGGTGAGTCGTCTCCTGTGGGGTCTGTATCCCAGCCGAGACACAAGGGCATGGGAAGAAATGCGCAAGCTCTGCCGAGGCTGCGTTTCAGCCCAAGCCGCCTCTGGGGGACCACAAGCGCAGCAAGTTCCAGGAAATTCGGCGTCGGAGAAATCTTAGGTTGAGTTCTTAGCACCAAAATGATATAACGGACCAAAGCATCTCGCACCTGTGTTAACGCAACCATCTCTCTTCGGAGCTGCTTAACCGAGGGTTTGAAACTTGCTATCGGTGGCGAGCGTAGTTTAAACAGCTAAGGGGGACAAGACGTGTTCTTTTTCGCTTCACTGATGCATGTAGGTAGGTAGTATTACGCGGCACGTCCCGCTTGGGAACGCCGGTTCCATGGACCATCTAAGCGTACAGGCGCTCAAATACACTATCGCCCCTGGATTATGGATGCCAACTGCTTCTCTGTCCAAAAAAGTCTGATCGAACCGCACGTTTAGATAACAATCCATCGTCGTTTCAGAGTGCACGGTGTCGGAACAGGCGCCCGTCCTGCTTGTTGCTCACTGACTGCCCAATACTTCTTCCATGTTGCAGGGTCCAGGTCGTGGACGGAATTCTTTGTTCAGGGTAGGAAACATCTTCATCGAACCGAGATAATGGTATGTACAGCAATAGACGCCTCTTGTTTTATTCGACAAATTAAAGCGCCGTAACTTGTCGGCCTTTACGGGATAGCAAGACTACGGATGGTGTCGGAAGGACATCCGTAGTGTATTTGAAAACCGACAGCCTCTATTCGATCCAGCACAGAGTTTTCTGTGAATTTGGACATACTTAACGATTCGCAGGGAAGTAGTTTTTAGGGGAGTGGAAACCCGTAATACTTACTGCGCGGCGCTAGGGCTCCAACTCGTCCAGCTTTTTTGACGGGTTTTCACCCGTCCGGCATTGGCCGAGGCTCGCGCTGCGACGAGACGCGTTGACGGGGGTACTCGCAAATTTCACCCGTTTCGGGGACGTTGTGTAGCCACGCGGCAATGTTTCAGGGCCTGCAGGGAAGACGGACATAAACATGGCGCGGTCCGCGCCACTGTCCAGACAGACGCCAGCGATGTCCCGAATGCCGGTATTCCCCGCCCGACTAACGAATCAACAGTGAAGTAGGTCCTCATATGGTCCCCGGCGCCAACTGCCATGTGGCGTTGGAATTGGGAAATATCATTCCGCAAGTCAGACGCATGGGTGTGTGTTAAAGCTGGGTGCGAACTGAACAAAAATACGCTGCGGCGTGGAACCAATCAGACAAGATTCGTGATGAAAGCTGTAAACAGGGCCAAGCTGAATCAGAAGTACGATTTGTATATGGTTTTCAGAAACACAGCGCTGTTTTGGGCGTCAAAGCTCAAGTTTCGAGTTTGTGGAAGATGATGTGGGGTCACAATGGCCACTTGTAGACAAATTGTTTTTTTGATGCAGCCAGAATTACCAAACATAGATGGTCTCTTGGGGGTTTTCATGGGCGGTGCCAGAGATTATTATCTTTCGAGACATTCATAAAAGGCCTAAGACCAATTTGCGAAACCAAAACAACATGGCTACCACTCTGAAGAACATCGCACACTCTTTTTCTCGCATATTCGAATCCAATCCAATCCATTTCCGACGCTTGTTTCAGGAGGAGCCCGGAATTGAGGGCTGCTCCATGTTCCACAGGCGATCGGACCAGGTGAGTGCCTCGTTCTCTTTGTCACAAACTTTGATTTTTTTTCACTGTGTAGCCGCACCACGTGTTGGCAAATATCGCTCGGGTCCTCGTAAAAATTGTGGCCGCTCCGCTAACGCAATATCTTCCACACTTCGTTGCGCATTCATTCATACACCTCTTTCGCTGGAAACGCGAGTACGCAGATACTCCGGCGGCGGTTTTGTCCGTGACGACGCGTAAGGCCGGCTCCCAGTACAGCCCAACAGGCTACACGCCAACCTGGATCTTGGAGGTCGTCGTCAAAGATAGGAAGTTATTATCTCACAAGCAGGTCCTATTTTCTGAGGCCATTAAAGCCATGGGTTACACGGCTATAAGCTACCCCATGGAAAGCGCCAAACGGCTTGCCGAGGAGGCCAAGTTCAAACCGGGACCACCGCCGTCCGACAGACGGAAGCAATTGCTCGATAAGCAGAAAATCTGCGAGTACTTATTGAAGCTCTATTGCTCTACTCACTCGGGAGATA
Organism: Mycena rebaudengoi; assembly: GCA_029282285.1. Taxonomy (NCBI): domain Eukaryota; kingdom Fungi; phylum Basidiomycota; class Agaricomycetes; order Agaricales; family Mycenaceae; genus Mycena; species Mycena rebaudengoi. Next base: position 643,338 of record JARJCX010000086.1, read on the forward strand.
GGGTTGAATATGTGTGGCTCGATGAATTCTGCTTATCCGACGTTCGCCTATCCAACGAGCGCGACACTTCCGAAGTAAAGTCACAACGCGACAAAGAAATAGAGTCACAGCGCATGAAGGAACTGGGACGCCTTGCAGATATATTCCGTTACGCAGCCCAAGTGGTAGTGTTTTGCGCCAATGCAGGTTGCAACCACACCTCTCTCAGCTGCCCCTGGGCCGAACGCATTTGGACTATTCCCGAGATCCTCCATGCACAAAACGTTCTACAGCTTACACTGGAGAAGACAGGAGAAGCCAGGATCTTCCCAATGTCCGGCTATGTCTTTAGAGAAGCCGTCCAAAAGCAAGCTGCGCTCGATAACCAATGGCATCTGTGAGTATATCGGTCATTATCAAGGCGAAGGTTGACTCATCATCCGTCTAGATATGCCATTTACCAGAATAGTGTCAATTCTGGAGCAGTTACCTGGCAAGTAGCCATTCATGCGCTTGTGGTGGAAGCAATACGGCGCGATGAAGTGGGCAGTTTCGAGGATCACGAGTATCTTGGAAGGGCCTTGAATGGCTTGCTTCCGCGCCGCGCTCATCTCGAAGATCTTGGACACGGTGGATGGAACGACCTCGCCTGGATGCTTGAGCTGAACCAGGGATTTTACAACGCCGCAAGCCTGGCGGCGATTTGCGCCATTTCCGAGGATAGATCCGTCTCCTGGCTAGGACGGCCCCTACAGCCAAATCCCGGAAACGAACGACTTCAACCAATCGTCACCGCCTTACCTGTTGCTCCACCGTTTGAAAACACATCCATCGGATGCCCACCTCTGATGATCATTGGAGGTGAAATGATAAGCCTTCCTAGCCACCCTCGCCGAGATTGGGCAGGTCTCTACAACAACCCTGTTGTTCGCCCCATTCGCATTGCGGCTGGTGGTATCCTCGTCGCGGGACTCGTCTTATTTTTTATTTTGCTTCTTACTTCCAGGAACAACGTTGGCGCTGCCTTTGCGATACTTCTGAGTACCGCCGTCGGCCATGCGGTCATCGAGCTCCTCGTTTCAACCATGTTTCTGGAGCGTAATGGATGGATATTCCTTCGGGATTCCACGTGGGGGGGGGAGATAGAAGAAACACAGAAAAAGTTGGGGTATCTGGATAGCAATCTGCGAACACTCAAACCTTGGGGTATGCATTCATACTCATTCATCGATCGATCGTCCTGACCAGTGCATTCTATAGGCGAGTCACAGCTTGTCCCAAAGTGGCGGAGCCCAACTAAACGACTCGGAGAGTGCATTCCAGGGAAATTTGTGGATCTCAAGAGCGAGATTTATCTCGAGACCATAGTAGTCGAACTGCCAGATATAATTGTCCCCCTGGCAATCCACGGCAATGGCGTCACCTGCGTCTCTCTGTGTCGCGGCAGCCGCTCTCACGAAATGATGTATGGCGCGCAGAAGGTCGGGATCGCGAACTTTCCACCATATATCCTGGCCCAAACCACGAAGATGGGGACGGTGTCAATCGGGAGCCAATGGGAAGGCAGCCAATTGGAAGGCAAGAACAAAACCGAGGTGTGTTCCAAAATTGCGTCAATCCAACCATGCGTTAACCCATTACTAAAAGGATAATACTCAGGATTATATATTTTTCCACTAGGTCCCCTTTCGGAACGTGCGGAGTTGTAGTTGAATCAACAACCGGATTCAATAGCAAGATAGGAGGGAAGATTTGCCGATGGTTGAAGCTTGATTTTGATGAGCACCGCTCATTGCTACGCACGTACTATGCCCAATTCCGATCACACTACGTCCTCACCACCTAATTTGGATATATTCCCCATTCTTTTAATTCAGCGCATTCCTGGTGTCATTCTAGCTGTATTTCCATGCCCCGACACATCCCCGTGCCCGGCGCTTCGCTTCGACTTTTTATATTACTCATTTTCCCCTTTCTTATCCATTTGTTTCCAAATTCCCCGTTTTTCAACATACCTCAGTATATAAATTGTGCTGTGCCTACCTATAGAACAGAAGAGAATCGTATTCCCTCATTTCCTTTATCTCCCTCGTTGTCCTCGCTCTCGGCCCTCGTCGTTGCCGTTGAGTCTCGCCTCGCCCTCGCGTATTTGTTGCCCTCGTCACCGCTTCGTTGCTTGGCCCCTCGTCGTCGTTTCTTTTTGTCGGTTTGAGCCAGCACAGAGCTTCGCTTGAACTTCCTCTCCATCTTATTCTTCATTTTACCTTCCTTCCTCCTGCAGCCGCATCAGACCTTTTTATTTTTAGAGTTTTTGCTCGCGCTCAGACGGTCGGTTGGTCCTATCAGTGTCCCGGAGTAACAACAGATGGCATAGCGAGGGATTTGGTAGGTATTGAGGTTGACGTACTTATGTCTTGTAGCTCAATAATATTCGAGATTTGCTGTTACTTGTTCGCCGAGCTAACGTGCACCTGAAAATGTGCCATTCGGGTAATGAAATGCAGTAAGGCTCCAGCCATTCCGTTTGCAGACGGTTATACACGGTTTTAACCGTTTTTGTTTCCGTTTGGACCAAACGGTTTGGAAACCGTTTGTACATGGTTTAAAACGGTTGAATTTGATGGGAGAATTCAGACCGCCCTGGCCAAATCTACTTGTGGAAATTTGGACAGGTATTGCAATTATGAGAGACTCTGGGACCTTTTGGAGTTCTAACGGATCAGACATTTGTGGGGTACTCAACCTGTAGCGCTCAACGGGCGGGAACATTCCAGATATGGTAACTGGTGAATGATGCGGCGCGCCGTTCAACCTGCTCTCTTCGACAGTTCAACCCCAGAAAGGCTTTCAGACCATTCTTTCAGTATCACTGTATACGCTGTCACTGTACCACAGATTGTGCTGACTCGGATGAGCATTGCATTTCAAGTTGAACCGTTCAACTTCAACCTACACAGAATTGCACCGCAGTTCCTCCACTTGTACAATATCAATTTTCTGGACGCCTACCGGCATATTTATGTTGGAAGGTTTTGGACTCCCATGATCTTTTTGGCCACATATTTATAATGACCAAGGCAGTAATTTGGCAGCCGTTATGTTACACATTGCGGACTCCGAGCTTGGCTTGGCTTAGCCAGGAAACCATGGCCCTGACCTGATTTGACGGCCCTTGGCCTACTATGTCTCAAGAACCTGCCGAAGTCTCAATTTCAAAGAATGCACTGGGCTGGTCGCAAATATGTACATGTTCCCCCAGCTCACAATTTTTGCGCAGAAAGCCGTGGAGATTTTAGCCCTACTTGGTTTCTTTGCCCAATCATCGCAGTCGAAGCTTGGGCTTGATTTTGGCCTACCCTGTGGCACAACGGATGCCGCCTCCACATTTTATGCCCATTATGCCCGCCTCTTTGGCCTGATTTCGTTCGTCCCGGGTCATTACGAACAGGCTTCCCGAAAATTAGTTAATAACATGGCAAGATGGATGCAGTTCGACATACCCAGCAGATTCTCCGAGAGAACGACGAGGATGCATGAGAATGAAACGAGCGAATGCAGTAGATAGATCCAGAAATGCACTGTATTCGTCACTGTCGCAATCAACTTGACCCTCTGCATATTCGCGGTATAGCGCAATTTTGTTTCCCGCATAATTCACTCTGTTCCAAAATTCCCAGGCATGATAATATTAGAACTAGAAACGACAACGACCATATATTTATCTTACACACCTTTTTTAACGAGATTCGAGAATACTATACATCAACTGTACATTATGAAATTTAAACTCCCCTGCCGCACGCTTTTTCTTTGGTGCAGATGACACGCGACTTTGTGGGTGGATACGCGAGACCTATTTGTAACATTTGTTGTACAGTCGAATAAAATCGCAGGGCTAAACTCAGTGGCTGATCAATATGGAGTCGACAACACTCACGCTTACCATCTTTTTGTAAATGGAGGAAATTTCTCCACGACTTCTTTGGATTGAAGCGAGGCTCGCCGATCTAGGACGTCGATTCTCTGTGAGTATGACTAGTACTACCTGTGTGCAGTCTTTGGCTCATCAGCGACAGTCATTAAAGCAAGAAGAAGAAACACTCCATCGTTAGCCAACTTGGTGCCACAGACGCCTTCAAGCGTGTCTCGGCAATCGCAACCGCGGTCGCAGGCTACTTCACCGCTTCCGTTCAGCGCGTTTTAGGCGCTCCGCTGCAGGTTCCTGAAAGGATCCAGTTGAACCGACTCCCTTGAAGCTCGCCTTAAAGAGGAGATATAAATTCACTTGCACATCAATACGGCTTCAAACAGCTTCTTCCAATCCTATCCAACGTATCACATTCCCTGTGCCATCTTTAACTACCCGGCGTATCCCCGCGTCGCAGACATGGAGCACACCGCGGACACTTTGTGCTTAGTCCACCGGCCACTTACTTGTTGTTCGACCTTTACTAGCGCGAGTGGTAAAGTGTTTACTAGTATTACACCTTCCCACAGGGGGGAGCAGAGAGTCCTGAAACGGATTTTCATGGCGTTCAACTCAAAAATTGCGAACTGCGCAATTGGCCGTTTGAGAGTGCCGAGTTAGTCGATTTGACAGAGTTGCACGACAGATTCGGGGCTGGGTAGTAGGCCCAGCTGAGGTAACAAGCAGGAAGGGGCTCAAACGGAGGAACGACATCGTTCTGATTCGTTCATCATCGTGGCTAAAGCGACTAAAAAAAAGGCTTGAGGATCAAAAGGAACGCGATTTGGGGGGTCGTACCCATCTTCGTCACTTAGTTACTTCGCTTAGAAGCGAGAAAGTTCGTGACTTTGATGGGAAAGTGTGAAAGCTCGTGACTTTGGGCAATATCTGAGAAAGCTCGTAACTTCAACCAAGGCAGCCTTCACAATCTATTCTCATTCCCATGGAAATTTATATCCCTCAACCCTAACACCCCATCCCTAACCTCTAACCTGAGCCCTAACCGGTGAATACCCGCAGTTAGGGCGCGCTGCGCTTGCCCTAACTGCTCGAAATAGGTTGCATGTGGATACAGAATTGATGCCATCAAAATGAGAAAGCTTGTAACTTTCCAACTGAACTCACGAACTTTCACAGAATCCCATCAAAGTCACGAACTTTCGCCACGCTAAGCGAAGTAACTAAGTAACGAAGATGGCGCGGACTCCGATTTGGGGGTGCAGGGCGACTAGATGAGTATGGACGGTTGTGACGTGCGTATGAGGGCCAGGGGAGGTAGTGGAGTGGAAAAAAGACGCGTCGAGGATGGAGGCAAGTGTGATCAAGCCCACACAATGTGATGACTTTCCGGCTGCGATCGGCATCTTGAAGAACTTAAAGTTAAACTGCGCAGAGAGCTCGACACGTGGGTACCGGGTCAAACCGAAATCCTGCCCAAATTAGGCAGCTTTGGGCTCAAAGTTAGTGGTATATTATCTTCGTTAGCATATGACAATAGGTGCGCTCAGAGTAGACGTCCGCCGCCGGCCGCAGACGCAGAAGGTCATGTGCCGTGACATTAAGTCACAATATTTGTACCGATCCATTTTTGGGTCTATTTACCGTATTTACCGTAGCATGTGTAGATAATGCCTTGTGCTGCACAACGTGTTCGCCACGACCTGCCTCCCAAATCTTTCTTTCACCCCCCCCCCACTTCACCAATGGGCCGAGAGACTGTCCATTCACAAGTTACCAAATCCTATCTAAAGCACATGATTATCCGTGACCTTCTCGCTCTCGCCAGCGACAATGATGAGGATGAGGACGATGAGGATGATGCAGAGGAGGACCTTCTTCGAAAAAGTGCACAGTTGAAGCTTGACATGGCCATTTTGGATGCTGTTAAGTCAACTCGTTACCTCCGCGGTCGACCCCCTGTCCCAAAATCTGGAAATCTACATCTTGCCTGGGTGTATGCAGAAAATCCAGATGACCATGGGCGGTTCCAAGGGATGCTTCGAGTCTCCCCAATGGTTTTTACAGTTATACTGGAGCTCATCAAGAATCACAAGGTTTTCACAAATAACTCCAATATTCCCCAAACCCCTGTCGATGTGCAGCTCGCTGTTACCCTGTATCGTCTGGGTCACTACGGAAATGCTGCATCACTTGAGGATATTGCACGGATGGCTGGAATCAGTGAGGGCTCGGTCGAGTCCTTCACATATCGCTGCTTCGAAGCAATCAAGTCTTTGCACGACATGTTTGTGCGGCCTTTGACACCCGAAGAAAAGGAGCACGAAAAGCAGTGGATGGATGAGCATCTGGGCTTTAGGGGTCTGTGGCGAGAAGGGTGGATAATGTATGATGGAACTATTGTTGTCCTGTATGCCAAGCCTGGCCTCAACGGCGATGCATATTATACACGGAAAGCAAATTATGGTTTAAATGTCCAGGTGCGCAATCAGGAAGTTTATTTCATCCTGACTCATTGCTCATTTAGATTGGAAATATCCCATCGAACTTGCGAATTCAGGACTACTGTCATGGATTTACCGGCTCCATTCATGACGCAGCTGCATTTGAGCACACTGCCGCAGTGCTGCATCCCGAATTTATGTTTGAAGGGGAGGAATTTGCATGGGGCGATTCAGCATATACTCTCAATGCACGCACCATTCCTGTTCACAAACGACCAGCTTCCCTAATCCCGGAAAATGCGCGCTTCGACAAGGTCGTCTCACACCTCCGTGTTCGCTCGGAGCACTGCATTGGGGCATTAAAGGGGCGCTGGCAGAGTCTCCGCGACCTTCGTGTAAACATCAACTCTGTTGCAGATCATGAACGGGCATGCCGGTGGATTACTATTGCAATTATCCTTCACAATCTTGTGATTGATGTTGAAGGAGCAGAGTCAGCTGTGTCATTTGGAGGTTTGCATGGTCCCGCAGAGGAACATCAGGATCGGGGTGACCGGGACCAGCCATTGGAACGGGAATTCACAGATGATCAAGGTGAGCAGAAGCGGATCAGATTAACTGCAGAGTTACTAGCGCATCATGGGTTGTAGCTAAAAAAAATTAAGGAGTATTAAACGACTTGGTAAACAGATATGTGAAGAAATGAGTGTGTTATAAAGTCTGTATGTAATTAAATGACAGCCGAATCGGCCGGAAGGGCACATTGCAAGTTTTCAATGTCCCAAGGAGGAGAAGGAGCACAGATAGGGGAAGATGAAGGCTCCGGGGTGAGAGATCGCCGCTGCGGGATGCATCATTTTTTCCAAAGAGAACCACAAAATTCTCGGGCTTTTGAAGATGCTCGAGAAGTGTCCAAGTTAACGCGCCGTCATTTGCGGCCCATGGGAGCGGAGGGAGCTTTTCCTTCGTAGTAGGGGGCATTATTCGATGATATTAGAGGGAGAGTGATGTATTCTGGTCAAACGAGAGTGGTATATGGGCAGTCAAGACAACGAGAGCAATAACGAGGCGGCTACGGCTCGCTACGGCCAATGGAATACACAACCAAATAAGTACCAACTGTGACACGGCACATGACCTTCTGCGTCTGCGGCCGGCGGCGGACGTCTACTCTGAGCGCACCTAATGTTAGAACATGTTTTGTGGAAGTATCCGACAAAATTTGGGCGAGCGCGATGATGATTTTCGCGGCGACTTGGAGCAAATTGCCATTTTAGGTCATCTTCTGAATCTCTTTTTAATTTTTTAATTTTTTAATTTTCCATTTAACGTGCGCGCGGGCCCTTTGGAGCCCATGTGGCACAACTACATAGTGTCTATAAATTAACTAGTGGGAACGGACGTGGGGTGCGGAGCGGTGCGAGGAGGAGGGGGCATGGAAAGGCGCTATGAACGTGTGGGCACGGTATTTTTAAAGGGGCATGGCGGTATGTTGTGCGTAACAAGTAAAGTAAAATAAAAAGGCAAGCACTGCATTCAGCGGCCCCTTAGTATTGGATCGTGTGAGGCAGTTAGACGGGCATGGACGGCAGATGTGCCTAGCTGACGAGAGACACTGTTTCCAGGTGGCCAGGCAGCTGTAGACGCCAGCTAAGCCACCTCTCGGCTGGTGACACATAGACCCGTCTCAGACGGTCTCGGTAGTGACCAGATCTAGACAAATAGGCGCACATAGATGCCATATCGACGAATCTAGACCCGTCTCAGATGATCTACAATTTTGGCAATCTAGGGGGGCTGAATGCCGTGAATTGGTCGCGAACTTGGGGGGGGGGGAAATCGTAACGCTGGACCTCGGGTTGTCTCCATACAGATCGGTACAATAGGTCAGAGGAGGAATACCTCTTGGTCTTAATAAATCTTGTATACGATGAATGCGTAAATACATCTGTGCGGCCCGAATTTAGACATTACTAAGATGCTTCACTCTTCGCAAAACTGTTGAAAACATTTCTTTGGCGTCAACCTCTCGCGTCATTTTATATCTTTGTCTTTCCCCCCACTCGTCAAGCTCACCGTACCTAGGTTCCCCTCTTGTTATCACCTTTTCTTCATCTCCGGTACTTATATAATAGTTTCCTTAAATACCCCTTATAGTTACCCCAGTCTAGGCTGCCCAGCAGTGCTCCTGAAAATAGAACTTCAGTTTCGGTTGCAGATGAGAACACGTTACGTCACCAAAAATTGTCCATGTCATGTGATCACTCCTGCCCTTGCAGCGTCACTAACACACTGAGAGATCCAAGCTCTTCCCTCCTTGGCCAGTGGTGAATCAATGGCTCCGGAAACGTACGTGGCGACATAGAACAATGGAAGCCACTGGAGTTCACCTAGATCCAGGACCTCGGCCGTAGTGGAATCTCGCTCAAGCCCCCCTACAATGTCGACATTTCTGACACTGAAGAGGAAGAGAGTGATGAAGAACCGATATCTACTGTAGCGCCCATCTCCAAGACCTCCTCTTCTGTGCCTGTGCCTCCCAAATTCACGCAGGAACCCGCGACAGCAAGTGGCAGCGGCGCCCGACATCCCAATGGGCCGCAGATCAAACCCGCTCTCCCGAATCCTCTCGCAGATCTCCCAGATCGAGCGCAGATGGAGGTTGAGCGCCTCGCCAGACGCAAGCGCATGTTCGTCGATGACGGCGAGACCAACGGCGACACAAAACGGCTGTGTCTCTCCGCCCTCCTCCCGCATCTGCCAACTCCGTACCCTTGGCCTCTCAAACCTTTTACGATGCCCGTTTTTTTCCGACCGCAACTATACACGCAAATCCCCGCGCAGACGGGCGCGAGGCGATTCAGTTCGGAGATATAGTTGGATCCCCGAGCTCAGACTCAAGCTCGCCATGATGTCTTCTTTTGGCGTTGAGCCCGATTGGCTGTACTGCCATTTTGACTCCTCCGTGCCCGTGATCCTGGTCACTCAAACGGGTAACGAAGAAAATGTCCCAGCATGTCGGCCAACACACCGTATTCGAACTGGGTTCAAACATGCCCAAAGTTGGGCCGCCAACGTTGCCAACACATGAAGGTTTGGCCTATCCGGCTATATCTTGTTCCCGGCTACTCACCTTTCGTTCTGTAGTACATGCTTTTATTTTACAAGTCGGGGCGCCTTCGGGTAGTTGTGAGCACAGCTAATTTGCTGGCGCTTGATTGGACTCATTTAGAGAACGTAAGTCGTTAGTCCGGCCGCGAAACACGGTTTCTCTTCATTTATCCCCTACTCACTTTTTTCAAGTCGGTATTTATCCAAGATTTCTCTCTACGTTCGACATCGACTACTCTAGGCCGCAATCCCACCGCGGCCAGAACGTCAAAGACCGCGAGCGGTGCCGCCAAACCTGAAGAAAGATTTGAGACACTCCTCGAATCGGTGCTGGTGGCGACAAATGTAGCCCCCGCGTTGGCATTTCTGAACAAGTCGGTGAGGGTCATACTTCAGCATTTGATTTATTCTCTTCTCCTCGCCTTCGGCTCCGTTATTGGCTGCGTATTCTATCAGAAGTATGTACTAACGATAATGACACGTAGCGCTCTGATATTCCGATCAAATTAATATCCGAACTTTCTGGACGCTGGGACTGGAGTATGGTGACGGTGGAGCTCGTTCCTAGTCTCGCCGGTAAATGGGAGGGATGGAAGCAAATTAAAACGTGGCATTTTTTTGGCTCCTTAATTCCGATATTTAACCGTCGAGCAGGACGGGCCACCCCCACCTTATGCGGGCGATCGAAAATTTGGGGTTGTCCGCCAGCAAAACAGGAAAATTGGTTATAGAATGTCAGGTACGCCACTTGCTCCGTTATCTTCTATCAATATTAATTCGAACATTGCCAGGGCTCAAGCATCGGCACATACACAACCCAGTGGTTCAACCAGTTCTACTTGTCCGCCTCCGGGGTTTCCACGGCGCTCAAATCCCATCTTGATATCAGTGAAGGCAAGCGTAAGAAGCTCGACTACCCGAAGGGCGTGAAGGTGATGTTCCCCACGTGGAAAACCGTCAAGAGCACGAGCGGAAAGGTCCGTACCCAGACGCTGCAATGAATAAAATAAAAACACTCAACATCTTGCCTCGCATTGTAGGGCGCGACTTCGTTATTCTGCAAGCGCGATAAGTGGGAGGCTAAGAACTTCCCGCGGGCCCACTTCTACGACTCGAGGAGTCGCGCGGGTCCTGCGTTGATGCACACGAAAGTGAGTAGAAATATTCGTGACCTCCTCCAGGTGGATCGGGATTGAGACGTACTATTTTCAGATGATCATCGGTACCATAACGCCAACCAAGGACAACGCCAATCGCGCCTCGGATGATCAACCAACTGCCGCTGGATGGATGTACGTCGGCTCCCACAACTTTACGTTCCCGGCCTGGGGCAACCTCTCCGGCTCCGCATCCAGTCCTGTCTTGAATGTCCGTCCAAGTATCTTCCAGATTACTTTTGACCGTGTTTAATCTCACTTGCTGCTACAAAAGGTGAATAACTACGAGCTGGGCGTCGTCGTTCCGCTTCGCACACTGTCGGATCTCGATAAAGCGTCCGCATGGGAACGACCGGCGAGGAAATACGAGGCCGGAGATATTCCTTGGGTGCGTGACTCGAGCCATTCCCGGAATGCGGAGAAATTGAACTGCCGGATAGTTTATGGAGGAGAACCGAATGTGAGACGAGTACAAGAAGCCTGTCGTTTATCGATATCTTTGTTTGAACACGAACGTGAAGTTTAACACTATTTTCTTCTCTCCTTCCACATTGTTCGTTCTCTTAATGTCGATCCATCGGATTATACCGTGTATATCCCCATTCTGATACCTGCGACATTTTCGACTCTCACGAGCTCGCAGCAGCGCCTACAGCTATTCCCCATTTCCAACCATTAGCTCCGTTTATTCCATCCTTCTGCACTTGGCACCGCACGGGACTAAGCCTGAAGCAGAGTACTTTTGCCGCAGTGCAAGATCTCTCGCACTTGGGGTAAAGGGCCGTGGCGGTGCCCGGCATGCAACTCGTACTTAATTTTTTCTTTCTTTTGGAATATATGAAATTGAAGTGGTTCACCAGGGCATGGGATAAAATGATCATGCATTAAGGTCCGGATCGCAAACAAAGTATTTCAGGCTGAGTGATCACAGTGTTTCCCAGGTGTAGCGAATGTAATAAACCATCGGGTTCGCAACTGGAACCAGTCGAGAAATTCCGTTGTGGTACCATATCGCACCGTTAGGCTTGGAGCCGAGAGATAGTTTATAGGAGGGAGCGAAGACAGAAAGGAGCGGTCGCCTGATCGGGATACGCGTAAGCCAATAATAGGAGCACTGTTGACGGCGTAAGGCAAATTAACAGCAAGCCAGGAGCAGCATGGATAGATTCAAAGAGTAGTGAAACCAGATTCAAAGGTCATGCCAGTGGTCAAGTTGGTTATGGAGTCTCTCATCTTTTTGGACAGCACTCAGACAAAGGTATGTTCATTAATGCTCATCAAGGCAATGGAACAGTGATGGAGAGGAGCGAAAGACGGAAAATGCCGAACAGGGGACCTCGGCTGAGTAGAACAAAAAACCTTTTTGTTGGTTTTCACCGAGTAACTCCTATTTTTCCCCGAGTAGGTAAACAAGAGCAATTGTACAGTCACTAATTTCATTAGAGTTATTTCTAATGGAACGGGTAAATGCATTAGACAAAAATAATTTATCCTAGATTCCATTTGAATTTACTGTTATTTTCTGTTTAAATGACTTGAGAAAGCGTCAGATGGGGGTCGAAATTGACGAGGACAGTACCTAAAAATACAGCAGTCTATGTAGGCTTCTCCGTCATTGCGCTACCAACGGCGCTACCAAGGCTGTAGTTGAGCGTGATTAGAATACTCTGGATGGACACCCACACCTGAATGAATGTTTTATTTATGGATTGCTGGCCCGTTGCGTTCACTGTGTCAATGATGCGCCGGACCTCTGCCTGCGTGCGTGTTCTCCGCCTCGCAATAGTTGCGCGAATATGGCCGAAGTAGGGCTGTGCGCCGTGCCCGTCGCGCCTGTTCAACGGGTTCCGTGCGACGGGTATCCGACCCGTTCCGTCGGTGGTTGGAAAAAATAAATGACGGGACGGATTGGTGAGCTGACGGCTGTCAAAATGACGGCCGTTGACCGTTGTTGACGGGCGTCGGGTCTGGCCGTAAAAACCATAGAAATCTTCGCACATATTTGGCGATTTTGGCGTCAAAATGGGCTCCCTGCCTACTAAAGTTCGCACACCGGTTGCTAGACATGAGCTCTCTCATACTGTCCTTTCTTGGGCCTCTCCGCGAGATTGGTGATCAATTACCATATCTGGTTCATCTCACATATGATTTTCAACTCTTGCTTCAACTTGATAAGTTATATTCATATTATTTCCCGATCGAGGTGGCACTTCAAATACACACAGAGTGTTGATAATGGTCCCATTTTGCTTGCTGGCCTGCTTTCCTGGAGCCAGAAACGTAAATTTCAGCTCTAGTTGATGCAGAATTTCGACTTCCTCAAAGCTTTTGATTCAACTGCAACTTTGAGGTGAATTAAAGCATCTTTCTGCTCTACTTACATCAGTGCATTAACTTTCGCAGAACCGAGCCCGTTCCGTTGGCCGTGACGGCCGTTCCGTTGGCCGTGACGGCCGTCCCGTGGGCCGTCACCCGTCCCGTCCTGTTGAGGAATTTTTCAACCACTCGACGGACCGTTGGGTAATGGTTCAGGCCCGTCACTCACCCGTCGAAACGACGGCCGTGCCCGTCACAGGCACGGCGAACAGCCCTAGGCCGAAGCGAGTTTAGTCAGCATAAAATGGAGATGTGCACGCGAACACACGGCGAGGTAGTGGACAATCATAAAAAATGTGCTGCACAAGTCTTTCTAGACGTCGAGCGGCCGTAAACTCATGCCCGCGTAACGTGACGCAAAAATCTGTCGGATCATTCCGAATGCGATGACAAAAAAAAAATTTACATTGTTTGCGCATGTTGTTATTTTTCACCGAGTAGGGGGTATTTTTCCCCGATTACGTAAACATGTACAATACTCAGCCACTAAATTCACTAGGTTTTTTTCTAATAAAGCGATAAACACGACTTCACACAGCCACTAAAAAGTACCTCACAGTTTTTTGTCACTGACCCGAATTAAGGTCCCCCGAGATATGAAAGAGACGATCCTTATTACATAAGTACTCGTAATCTGGGCGCTCCGCAGGTTGTCCGCAGGATGTGTAAGACGCAATTTATGAATCTCCAGAGGGTTTGAACCACGCGGCTCACGCTCAGTCGCAACAAAAGTTCCGGTCTTGGCTGTACAAATACAACTTGGGCACGTTCCTGCAACGTCATTGGTCGCCGAACGCATTCCTTTTGCTCACCGGCACAGCTCTCGAAAGTATAAAAGAACCCACCCAACCAGTTCCACCCTCAAGCTTCAACTGAATTTCACTACAGGTTCAACCAATCACACCCTATCTCTGCGCATCATGAACTCTTTCCTCAAATTCGTCACTGTCACCGTTGGCCTTGCATCCATAGCCAACGGGGCCGCTATAAACGCCGCACACGACACCATCGGTGCCGCACATCCCGCACATGACACCATCGGCGTCGCCCACGACACCATCGGTCTCGCCCACATCACGGCGGACCCTGCCCACGTCACCTTCCCCCCCTCCTTCGCTCCCGCCCACATCACGGTTGGCCCTGCCCAGGCCACCCCCGCCATCGTCACCTTCCCCCCAAAGTTCCTATGATGGGCGAAGGTGGTGAATTATTCTATCGAAGAGAAGTTGGGAAGAATGGGCTTTGAAGTTCGATCAGGTGGAAGAACTTCATGTTATTATCATCTTCTTGACCCTTTTGTTATCGGCTCTGGTATTACCTAGTAGGGTCTCTTTTTGCGTAACAAAAAAATCATTCATACTTGATCTTAGATTGCTACAAACCGGCAATACATGAATCCCCTCCCCATGAATCGGATAATAATAAGATGAAAAGTAAAGACCTGGATGTGGCTCATTTCAGGAAGTGGAAATAAACTTTTAAGAGATACAGAAGACAAGGAGCAGGTAAACCTCAGATAGTGCTCAAAAAAATGGAATCGAACTTCAACTTGACATTGACACGTGTTTAGAGTGTGTTCTGCGTTGAGCATTGCGCGCTATGTAGGACTCAGGTATGCAGAGGCCGGCGTCTAACCTGACCAAATTCACAATCAATCTATTTCATCTCCCGATTTTGACGCGAAGAGGGAAAAAAAAATCTTCTGCCAAGGAATAAAAGAAGGAATTCCACCTAATAATTGGGACGCGGGGAGTCGAACGCAGGCTTGTTGCCCAGCATAGCAAGCAACCGTGCACCTTGCACCACATCCCATTTCTTGCACTGCTTGCACTTGTTCTGTCTTGAATAAACTCCCGGATTTCATGGGGGGGGAGGGGGGCATGTTGAACTAGGTGACATGTGTGCCTCCTCCGGCTACGAAGGCCGGTATAGTCCACCTATTATCACCGTTACTTCCATCATCTTCTCACCCATGGAATAAATGTGGGCTTGCCAGAAATCGATAGATTCGGTTCGCGAAGAAAAAGAAAGCAAGAAAAACGGGAAGTGGCTTCGGAATAAAAATCTGAACCCAAATTGCGAATCGGGACACGGGAGTCGAACCCCAGCTTGTTGCTTTCAATGTTATCCAAGCGCTTAGACCAAGCAACCGTGCGCCGTGCACCACATCCCATCTCGAATTGGCGATTTCGCCGCGTGTGGAAATAACCGGACTTGAAGGGGAAGATAAATGCTTGCCGCTTCCTGCTCAATTCCCAGAACGTTAACTCCACACTTCCGGGAAGTAAAAATCATCCTCCGCAGTCGTACCGTCATTCATTCCGTTACGATGTCGTTCGTCTCATGCACGGAATAAATGTGGGCTTCCAAGAAATCGATAGACTCGGTATACATTCATGTTTTCCCCTGCTGCGCTTCACAGATGATATCGACGACGCACTTGCTCCAACAAGAAGGCAACCCATAGAGTACCAATGTCGCCGAACTACGCAGTGGCGAGCGGCGTGCGGTCGATGGCGGAATTTCGGAAGCTGCTCTTGTCTTGCATCGAGTCTGGGCACGATGTCAGCAGCGTGTCTTATTTAAGGAAATAAAGCGCACCATTATTGGACTTGTACTCCATGATCGTCGACGCGGGGATGTTGAGCACCTGGCGCAGCGTGTCGCGTATGCGCTCGCGCACGCGGACGTCCTGGTCGACGCGATTCCACAACGAGATGATGTCCTCGCTCTGGCGCACGCTGATGGTGCACCCGCAGATCTCGGGCCAGCCGTCCTCTCCCGCGTCGCTGCCGTCCTCCCAGTTCCCGCGCACACCCGCACCGTCCTCGTCGGGGGTGCGGCAGTCGGCGAACATGTCGCCGACGACGGCGCAGAGGAGCCCTTCCCAGACGCGATCGGCGACGCCCTTGCGCAGGCGCACGATCCATTTGCCGCCGGTTATATTGAGCGGGTCCTCCCACACAGGGCGCGAGACGCCCGCGTGGAAGAGCAGGTAGTCTGTCGTTGGCGTCAGCAGCGACGGCGGCGCGAGGTGCGTCTGGAGCGACCAGAAGGACTCGACCTGTTGGCATTGAGGTATTGGTCGAAGAAGTAAGAGAAAGCACGCACGCTGCTAAATGCTGATATGCGTTTGATGCCCTCCTCGTAACTGATGATCTTGTTTCCGGGCGCGCGCTGCTGGCGGAACCAAAATACCCATCTGGTGGATACAGTTTATTTCCAGTCAAAATCGGTGCATATTGGACGCACGTATTACGCAGAGGGTGTACGTCTGGATGCGGATACACGTCCTCTTCGCCGTCGCCACTGGCGGCGTCCCGATGCGCGTCGACAGAGGTAGAAAAATGCTTCGATGTCGAGCGCGCGCGTTGTCCTGCAGGGGCGGACTGTGGTGGCGGCGGAGCAGAGGCAGGCTGCTGGACAGCGGCGGCTTGAGAAGAGATGGCAAGGAACCGCGACTGGCTAGACTGGTTCGAGAAGTAGCTCATCCAAGATGGCGGGAGTACGGGAGTGACAGGCGAGTAACGCGTGACCCGAATGCTGTCAACGCAGCTGACAAACAGGGACTCGAGCAACTAATGACAAGTCACCAACAAGTCGCTGACTGAGCGACTCAAACGAAAAAATATTGCGTTCATCACGCCAGAGTTTATTGAGAACAGATTCAAGTTGAAAGAACGTTTTTGAACGACCCTCGGTAGTTCCCGGAGGTGCCCGAAATTTCGAAAATCCTAAGTTCCGTACCTACCTACTGTACGCCTGGAAGGGACTTAAGATGAGACGCAACATTCACAAGAACAGGAAGTTAGAAGAAGTGTAGACGGTCATTCAAATTTTAATTGGTTCAAGGAGAATATTTAAACTTAGGGGCAATATAGCTCTCCTCTGGATTCTGGGACGGCCGCGACACCGACGGCTTCGACACGGAGTTTGTGGGGAAATGAAGGGTGAAGCCTGTTGAAACTGTGAGCACCGAAGCCGACGGTACGAGCTTGGCGACCGCGCGGTTGTTCAACGTCGCGAGCAGCGTGTCCGCGTAACTGGGGAAGACATCGCGTCTGTTAGTAAGTAGGGGAAACTTGAATTTGAGCGGATCATACATTCCCGGCAACACCATGGTTGGACAGATGTAGTATGTCATGCACAATGAGTCTCGTACGAAAAAACTTTTAAGACGAGAACTTACTGGGATTGCCTTGAAATAATAATAGAGGGAGGTCGACGACAGCCGTAATTGCTCAATGACGCGAATAAGTATCTCGCGAGAACTATCATGGTGAACTCCTACCCGAAAATGTGTTTGTTTCGAGGATCAAAAGTACTATGCCTTTTACGAGGTCCCGGGTAGCGGGGAGAATCTCCATTCTCAATAAAACCAAGGTCATTGTTACCGCAATCATCACATCCGCTGTGGCGCCCCCGATGAGCCACATCTAGGCCGTGCATCAGAGTGCGCTAAGCACCAGCGATATACCGAGACTCACATCCACCAGAATATCTCGGGGGCGATCGACGATTCGGTTAGCGTGGATGTAGGACAATATCCCGGCGCCCATGCCGCCCGCACATTGCGCGCAAGAGACCTGTTGACAACTCTAGTCCCAATCGAGCACCTAATTAGGATCGCGTACTAAGGCGATTACCGCAACCCACGGCCAGAGCCTTTTATTGACAAGGACGGTAATGCGGTAGCAGAAGTAGCATTGCACGATCAGGGCGATGACCGAGCCCCATAGCGGCGTGTAGAATCAGCCGAACCGCGGGTCCTCGAAGCGCGAGATGTCGCCGAAGCCGGC